>JARFIZ010000150.1:0-1200000 GCA_036325965.1 Sinopyrophorus schimmeli
TTAGTAGGCCCCGTAATAGAAATCTACGATCCTTTACCGAAACCTTGCCTACCTATTTGCAGCACCTGCGGTCCATGTGGTCCCTGTGGTCCTTGTAGTCCTTGTGGTCCTTGTGGTCCTTGTGGTCCCTGTGGTCCCTGTGGTCCTTGTGGTCCTTGTGGTCCTTGTGGTCCTTGTGGTCCCTGCGGTCCTTGCTGCCCACCATGTTGTCCACTGCCCTCTTGCACTCCGTGTCCCATACCAAGTCCCTGCCCAGTAGTAATGCCACCACCAGCTCCAGTTTGTGTTACGGGATGTTTACCAATATGTATGCCTGTTCCACCCCCGTGCGTGCCAGTACAAAATCCTAACCCAGAAAAACAACCCTGCGTCCCCTGCAATCCACCACAAATGATGGTATGTTATAGAATGCCCTCTAAGTCTTTGGAATTAAAGGGTTGCAAGTCACGAGAATTGCGAGCAAGCATTTTAATTGTTGGCTGCGAGTGCGAAAAGAGAAACGGTTTGCAAGACAATTGTCTACGATTCGAATGCAGAGGTGCACCCAAATGCTTATCCAAACCTGACCCAGTATGTTGTCCCAGCAAGTTTGCTGGAGGAAAGCATTTAGGAAGAAGTAAGAAGAAGAATTCAGATTTAGAGGACTATCAATGTTATCCGGCCTACGTAAGGTTGCCTCCTTGTTGTCCGTGTCCAGCACCTTGTTGTCCTCCATGTGGACCGTGCTGCCCTACGCCATGTGGCCCTCCTTGCTCGCCATGTGCTCCTTGTGGACCATGCGGACCCTGTTGTGGGCCTTGTGGACCATGCCCACTGGCACCATATGTGCCTCTTATACCCGCACCACCTTGTCCACCGCCAGTTGTACCAGGTCCTCCACCATTAGTACCCGTCGGTACCATTTTGCCAGCATTTCCCACTTGTCCTATGCCTTGTGCTTCATGTTGTCTTTGTCCTTGTTGAAATAGTTCAAGCGGACTTTAAAGATCCATCATTTCATAATCATTGTGAAATGTTACTTGTATTGCTTAGAAGTCATCTTTGACATCATCGATCACGTACAATAAAAGGAGTGAAATGTATTTTATGGTTCAAAGTACTAACAGTAAAAACGTTTTTGTGAGATATTTTAGTTTTATTGAAATAAAGTACCAAAAATCGAAATTTTAAAAATAAACCAAAACTAATTAAAAGAAAATACTAACTAAACGAAATTATTACCTACTGATATTGGTTTCTATTAACCAATTTCATTGATTTACGTTATTACCCATACATTAAAACACTGTCTATAACGTAATGGATTGCCTCTGTAAGAAAAGAAGTCAAGTTGTGAAGTGACATTTGAAATGTAAACATGGCTAGCAAAAGACAAACCTTGTGCGTTGGCGAAAAGGTTTTTTCTAAGCGAATTTTTATTATTTTACGAGGACCATCCCATACCGTCTGAAGGCATAGATAAAATTGATAAAAAAACACAAACCAAGATTGACTTAGCAAAAAAAGAGGCAGGCCCAAGTAACTTACTATTCGGAATAATAGACATTTTAAAAATTGACGTATGCCCAGTTTGAAAAATAAAAAATATATATTTGTGGCTTTATATTGTCTTTTATTTTAATTCCCCATATAACGAAAACTCTTAATAAGTGGAGAAAACCCTGGGTCCCTTGAGGTTCGTTATAAAAGTTTACGTCGTTTTCTCAAGTTGTTAAATGTCTTAAGCATTTTAAAAATTATATTCATGTTTTAAGCAAAGTTCGTTTTTCTTTAACAATTTGGATTTTTAAAACATTTTATTACTTTTTTTATATAAATTTATATTCGCCCATAATTCTGCTAGTGATTTCTTTTTATTGTACAAAAATTTCTAGAGCTATTTCATGGCACTTTTGCATTAAAAGTTAGAAGTGATCGAAAACATATTTACTACCCCTAATCTTTAATTTTATAAAATCTTAACCCCTTGACATACAAAAAAAAACGAATTTGATGAGTCCGAAAAAAACTATTAATTTGGCTCAACTTAACTGTTATGAGCATACACAAATAACATAAAATAAATAATTAATAGTTTTAAACTATTTTGAAATATGTAGAGCAGTGTTTTCCAATCTTTTTTTAACATTCCCTACCCAAGTCATTCTAAAATTTTGATGCATATAATATATAACATATAAATATTTTTTTATATTTAAAAATTGAATTATTCCATAAATGAAGCCTAATTACAACTTGTTCAAGACACAAGATTTAGGTTTTAGCAAGAACACTAGGAAATTATTAAGAAAAAGAAACAATAAGTAAATTTGTAAAACATAAACTAAAAAATATTTTTATATCGATCGCTCGAATTTTTGATAACGCGAGTTATTTTTAGTTTCTCTTCATCTTCGACCTATCGAGGTTTGACTGTATTTAATTTTATAAATTTAATATTTCTGAACAATTAAGATAATTTATTTATTGAGTTTTCTCCAATATTAATTTTATTTGCGTAAATTAATGATCTTCAAAGTTTTTTGAAAAACCACTAATTCTGTATTTACTCTATTTGAGTTTTCTGAAAATACATAATAATTTTTTCATCAAAATTTTCTTTTAAATTTACCAAATAAGGTTTTGTTTTATTCAATTTGTGTTATACAAAAAAAATTGATAATTAAAAATTTCTAAAGTTCTTAAATATATTTTAAAAATTTTCCAAGTTATTAATTTATTTAATTTGAGTTGTCTAAAAACTTAAAATAATTTATTCTTCGAGTTTACTTTAATAATTTTGCTAAATGTTTAAAACTGAATTTCATTCTATGTAAAAAAAAACCGGTGCATGTACTTATGTACGCACGTTAGAAGTAATACTTCTTTGGCGCGACTAAATTAAATATAACAATGCGCTATGTTGCGCTTGTATATAGCTAGACCAGTGGTTACCAAACTATATGTTACTGCGCATATGTCGTTTTATGTGAATACATTGCTATTTCCTTTTTAAATCCAAAAAGTAATTTAAACAAATTGAATAAATACGAAGATGTGCGCGTTCGAGCGAAAAGTGGCACATTTTTGAGCGAGGGAAGCAAATGAAGCGCGACGCGGAGCGGCGCGCTTCATTTTCCCGAGATCGGAAATGTGCCACTTTGAGCTCGAATGCGCACACTCGGCTTTAAGCACTATTAACAATAATTTATTTATTTTCTAAACAATTTCAATTAAAAATTACCGTTAATTTGAATTTTTAATTTAATCGACTTTTAATAAAAAAAGAAAACAGACAATTTTGCTTCTCTTCAACTCATTGCTATAGTAAAAACGTTTTTAGAATATAATATCAATATTTACAAAATTTAATTAAATATTTTGATTTAAAAGGGCTAAGGATAAAGCAGACAAATCGAATAAATACGAAGATGTGCGCATTCAAGCGAAAAGTGGCACATTTTCGAGCGAGGGAAGCAAATGAAGCGCGACGCGGAGCGGCGCTTTTCATTTTCCCGAGATCGGAAATGTGCCACTTTTCGCTTGAATGCGCACACTCGGCTTTAAGCACACTTTACAAGAATTAATTGACTCTCTGACAATTCGCAATTAAATATTACAGAATTATATTAATAACAAAATTCCCAAATCGCCAATTATGTGCTTTCGGAACATAAAATTGAATACAGTTCTTGACGTCTCAGAGACGTCAAAATCTACAATGACACCCCAAACGATTGACGTCTCCTAGACGTCATTGTATGTCAAGGGGTTAATTGGTTTCAATAAGTTATTCAAAATTATAAATTTTGACAAGAAAATGTTTAAAAGATATTAAAATAAGCATCATTTATAAATGTTTTTTGCGCATTTTTTTTTTTTTTTGATAAACTGAAAAGAGTCTTAATTTATTGTTCTTCGACAATCGGGGATCGTATCTTCGGCAAAATGTTATTATGTAATAAATTGTAGGTTTTCGCTACTAAACATATCTCGCATGAATATAAACGATATCAAATCTAGTATTACGACCGTGGGTCACGTTTGTTGTCGGCTTTGTGAAAGAAACGCGACATGTACCAAGGAGGCTTTCTATACCTTGTCTCCATTATTCCGTAGTAGACATCAATCGCCTTTTGTATCCATTGGGCAAATATGGAAGAACGTTAGCGATGCAGAATTGATTTAGAATACGAAAGACCTTAACGAATATGCGGAAAGTGTGTAACGGGGAGTGATCGACATAAAAATAACATTGACAGATATTGATGGCTACAAATACGGTATCGAACGATTGTAAAACTGCAATTGAATGTAAAACGGCGATATTGCCATCGAAGAAAAAAAATTTAACGCTCCTTTATATCGGAAAAATAGAAACGGGTACGACTTAATTAAATAAATATGAGCTGTCGCAAATCTGGAATTGTCAACGTTATGGTACTATGTACGTTCCAGAGATGACACATTTTGAAGATAAGGAATTTTAAAGGCCGTGTTCAAAATGTGAGATGATGGTAAAATATTCGAAACGTTTATCTCGACTTAATTTATTTAATTAGTAGAACTAGACGACTGCTTAGCGAATAACACGAAATTTTAACGTTTCATGCACGAATGCACCATTTCCAGAAAGTGTTATCGGTGAGGATATCAAATCCTTATAATGCACGGCGCAGGATTCATGACTGCACATTCGAAGAAAATGCATAAATCTTGCCATTAAACTTATTCCAGATAAGTTTATTTTATTTGCTTTGTTTTGTAATCGTTTACTTTCACGCCACAGAAACAATTAGGCAGTCGTTAATATGTACTTTTATTAAGTTTACAAAGTGCCCTTCGTTTTTCCTGCATTTTCAAACAAAGAATACAAGAAATTAATTTGACTAAAAACGAAATACGTGTATTTTTCAATACACGATTGTATTAAGTGATTGAGCCATTTAAATGAGTGTTTTCCCATCTCGTAAGTATTTTCAAAATTCTCATGTCTGCCTGTGTGACATATACAGTGGACCCTCGCATAACGAGTCTTATTGGTAATGCGAAACACTCGTTAAGCGAAACCATTTTTTACTATATAAATTCGTTCATTTCTGAAGGGAAACCGGCGCTATCTCAAAATCCCCAAAATAAGCCAAAATCAAGAAAAAACATGGATTAACCACTTTGTTAAAATTGAAGAAAAAATTTTGGGTAATGGATTGGTTTTAAATTTTTGCGGGCGTTTCTATAGACCCCCAACCAGCCTAGCGGGAGCCATTCTTTCCTGCTCCTTAAACCCCCATAATTTTTAAAAAAACTAAATAAATAAAAAAAAATACACTTCGAGTGACAAAAACTATCGTAGCGCCCTCATTTTTGATCCGATCATTAAAAGCAGCCCAGATTCGGAATTATGAGACTTTTTTCTACAACATACGTGCAAAATCGGCATTGAGCACAATGTTAATTTTTTGAGTAATTTAAGATTGAAGTTTTAGGTTCATTTTTTGCACAAAATTTTGCGTAAAAAAATTATAGCGCCGTTATTTGTGGACTGATCTTTAAAAACTATACAGATTCAGATTCCCCAGACTTTTTGGCTTCGGATAGGATTAAAAAACCATAAGCGTACTATTTGAAAATTTTGAGAAAAATGGCTTCGAATAGTTTGACTTATAATTAATTTTTTTTAAATTTCCATTTTGAAAATCGTAACTCAGTTATTTGTTAACGGATCTTTACAGAATTTTCAGATTCTGAAAGCCCATTTACTGGAGCGTAAGACCAGCTAAAAAAATCAACAGGGCCCAATGTTAAGTATAGAAGAAAAACGCGTTTGAACTTTTCAAAATGTAAATTTTGCTAAAATTTTTAATTTTCAAAATGCTTTAACTCAGCCGTCTTTGCGAATTTTGTCTAATCCTTTCATTTCTAAACGTTTTCAACCCCTACGCGTCGGAATCCGGTCCTATCTTAAAACCCTCAAAATTGCCAAAAATCGGGAAAAAATATAGATTAACCCCTTGCGATTTTTTGACAAAAAAAAATTTTAGGTAACGCATTTGCTTTAAATTTTTGGGGAACGTTTCTATAGACTTCTTCTCTACTCTCTACTCTCACTTCAACCCCCAAAATTTTCCAGAAAACTAAATAAAACAAAAAAAATACACTTTGACTCACAGAAACAATCGTAGCGCCCTCATTTTTCATCCGATCATTAAAAACGACCCGGATTTGGAACCCTTAGACTTTTTTCTATAAGATACGTGCAAAATCGGCATAGGGCGCAATGGTAATTTATCGAGCAATTAAAGGTTGAAGTTTTAATTTCATTTTTTAGCACAAAATTTAACGTTAAAAAAATTATAGCGCTGTTATTTGTGGACGGATCTATAAAACCTACACAGATTCGAATTTGTCAGACTTTTTGGCTTCGGATAGACTTAGAAAACCATAGACATGCTATTTGAAATTTTTGAGAAAAAGGGGTTCAAAGAGACCGACTTATAATTAATTTTTTCAAAATTTCCATTTTGAAAAATCGTAGCTCGACTATTTGTGAACGGATCTTTAAGAACTTTTCAGATTTTGAAAGCCCGTGTATTCGACTATAAGATCAGTCAAGAAAAATCAACAAGGCCCAATGTTACGTCTCCTTAAAAATATTCATATGACGCCTTCTATCCCCCCGTTCCCCCATTTTATAAAATAATACAAACACAAAATTTTATTTATAAAATTTTAGCATTCATTTTGCGCCTTTTTTTAGACTAATCCGCGCCTCCCAGTTTGGAAAACGCTGCTTTTTTCCTACTATATATTAAAACATGTGTTAGTTTTTCTAGTTCTTGTAAGAGGATATGCAATTCTATGGCGTGCAGACGATAATTTTTTAATCATTATGCTTTCTGTTGTAGGAACTTTTGCTCCATTTATCGAAGTACAACCTTAAAGTGAAACATACCATTATAAGCACGTTTTTCTAGAAAATTATTTTTAAATTACCCAACATGTTCAAACTTAAGAATAACATCAAAATACAACGGTAGGGTGCCATGTAAAACGACTAAACCATATATTTTTAATAACAATCCTTAATTTAATAATAAACACTTAAAAGTTTAAATTGTAATTAAACCGTAAATAGTGTAATGTATTTGTTTTAAGATATTGTTCCTCGAAGGCAATAAAAATTAATCACAACCATAGTGTGTGCTTATTATTTTCCAGTTACGCAACTTTAATAACTGTTATTAAAACTTGACCAGTTCGAAATTAACAGTGAGGTGTTGAAATTTATTGAAAGCAAATTAACACCACCGGCACTAATTTATCCATCGACTTCTCTCAATAAAATCGACTCTTTTAATGTAATTTAAATGATTGCAAATAGGAATGCAAAGAGGCGAAATGAATATTTAAATAAAACTTGAAATTAAGTAAACATGAAGTTTTACAAGAATATAAAGCACTTCGTTGCACAATTTTCCTTCGCTTCTGTAAACAAGTCATGTTGATTTTCTTAGATACGTTTATTTAAATGATGCTTGTAATATCGCAATGCTAGATTTTAATAAATCATGCACTTTAGTAATACTTGTAACAATATAAACGTACAAGTATGCATTTTATTGCAAACGAACAGGATGTTTTGATTACATCATGTCAAACGTCTCGTTAAGCTTGATAGCTGGAAGGTGCAGTATGTCAAGGATAATCAGTTCTTCTTATGCATTAGATATGCTTTCAATAAGTTATTTTACCTCGCAGATCGTGCAATTTGATTATAAAATTATGGTGGTAGAGTTTTAACCGAAGGGAACGCCAAACTGATAGTCGTTGTGGAGGATTATTTTTCAAGATAGGGTGATTTCGCCAGTTTGCCGACCGCCTCCTGTAGTCGGCCGCAAACTGCTTTATTTTATAATAATTTGAAATTTGCGCTAATCATGAGTTGTTATACATTAAAAATAAAATTATTAATAATTCTTGTATGTACGCCCACGTTTATGTCCGCTGACAAAAGTAAGTTTTCAGTAATTAGTGTTTGAAGTAATGTGTAAAGTACTTTTAAGATCTACGAAAACAAGCTTAGAAATAAATTTAATTATAAGGTACTTGCGGGTAATAAGGCCTAATTAACAAAAATCGTAGTTAAAATAACCGCTTTGGCTTAAGGCCACACACACAAACACCTATTGAACGAAGATATCTCTAAAAGTTGGTGGAAGCGGCATATTCCGCTTCCTGTCCCAAATGTAGCATCATATATCGTAAAACGCGGCCAGGCAACACGAATAATAAAAATGGTTCCGAATCAATCGTTAGTATTTTTTGAAATATTACACTTAGCTATGTAAAATCACATTTATTTTCTTTATTCATTCAAGCTTCGATGATTTTAAATATTTGAATGACGTATCATGGACCAAATATTTTTTATTTTAATTTTCTTACATACTTGGTCGGCGGTTATTAAAGCCTACTAAATTTAACCATAGGCCTTATTATACTCCTACTTTTTGTATCAAAGTTTAGTTGTTTTCTAATGAATTTTACATTACTTTTAAGGTCTTACGGATATAAATATGTAAAGAAACTTGTTGTACCTTGACTCTTTTTTTATTTGTAATTTTTTTCAAAATGTATATGTAACAATTTGTTAATAAAATAATTTGCACCGTATTAGGGCACTAATAAAGTGCACTTCATAAAAAAATTTAAAAGCATTAGCAACTGCTTATTCACATTGCTTTAAGATTTAAAAATTTGTGGAACTATGGCTTAGGTATAACAGGGGTGATGTACCTAGACCCGTCTTATGAAAAGTATATATTTATTATTTATTTTTAGATTATACGAACTATTAATGTTCTTCTTTGATATAACACTAAAATTGTTTCAAAAATTAACAAAACCTTTCTCGTATACTGAAATTTAACTATTCAAAAACTTAAAAAAAAATTAAACTTTTGATTTGACTTGCTAGGTATACTATCTGAAGCAAAATAAAATAAAATAAAGAGGAATATATGTATAACAAATATACTCCTACATTTTTATTTATTACACGTTGACCCTAGAGTCAAGATACAACTAATCGACAATGACCGTGAGGTACATCACACCGGCCCTTGATGTTTAATCATCACAAGAATAAAATTAAAGATTATTTTGTGTTAAAATCAGACTACTACTATGCAAACGTTAATAAATAATCTTCCTGCTTACGATAAGTCATTATTAGGTAATAAAAATGATGTCAGTGGATTATACTAATGACTTTGAGTGCGCTAATGACTGTTAGGAGAAGCAATTTGTAATTTTTTTTTAAATTTTTATTTTAATTGCTGTATTCATGTGTTTATTAAACTTAGTTATCAAATGTATTATGTCCAGTTTGATTACCTAAATTTTTTAAAGCTGTAGGCTTTATTATACTACTGAAGGGTAATAAAGCCTACTGGCCTACTGGCAAGGTTTTTAAAAACGTTAATTTTTAGTTTTGTTTATGGTGAAAATTGCCATTTTTCCTTTATATTTTATAGTAACTGAATTTTAATAATGATTACTATTAAAACCTGTTGATTAAATTCGATGTTTTTTTATTTAATTTCCAATTTCTTTTAGCTAAGCCTTATTACCCGCAGTTACCTTATAGGGTAGACGCACTGATTTTGGACACTAAATTAAAAATACCAGAATCAGTTTTGAGTAAGTATTTTGATTAATTAAATTCAATATTTTTTAATTATTCATTACATATAAACTTAAAAATACTTTAATTGTCCGCTCAAAATATGTTTATGCCAATATAACCGAAAATATTAAGAAAAAAATGTTTTGTCCACAAATAGTAACAACAAAAAATAGATTTGCTATTTTTGGACACGATGTAGTTGGTTGTAATATTTTCATGTCAAATATTATAAAATTATTTTTATTAATAATTGTTCTTAATCCTGACATAAATCCTTTGAGTTACTTTTTTTTCAAGACACTATCCTAAAAGTTAATAATTCCAATTTTACCGAGATTGTACAAATAGAGAATCTTTATGCAATCAGAATCAGTTGACGAAATATTTAATAAGTTAATTTTATGTCAAAAAAAAACATCCCAAAAGAAACGTAAAGCTATTGAACATTTACCTTCAGTAGTAACTGCAGATGGATGGTTAGAAATTATGGAGGCCACAAATAAAGAAAAAAAAAGATATAAAATAAAAAAAATAAAAAAAATAGAGATACAACTGAAGGCAGAAAATAATAAAAAATTGAAAGAAGAAAAATGTATTGAAAAATCTAAAAAAATATTAGTCAAACAAGTTAAAATATCAATAGAATGAATAAAATAATTATTATCCTTTGTTACCGGTTTATTTTTCATATGTTTGACATTATAATTTTATATTTTCTTGAAGTACTATTAAAGTATTGAATCTTCAATAATCAATTTGCTTTATAAAAATAATTAATGAATTAAAAATTAGAGAATCGTATTTCGACCAAAAATTAATATATAAATTATAGGTACATCTTTCGAAAAAAACAAAAAGAAGCAATTGCTTAAAAGAAAAATCAAACATAATTTGTACTGCAATATTCCCAATTTATTCAAATACACAATTTGAACACAATGTAAATAAAAACTGTTGATTCATTTTATAATTTTTTCCATTAAGTTTTAATTTTTTGAGTATTGCATTACCAGATTTTTCGCTAATTTATTTTCTAACGCAACTCGTGCTTTATATGTCCCAAATTAGACAATTTTATAATTTTGTGTTCGATTGTCCGAAGCTATTGTTCTTTGCGCCTCATTCTCACGTTTCTTAGTAGTCTTCCGCACTTTCTATCGTAAAACCAAAGGAAAAAAAAGGCAAAAAAAATAAAAGCACTTTAAGCAACGAAATATAATTAAAACTTGTTTAATTAATAGAAATGTAAATTTATGTAAATAAACTATTAAAAATATAGAACTGCACATTTTACTATTTCTAATCTAAATGGAAGCAACTAATTATTTATATATTTATGAGGTATTTAAGTTTTGAATACAGGATAGGCTTATTTTTTGAGCTTTAAAAAAGATCTAAGATAGCCAACCTCGCATTTCGCTTTCAGTTTAAGGCACAACGATTATGTCTTATTTATTGTTTCCATTGCATGCAGCTAATTTTACAAACTTTGATTTTATATAAGCGTTGTACGTAATTAAGAGCCGTTTTTATTATCTCGCGATATTAAACTTTTGAGAATTTCCTAAAATATGGCTCTTCGTCTCTCGTAATTGCGATCCGAACACGTGAGATCGTTTCCTTTTCGACTTTCCGATATATATTAAGTGCAAACCGTGATATTTTCAAATTAGGCACGTTTCGTGCAGCAAGTTAAACGCTTTTTTGTGTACGTCGACACGCAAGATTTAAAAAAAAACGAAACGGTAGCCGCGCATCGTCGCCGCACAAGATACCAATCGAAAATTAGACATTTCCTCTGAAAGGGCCTTCTTTAAAACGATCTAATCGGCAAATTATTAATTTACTCGCCTTATCGACGGCAATTAGCTTTTTTGGGCTTAATGGGATCATTTCGGCGCTCTTTGTTCTCGAGGACCACCAAAGCTCCGGAGATTTTGTAGCTCGAAATTAAAACAAATTAAACAATTTACTTACTTATGCTTTCTACTTAAACAATTTAAGCATTGTTAAAAATTACAAAGAGTATCGAAGTGTAAAAAAGGAACAGAACAAGACGAGTAAATTTAAATCTTATCTTCGCTAATTGCCGTGCGCCGTACAAAGTACAAGAGAAAAGAGGAGCGAAACACTTCAATTTTTCGAATAGCAAATGAGACAATCTGCATTTGAGATCTGTAACATATGAACCGGCCATATTTCCATTAAATATTAAAACAATAGCTTAGGCGGGTTCATAAACGCAAGAGGGCGTGGGTGTTCCGCCCCGGCGCCACACCGGAAGTACGCACGACGGTGTATGACGCCACTTACGTGTGAAATGGTCTTTATGTCCTTCTGGAACATAAACATGCGCCATTCCTTTTTCTACCTCTCCATAAAAATGTCCGCCGACCGCTTCGGGGGTTCAAATTTAGACGCGATTTTTGCAAATGGTTTTTTGCCATTCTCTCTCGGCCCGTTTTTTACATTAAAACGTGTTGCAGGTTAATAAATCTACACGTGCCGGAAACGAAATGTTCGTTCGAAGGAATTAGTATGTAACGGTTGCCGTTTTGAATAAGGCGACGATCTGATTGGATCATTTGTAACAAAACCATGGTTGCAAGGCTTCGCGCAACCAATCCGCTTCTCGATCGAAGCGCGCCACTAATTAAAATTTTTAAACGGCCTAATTGACGTTTTTAGGTTACATTGCCATTTAAATTCTTCGTAGGCAAATCGAAGAAAAGCTGTTATTTCTATTAATTCTCGAGAGGTTATTACGGAAGTAATGGCAAAAGAAAAACTTGAAACGGTGACCGCCAATTACGGGTCCCTGTTATTGCCCGAGAAGGAAGGTAGAAGTTAAATCTGTTCAAAGAACAATCAAATGGGTATCTGGTTTTTAATTGTATTTAAAAAATTGTATTGCGCTTTAATTACCATTAGAAAAGGATTTATTGGTAGAAAGGAATTGGTGTCGTATATGGAAATAAGAAATTGCGGTTTTCTCTATACGAGAAAGACAAAGATAATTGCCGACAAAAACTCTATGTGTTAGTTTGACCAAATTCATAAATATGTAATTGAATTTAATCTCGTAGCAGATGTCCGTTTTAAAAATCGAAAGTAGCTTTTTAATGATATTCGGCTTTGGGAGATTGGAATATCCAATTTAGGCTTGTCGGCCTTAATAGTATTAAAAGTATCAATAAAAAACATTTAAAAGCAAATCTAAAAATAAAAAACGACTTTTAAAGAAGTAAACACCATTTTTGTCGTGTACAAAATCGACTGCAAACGTTAAAACAACAAAAATAACAATCCAAACGATCATTTGCTCACGAGATATGCAAATTTCTTCATATAAATTTGAAGATAACTTGCTTTCGATTTGATTTTAAATATTTATAAAGTTTTCAATTTATTTTTTGCAATTCAGAACACACTATGAAATATTAAGCAAGCCATTCGCAGTTTATTATTATCATTTTAAGACCAGCAATTTCGGTTTTTGATTTAATTATGATACTATTTGAGAAAAAAAATTGCTCGATTTGATATTTAAATAAAATATTTAGTTTCTAATAACATTAACTTTAAGTAAACGTTAGTTGGTTTCGTTTAAAAAAAATATTAATGCAATCTCAAGTCACCACGAATCCAAATATAAAATTACTCACCGTTGTTAATGTTTTTCTTTGTTTCTTATTTTAATAGTTCTGCATTATTTATCACTTTAAAAATTATATAGAGGAAATTGGTATAACATGATCTTTTAAGGAGAATAGTCGTAAGTCTAAAGTTATCCAACATAATCTTAAAGTTAAAGCGGTTTATCTATTTAAGTATTTGCATTTTTACATTATTTAGTATTTAATGTATTATTAATATCTGATTCCTTTTTTTAAAACCTACTAAAGAATCATTTTATACACCGGGGTGGTCAAAATGATACCTGTGCTGTGGGTAAGATGATCCAGTCAACAGATCAATTACCAAAACCATGTTTTTGATATATTAAATATAGAAAACAAATATAGAATCGTCTACAACGTTTTATTCAAATAATATGTAAAATAAAATGTCACTTGCCTACCAAAAAAAAAGTTATCTTTGAGATTAATTATTTATATCCATTGATATTTATAATAACAGAAAAAACATTTTCTAGTGCATACCACCTCATACCACCATGCCGGTTTAACAGGCGATTAGGTAGGCTGGTATTAGCCAAAAAAATACCCAAAAATTAACTAGATAATGTTAGCAGTTTTATCAAAATTGAATAGCATCATTTCACCCTGGGTAGGGATCATTTTGTACCACTTTCCTCTACAGTGCAAATTTTTTATAACGAACAACTCTCTGTAGCATAGATATTGGTCCAAATTGATTAATTTACGTTATTACTCATACATTAAAACACTGTCTATAACGTAATGGTTTTCCTCTATAAGAAAAGAAGTCAAGTTGTGAAGTGACATTTGAAATGTAAACATGGCTAGCAAAAGACAAACCTTGTGCGTTGGCGAAAAGGTTTTTTCTAAGCGAGTTTTTATTATTTTACGAGGACCATCTCATACCGTCCGAAGGCATGGATAAAACTGATAAAAAAACACAAACCAAGATTGACTTAGCAAAAAAAAAGGCAGGCCCAACTAACTTACTATTCGGAATAATAGATATTTTAAAAATTGACGTATGCCCAGTTTGAAAAATAAAAAAAAAATTTAATTCCCCATATAACGAAAACTCTTAATAAGAAGAGAAAACACTGGGTCTCTTGAGTTTCGTTACAAAAAGTTTACGTCGTTTTCTCAAGTTGTTAAATGTCTTAAGCATTTTAAAAATAATATTCATGTTTTAAGCAAAGTTCGTTTTTCTTTAAAATTTTAATTTTTAAATCATTTAATTACTTTTTTTATATAAATTTATATTCGCCCATAATTCTGCTAGTGATCTCTTTTATTGTACAAAAATTTCTAGAGCTATTTCATGGCACTTTTGCATTAAAAGTTAGAAGTGATGGAAAACATATTTACTACCCTTAATGTTTAATTTTATAAAATCTTAACCCCTTGACATACAAAAAAAACAGAATTTGATGATTCCGAAAAAAACTATTAATTTGGCTCAACTTAACTGTTATGAGCATACACAAATAACATAAAATAAATAATTAATAGTTTTAAAATATTTTGAAATACGTAGAGCAGTGTTTCCCAATCTTTTTTTAACATTCCCCACCTAAGTTATTCTAAAATTTTGATGCATATAATATATAACATATAAATATTTTTTTATATTTAAAAATTGAATTATTCTATAAATGAAGCCTAATTACAACTTGTTCAAGGCACAAGATTTAGGTTTTAGCAAGAAATCACTAGGTAATTATTAAGAAAAAGAAACAATAAGTTAATTTTAAAAACATAAACTAAAAAATATTTTTATATCGATCGCTCGAATTTTTGATAACGCGAATTATTTTTAGTTTCTCTTCAACTTCGACCTATCGAGGTTTGACTGTATTTAATTTTATAAATTTAATATTTCTGAACAATTAAGATAATTTATTTATTGAGTTTTCTCCCAAAATTAATTTTATTTGCGTAAATTAATGATCTTCAAAGTTTTTGAAAAAACCCCTAATTCTGTATTTACTCTATTTGAGTTTTCTGAAAATACATAATAATTTTTCATCAAAATTTCCTTTTAAATTTACCGAATAAAGTTTTGTTTTATTCAATTTGTGTTATACAAAAATTGATAATTAAAATTTTAAAGTTCTTAAATATATTTTAAAATTTTCCAAGTTATTAATTTATTTAATTTGAGTTGTCTAAAAACTTAAAATAATTTATTCTTCGAGTTTACTGTAATAATTTTGCTAAATGTTTAAAACTGAATTTCATTCTATGTAAAAAAAAACCGGTGCATGTACTTATGTACGCACGTTAGAAGTAATACTTCTTTGGCGCGACTAAATTAAATATAACAATGCGCTATGTTGCGCTTGTGTATAGCTAGACCAGTGGTTATCAAATTATATGTTACTGCGCATATGTCGTTTTATGTGAATACATTGCTATTTCCTTTTTAAATCCAAAAAGTAATTTAAACAAATTGAATAAATACGAAGATGTGCGCGTTCGAGCGAAAAGTGGCACATTTTCGAGCGAGGGAAGCAAATGAAGCGCGACGCGGAGCGGCGCGCTTCATTTTCCCGAGATCGGAAATGTGCCACTTTGAGCTCGAATGCGCACACTCGGCTTTAAGCACTATTAACAATAATTAATTTACTTTCTAAACAATTTCAATTAAAAATTACCGTTAATTTGAATTTTGAATTTAATCGACTTTTAATAAAAAAAAAAACAGACAATTTTGGCTCTCTTCAACTCATTGCTATAGTAAAAACGTTTTTTGAACATAATATCAATATTTACTAAATTTAATTAAATATTTTGATTTAAAAGGGCTAAGGATAAAGTAGACAAATCGAATAAATACCATGATGTGCGCATTCGAGCGAAAAGTGGCACATTTTCGAGCGAGGGAAGCAAATGAAGCGCGACGCGGAGCGGCGCGCTTCATTTTCCCGAGATCGGAAATGTGCCACTTTGAGCTCGAATGCGCACACTCGGCTTTAAGCACACTTTACAAGAATTAATTTACTTTCTGGACAATTCGCAATTTAATATTACAGAATTATATTAATAACAAAATTCCCAAATCGCCAATTTTGTGCCTTTTAACAAAATTATTGTTGAAAACAAACCTTTTTCGGAACATAAAATTGAATACAGTTCTTGACGTCTTAGAGACGTCAAAATCTACAATGACACCCTAAACGATTGACGTCTCATAGACGTCATTGTATGTCAAGGGATTAAGGTATATATCTAATAAAATCAATCAGAAAGCGTATCGTATTTTTTCATTAAGAATGTGATAAAAGCATCTAATTTGTAATTTGAATAATTTTTGAGTTTGATGCGAGCCAATTGCAGTTTAGGATCATCAATTACAACACCCAATAATTATAAAACGATTTATCAATTTTCTAAGTACTCGATACGAATCTAATAAACAGGATGTGGAAAATTTAATATTTCTCGTCCAATATTTGATTAACTTATAGTGTAATAGTTAAATTCAGTTAGAAACTAATCGATTGGTTTACACCCGTTTCCTGTTACTATTTGTAGAAAATTTATTATGGAACAATCACCTGTGCACGTGCTTTAGTATAAGTTTTTCAACTATTAATATTTATGCATATCGCGACCGAAGGATCTTCTTTTGCTATAATTATGTAAATAAATTATTCGACAAAACGAGTAGAAAAGTATTTAACAGAAAGTCAACCTGGTTGTACGAATGTACGCACATTTTCTTCTAAGTTCGCTAAATTATGCTAATTATAGTCGTAATAAAAGTAAAAATTGCTAATTAAATATAATAAGACCTGTAAATGTTATCGCTTTTGACATGTGAAATTTATAAGACAAGCGCGCGGTCCGAGCTATTCCCAAAATGACTTATTTTACATAAATATTAATTTTTTTTATTTGGCCAAATAACGCTCGCCTTTGGTTTCGTTTATTAACCGAACGAGAGATTTACAGAGATATAGTAAAACTATTACACCAGAATTATTCATTAATTATAAACTTAAATGTTAGATAACGAGGTGCGTAAAATAAATTTATTAATGAAATATGGTAATGGTGGCCTTACATTTTTATAGTGGCGTACTATGAAGTTAAACATTTTTGGCTGGCAATTAAGCTTACCTTTTTAAAAGGATTTTTAATTAAATTTTACTACTATAGCATGCATGTAGTAAACGTTGCTCTAAAATTAATTTTAAAGCAAATAATACAGTAAAGTCCGCTGATAGAGAAGCTCAAAGGACAGACAAAAACCGTTCGCTATATGCGAAGTTCGCAATAAACGTTAAATATCAAAAATAGATGATATTCATACCTAACTCTGACGGATTTGAATAATCCCATAGTAAACCACAATTAAACAGTTTAAATGTGCGAAAAAACTAATTTTAGAATTGACTTAAACCCAACTTAAAATAATCCAGTATTAAACTGAAAAGAAACGAATATGAAAAAATATTTAACAAAATTTACTTTTTGGAAGCTTCGATCGCGTTTTTCTCACAGACTTAACAGTAGGACTCAATTAATTTTTTTCACTCATCTTACGTTCCGTTAAACGGGCTATCAGAATCTGAAAAGTTTTTAAAGATCCGATGACAAATAACCGAGCTACGATTTTTCAAAGTGGAAATTTGGAAAAAAATTACTTCAAACCCATTTTCCTAAAAATTTCAAATAACATGCCTATAGTTTTTTAAACTTATCCGAAGCAAAAAGTCTGTTGAATTCGAATCTGTATAGTTTTTAAAGATTTGTTTACCAATAACAGCGTTACAATTTTTTTAAATTAAATTTTGGTCCTCAAAAAAACCCTAAAACTTCAACCCTTAATTACTCAAAAAATTAACATTGCGCCTTATGCAGATTTTGGATGTATCTTATGGAAAACAGTCTCAGAATTCCAAATTCGGGTCGTTTTTAATGATCGGATTGAAATTGAAGGCGCTACGATCGATTTTTTGAGTCTAAGTGTATTTTTTTCGATTTATTTAGTTTTCTGAAAAATTTTGGGGCTTGAAGGTGGAGCAGGAAAGAATGGCTCCGGATATGTCGGTTTGGGGTTCATACGGACGTCCCGCAAAAATTTAAAGCTAATTCATTACCTAAAATTTTTTATTCTCAAAAATACGCAAGGGGTTAATCCATGTTTTTTCCCAAATTTTGGCAATTTTAAGGGTTTTGAGTTAAGAGCGGATTCCGACGTGTTAGGGCTGCAAACGTTCAGATATGAACGGATTTGCGATATTCGCAAAGACAGCCGAGTTAAGACATTTTGAAAATTAAAAATTTTAACAAAATTTACATTTTGAAAACTTCGAACGCGTTTTTCTCGAAGATTTAACATTGGGCCTTGTTGATTATTTTGGCTTATATTACGCTCAGATAATCGGGCTCTCAGAATCTAAAATGTTTTTAAAGATCCGTTCACAAATAACCGAGCTACGATTTTTCAAAGTGGAAATTTAGAAAAATTAATTACAAGTCGGACTCTTCAAACTCGTTTTCTTCAAAAATTTCAAATAACATGCTTGTGATTTTTTAGGCCTATCCGTAGTCAAAAAGTCTGATGAATCCGAATCTGTTTAGTTTTTAAAGATCCGTTTACAAATACCGGCGCTACAATTTTTTTACGTAAACTTTTGTGCTACAAAAATAAATCCAAAACTTCAACCCTTAATTACTCGAAAAATTAACATTGCGCTTTATGCCGATTTTCCACGTAGTTTATGAAAAAAATTCCAGCATTCCAAATTAGTTGCCATTTTATAAAACGCATTTAAATATGTTTTTACAAATGTCCAAGTTGTATTATAAATTTTTCGTCTCAAAGAAAACTTTTTTTTACATTCTAATCCAATCATATTATTTATTGTGTGTGTTTTACCGTCTAATTACTCATGGTTATTTTCAATTAAAAAAAAATCTAACTTATCGACTACCATTCGAAAGCATTGGCCGAATTAAAGTGGCATTTTAACTAATTTATTACGTAGTACCTATTATTTTTATTAAAATTCTTGTGTGTAATTTGATCGTGTAAGCCCTAACTATTTTTATTAAACTATGGCAAGAAACAGTTTAGAAAAAAAATAGTAAAAATGCTTCTGCAAGAAATGTTTAAGCGTTATTTGATCTATTATATTGTATTACAGGGTATAATATTATTAATTATCCATTTTTCTTATTTGCTTTTTTAGCCAAAAGAAGGACGACTACTGGCGCATTTGCCCTGCCTACGCCGGCAAAGAACGAACAGTAAAAATTCGACGAACAAGGCTCTTGTGAAATCGCACACCGTCAACGATACCTGCCTTATAACTAAAAACAAACTTCCATAAATTAATATAATTAACTATTAATTTTTTTATGATGGTCAGGTGGGCGAACTATCACCATTCTTAGATCTGCAACATCCACGTTTGATTAATTGCATTTTCGGTGCCTATAAATTTCTGGCGAATCCAACACTTGCTGCAGCTTACAAGGCCAGATGATAGATATCGTTAATTCTTTTATTAATTAACGAATCGCGAGGCATCTATCATACATCCCCGTTTTGGCACCTAATAAATCTAATTATTATTATTATTTAACATTTAAATGCGTTTTTAACCGTCCGGTTATTCACATTTTGGAATGCTAATTATTTGAAATTAAATACGTCCACCGAAGTTTTAATGCAAGTCGATATCATAAATAAAATTAATTAAAATTTATTACGATGTATTTTTGTGCCACCTTATAGACAATTTAAAAAATTCAAAATAAATTACGTAATTATTATACATTACTTTTTAAATTGTAGAATTATTTATCGATTTAAATTCGTATAAAAAAAATCTTAATTTTGGAATGTTTTATGTTGAATATTTAACGAGGATGTTTTTTTTTTAATTTTTCGAATTGTAGTTAATACTATTCCCACATCCACGTTCACAAGGATAAATAAAAAAAAAACGGCAAATAAATAACCCAGAATCGCTTATTTAAGAATTCAATGCTTAATTGCCATATGACGTGACGTCGAAAAAGTTTCGGTTGACACCCAAAACCGTAATATTAAATTTTTTTCCTTAACAAATTTCGGTAAAGTGTCACACGACCAAAACATATTTGTATTTATTAGTTTTTATTTATAAAATCTGGCCGCTAATTTAATTTTAATGCGTTCAAAAATTAGCTCTACGTTTTTATAAATTCTGATTTAGTTTGCGTCGAAAGATTAGATAAAATTAATTAAATTAAAAACCTTTTAGGCGAAATTAAAAACAATTACAGTGGAAACTCGGTTATCCGGACTAATTATTGTTACAGCTCATTCGGATAATCGAAAATTCGGTTAATTGAATGTATAGAAAAAAATTGTTGAACTATTTTGAAAGCAGATCGAGCTATATCGAATCAGCGTTAATTGAGGAAGCGTTAAAACGAGGTCTTACTGTAACTCAAATTTGGTCATTATTGCGAATGATGTGTAAAACCGAGTGTGCACATTCGAGCTCAAAGTGGCACATTCCGATCTCGGGAAAATGAAGCGCGCCGCTCCGCGTCGCGCTTCATTTGCCTCCCTCGCTCGGAAATGTGCCACTTTTCGCTCGAATGCGCACATCTTGGTGTTAATTGGATTCGACTATATTAATAACAAATCTTTCAAATTCAGATTTTCTATTCGGAAAAAGTTTTCGCTTGAAAGTGCACATACTCCTTAATAATTAAATTTGCCACTCTTATTCTTCTCTCTTACAAATAATATTAATTGAATTAAACCGAACTAAATGTACCACTTCTCGCTTTTCTTTTAATTAAAATTTACAGTAGGGTATTTTTACCAAAAACCACATTTCTAATTTAGTACTTTTAAACTAGACTAGATGGGAGACTTCGTCGTACATGAAAAAAAAATACTTTAACTTTTTCCGAATTTTGACTCTTAAATAAGGTTGGGAAATCCCAACCTTTTTTTTAATATACCCAACCCAAGTCATTCTAAAATTTTGATGCACCCCCTATATAACATATAAATATTTTTTTTATATTTAAAAATTGAATTAATCCATAAATGAAGTATAATTACAACAGTGCACCTATACAAAATGTGCCTTAAACCTAATTTATTTACAATTTTTACAAAAATAGAAATTATCCAAAAATATTTGGATATGAAAATCAACTAGTTGATTTGTAGTGGCCCACTTCAGAAAATTTGACTCATATGGGTGATTCTCTGTAAGGATGTTTTTTGCTGTCCCGGGCATTTTTTTATTAGAAAAATTGTTATTTTGTAACTAAAAAAAAATTATTACGATAGTAAAAAATATTTCTATTTGGGTAATCGAAAACTAAAATGAAATAAATTTTGGTTTTTTTGCTATAAATTTGTAAACCAGCGAAACGTCAGTCCCCTGGGCTGTCCCTTTCCCAAAATTGAAACTTTAAGATTAAATTTCAAGTTATTCGTCTATAATATATAATTTTGTCCATAATGTTTATAAACTTAATTAGTTAACTAACAATTTTCTTCAATAAAAAGTACCGAAAATTCATTTATTTCATTAAATTCATTAAACCAAAGTTAGTCCCTGGGGTTTTAAGATCAGTCCCCTGCTAAAAGATCAAAGCCAAAAAAAAATCCAGCGCGCTATTTTATGTTCTGTAGGGTTTATAGGGACCTAACTAGCCTTACGTTAATAACCGTAGTGCTGTTAGCGCTTTATCGCCATTTTATTGTGTGTCGAAACACCGTTTGTGTTGGAAACATGTGTCTGGGCCACTTCGATAGTCAGTCCCCTGGTAATTATTTTTATTTATAAAATTGGATCCATAAGTCTTAATATCATACTAATTAATGTCAATATTCATTGAGAACTTGAAAAGTTGAATGCATTGAAACAGTTTGCTTGATTTTTCTCAATTTGATCAAAATAGGCAGTCCCCTGGCATCACTCCCCTGCCATGTTATGTGGCAGGGGACTGTTTTTTTTCCTGGGAATGCGTTGATATAACAATGGTAATTCTTTTGAATTTTATTTCGTAATTTATACTTTTTTAAAGATTTGTAATAAAAAAGAGCAAACGTTTAGAATAGATGAAAAGGATACTTCTCATGTGTCCTCTGACCAAATACTTTATAAGTTGGCTAACCCTGATGTGATACGTAGAGGTAGGAGAGTATTTTATAAATTCTCAGTATTAGTAGACGCCTTGGAGCGTTGATTCTCTTGTTGTCAGATAAATTTTTGAATCAGTAGTATTTTATTATTGTGGTAATTATTTGCTGTGATTTCACGTGACTTATTTAAAAAGATAAAAATCGTACTGATTTATGTTTAAGACATATGTTATATTAAAATAAAAATAAAAAGCTGTTACGAATAATTATTTACCGAAAAGTACTAAACTAAAATTAAAAAGTTTAAAACTGATATATGAATGATACATTAATTTTAAGTAAACTATATAATTATCCATCTCAGATTGAATTTAAAATTACAACTGCAAATTACGTCGATGTTATTTTAAAAACTTATTATTTAATGAAAATGTTTTAATAAATAGTTTAATAAATTTAGTAATAATAAGAATACCTATTATAATAAAAATTTTATGTGTGAAATATAAAAATAAATAATTATAATAATGTATTATGTGGTTTTAATGCATTTATAACAGTCCCCTGTCATACTGAGCAGTTCCCTGTCACCAGTTTCGGGAAAGATACTAAAATCTCGAAAAAAAATTTAATTGGCTGTGTATTAATTATCATTAAGCTGATAGTTTTGTAGCCCTTGGTATTTTTTTTTTATAAAATCAAAAATAATTTGGTCGGACACTTTTCTACAGATTTAAGAAGTCCTTACAGAGAATCACCCATATACAATTTTAATTAATCAAAAATGCTAATTAGTAATAGTAGTATCAAGCTTGCTACAATTAGGCGTACGGAAGACCACCACAATAACTTATCAAAAGAAAAAATATCTAACTTTTTCAAACAAAAAATAGATCTAATTAATTCGACTTTTAATTTTTGAATTGAAAAATAAAATAATAATATAGGCAAATCCGATAAATACGAGGATGTGCGCATTCGAGCGAAAAGTGGCACATTTCCGAGCGAGGGAGGCAAATGAAGCGCGACGCGGAGCGGCGCGCTTCATTTTCCCGAGATCGGAATGTGCCACTTTGAGCTCGAATGTGCACACTCGGGTTTAAGCACGATTACAAAGCGTCCCGTTTTAACAGGAAAATAACGTAATCAAATAGTTAGGTATATGTTTACAAAAAACGCAACAAGTATGAATCACAAAATAAAACAGTCGCACAATATCTTAAAATCGACAAAGCAAAAAAAAACTGTTTAGTGCGAAATACAAAATAAAATATTTAGTAAGAAATACCGAGGTTTAATTTTCGCAACCAGTTCAAACTTGGTTGGCAATCCGGATAATCGCAAATCCGTATAACTGAGGTCCGGATAATTGAGGTTTTACTGTAGTTGCTTTTTCTAAATAGAAATGTTTTATGAGTAGCCTAAACTTATTATTTTTTTGCGATTCTTCAAAGATTAAACTCAATAAAATTTTATTTTTTCTGACCACCGCCAATTTATTTTTCCAATTCCCCAAAATTCAAAAAAAAAACGCTCAAACCGTTCTAAACTGTTTTTCTAAAGTTGCACTTTTATAAAATTCGATTAAAAAATTTTCTTCTCTGATATAAATCGAAATTTTGAATAAAATGGGTTAGTTTTCGATTCTTTTCGCCGAGTTTTTCACATTTCAGCTTTAAATGAAAGCATAGAAAAAATTTACGTACTGGAAATCGATGGCGCTTTGTAAACATAAAATAAACTAAAGTTTTAGTGTGTCGTTTGAGAATGTTCCAGTGTTTTCGTCACGCAAGTTATAAAAAAATCAAAAATGTAGGAAACCTAAAGCGGCACAAGATCCGAACGTGAAAGTAACAATTTTTGTGGTCGCCAGGTGTATGCATATTATGTACTTACATATGTGCATTCGTAGATTACACAATGCGAAGTACATAACAGCCTCGAGCTTTGTTTATGCTTACATCTGCTGGAAAGCAACTGCTTGTCATATTCCTTGACACCTTTCTGCTAAATGCATTTTAATGGTCGACCTGTACGTTGTGTGTATTCAAAGCAGAAAGAGGTTTTAGACTGAAAATGTACACAGAAAAAAGCTCGAGGCGTTTCGAAACATTAAGTCATTTATACACAATTTAGGCCGGAGAGAAGAGTTGGTTCTGTTGTAATTATTTTCTAAACGCGGGGCTAATTGCTTTTCGACGATGCGACCGCGGAGATAAGGTCGGGGTGGGTTCTTGGATTGTTCTACCAGAAGAAAAATGAAACTAGCCTTGACTGAGAACAAGTCGACCACCCCCAATGTTTGGATTGATATGGATACTAACCCCGAAAAGTCGAAAAATCGAAAAGTTGACTAATGATTTAGTGTGTATTAAATTTAGCATTTTATGTTAATCGAAACTTGCATTAAAACCAAAAGGTCAAATAATGATAATTTGAAATATTAAATAAAAATTATGCTGTGCTGACAAAACGTATTCAATGTAAGGTAACGGACCCAAATAAGGCCCGCCTTAAGTTTATAAAGGCATAATTAACCCCTTGACATACAAAAATAACCGAATTTGATGAATCCGAAAAAAACTATTAATTTGGCTCAACTTAACTGTTATGAGCATACACAAATAACATAAAATAAATAATTAATAGTTTTAAAATATTTTGAAATATATAGAGCAGTGTTTCCCAATCTTTTTTTAACATTCTTCGCCTAAGTCATTCTAAAATTTTGATGCATATAATATATAACATATAAATATTTTTTTATATTTAAAAATTGAATTATTCCATAAATGAAGCCTAATTACAACTTGTTCAAGACACAAGATTTAGGTTTTAGCAAGAAATCACTAGGAAATTATTAAGAAAAAGAAACAATAAGTAAATTTTAAAAACATAAACTAAAAAATATTTTTATATCGATCGCTCGAATTTTTGATAACGCGAATTATTTTTAGTTTCTCTTCATCTTCGACCTATCGAGGTTTGACTGTATTTAATTTTATAAATTTAATATTTCTGAACAATTAAGATAATTTATTTATTGAGTTTTCTCCAATATTAATTTTATTTGCGTAAATTAATGATCTTCAAAATTTTTTGAAAAACCACAAATTCTGTATTTACCCTATTTGAGTTTTCTGAAAATACATAATAATTTTTTTAACAAAATTTTCTTTTAAACTTACCGAATAAAGTTTTGTTTTATTCAATTTGTGTTATACAAAAAAATTAATAATTAAAAATTTCTAAAGATCGGAATGTGCCACTTTGAGCTCGAATGTGCACACGCGGTTTTAAGCACGATTCACAATAATTCGAAAAAGTCCTTATTTCTAAACGATACTTCTCATAAAAACACCAATGTCAAGGTAAATATCCTGATCCGTCGGCGCTGTTAAGTTCTAAATAAAATATTTAAAATATTTTTAGTTAAATCAGTTTGAAATTGTGGGGTACACACATTTTTTAATATCTAAACTTTATTAAAATTAAATGTAAATGTTATACAATATTCTCAAGCTTTTTTAATTAAATCTATATTTTAGAAATAGAAGTATTATAAAAAAAAATGATAATAAAACACTACATCTTTATTTAATGTTGATTTTTCATAAGATTAATAGCAACAATATACTTATTATGTTTCATTGACCAATAGTTAATTGTTTTCATTTAGTGGTAATTTCCAAAATCATATTATTTTTTTGGAAATCAGTTAAATCCAATGATTTAAAATATAAATACTATAATGAACAAATGTTATGCTAAAATGCCTTAATAAAATTTAAAAAATTCAAATAGTTTCGTTTAAAATAAGTACCTTCTCTATCTTAACACAATTTATTATTTTATGAAATCATTAATCAATTTCTTTATTAACGAATATCTTATTTTTATATTAAGAAAGAACTAAAATATAAATGTGGCTTCTAATTAATAGAATCATAAGTTAATTTTTAATAATGTCTGATTTGATATTTTTATTTCCCACAATGCAATCTTTAACGTTTGATTTAAATGAAGAAAGCAATGAAAAAGCAAATAAACACTCTTAATATGAATTACAATCAGCACTTCAAAAACGCAAAAACCAGAAAAAGAAAATCATTAAAAAAAAACACCAAAATCGTAAAATTGCATTTTGTAATCCAGTACCCCACATTTTCGTTCGAGCAATCGCTTTAAATTAAATATTGCAATTACGATGTTTGATATAACAGAAAACTGTAGTTTAACCAAAAAGTAAAACCTCCTGCATAACAATATGTATCTTAAATCTTAATATTTAACTCGACATATTACGGTGTTTGTAATTTTTTTAAACAAATATTTCCTGTTTTTTCAATTAAATTCCCACATAAATTACCGCAAAGCTGTTTACGAAAAAAAAAAACAACGAAACAGCCAAGAACTTTTAATCCTTTAAAACCAACATTTGTATTCTAATAATCCGCGCCCAAAAAATAAAGCGTGTGAAAATCCAAAAAAATAATGTGCAATTAAAAACGGCCAAACGATGCGCTCTCGATATTTTTCACCTCGATGCATCTTATCTGCGTATCAAAACTTACATACATAAATAAGTCGAATATAATAAAACCTGTTGTAGAACGGAGCGATGCAGAAATTAATTAAAGTCTTAAATTCAGCGGAAGGAAGATATAAATACGTCAGGACGTAAAGTTAAAGCATAAAATTGTGGAGAAGAAACACTGTAGCAAACATTAACTACTCGTTTACGTATCCCTTTTCACGCATTCGATGGCAAATTTGACAGTTTTTTTTATTTATCGAACAAGTAGGTGTATTAAATGCACGTTACAAACTCACATAATAAAAGATTTACGAGTTTTGTTCGTTGCGATTCGCTATCTGCTTCCTTGGAAACGTGTACGAAATTTATTGAAAAAAGAACGGGCACGATTATTTTTGTACCCTTAGCCCATCATATTAGTTCTGTCAATGAACAGTTTGTATAGTCCAGCGTATTATTCTTCCGCTTCGTTGAAAACAATTATTATGATCAATAACAAGTACCTGACCAGAAATTTCAGTTGGATTTTCATTGGGTCTAAAAGGGGCATGCCCAAGGTCATACGTGGCCCAAATGGGGCAGCCGTAGTGATGAGCAAAATTGGTCTTGGTCTTGCATTTTTGCAAGACCAAGACCAAGGACAGAGTATGCAAGACCAAGACCAAATTAGTGATGTGCAAAATTCGTCTTGGTCTTGCAGTCTTGTCTTGGTCTTGCATTTTTGCAAGACCAAGACGGTATTTGTGCTAGAAAGACCAAGACCAAGACCGAATAAACAAGACCAAGACCGATACCAAGACTGTTACAGTTTTGGTCTTGCTTTGCTCATCACTAGACAGCTGTAAGAGACCCTCATTACAAAAGTAGCGCACGCGCGAGTCCGTGCCTTAGGGTTCCGGCGTAGGTGGTGGTTCGGTAACCACACGAATCTGGAATTTTTTGGCATGCCAATTTTCATTTTGCCTCATGTGGACCCGACAAGCTTACAATTAGGCTAGCCGTTGAAATTCGTATGCAAAAATATTAATCGAGTTTACGCAGTTAAATATGAATGTTATTCAAAAAGACCGTTCTATCTTTAGCTTTAATGTAATTTATTGATGTTGTACTTCTTTTGGAGTTTTGAGAGAAAAATTTTGGCAGACAACGGAAGTTACGCGCGCACAGTAAACGGAAATTTGATGGTATGAAGTTAGCCGTCTGAGAAAGTACGTGAATTATTGTGAATCGTGCTCAAAACCGAGTGTGCGCATTCGAGCTCAAAGTGGCACATTCCGATCTCGGGAAAATGAAGCGCGCCGCTCCGCGTCGCGCTTCATTTGCTTCCCTCGCTCGGAAATGTGCCACTTTTCGCTCGAATGCGCACATCCTCGCATTTATTACATTAGTATAATTTACCGTGCGCTCCTTCACATCAAAAATTATAATTTAATTTAGTAAATATTGATTTTGTATGGGAAAAATGTATTTACCATAGCAATGAGTGAAAGGGAGCGAGAATATACCATAATGCAAGTAAGAAAGAACGAGTAAAATAATTCAATTAATTTCTTGTCCAATTTATTGGCCTAAATTATTGTGAATTGTGCTTAAAACCGAGTGCGACATTCGAGCTCAAAGTGGCACATTCCGATCTCGGAATGAAGCGCGCCGCCCGCGTCGCGCTTCATTTGCTTCCCTCGCTCGGAAATGTGCCACTTTTCGCTCGAATGCGCACATCCTCGCATTTATTACATTAGTATAATTTACCGTGCGCTCCTTCACATCAAAAATTATAATTTAATTTAGTAAATATCGATTTTGTATTAAAAAATGTATTTACCATAGCAATGAGTGAAAGGAGCGAGAATAAACCATAATGCAAGTAAGAAAGAACGAGTAAAATAATTCAATTAATTTCTTGTCCAATTTATTGGCCTAAATTATTGTGAATTGTGCTTAAAACCGAGTGGCGCATTCGAGCTCAGTGGCACATTCCGATCTCGGAATGAAGCGCGCCGCTCCGCGTCGCGCTTCATTTGCCTCCCTCGCTCGGAAATGTGCCACTTTTCGCTCGAATGCGCACATCCTCGCATTTATTACATTAGTATAATTTACCGTGCGCTCCTTCACATCAAAAATTATAATTTAATTTAGTAAATATCGATTTTGTATTAAAAAAATGTATTTACCATAGCAATGAGTGAAAGGGAGCGAGAATAAACCATAATGCAAGTAAGAAAGAACGAGTAAAATAATTCAATTAATTTCTTGTCCAATTTATTGGCCTAAATTATTGTGAATTGTGCTTAAAACCGAGTGCGCACATTCGAGCTCAAAGTGGCACATTCCGATCTCGGGAAAATGAAGCGCGCCGCTCCGCGTCGCGCTTCATTTGCCTCCCTCGCTCGGAAATGTGCCACTTTTCGCTCGAATGCGCACATCCTCGCATTTATTACATTAGTATAATTTACCGTGCGCTCCTTCACATCAAAAATTATAATTTAATTTAGTAAATATCGATTTTGTATTAAAAAAATGTATTTACCATAGCAATGAGTGAAAGGGAGCGAGAATATACCATAATGCAAGTAAGAAAGAACGAGTAAAATAATTCAATTAATTTCTTGTCCAATTTATTGGCCTAAATTATTGTGAATCGTGCTTAAAACCGAGTGCGCACATTCGAGCTCAAAGTGGCACATTCCGATCTCGGGAAAATGAAGCGCGCCGCTTCGCGTCGCGCTTCATTTGCTTCCCTCGCTCGGAAATGTGCCACTTTTCGCTCGAATGCGCACATCCTCGCATTTATTACATTAGTATAATTTACCGTGCGCTCCTTCACATCAAAAATTATAATTTAATTCAGTAAATATCGATTTTGTATTAAAAAAATGTATTTACCATAGCAATGAGTGAAAGGGAGCGAGAATATACCATAATTCAAGTAAGAAAGAACGAGTAAAATAATTCAATTAATTTCTTGTCCAATTTATTGGCCTAAATTATTGTGAATCGTGCTTAAAACCGAGTGGGGCATTCGAGCTCAAGTGGCACATTCCGATCTCGGAAAATGAAGCGCGCCGCTCCGCGTCGCGCTTCATTTGCTCCCTCGCTCGGAAATGTGCCACTTTTCGCTCGAATGCGCACATCCTCGCATTTATTACATTAGTATAATTTACCGTGCGCTCCTTCACATCAAAAATTATAATTTAATTTAGTAAATATTGATTTTGTATGGGAAAAATGTATTTACCATAGCAATGAGTGAAAGGGAGCGAGAATATACCATAAAGCAAGTAAGAAAGAAGGAGTAAAATAATTCAATTAATTTCTTGTCCAATTTATTGGCCTAAATTATTGTGAATCGTGCTTAAAACCGAGTGCGCACATTCGAGCTCAAAGTGGCACATTCCGATCTCGGGAAAATGAAGCGCGCCGCTCCGCGTCGCGCTTCATTTGCTTCCCTCGCTCGGAAATGTGCCACTTTTCGCTCGAATGCGCACATCCTCGCATTTATTACATTAGTATAATTTACCGTGCGCTCCTTCACATCAAAAATTATAATTTAATTTAGTAAATATTGATTTTGTATGGGAAAAATGTATTTACCATAGCAATGAGTGAAAGGGAGCGAGAATATACCATAATTCAAGTAAGAAAGAACGAGTAAAATAATTCAATTAATTTCTTGTCCAATTTATTGGCCTAAATTATTGTGAATCGTGCTTAAAACCGAGTGCGCACATTCGAGCTCAAGTGGCACATTCCGATCTCGGAAAATGAAGCGCGCCGCCCGCGTCGCGCTTCATTTGCTTCCCTCGCTCGGAAATGTGCCACTTTTCGCTCGAATGCGCACATCCTCGCATTTATTACATTAGTATAATTTACCGTGCGCTCCTTCACATCAAAATTATAATTTAATTTAGTAAATATCGATTTTGTATTAAAAATGTATTTACCATAGCAATGAGTGAAAGGGAGCGAGAATATACCATAAAGCAAGTAAGAAAGAACGAGTAAAATAATTCAATTAATTTCTTGTCCAATTTATTGGCCTAAATTATTGTGAATCGTGCTTAAAACCGAGTGCGCACATTCGAGCTCAAAGTGGCACATTCCGATCTCGGAATGAAGCGCGCCGCTCCGCGTCGCGCTTCATTTGCTTCCCTCGCTCGGAAATGTGCCACTTTTCGCTCGAATGCGCACATCCTCGCATTTATTACATTAGTATAATTTACCGTGCGCTCCTTCACATCAAAATTATAATTTAATTTAGTAAATATGATTTTGTATTAAAAAATGTATTTACCATAGCAATGAGTGAAAGGGAGCGAGAATATACCATAAAGCAAGTAAGAAAAAACGAGTAAAATAATTCAATTAATTTCTTGTCCAATTTATTGGCCTAAATTATTGTGAATCGTGCTTAAAACCGAGTGCGCACATTCGAGCTCAAAGTGGCACATTCCGATCTCGGGAAAATGAAGCGCGCCGCTTCGCGTCGCGCTTCATTTGCTTCCCTCGCTCGGAAATGTGCCACTTTTCGCTCGAATGCGCACATCTTCGCCTAAGAAAGTAAATAAATTATTGTGAATCGTGCGTAAAACCGTGTGTGCGTATTTGAGCTCAAAGTGGCACATTCCGGTCTTAGGTACACAAAAAGTCAAATTAAATTAAAAAAAAACTATTTTGTATTAAAAAAAATGTCTTGGTGGTTTAATTTACGCCTAAATAAATATATTTTAGTAAAATATTTCAGCAAGAAAAATCTTATAATACAAGTCTAAAAGAAAAGCACAGATGAATTTTCGATCCATATTAATATTTATGATAATTCTCAATTACAAAAAAAACAAAATTTTGGATCTTACCAAATTTAGTAAAAGACTACTTGGCTTCAATTGTAATGGATTTTTACATTACTTGTGAATTTGAAAGATATCTTAAAAAATAACCAGAACTGCTGTTAGTCATAAATTGTTTACTGGGATTAAAACACAAATATTAATTATTCAGATTCCTTTAAATAAATTCAGACCGTGCACTAACAATAAGAATTAAAAATAATACGTACAAAAACGCATTTTACATAGAAAGGAAATCGCCTCAGATAGCGTGATTTGCAGTCTTTATTCATAATAAGAAAATCTGCAGTAATTTGTTGCAATAATTAATTACAGCATAAAATTCAGTTTTTCCTTCTTTATTAGTTCGGAACTTTTTATGTACCATAACATTGTCGATAATGTTGGTTATTACAACCTTATAATTAGATACGAATTACATAAATCAAGAGACTGGAAAATTTTTTTCCTATGCGTGTGCAATGCACTCGAATAATTTCCTGACGAGCTTTCATTCTATGCAATGCAGCCTGCATCGTTCGATTTTTTGTATTTTTTTGCAAGACGTACGTGTTGCGTAATCGAAGAAAAATGGAGCTAATTAATTTATACCGTAACTCAATTTTAGTTGGTTTAAAATTTTAAATTAGCGTTATGCGTTATGATTTTCGAGAAGAAAAAAAGAACCAATTACGTTTGACAAAGAAGCATTTTTTTAGTATGGCGGATTATTATTAATTTTTTTCTGCCGAAAGTCACAAAAAACGGGTAAAGGGTTTTAAAATAATGCAATTAGTTGTTGTAAAGGCTTCCCGAAGAGCATAAGTAAACTAATTTTGATTTTTGAAAGGGACTGTACGGGAGGTCTACATTTGTACCAGGAAACCACATGTCTTTTCTTAAGAGTGCACCCCCTGTCGTGCCCACCTAGTAAAAGGGATGTAATCAGTTGCTTTTACAACCAACTGGATTATTTATATGACAGAATTAAATTAAAGAATTCGAGTTTTTAATATGACAAATACATTTTAAGTGACTTTTATAACAGCCCTCAATAATAATTTGAATGCAAATCGAATTTTGGAAATTGATAAACTCGAACGATTTATGCGCTCGAGAAGTAAATAAATAATTAATGGGTAACTTGGAATTACAGTTAAAAGGTCGCGATTGTCGATAGTTTATGCAAAGTTAAAAAATGCATAAAGAAGCAGGTGAAGGATAAAAAGAAGTAGAAAAATACCTCAAAATCAATTAATTAATGTATAATAATAAATCATAGTTGTGTTACTTTCTTGGTTTAGCGTGTTAAATGCAAAAACAATGATAAATTACCGAATCGCTTAAACTGACGTTTCAAGGTAGCTCATGCATTCTTTCCGATGCATAGAAATATTAATTTTTTTTCGCGCGAGTCAAGTCTTCGTGTATTTAACGGCACACCTAATCAAAAAAGCGAGTTTAATTTTTTTTTATTCGTAAATATTTGGACGAATCTTAATTTTTATCTTACTGACTGGATATCGTGAAATAAAATATTGTTTCTAATTGTTAATTTAATTTAAATTAACTACTATGCATAAGTTTCGATATAATTTAATTAATTGGAAATTATATTCATAATTAATTTTTAATTCGATAAACGGAAATCTTTTCTAAATTTCAAACTAATTCAATGAACAAATATATAGTATTAAGTAAATGTTAAGAAAAAAATAATATTTTTAGGACCTGAAATATTCTGTTTTAGAATTTTTATTAATTCCTTATTAAAAATAATTAATTTCGTATAATTTAGAAATCAATGACAAAAACTGAACACCAGGCATATTCCTCATGTTTATTATACCGAACCATATTTTTTGTCGTTCTACAAATAACATCTTTAGTATTTAAAAAATTAATTTCTAAATTAAGAATAAAATATTTACCGTAATAAAGTTAAATACAGTGTGATCTAGAATTATTGAAGTGTGTTTAAATTTGGCGCCCTCACTTTACTGTTTTTCGTTATCCTGAGATGGTAAGCTTTGCTATAACATATATGTGTATTTTATCCATTACCGTCTGTTGTATTTATTATTTTCCTGTTAATTCATTTTTTCACAAATTGATTGTTAAACAATAGTTTTGAATAGGGTAAAACGTCGAGTTCTGGACCACCTACCTGTGAATGACCGTTACGATATATAATGTTTATAACAATTCAAAAAATTAATTTATATATATTATAGATATACATATTTATTGATGCAATCTTGAATGTCTTCTTTTTCATGTAAGTGCAAATAATAAAAAGTAATAAAAAAATGTATAGCTCGAATAATGAAATTTATATAGCAGTTAAACGCCAACAAAGCGTGTGTTTTAAAAATACCAAAAACAATTAAAAAACTACACAAAGGTACATTTAAGTCTAGTGTTGAAAATAAATTTTACGTTTTTAATAAAAGAATTAATTAATCAGTCATTCACTAGGTTATACCCGGTCATTCTATAGACGAAATTGGCCATTTACTGAAGCCTAATTTTATACTCTTTGTTTTTGGCGATTCTGGCGCATTAAGGCATTAGACAATAAAATATTTCTGGGCGCTTCTCAAAAATTAGAAAGTTATTGCGTTTTAAAAGTTTTATTTTAAAGCCAAATTTAATTATTCAAAAAGACGAAAATTTTTGTCGGGAAATGACACCGGCTATAGTTGCTAGGGGTACGTAGAAACATCCCCTTGCAATATAAAGCAATTCTATTATTTTCATTTTTTGCCAAAAAACATGGGTTAAAATCCATGTTTTTTCAAAAAGAAAAACGGTTTTCGCAAAGCTTTGAAATAGCACGCCTATGGTTTCTTAAGCCTATCTGAAGTCAAAAAGGCTGCCAAATCCGAATCTGTATAATTTTTAAATATTGGTCCGTAAATAACGGCGCTACAATTTTTTTAAAGTAAAAAATTGTGCAAAAAAGTGAAGCTAAAATTGCAATTTTTAATTACAAAAATAGTCAAAAAATTTTTTTTAAATTATTGAAATCTAACGCAAGGCCTGTTTAGAAGGGACCTTCGGACACATTTTACTTCAAGTACGTTTTGTTGCAGCTTGCCTTATAAGCCCGTAAAAAATGAATGACCGTTCCTATATATTTTTCGATTTACAAAAAAAGTCAAAAATTTTTTATCAAAATTATTCAAATCTAACGCAAGGACTGTTTAGAAGGGACCTTCAAACACATTTTCCTTCAAGTATGTTTTGTTGTAGCTTGCCTTATAAGCCCGTCAAAATTAATTACCGGTCCTCTATTTTTTCAATTTACAAAAATAGTCGAAAATTTTTTTTCAAAATTATTTAATTATAAATTGATATATTATTTCAAGATAATAAGTGTTTTTATGTTAAAATGTTGTTCAAAATTTAGATAATACTTATAATAAACTTTACCCCTATATTCACAAGTGACCCCTAAAAATTTGTAAACATCCTATACAAAGAGTACCAACTTCAGAAAATTATTTAGTACGGCCGAAATTTTAAACACACTTAAATTATTCGCGCTAACACTGCTTTTTTTTAAAAGTTACTCTATTTCTGCTCCAAAGCCCACCCCTTACCAAATTTTAAAAACAATTAATCTCGTTAAACACAACTTTTTTTAAAACTATTTGACCCTATCTCATTCATTTTCGCTGTTAAAAAAATTAATTCAATTATTCTTTAACGCAGTTTGCATAGGTTTTTGTTATTGAAAAAACTTCGCAGTTTAACGACGCGCCTTAAAAAAATCCAAAAAGATATTTCATAAATTTTTGCGTCAGCATTTAACCCCATCCTTTAGCTTTTATTTAAAAAAAAATTCGCTTAAATTCCATAATTTATAAGCGCGCCACGATTTTTCTTCTGCAACCTTAAAAAAGACTCCAATGCCCGATAGACAACGAACCCTTCCGTTTTAATACTTAAGTGGCTCCATAAGTTCGATTTAACTCCTAAAGACATATGACGTGAAAACGATCAGAACTTTTTAATGCCTTATTTGGGGTTGTTTTAAAATTGTTTACCGCACACGAAAGGCCCGAGGCAACTTTGTCCATTACTCACAATATTATTAAAACGTTAAAATGGCACTAGGATTAAATAATTCATATCGCATACGAGAAATTAATGCAATCTAAATTGCAAATGAAAGTGCTTCATTGGAAGCAATTTTTCTTGTCATTTCTTCTGATCGAATTGAAAGTCCGTATAAGGCGTTTGCAAATCGGACGCAACTCTTTCCTTCTGTCTTATTATTAAGGAGTGGGAGTCTAATTAGAGTTGAGGGATTGATGTTGTACGAGCAGGTGATGGTTCTCGCTGACACATTGACTTTGTAATGAGACAGCTGGTGGCCATTTTAATTTGAACTGCAGAGGTGACCACACTCTATAAGGAAGTGCACATTGCCGGGCAGATGACTCCGGCAAACACCCCCGCCGGCGCTCTTTTTAAAGACAACTGGCCGAATGAAATTACCATTACGGCCGAAACGGCTTATTTACTTAATGCAAGATGCTTAGGTGTCGATGCGATTACGATCTGTGGACTTTTCTCTAAAATACCTGCTCAAATTTAAACGGCGAATTAGCTTCCATTTTAGGGGCAACGAAGGACCGCGCTGGATTTATTACAAGGGTGTTAGATTTTTATCGCTACATCTGTATTTTTGGAAAGAGGTCGGGGTGCTAATTGGAAGGGTGTTCTTTCGAGCTAATTAACTGTTCTTCGAGATACGAAAGGTGTAAAAAATTTCGATCGTTTAATTCGCTAACAGTTTTCGAAGTTGTACTTCTTTTGGGGGTGAAACCAAAGTTGCGCGCGCACCTCTAGCAAAAATTGACGGTACGAAGTTAGCCGTCTAAGGAAGTAAATTAATCGAAGTGAATCGTGCTTAAAGCCGAGTGTGCGCATTCGAGCTCAAAGTGGCACATTCGATCTCGGGAAAATGAAGCGCGCCGCTCCGCGTCGCGCTTCATTTGCTTCCCTCGCTCGGAAATGTGCCATTTTCGCTCGAATGCGCACATCATGGTATTTATTCGATTTGTCTACTTTATCCTTAGCCCTTTTAAATCAAAATATTTCATTAAATTTAGTAAATATTGATTGTATATTCGAAAAACGTTTTTACTATAGCAATGAGTTGAAGAAAGTCAAAATTGTCTGTTTTCTTTTTTCTTTTTTCATTAAAAGTCGATTAAATTAAAAATTCAAATTAACGGTAATTTTTAATTGAAATTGTTTAGAAAGTAAATTAATTATTGTGAATAGTGCTTAAAGCCGAGGTGGCATTCGAGCTCAAAGTGGCACATTCCGATCTCGGGAAAATGAAGCGCGCCGCTCCGCGTCGCGCTTCATTTGCCTCCCTCGCTCGGAAATGTGCCACTTTTCGCTCGAATGCGCACATCTTTGTATTTATTGAATTTATTTATATTAATTTTTACACGTGGGTAAAGTTAATTTAGTTACCCCAAAGAAGTAGAACTTCTAATGCGCTTCATAAGTACATGCACCAGCTTTTTTAATCAAAATTATTATTAATTTAAAAGTAGAAGTCTTTCAGTTTAAAATGTCCGGAAACTTAATTTTAAAGCGCTGTTTTGCCTTTTTAAATAAAATCAGTTTTAATTTGTGGTACTGCAGCATTTGTTGTTGTTAATTTTTCTTTGTGTTATAACAATTTTTAAAATAGCATCGCAAATAATATAAGAAAATAATTAATTGTTTTGTGCCAACGCTTTCGTTTCAAAAGGTCTTGTCCCAGTTTGGATAAAACTCTTCAGATTTAATTTAAATTTTGTAAACCGATAAATTAATTTATTCTTAAACATAATTTGAAGGAAAAAAATTAATAAGGTTCAAAAACAAACAGTTATAGCCATTCAAAAATTGCCTTTTTCTCTCTCTTCAGTATAGCAATTCTCACATTTTGCAATTTGTTCAACAAATCTTCAGTGTTCACTTTTCTTAAACAGTTTTTATTAACTTTATTAAGATTTATTTTTTCGAAAATCAAATAAGACATTTTTAATTTATGAAAATATTCAACTTTAAAAATCGACGTATTATACTCGGGTAACCAAAACTTTTAAAATTTAAATGTCTATCAATTGTGTTAATAAAATTAATGGTTACTCTGGTATAACGTTATAAAATTTTCAAATCAATATTTGAAATGAAGTTTTTTGTTTGTAAAACTCATGTTTAAAAAATTTCATATAATTTTTTAGATGTTTTCATTAACTATAAACAACAATTTGAAAAAAATTTTCAATTATCTTTGGTAACAAAAAGTTATGGTAACTTTTCATTTTTAATTCGATATGCTCTTGCTCATTTCCCTTTTAATCAATAAACAATTTTTTGTGTTATTCATATTTAGTCCTCATTTTATGATTCAAATTCCAATAAAATCAAAGAAAATTATTTCAAACTGGGACGACTCCTCTATACAATAAAATTATTTATGTACACCCTGTATATGTGTCGTTGGTATAGATAGTCTTAACAAATACTTTGTTATGAGTTTGTGATTAAAAATTTGAACAATTTTAAAAGTTTTACCTATGATAATTAAAAATTATCAAGCTTCAAGGAGTAAGATGTATCCTTACTATTTTACCAAATAATGATAATTCTTTTAGATCAGGTCAGTTATGTTAGTAAAAAATTAATATTTTTATAATTCTGAGAAATAAAGAAATTGAAACACTCAAAATTTTGATATGGGATAAAATACTTATTGTCTTCTTAAGCGATTTAAAAAAAATAGCATTATGTTTTATTATTATTGTCATCTTAACTTGTGCGAAGAGAATTTTTTGTTAATTAAGAATATTCAAAGATTTTAGATTTACTATTTTTTAAGTAATGAATAATTCAAAAGAAATAGATTAAGTTTTATATTCGCTAAACGTTATAACGTTTATTTCTTAATAATTTTGTTTAAAAGCATAAAAAAAAAGATTTGGTATTTCTGGTATAAGAACGGTACTGCAATTTTGAATTAAATTTTTTACAAAGTAAATGAATTATTGTGAATAACATCTTTGTGTCTTTGAAATAAATTAAAAAAATGCAGACCTCTAAATTTTTAGTTTTGTTTTCAAAGATTTATCGTTAAAAAATTTGAAGATTTTTAATAAAATATAAATATTTAAGCCCCCTTTGTAGTTATAATTTTGAAATTATACATTTGATTATATCTTATTAGTAATTACAACTTTTACTTGAAATCTTTTTTTCTATTTCCTTTACTTTAAGAAATAATATAAGTAACGTCTTTCAATTATAAGAAATGGCAATCTAAAAATAACATTATAAAATCTGAAAGTTAGGAACGCCACACAAAAAAAAATAGAATTTCAATCCTGGAAATTTTTGCAGGAGCATTTAGATGGGTCTTTTAGCTTTCATTAAAAAAAAAATTTAAGAATTGAGCAACAGTAGTGCGTGTTACGATTTTGTTTTGTAAGAGTTAACAGAGATACCAATGCCCGATAGCCAACCAACCCCCAAAGAGCTATGTTTTCTTAAATAGCTCGTTTATTTTTGATTTTAGCCATACCTAAGTAACCAAAACTCTTAACGCTATTGGTTCAAGCAAAAAAAAGTATTGAGTCCTATTTAATAAAAATATAACTTTGTTCTGTCATTAATTCCTAAATGACATCCTTCTAATTTTTTTAATGTCAATCCGAAGCCGTTTTATTTGGGTACATTACTCTTTTCTCTTTAAATCTACAAATAAATATAGAGAAATTTAATAAATGCGAGGATGTGCGCATTCGAGCGAAAAGTGGCACATTTCCGAGCGAGGGAAGCAAATGAAGCGCGGCGCGGAGCGGCGCGCTTCATTTTCCCGAGATCGAAATGTGCCACTTTGAGCTCGAATGTGCACACTCGGTTTTAAGCACGATTCACAATTATTAGGGCAAATAAATTAGACAAAAAGTCAGTTAAACAATTTTAAACGTTCCCTCTCTCTCGCATTCACGGGATTTGCGTATCTTTTCGCTCCTTCCACTCATTGCTATGGTAAATACGTTTTCGAATATAAAAACGATATTTACTAAATTAAACTAAAATTTTTGATTTAAAGGAACGCACGGTAAATTATATTAATATGATAAACACGAGGACGTGCGCATTCGAGCGAAAAGTGGCACATTTCCGAGCGAGGGAGGCAAATAAAGCGCGACGCGGAGCGGCGCGCTTTATTTTCCCGAGATCGGAATGTGCCACTTTGAGCTCGAATGTGCACACTCGGTTTTAAGCTCGATTTCCAAACGTCCCGTTTTAACAAAAAAAAATTGCTCGCGTCAGTTCGCTCGAATGCGCACATCGACGTATTTGTTTATATTAATTTCGACCTCATTTAATTTAGTCGCGCCAAAGAAGTATAACTTCTAACGCACCGGTTTTTTTCGAGTGGACTTTTTCAAAAGGAATTTGTTGCAATGGCGTGCTCGCTTAATACACGAGTATTGCTTGAAAGCATAAATGCATTGCTTCTTCAATATGCTTGCCTTGTAAAGCATGCGAACTACGCTGTTTTCTCTAATGACATGCATTGTTCATAAGTGCATTACTATGTAGCTACAATAATTTATGTGTAAGCAAATGTTTGGGTTGATGGCTTTTCAGAGAACAAATCCCATACGCGGAGTTCTTTCTATTTACTTTAAAAAAAAAGGCTCTTAGAAAACCCAGTTGCAATTAAGGAAACACAATAAATGCTTCCGGGTTATTGAATTAGCGACCATTAATTAAGTCTGAAGAACGCCGAATTGCGTTCGATAATCAACACTCACCCCTTAGTACTTATTTAAATCTTTATAGTTATGGCTTATTTTCGAGATCTCTTTAATTAAAGCTGATATAGTCGTTATAGATAAAATGATAAGTTTTTTTTAACGTTTTACCTGCCATCGCTATTATTTACCCCACTAATTTAGATTTCTATCTTTTCGTATAATAAAAAAATTTAAAACATCCTTAGAACATTAAAGAAATGTATTTCAGTAAAATATAGCAGTTTGGTTGCTTTTATTTTATATGAGACATTAAAAGTTTTTCTTTGCTTAAACGAAGAAGGCCCGTCCAAAACTAGAGTGCCCAATGCGTAAAAATATGATTTAATATGTATTTTGAAACGGATGTATTGTTTTAAGGATTATGGTTTTATTAGCTTTTCTAAGTTTTTCGTTTTACGAGATGAACTCCCCCCCACTATTTACGTGACATTTTGGGTATCGATAAAATTTTATTTTAGTAATTTTAGTAGTTTATCAGTCGCTGATTAAAAATATTAGTGGAACCATGGTTTAAAAATCAGTTTTTTGTATAAATCAGGTTTTTGTAAATTATATTAAAAAAACACAAGTTTTTGAATTCGAAAATTGGACCAAAATAAAGACTGAAAGTTATTTATTAGAGTTTATGATAAGCCAAAAAATAATTTAAAAATTTTGACTACTCCTAAAACAACAGGGCAGGCATTAAATCAAATCAAAATGTAAGACTGATTTTACTTTTGAAAATCGCAAATTTGATAAAATTATTGCATGAAAATTATTTAATAGAGTTTAGAGTACACTAGAAAAATAATTAAAAAATTATAACTATCCCTAAAAAATTAGGGCATGCGTTAAATCAATTGTAAATGTAATAGTGATTTTACCTGTTAAAAAAACGATTTTTGAAAATCGCAAATTTGATCAAACTAAGAACTGGAAATTATTTATTAGAGTTTATGATAAACCAAAAAATAATTAAACAATTCTGACTACCCCTAAAACAACAGGGTAGGCATTAAATCAATTAAAAATGTAAGACTGATTTTACTTGTTAAAAAACACAATTATGGAAAAACGCTAAATTGGAAAAATTAATGCACGAAAGTTGTTTAATATAGTTTATAATAAATTAGAAAATAATTTTAAAAAATTCTAACTATCTCTAATAAATCAATTAAAAATGTGTGAATAATTTTATCTGTTAAAAAAAATAATTTTTGAAAATCGCCAATTTAAGAACATTATTGCATGGAAGTTATTTAATACAGTTTATAGTAAACTAAAAAAATAATTCCAAAATTCTAACTATGCCTAAAAAATCAGGACATGCGTTAAATCAATTATAAATGTAATACTGATTTTACCTGTTAAAAAAAAAACTATTTTTGAAAATCTCAAATTTGACCAAACTAAGGTCTAGAAGTTATTTATTAGAGTTTATGATAAACTAAAAAAATAATTAAAAAATTCTGACTACTCCCAAAACAACAGGGCAATCATTAAATCAATTAAAAATGTAATACTGATTTTACCCGTTAAAAAAAAACTATTTTTGAAAATCGCAAATTTGACCAAACTAAGGACTAGAAGTTATTTATTAGAGTTTCTGATAAACTAAAAAAATAATTAAAAAATTCTGACCACCCCTAAAACAACAGGACAGGCATTAAATCAATTAAAAATGTAAGACTGATTTTACCTGTTAGAAAAATTGATAATTATCGTAAACAAATGTAATAAGTACGAGGATTCACAACAATTTAAACCGATAAATTAGGCGATAAACTAATTAAATAATTTGAATCATTCCGTCTCGCTTGCACTGACAAATTTGTGGTATCTTTTCGCTCTCTTCCACTCATTGCTATAGTAAATACATTTTTCGAATATAAAATCGACATTTAGTAAATTAAGTTAAAATTAAAATTTGACCCTCCACGCGCCAAAAGAAGTATAACCTTAAAAAGGAAATTTTGGAGGAGTTATGGTCGCAGGTAATATGTTTCAGTAAAGCCGCAAAACAGGAAAACGTGCTTTTCGAATATGGGTCACGGAAATCGTGACAATACTCAATCTAGCATGAAAACGATCTTTGCTTATCCATTTAGATTATGGGTCACTTTATCACGGCATGTTTTGTTCGGTACTCAAGGCCTTAACTTTTACTAGAATCTCGGCAACAACCTGAAGATTTGCAATAAAATCCGAAAGAATTATTGCCTTTTTCTTTGCTTTATGCGATCGTGACCGACGATTTTACAAATCGCTTTCGTAGCTAATAAAACCTCACAAGAAGCCAAATAAAATACTTCTCACTTTTCTAACGAAATGAATAATTCAATTTTTATTAAATATTTTATTTAAATGGTAATCCGCAGTAAGTCGTGATTGTTTAAAACTTTAATTAATTAACAGCAGGACGCTGATTACAAGAAGTAAACAGGAACTCATTTAAAGGCCTTTCACCTGCTGTTAGTATCTTTTAAATTCGTACGTAAGAGTCCAACGGGGACTTCATTTTTGTTTGGCGCTATTTAAATCAATAATTTTTTCAATTCCAATTTGGCCCGCTCATACTTTTCGAATTTTAATTAAAAATTTGGTCGGGTCAGAGTTGGTTTGCATTTTTATTAGGAACGGCTACTTAAGCTACTGTTTTTTTGGTAATAATCGTAAATTATCTTTTATTTTTAAAAGCTCGCTGTTTTAGTGTATTTATGGTAATCACGCTGGTTAACAAAACGTTTTCTTTTGGCGTTGCAAAAATGCATGTTTATAAAATGCGGTTTGTTCTAAAAAAAATATTTAAAACATTCTATGAGATGTATTTTAAGTATTACTTTTAAATTTTCAATAATGTTGTTTCGTTAAATTGAAATTTTTATACAAATTTAAGAGATCAATTTGGTTACTCTTCCATTAGCTGCATTTTTTATTTTTATTAGAAATAATAAGTTAAAAAATCTGGTACCATTTATTTGGCATTTTGACAAAATTTTGTTGATTATGAGTCAGTCATTCAAAATTTAAGGGAAACCATGGTCTAAAAATCAATAGTTTTGAAATTAAATGAGTTGCAAAGTTGGTTTTTATAATAAAATCATCCCTGACTTACATTTTTAATTGATTTATTCGCTACCCTGTTGTTTTAGGAGTATTCAAAATTTTTTAATTATTTTTTTAGTTTATCATAAACTCTAATAAATCACTTCTAGTGCTTAGTTTGATCAAATTTGCAATTTACAAAATGTTTTTTTTAACAGGTGAAATCACTATTACATTTAAAATTGATTTAACGCATGCCCTAATTTTTTAGGGATAGTTAGAATTTTTTAATTATTTTTTTGGTGTACTATAAACTCTATTAAATAACTTTCATGCAATAATTTTCCCAAATTTGCGATTTTCAAAAATTGTGTTTTCTAACAGGTAAAATCAGTCTTACATTTTTACTTGATTTAATGCCTGCCCTGTTGTTTTAGGGGTAGTCAGAATTTTTTAATTATTTTTTTGTATTATCATAAACTCTAATAAATAACTTCCAGTCCTTATTTTGGTCAAATTTTCGAATTCAAAACTTGTGTTTTTTAATATAATTTACAAAAACCAATTTTGGAACCTCTGTAACTTAAAAAGAACTGATTTTTAAACCATGAATCCACTAAAATGTTTAATCAGCGACTCATAAACTAAAAAATGTTTTATATAAAAACGAGAGCTTTCAAATTTAAAAAAATGTTTCGAAGATTTTGAATAGCGAATTTGACAAAGATCTAGAATTAGCTCTTGATATTATATCACCACCCTCCAATGCTCCCAGTACATCAGTTGATTTAGATAAAAGTTTTTCTACGTACAAATTAGTTTTAAGCGATAGAAGGCAATCATTTCTAGCGGAAAATTTGAAGAAATTTTAAATTGTTAGTTTTTATTAAATTATTTGTAACTAAATAAATATTAAACCAGTATTAATAAAAAATTATGAAATTGTTAATTTATATAGGTATATATTTATTATTGAAGTGTGTGTAAATAACACTTATTCTTATTAAATCTTATATATACAGTCAAACCTCAATAAGCCAAAGTTTAAGAGACACTAAAAATAATTCGAGTTATCAAAAAAAGTCGAGTTAAATACTTTTGTGTGTACGTGTATATATCATATCTTCATTTACAATATTTTATACAAAATAAGAAAATATTGTAAACAATCATTAACATTATTTATTGTTGGGTTGAAAGTAATCTAAAATTGTTTTTGCTTCATTGATCCAAAATATTGTGTTTCTACAAATTTTTCCTAATGATCTCCCTAAACCGGAATATTTTTACTATCGTCTTTTTCCGAAAATAAGACACTGTCTTATTATTTTTTTTGGTCCAAAATACGCGCTAGGGCTTAATGTCGGTGGAGGGCCAAAATAAAAGTATATTTATATAGTTTTATTTCATATTTATTTTACACAGAATCATTTTCTGAAATACGAGTATTGGGGAAGCTAAACATATTATTATTTATACTTAATAAATCAACAGCATTTTTTAACGAATTCTTTTTTTGCATTCTAAATGGAAAACATTAAAACGGGCATTTTCAAACGCACTACCGATTTCGCATTTTTTCTAAGAATTATTAGTATTTGAACACTTCAAAATCATTATTTTTGGTCAAAAATTTTATAACGTGTGTGCACAAGTGCAAACTATCGTATACATTTGCCATTTGTTTATAATTATTTTTTTTAATACTCATAACTAATATGTTTTGTCGATTAAGTCGGTCGGGCATTTTCAAACGCATCTAAGTGTACGTATATGCGCATATTTGTTTATTTTTTTTGCATATAATTTACAGCTTTAGTTATAACGTTTAGCGAATATAAATCAAAATTGTTTGCACTAAAATTAACGATATTAAGGTAAATAAATCCAATTCATACGAGGATGTGCGCATTCGAGCGAAAAGTGGCACATTTCCGAGCGAGGGAGGCAAATGAAGCGCGACGCGGAGCGGCGCGCTTCATTTTCCGAGATCGGAATGTGCCACTGAGCTCGAATTCACACTCGGTTTTAAGCATGATTCACAATAATTAATTTACTTTCTAAATAATTTTAACTAATAATTTGTTTATACCAGAAATACCAAACCTTTGATTTAGTGATTAAACAGTAATTTAAAAAACTAACTTTTTAAATACAAAAATTAAGGTAAACAAACTTAATAAATGCCAAGATGTGCACATTCGAGCGAAAAGTGGCACATTTCCGAGCGAGGGAGGCAAATGAAGCGCGACGCGGAGCGGCGCGCTTCATTTTCCCGAGATCGGAATGTGCCACTTTGAGCTCGAATGCACACTCGGTTTTAAGCATGATTCACAATAATTAATTTACTTTCTAAATAATTTTAACTAATAATTTGTTTATACCAGAAATACCAAACCTTTGATTTAGTGATTAAACAGTAATTTAAAAAAAAACTAACTTTTTAAATACAAAAATTAAGGGGAACAAACTTAGTAAATGCGAAGATGTGCACATTCGAGCGAAAAGTGGCACATTTCCGAGCGAGGGAGGCAAATGAAGCGCGACGCGGGCGGCGCGCTTCATTTTCCCGAGATCGGAATGTGCCACTTTGAGCTCGAATGTGCACACTCGGTTTTAAGCATGATTCACACTAATTAATTTACTTTCTAAATAATTTTAACTAATAATTTGTTTATACCAGAAACTATTACTATATAGTATAGTAATTTTGACAAATATAAAATATAAGAATTATCGATACTGCTATAAGTGTAATTAATGTATCTTTAACTACGATAGAAACGTCAATTATGTTTTTTTCGTATTTTTCAAGTTATTTTATCAAAATTACTCAAGTGTCTAAAACTGGGTCTAACGCATCTAAAACCGGTACTTTTACCCTAATAACAATAATTTTGTATTTCTTACATTTTGACTTATGAATAAAAGAATCTAACAAATGTAGAGATTTTGAGTTTTTATTTAAAATTTAACACTTGGTAGCGACCCGTAAATGTCAATTAAAAATTTAAAAAAAAATACTGAAATAGTTTCTTATTGTATATTTTCAAATGATGTGGTGGCCCGTGAAATTAGAAAGAATTTTTTTTTTTGAATAAAGACCACTCTATTATATTTACAGCGTTAATTATTATTTTTAATACAATTTTTTGATTTTTAACCTTCCGCATACTACGTCACTAAATGTCACATGCCTTACTAGGTGGGGTTTGCCATACCCAGAATATAATAGGAAATAAAATTCAAAAAATTGTACTCTATGACAGTTCAATGATAAGAAATATATTTTAATAATTAATAACCAATAGGTCTAAGTAAAACACATTGTATCTTTTCTCTCCCTTCCACTCATTGCTATGGTAAATACGTTTTTCGAATATAAAATCGATATTTAATAAATTAAATTAAAATTTTTGATTTGAAGGAACTTATGGTAAATTTTATTAATGTAATAAATACGAGGATGTGCGCATTCGAGCGAAAAGTGGCACATTTCCGAGCGAGGAGGCAAATGAAGCGCGACGCGGAGCGGCGCGCTTCATTTTCCAGATCGGAATGTGCCACTTTGAGCTCGAATGCACACTCGGTTTTAAGCACGATTCACAATAAATCACGTACTTTCTAATGGCTAACTTCATACATCAAATTTCCGTTTACTGCGCGCGCGTACCTTCCGTTTGATTTAGTGATTAAACAATAATTTGAAAAAAACTAACTTTTTAAATGCAAAAATTAAGGTAAACAAACTTAATAAATGCCAAGATGTGCACATTCGAGCGAAAAGTGGCACATTTCCGAGCGAGGGAGGCAAATGAAGCGCGACGCGGAGCGGCGCGCTTCATTTTCCCGAGATCGGAATGTGCCACTTTGAGCTCGAATGCGCACACTCGGTTTTAAGCACGATTCACAATAAATCACGTACTTCCTTAGATGGCTAACTTCATACCATCAAATTTCCGTTTACTGCGCGCGCGTACCTTCCGTTGTCTGCTAAAATTTTACTCTCAAAGCGCCAAAAGAAGTATAACATCAATAAATTGCATTAATTTTAACACGTGGTTATATTTAATTTATTCATGCGCGTACAAAAATACCTTGCCCGCTTTTTCCCCCGTCTGGCTCTTTCGTAATTTAGCGCGCCGTCTCACATGCAGATGTCCAAAGGCAAAAAGACGTTTCTCGCGAGCAAAAAGCAAAAACCGTCAGCAAAAAATTCGCATGCAGACCGCAACAATAAAGTCACGTGAAAATGTGTACGAAATATAATTGTAATTTTTCCGAAGCTTCGCGTCCTACATCGGGCATAAATTATAAAGATAACGCGACAGGACTAAAATTTTATATTCATCGATAACACGGCCATAATTCCAGCGCTGCACTTGTAAAGTGCAGGCTAACTGTGAACCTGCAGCTTCTGAAAAATATTTATCAGGCGCATTTTCCAACAATGTAAAGCCGGCGTGTACCGGGTATGCAAATTTCGCAGTAGTATGACTAGTTGCAATAGATCAGGCGGGATCGTAAAGAAGTCAGGAACCTGCATTATTCTGCAAGAATGCTTGCCGCATATTGAATATCAACCTTAATTGGAAACTGACACCGCCACTTCCCGACGGTCCTCGAGCTGACCACTAAAAACCAACTCGGCCACTTCTTCGCCTAAGCCACCTCAAAATCGATGTTATCGAAAAGCAGCTTCGTATATCAAAAGTAATGGCCGATAATTAGCCCCGCAGTTTAAAATCTCTTGTTTATATTGGGCTCGTTAAATGTTACGTACTGAAGTTTGACTTCGGTGGCCGACGCGTTTTACTTTTTACCATTTGCTTTATAGGAGCCTAATTTAGGGGTTAGAATGCCTCACAGATTATTTATTTATGAAATATCTGATCGTGGGGTTATTACAGGAAATTAATTTTTTTTTAATGGGGGTACTATTATATATTTTTGGAACAACATTATCGTTCGGTCTTTAGCACTGCATTTTTAACAGCTTATGGGAAAACGGAGTGGGGACGTTTTTCCCCCAAAGTTTTGAGCTTAAAACCGACTAATTCGTATATCGAAATAATTTTGAGATCGATTATTTTATTTAAAAGTAAAATTCGAATTAATAACTGGCGAAATTAAAATTAAATTTTTGAACGTGGTGTTATTTTTTGTAAATTAAGACCTTTTTGTTTAAAGTAAAGTAAAAAATCTCAAAGGCCTTAAGGTTCAATTTTGAAAAATAATTTTAAAAATAAAATTACAAAATTTTCTTATTTAGTACGTAGTAAAATATATTATTAAAAATTGGGAGCTCGATACCTCCCTTAATTTAAGAGATTTTTAAACGGGGTGTTGGTTTTTAGATAATTTAGATCTTTCTTATTAAGGTAAGTTCAAAATCTCAAATGCCTTAAAGCTCAATTTTAAAAATAATTTTTAAAATAAAATTACATTTTTTTTTATTCAGTACGTGGTTAAATATATTATTAAAAGTTGGGAGCTCGATACCTCCCTTAATCTAAAAGATTTTTGAACGGGTGTTATTTTTTGAATAATTTAGACCTTTTTTACTAAGATAAGTTCAAAAATCTCAACTACCTTAAAGCTCAATTTTGAAAAATAATTTATAAAATAAATTGACATAATTTTGTTATTCAGTACGTGTTTAAAGTTATTATTAAAAATTGGGAGCTCGATACCTCCCTTAATCTAAGAGATTTTTAAACGGGGTGTTATTTTTTGAATAATTTAGACCTTTCTCATTAAAGTAAGTTCAAAAATCTCAAATGCCTTAAGCCTCAATTTTGAAAAATAATTTTTAAAATAAATTGACTTAATTTTGTTATTCAGTACGTGTTTAAATTTATTATTAAAAATAGGGAGCGCGCTACCTCCCTTAATCTAAGAGATTTTTGAACGGGGTGTTATTTTTTGGATAATTTATACTTTTCTTATTAAGGTAAGTTCAAAAATCACAAATGCCTTGAAGCTCAATTTTTAAAAATAATTTTTAAAATAAAATTACAAAATTCTTTTAGTCAGTACATAGTGAAATATATTATTAAAAATTGGGAGCTCGATATCTCCCTTAATTTAGGAGATATTTGAACGGGGTGTTGTTTTTTGGATAAGTTAGACCTTTCTTATTAAGGTAAATTCAAAAGTCTCAAATGCCTTAAGGCTCAATTTTGAAAAATAATTTTGAAAATAAAATTACAAATTTTTTTAGTCAGTACGTAGTGAAATATATTATTACAAATTGGGAGCTCGATACCTCCCTTAATCTAAGAGATTTTTGAACGGGGTGTTGTTTTTTGGATAATTTAGACCTTTCTTATTAAGGTAAGTTCAAAAATCTCAAACGCCTTAAAGCTCAATTTTGAAAAATAATTTATAAAATAAATTGACATAATTTTGTTATTCAGTACGTGTTTAAATTTATTATTAAAAATTGGGAGCTCGATACCTCCCTTAATATAAGAGATTTTTGAACGGGGTGTTATTTTTTGAATAATTTAGACCTTTCTGATTAAGGTAAGTTTAAAAATCTCAAATGCCTTAAGGCTCAATTTTGAAAAATAATTTTTAAAATAAATTGACATAATTTTCTTATTCAGTACGTGTTTAAATATATTATTAAAAGTTGGGAGCTCGATACCTCCCTTAATTTAAGAGATTTTTGAACGGAGTATTATTTTTTGGATAATTTAAATCTTTCTGATTAAGGCAAGTTCAAAAATCTCAAATGCCTTAAGGCTCAATTTTAAAAAATGATTTTTAACATAAAATGACATAATTTTCTTATTCAGTACGTGGTTAAATATGTTATTAAAAATTGGGAGCTCGATACCTCCTTAATTTAAGAGAATTTTGAACGGGGTGTTGTTTTTTGGATAATTTAGACCTCTCCTATTAAGGTATGTTCAAAAATCTCAAATGCCTTAAAGCTCAATTTTGAAAATAATTTTTAAAATAAAATTACAAAATTTTCTTATTCAGTACGTAGTAAAATATATTATTAAAAATTGGGAGCTCGATACCTCCTTTAATCTAAGAGATTTTTGAACGGGGTGTTATTTTTTTGATAATTTAGACCTTTCTGATTAAGGTAAGTTCAAAAATCTCAAAGGCCTTAAGGCTCCATTTAAAATTTTTGAAAAATCAACAGAAATAGGCTTTGTAATGTTTACGTTAGACTTTTCAAAATACGTAATTGCGGGAAAAATTAAATTATGTTAACATTTTCTATAAACAACTCTGATTTATTAGTAATAAATTTATTATTTATTTATTTAGATGCGGTCAAAATAACAGCAGCACTCAGAAATTATGTTTATGTTTGTTGTTACCGAAATATAATAAAACGCAAACTGTAATAAATCAAAATACGATAATTTAGTTAAATTAACTCATAAAATATATTAACAATGCGAGAAGCTGGAAAAGCAAAAATAAACTTTAATGCTGTTCCAAAAATTATAGCAATATTTGCGGTGCTTCCATCAAGAAGTCTTTTCTAGCTTATAGAATTTTTAAAAAAATTATAATTTGAATAATTATTAGATATTGGTTCTTCTATGTAACATTTAGAACATTGGTTGAACAAACAGCTCGTCAACAAAAAAAAGCACAAAAGAACAGGTAGCGTTATAGAACAAGCAGTATCTTATTAGAAATCAAAAAATGATTGATGTTGCCATTATCCACGAAATCTCACGTGAGTGAAATTAGGATTGTTTAAAAGGCCGGAGAATGTACGAAGCTTAGAAATAGATACGATGGGAGGAGCGGGATTTAATTAAAAGTTAGCATTATAATAGCTTCATAAACAATTAATAGAATCAGCGCTGTACCACGTTGTAATATCAGTAATGATGTATGAATATGATATAATTAGATAATTAATTAGGATAATTGCTCTGCAAAACAACTTCTCGAATAGCACCTTGTCAGGCAAAATACAATTCGCAGAAACGTGTAGCTTTAATTATAATTTAAATTACCATTGCTCTACGTAAAATTTCTTCTACACGTTCGAGTATAAATCTCCAAATTAAATCTCTTTTTGATGTTTAGCCGCAACACTTGCCGATTTATCACGTTATGATTTACTTCGGTTATTAAATATTTAAAATTCCTTCTACTAATACTGTAATTTTTCGAATTTATTATTAAATGTAGGCTTTTACATGCGAAATGGGTGCGTCTAACGAAAAATTCCACCTGCGGAATTCCACAATTTCCACTTTGATTAATAATAATTACTTATACCATTTCAAAAGTCGTAAATTCTCCAACGAATAGTTTTAATCAATGTCTACATTATTAGTGCTTACTGCACAAGAAGACACCGAAGACCTTTAACTCTTCTTCGACACTAAGTTATTGAGTTTATTGTAAACAGAAGATATTAATAGAAAAAGAAGAGAAAAAAACTATTTATGTTAATGAAGAAAACGTAATAAGGAACTCCTACGATGCATAAAAAGCGCTCGCCACTAAGAATAGTTACTTAACATTAGAATAATTATCTTAGAAGTTATTTGTTAATTAACTGCTTCGGCTTGTAATTAATCATTCGATGAACAGATGTAACTGAGCATGAAATGGTAATATTTAAGAACACAATAACGAACGCGAATTCCGCCTTTTCTCCGGTCGAAAGTTATTCGAAACCGTTCGCCATCGCGCCTTTTCACACAAAAATTTAATTGATTCGTTTCCATTGTCGCGAAGATGGTTATTTTTGATCGGCGAAGAGTCATTGACACTGCATCGCTTTTAGTACATAATAAAATAAATTTCGTCCCATTTTATTGCGCACTTTTATTATCGCAAAGTGTATAGAAATATCTTTATGGCATCTCCGCGGACGTGGAATACAATTCAGGCAATTTACAATTTTCTTTTAAGCAAAAATTCGTCAACAAACATTTAAGTTATCTTATCCGAAAATTTTGCGTTCGTAAATTTAGCGCTTTATTAGCGGCAATCGAAAGATTTGTGGCTCTTGACGCGCGCGATGATGGTTTTTCTTTTTTAACAAATAATAAATTCGAGTTTAATGAAGGGGCAGACGAGAGGTGTTTAATTCGTTTTTTTTTTTGGGGAATTTAATGAATTATAATGGTCTACACAAAGGGTGTGAATCTTGAGGTAAATCCCTTAATAATACCTTTTTTTGATTTAATAACTACCTGCTTTAATCTACCACCTTTAAACACCTTTTGGGGTTCAATTTATGCTGTTCGGCTAGTTTTGTTATGAGCAACCCTCTTTTAAAATTGCTTCAACATATGTGAAGTTTATTTTGGACAAATTGCTTTTCGGAGAAGACTGATTGATTTTTTGAGATTTATTTGTTGGGCAAAATAAATCGTATTTTGAAATTTTACGATTTAATTTTTCTTATTTGCCCAAAGTCTAAAAGATTTAAAAATTATGAGTAATGATGTACGAGGAGAAAGGGGAATGATAATTTTCACTATGTAGCATGAGAATTAGTACCAGATTCATCTTTAAAAAAATGGGATATATTACTATGTAGCATGGGACTCAATATCATTATATCTGATGATTTCTACTATGCTATAGGAACGTTCAAATATTGCGTAACATTTATACCGGGGGGCGGGGGGTTAAAATATATTGTTACCCTGACGGATTCGTATAATCGCGTTGTAAACTTCAATTAAACAGTTTATATGTGCGAAAAAATAGTAATTTTAAACTTGAAATAATTCAAAATAAAATAAACTCGCATTAAACTGAAAAGAAGCAAATATAAAAAAATAAAATAAAACCTTTTTAACCTTCCGCATACTAGGTGACTAAAGGTCACATGCCATACTAGGTGGGGTTTGCCATACCCCGAAAATAAAATGACATAAAATCCACAAAATTGCACTTTATGACAATTAAATGATAAGAAATATATTTTAATAACCAATAATGAATAGGTTTAAGTAAAACACATATTTATTTATGCATTAGAATAAACTTTTCTTAAAAAAAATACAAAAACAACTTTTTTTTTCAATTTATAAGCAATCAATTACACGAAAAATTCATTGAATGATTTTAATCGTTTTACAATTACTTAAATTTTTTTTAAAGTATATTGATATTATTGTGAATCGTGCTTAAAACCAGTGTGCACATTCGAGCTCAAAGTGGCACATTCCGATCTCGGGAAAATGAAGCGCGCCGCTCCGCGTCGCGCTTCATTTGCCTCCCTCGCTCGGAAATGTGCCACTTTTCGCTCGAATGCGCACATCCTCGTATTTATCGATTTGCCTTAATTAATCTTTTTTACTTTCAACTCACAAAATTAAAAATATACAATATATAAATTAAAAAAATGCAGACCTCTAAATTTTTAATTTTATTTCCAAAGATTTATCGTTAGAAAATTTGAAGATTTTTAATAAAATATAAATATTTAAGCCCCCTTTTTAGTTATAATTTTGAAATTTTATATTTGATTATATCTCATTAGTAATTACAACTTTTATTTGAAATATTTTTTTCTATTTCCTTTACTTTAAGAAATAATATAATTAACGTCTTTCAATTATAAGAAATGGCAATCTAAAAATAACGTTATAAAAACAGAAAGTTAGGAACGCCACACAAAAAAAATTAGCATTCAAATCCTGGAAATTTTTGCAGGAGCATTTAGATGGGTCCTTTAGCTTTCATTAAAAAAAAAATTAAGAATTGAGCAACAGTAGTGCGTGTTACGATTTTTTTTGTAAGAGTTAAAAAAGATATCAATGCCCGATAGCCAACAAACCCCCAAAATGCTATGTCTTTTTGAATAGCTCGTTTATTTTTGATTTTAGCCATACCTAAGTAACCAAAATTCTTAACGCTATTGATCCAAGCAAAAACAAATATTGCGTCCTATTTAATAAAAATATAACTTTGTTCTGTCATTAATTTTTAAATGACATCCCTAATTTTTTTAATGTCAATCCGAAGCCATTTTATTTGGGTACATTAGTCTTTTCTCTTTAATTAAATCTACAAATAAATATAAAGTAATTTAATAAATGCGAGGATGTGCGCATTCGAGCGAAAAGTGGCACATTTCCGAGCGAGGGAGGCAAATGAAGCGCGACGCGGAGCGGCGCGCTTCATTTTCCCGAGATCGGAATGTGCCACTTTGAGCTCGAATGTGCACACTCGGTTTTAAGCTCGATTACCAAACGTCCCATTTTAACAAAAAAAAAAAAATTGGTTACGTCAGTTATACCCCACTTCGTACACGGAAATTTAAAAACAATTTAAACTAACTTTAAAATAAATCTCAATTAAAGAGAAAATAAACCATAATTAGCAAAGTATAATTCTTTCTAATAATCGATAACAAATTGTGAAAAAAAAAAGTTTTTCATGAAAATTATTAATTTTACCATATATGTTACTACACAAATATAAACGAAAAATTATCCAAAAGCTTTATTGATAGTGCAATTATAGCGGTTTTTCTCAAAAAAATTTGACACCACCTCAATTGATTAATTTTATTTTTCCATTTTACGTAATTAAATATACGTTTATTTATTCCATTGACTACAATAGAAAAAGCTAAATATTTCAGACAACCAATTACCAAGTTTAAATCGTGTAATACATTTTGACTATGCAATATACAGTCGAACCTCGATAAGCCGAATTTTTGATAACTCAAATTATTTTTAGTCTCCCTTCGACTTCGACATATCGAGGTTCGACTGTAATTGCAATTCACATTGCTGAATAAATAATTTTCAATCTAAGTACAATTCAAACTCAAAATAAATAAATTTTAAATTATTGAACCACATTTAAAAACTAAAATTAATTTGAGTTTTACTTGGATTTTATTTTACTTTTTAAAATCTATAATAATGGTTTAATTTGAGTTTTATTTTCGCACATTTAAACCTCTATTGTGAGTTTAACCTTAAAATTAAAATGGATTAATAGCCTGAAAATAAATCCAATTTAAATTTGATTTATTCCATAACTTGAAGTGAACACGAGTAAACTAGAAATTAAAATATATTTTAGATGCCACGTTAAGTTCAAGAATATTTGTATAAATTGATTAATGCGATACCAAATATCAAAAGTTGCTCAAAATATTCAAGACTCAAATTACGAATTTTGAAAATTTTATTTCGTTTTGAAAAATGCATTTATTTGTAGTTGCGATTTTTTCCCAATTTCTTTTTGACACCTTAATTGTCTGAAGATCGCTTTTGATGCCAAAATGCTAAGAATTTTAAACACCAAAAGTTTTTTAACAAATTACAACAAACAATCGAATTATAAATTTTTAATACAGTTCAACCGCGATATTACGAACATGTTTGTTCAGAAGGTTTCGTTCATACTAACGAGGAGTTCATACTATGGTACTATGGTACATACTATCGAGGTTTGACTGTAATTATTAAGTCCAACAGATATTTGTAGTGAAAATCTTCGTCACCATGCTATATGGTAGTGATTTCCGTGGTACAAAGTGAAAATCATCATTCCATTCTTTCAGTGCAAGAGTAAAGAGGTGTGAGATGGATTGCTTCTTTGATAAAGGTCAAAAAAATTTTGATTGAGATATTTTTGCAACAATTCCCAATTTTTGTTTAAGAACTTTCGTAGCAACTCTCTGAAGATTATTTCATCGCACCTTCAAAGTTTCAATTCCGGTTTGTAAACGAATCGAACATTTTCGATATTTTATTAATTTTTAGATTATCAAGTTTTTTCCGTATTGTGTAATTTAAAACTGCTTATAATAAAACAACTTTCAGTAATAATAATCGTAGCGCTTCACGCAAAACATAAATTGATTTTTTTACACAATAACAATGATTAACGATAAATAAAAAACAGTAGGTGGTAATTTTGGATTTTAAATTTCTGCCTACATTCTTAGTTGTTATTAAAATAATAACGGCAAGATAGCGTTACGCAAATAAATAAACAAAAACCGTACATAATTGTTATTATTCGTCCGTTATTTTTCGAACCCAGGATATAAATATGTTGTTTTTTTAACGATAAACTTATAACAATAACTCATAACGAAGTAGTTTTCGAATATGAAGACGTTTCGTGCTGTTAGAAGTTAAGACGTTGCGTTGTTAAATTGCAATATTCTTTCTCGAACAAAAATGGCGAGACCTAGCTTAGGCGTAATGAATGCGCACATATCAACCAGTACATCTATTAATTGTGTAATTACAATAATAAAGCGTGTACTTCTGCATTATAGACATTAACACTAACTCACGCTTTATGAATTTCAATTCTCATTGCTAAAACGTTTTCCTACGCGTTTCGGATTCATAAATAAATTGTAATGTTTACATCAAATATGCATAATACCGACGTGTCTAATCTTTATCTCCAAACATCTGTTTCGAAAGATCCCCCACAATTCAATTCAGCGGCGAAGAAGCTGTTGCAAAAGTTGAGAAAGGCCCAAACAAGAATTTTTGTCGGGAACCAAAAACAACACGTCGAAAAACTATTCGCATTGTAGTATTAATTTAATTATTGTTTCTTCTTCAAGTGTTAAATTCTGTTATCATTGACAAATTGCTAAACCGCTGTTGTCTACTGAGCTACAGGTTATTTTCCGCATATTGTAGCAGCTCAACAGGATTCAAATTTTTGCGCGCGAAATACTCAAATAACACGTGTTTAAATAATACATTTTTGCACAAAAACAAAAAAGTCAAAAAAACCACTGAAATAAGTAACTACAAAATAGTGACGGGAATCGGGTCCATTTTTTACCCGAGTGAAATTGGAAAAAATCGAATCACCCAAACAATGTCGCCAAAAGGTTTTAATTCAAGTATTTACGATTCATTATTCCTGTGGTTTTTCTGGGGAAAAAATAGAGTCCTACCTTTTACAGATGTGGGCCCCTGCAGGCTGCTGGAGAAGGCTATCAACCCGCCGAGAACCTCAACCTCACCAATCCGATTTTAACACTCGCGTACTATTTTTTGAAAATTATGTTTAATAATAGAAAGCACTCATTTTTTAGGCGGACGTTTAATTTATTTTTATGGGGGACTATTTTAACTGTACTGGGAGGGCATTAAACGGTTTTAAGACTACGATTTTCAAAGACGCGCACTGCCCGAAAAACGGTTTAAAAATTGCGTAGGTTAAGGGTGGAACGGATAGCCTAATTAGCAGTAAACTCCTTCTAAAAATGAAAAATATTTATTACAAACAATTGTATTAAATTTTCAATAAATAAGATAAGTTTTAAGGTCCACATCTTATTTTTCAACATTCAGGGCACATCCTTAAGCTATCGAAATAATACAATCTATCTAAATGCCTTAAGAAAAATAATGAAAAATGGAAAAGAAAGTAATTTTTTAATAATTAAAATAAAAATAGTTGAATCAAAAATATTGTGTGGAATGCAAAGTTGTAAAGAAATCACGTTTCGTTATACAATTTTTTAAAATATTCTTAAATTGCAAATCTGTAATTGTTGTTTTGTGTTTTTTTTCGTAAATTTTGAATAATTCTGGAGCGTAAGAAAAATAATTAAGCTTACCGTTGGAGGCCAGAAACCACTCAAGAAAAGTCCGGGCGTCAATGAGATGACTTTGACTGGATGCGAGAGCTCGCTGGCCGGGAAAATTTCTTCTTCCGTCGAACGACGGTCCAACTCCGTTATCGATAGAGAACGATCTGAAATTAAAAGACGACGTGTTTTAATAACGAAGTATTTTGTGGAGATTTATTTAATAATATGTAATTGTAATAAAGTTCCTGCCAAATTATTTTGACATCAAAAGGAATCTTACCATATGGTTAATCGAGTTGGAATTGTTTTTTGAACACAACAGTATTTCTAATTAATTAATAATATTTATTAATAACTAAATTGCAACAAATGTACAACTGCACAGAAAGAACGCTGGCTAAAGAATGATAAAATTTATTGGCAGCAAGTTTTGATATCGGCAATCCTGGCTGCGATAAAGGCCTTTAAATAAAAATAAATAAGAACCAAAGTTGTTCGATATAAATAAAATGGGGATATCTTATCACAAACGACTTTGCGATTATTTTATATCGTAAGGTTAAATGTTACCTGCGAATAAAATCAATACATTGCAACGAAAATAGTTCTGGAACGTTCTATAAGACCTTGCTTTCGAAATTAACACTGCTTTTTGAGAGTTTAATTTTAAAAATGAAATGCGCCAAAACGCTTGGAATACTATTTAATGTTAATGTGACTATTTCGAAAAATATTAAAGTTTTTAGCAGTAATACTGAACTTTAGCAATACAATTAAGGCAAAATTTAATTAAAAAATTTAGCTGTTAAATTTTTGAAGAGAATTAACTGCCGTTTTAAACAAATTAAATGGGATCTTTGTTTTTAACATGGGCAAATTAAATGTCTTACATTTTCATTTGCGTTAGAAGCTCCCCTACTCTTTTAGGGGTAGCTGAAAATTTTTAACTTTTTTCTGCTTAATTATACATCCAATTAATGTTCTGCAACAATAGTTTCCCTTTTGCGTTTTTAAAAATCTGTCTTTTTTAACATAGGTAAATCAGGTCTTACATTTTCACTTGCATTAAGCCCTCACTTGTTCTTTTAGGGGTAGCTGGAATTTTTTAACTATTTTTCTGGTTGATTATAAACTCCAATTAATAGTCTACGTACAATAGTTTCCTTCAATTCGCGTTTTTAAAAATCTGTCTTTTTTAACAAATAAAAAAGTGTAACATTTTCACTTGCATTAAGACCTAACTTGTTCTTTTAGGGATAGCTGGAATTTTTTAACTATTTTTCTGGTTGATTATAAACTCAAATTAATAGTCTATGCACAAGAGTTTTCCTTAATTCGCGTTTTTAAAAATCTTTTTGTTTTTTAACATGAACAAATTAAAAATTTTACATTTTCACATGCATTAGGACCTGCCTTTTTTTTAGGGGCAGCTGAAATTTTTTAACTATTTTTTTGGTTTATTATAAACTCCAATTAATAGTCTACGTACAACAGTTTCCCTCAATTCGCGTTTTTAAAAATCAGTATTTTTTAACATAGTTAAATCAAAAGTATAACATTGTCACTTGCATTATGATCTCATTTGTTCTTTTAGGGGTAGCTGGAATTTTTTAAGTTTTTTTTCGTTACTTATAAATCCCAATTAATAGTCTACGTACAATAGTTTCTCTCAATTCGCATTTTTAAAAATCTGTTTTTTTTAACATAGGTAAATCACGTACATTACGATTTCACTTATTCTTTTACGGGTAGCTGAAATTTTTTAACCATTTTTCTGGTTGATTATAAACTCCAATTAATAGTCCACGATCAAGAGTTTCCCTTAATTCGCGTTTTTAAAAATCTTTGTTTTTTAACATGAACAAATTAAAAGTCTTGCATTTTCACAAGCATTGGGACCTGCCCTTTTCTTTTAAGAGCAGCTGGAATTTTTTAATTATTTTTCTCGTTACTTATAAATCCCAATTAATAGTCTACGTACAATAATTACATCCAATTCGTCTTTTTAAAATCTTTGTTTTTAACATGATCGAGTATTATTCAAAAAACCATAAAATGTCTAATTGTTTCGAAGAAATGATAAATTTTCCTGTTCAAACAAATCAAATACTTATTTTAGAAATGTTTCGTAATAATAACGTTTAAATACAAATAAATAAGAACTAGAATTGTCGGAAATAAATTGCAATGAGTATATTTTATCACACATGCCATTGCGTTTAGTTAATTTGGAAAGATAAAATATTATCTTTGAACGCACAAGTTGTAAACAAAATAATTCGAGAGTGTTCTATTGCAAATATTGTTCTAATTGCAATCTGTAAATAATTTCTGAATAATCTTTATCCGATGATAATTTTCTAGTAAGCAGATTTAATTTGCATCTACACACGACTATTCCCGTAATACTTAAATATTTAAATAACTGAAATGTTAACTGCGTTTTTATTCATTTGTGTGGAGGGCTTTTGAGCAGCAAATATTAAAAAAATTATTAGCCGTAAAGCTTGTTGTTTTTTTTTAATAAAAAAGATTTATGAATTACAATGCGAAAATAATGTGCGTGGAAAATAAATAGTAGTAACCTAAATTAGATGCAAATAATCTTGAATGCCAGAACAAAGTATTAATTCTGACACATTATACCTACTCAGCTATTCAGAATTTAATATCATGATTCTAGTTTATGGTTTTGGTATTTACTATCAAAGAACTGCGGAAGGCCATCATCGTATGCATCAAATGGGCGTATTCTCTAAGACAATGTACCGTAATAAAGTTTACTTTTATGTTGCAAACCATAATAAATTTGCATCTAAAATATTTAAATTAGGTTTTATATGCAATTTCGTTTTTTACGAATTATTTTTGCTAGAACTGCTTGTTAGGAGCGTTTTGAAATAATGCCTCCTGCTGCTGCTTATCTCATTTTATGAAATTCTTATGTTTAACTGCTCTTCTGCAAAGGAAGTCGAGTTTAGTAATTCAAAATTTTACAATCTCTCAAATATTGTAACAATTTTATTTTAATTTCTATTTGTTAAGTTTGGTGTTCTGTTTTTAATATTTTAAAAATCTGTACACGTTTTTGTTTTTTTGCTTTTTAACCTTCCGTGTACTAGGTGGGGTATAACTAACGTGAACAATTTTTTTTTTGTTAAAACGGCACGTTTGGTAATCGAGCTTAAAACCGAGTGTGCACATTCGAGCTCAAAGTGGCACATTCCGATCTCGGGAAAATGAAGCGCGCCGCTTCGCGTCGCGCTTCATTTGCCTCCCTCGCTCGGAAATGTGCCACTTTTCGCTCGAATGCGCACATCCTCGCATTTATTAAATTTCTTTATATTTATTTGTAGATTTAAAGAGAAAAGAGTAATGTACCCAAATAAAACGGCTTCGGATTGACATTAGAAAAATTAGGGGATGTCATTTAAAAATTAATGACAGAACAGAGTTATATTTTTATTAAATAGGACTCAATATTTATTTTTTGCTTGGATCAAAAGCGTTAAAAATTTTGGTTACTTAGGTATGGCTAAAATCAAAAATAAACGAGCTACAGTCGAACCTCGATAAGTCGAAGTCGAAGGGACAGCAAAAATAATTCGTCATATCAAAAATTCAAGTTACCAAAAGAAGTTCAGTTAAATACTTCCGTGTATATATATATCATTCATTTTTTATGGAAAATAACCAAAATTGATCTACAATCATTAACATTATTTATTTTTATTAAGACCTTAAAAAATATAGTTATTTACATATTATTTATTGTTAAATTGAAAGTAATCTAAAATTGTCTTTTGCTTCATTGCTTCAAAATGTTACGTTTCTATAAATTTTTCCAATGATCTTACCGATAATAATATATCTGTAGGAACATCTTCTTAAGCACACAGGAATAGAGAAATAGTATCTATTGTATTGTAAACTTGAGTTGTTGAAGGGATGTTTACTGTAACATCTGTATCACTTTCATATTCACTTTCACTTTCACAGTTTTTCTTATTTTCTTCTAGCACTTTACTTATAATGCTTTCATCGCTAGAAATTTCAGCAACTTCCAAATCTTTATCAACGTTGACATTTGTCATTTGTATCTTCAGCAGCTACAATTAGGTCTCTGTTTTTTAAAATGGTTGATAAAGTGTTTGCGAGAATACCAAAATCTTTAGCTATATCCTTTTTTCTTTTGAGCCCACGTTCCACTTCTTTTATAAGATTAATTTTTTCCCTTATGGTTAAACTTTTTAGTTTTCGTTTATACTCTATGTTAATACGTAAATAATTTTAAAAAAAGTATTAAACTTTTTTAGATTTTCTGTTATACTCTGTTACAAACTATAAAGAACGTAAAATACATTTGTTAGTCTTCGTAGTCGACGAATAACTAGCAAATTGAAAACTAAAATGCAAAAATAGTTTCTTTTTTTGTAAAATAAACGGCAAAACCATCTCAAAAATTTATAACTGTTCATAAGGCATTTAAACATAAATTAGTTTTTAAATCCAATTGAAGTGCCGCCGTCAAAACATTCTTGTAGTATAAACCTTTTATTCGTAGTTAACAATAGAGCTTTTAAAGCATCAATAACACCAAACCAAGCCGTCGTTAATCCTCTCTCAGGTAGCAAAATTTTTAGAAAAGTTGTAAAATTTAACTTTGAGTCATCGACCTATTTACTAATGGAAACTTGAATTTAAGAATTGTAAAACGCTTCGACTAATTAAATAATTCGATTTATTAAATTTTGAGTTATTGACATAAAAATATTAACGTTGAGATAGGCAAGTCCTAGGGAAACTGGCTCAAGTTCGACCAATCAAAAATTCGGCTTGTCGGCGTTCAACTTATGGAAGTTCGACTGTATTTAAAAAGACATAGCATTTTGGGGTTTGTTGGTTATCGGGCATTGGTATCTCTTTTAACTCTTACAAAAAAAAATCGTAACACGCACTACTGTTGCTCAATTCTTAAATTTTTTTTAATGAAAGCTAAAGGATCCATCTAAATGCTCCTGCAAAAATTTCCAGGATTTAAATGCTAATTTTTTTTGTGTGGCGTTCCTAACTTTCACATTTTATAACGTTATTTTTAGATTGCCATTTCTTATAATTGAAAGACGTTCCTTATATTATTTCTTAAAGTAAAGGAAATAGAAAAAAATATTTTAAATAAAAGTTGTAATTACTAATGAGATATAATCAAATATAAAATTTCAAAATTATAACTAAAAAGGCGGCTTAAATATTTATATTTTATTAAAAATCTTCAAATTTTCTAACGATAAATCTTTGGAAATAAAATTAAAAATTTAGAGGTCTGCATTTTTTTAATTTATACATATATTGTATATTTATAATTTTGTGAGTTGAAAGTAAAAAGATTAATTAAAACAAATCGATAAATACGAGGATGTGCGCATTCGAGCGAAAAGTGGCACATTTCCGAGCGAGGGAGGCAAATGAAGCGCGACGCGGAGCGGCGCGCTTTATTTTCCCGAGATCGAAATGTGCCACTTTGAGCTCGAATGTGCACACTCGGTTTTAAGCCCAATTCACAATAATTAATTTACTTTCAAAAATATTTAAGTAATTGTAAAACGATTAAAATCATTCAATTAATTTTTCGTGTAATTGATTGTTTATAAATTGAAAAAAACGTTAAGTTTTTGTATTTTTATTAATAAAAGTCTATTCTAATGAATAAATAAATATGCGTTATACTTAAACCCATTAATTATTGGTTATTAAAGATATTTCTTATCATTTAACTGTCATAGAGTACAATTTTGTGGATTTTATGTCATTTTGTTTTCGGGGTCTGGCAAACCCCACCTAGTATGCGGATGGTTAAATATTTCTGTATCTAATTTTTTATTGTACTCTTAAGTTACATAAGTATAAAAACTTAATAAAAAAAAATCGATGACTTTTAAAGACTTTCTTAAAAATATAAAAGCTGCGCCAATTTTTAATTGATGAGAAACACAATTAAATTTTTAAAATTCGTAAAAGATCTTTGCAGAGTTAAAAGCGCTTGTGGAACGAAGAGTTCGAACAAAATTTAAAAGAAATTGTAATTGATTTCTCATTACAACCGAAAGAAAAGTTTGGTTCCTTTGATTTTTGATAAAATAATTTTTTTTAGTAGTTCTCTACAAGAAATTGTTGAAATTATTTGGATGTACCTAAACTTCTTAAAAAGTACTACAAGTCAATAAATTAATCCCAATTAAAAGCAAGTTATGCTTAAATTTACATAAAAATTATGCATTTTAAAATAAATTGTTGTGAAAAAAAAATTAATTTGTACTTGTCAGCTTGGAAGTGACAGGGTTTGTAAATATAAACACTATTCTTCCGATATAAATATATTGACCAAAATAATAATGGCAATCACAATACACAGTCTTGATTTTAACACAAAATATAATTGAGCAATCACAATACACAAAATATAATCGTCACTTCAAGAATCGTGACATTAATAATCCCTTTCCTGGGTACGAAAGGCTTTTATACCCATCTCCTTACTATTTGTTTTTCTAAAAGGGCATGACCTCTTTCGTACCCAGAATTGGTACAATCAATCTTATATTAATTACATCGGCAATAACATAAAAGGCACGTATAATGGCCTTACATGAATGGTGCCCTTTGAAGAGCTTAATAGGAACAACTTAAGTTTATAACAATAAATGCCACAGCAATAACGCCAAAAGGCACGTATAATGGCCTTACATGAATGGCGCTCTTTGAAGGGCTTAAATAGAAACAAGAATTATTTAATACCACCACGGGTCACCTCCTCTTGTTCCCTTGGTTCCCAGAAAATGAAGAAATCAGCCCGACTGGCTGGCACCAGAACCAGAACAAAGGAAAGTAGACACGGTGTATGATAAAAAAAAATGATTGCTCACACGGCCCATCCTGAACCATAATTCGTTCTCGAATTATTTCCCTTGTTTACCTTAAAAGAAACATTCTTAAAGTATCTTGACTTATTTTAAATCCATGTGGTTCAATAATACACTCAAGCTGTTTGCTGAGATGTACTGATCAGAATTTTTTTTTTTTTTTGAGAATGGTATCAGAGACGCTGCCTGATAACCCAAAACATACAGAGACGCTGCCTGTAGTTCTAAACAAAGATTTACGATTGCCAGAGTCGCTGCCTGGACAACCTGAGTTTACAGAGTCGCTGCCTGTAACTCATAAGCTTACAGAGATACTGCTTGTAGCTCCAGAACACACAGAGACGCTGCATGTTGTTCAAAACTTTACATTTTTTTTTTTTTTTAATGATTGCCAGAGTCGCTGCCTGGACAACCTGAGTTTACAGAGTCGCTGCCTGTAACTCATAAGCTTACAGAGACACTGCCTGTAGCTCCAAACAAAAGTATAACGATTGCCAGAGTCGCTGCCTGGACAACCTGAGTTTACAGAGTCGCTGCCTGTAACTCATAAGCTTACAGAGACACTGCCTGTAGCTCCAGAACACACAGAGACGCTGCCTGTTGTTCAAAACTATAAATGTTTTTTTTTTTTTTTAACGATTGCCAGAGTCGCTGCCTGGACAACCTGAGTTTACAGAGTCACTGCCTGTAACTCCTGAACACACAGAGACGCTGCCTGTTGTTCAAACTTTAACCATTTTTTTTTTTTTTTTTTTTTTTTTTTTTTTTTTTTTTTTTTTTTTTATATTAGTTACACTTTGTAATCGTTCTTACCGTACACCTTTTATAACTCGGGTTCCTCCATGAATTTTCCAGGCCATGCTCGTTCCATGTCCCTGGTGATGACCTTTTTCTTGTTTGTAGTAAGATATTTTTTTTTTTGCTTTTATTTGGTCATTGGGCAATAGAGTTATGACCCCACATGGACCTTCATGCTTTCTGTCTAGTTTGGCGAAATGTGAATTCCCTGAGTGATAGTAGATGAAATCTCCAACATCTGAACAAGTGGTACTCAATATGAATTGAAGTTTATTAATAGCGTTCGACCATTCTGACTTTTTGTTAATTTGTGTTCTCAAGAGATTCGAAATTGTGGAAACATATCGCTACACTTGCCTTTTCGATATTCTATTTCAAAGTTAAAAGATTAGAAATAAAGCCACCAATGAACTACTCGCGGTAATAACTCCTTTTTGTTTTGCGACAATTTTAAAGAATTACGATCTGTAGTAATTTTTTTTTTTTAAATATCCCTAGTAAATAGGTGCGAAAATGCTTCATGGCATGATAAACGGCAAGTGTTTCTAACTAATAAGAATGATATTTAGATTCAACATCTGATGTTCTTTTAGAAAAGTAGGTACTCGATTACTTTGAGTTATTTTCTATGACGCTGGAAAAGTATGACTCCAAATCCGACGGAACTTGCGTCGGTGTGCAGTTCAGTTTCTAAAAGCACATCTAACGTTGCCAAAAGAAAACGACTACTTAAAAATGCACAAACATAATTTTTGGCAATGTCCTGATCAACGCTCCAAACAAATGGTTCATTGTTTTTCGTAAGCTTTGTAATACAGGAAGTACGGGAAGCAAACTCCGGTACAAATTTTCTAAAATAACCCGCAAGATCCATGAATTGCCTAACCTGCTTTACGCTCTTAGGGGTTGGTGCTTTTTTAAAAACGCTTCTAATTTATTTTTTTCCGGGTCTGATCCCTTTCTCCGAAATTTCTTGACCTAAATATTGAATTTCATTGTAAAAAATCGACCTTTTTTTTTTTGTGTTTAAAGATATTCCTGCTTCGCTTAGGGCTGTTAAAACGCGTTCTAATTTAAGAAAGCCTTCACCCATTGTTTTTGAGGGTATTAAAATATCGCCCAAATAAAGTAAGGCGTTTTTGCTTCTGATATTACCTAAAGCATTGTAAAGTGCGCGCTGGAACGCAGTAGGGGCATTTGCTAACCTAAACGGTACACGCAGGTACTCGTAATGACCATCAGGGGTTATAAGTGCGGTTTTTTTTTCTCTATTGAGTCGCGCGCCATTGAAATTTGATGAAATCCGGCGTAAGGTGATTTACTTTTCATAATTATACTATTTGCTAATAACTGGTTAATTATCGTTTTTTTTTTTTTTTATTTTTTTTTCGATAACATTGGTCAGAACGGTGTCCAGCTTTACTACAAAAGAGCAAATGACTTTATTGCCATTTTGTTTACATCAAGTGGCTGCTTTAAACAATCCCGGCTTAAATGCCCATGTTTACCGCAATTGTAACATGTTTTGTTGTCGTCATAAGGACGTTTGTTATTGTGCTCAATTGGGTGTTTAAATTTGGGTTTGTGAAAATCACTTAAAATACTTAATAATTCTGTTACTGATACCGGATTGCTGTTTAAAGCTGTACTTTTTACGGCAACGTTGGCTATATCGCCAATAACTATCTCTAACAATTGGGAATCGTTTAAGTTAAAATTTAGTGATTTTAAAAGACTTATCTTTTTCTGGCATACTCGCAGTAACTGTCAGCATTACGGCTACTGTAGAGGCTCGCCGCTCGCAGTCTTTCGCTGAGGTTTTTTTTCGGCGGAAATAGGTCGGTGATCTCGGCCTTGAAGTCGACCCAGTTTTTCTCATTGGGGTGCTATGCGGAGTACCATTCTTGCGCCTCGCCTTTCAGACCGCTCGTGGCCCTCATCATCATCTCGTATTGTTTCCACTGGAGAGTAGCTCCCAATTTTTCAATTTCGCAACACCAAAACGCGGCTCCCCTGTCATCGCGCTTGGGATCGTAAACAGGGATGCTAATCTCGGTCGATGGTGCCAAGGCTCGATTAGACTGTTCCTGCATCCCTTTAAGGACGTTTGTCAGCACTTCAGTTAATTGTTCCATTTTTTTTTTTTTTTTATTTAGCACGGTCACTACACAAGCTTATAGTTTTTTTTTTTTTTTGTTTTTGGATTACCGAATCCCACTTCTGATGTCAGCTTGGAAGTGACAGGGTTTGTAAATATAAACACTATTTTTCCGATATAAATATATTGACCAAAATAATAATGGCAATCACAATACACAGTCTTGATTTTAACACAAAATATAATTGAGCAATCACAATACACAAAATATAATCGTCACTTCAAGAATCGTGACTTTAATAATCCCTTTCCTGGGTACGAAAGGCTTTTATACCCATCTCCTTACTATTTGTTTTTCTAAAAGGGCATGACCTCTTTCGTACCCAGAATTGGTACAATCAATCTTATATTAATTACATCGGCAATAACATAAAAGGCACGTATAATGGCCTTACATGAATGGTGCCCTTTGAAGAGCTTAATAGGAACAACTTAAGTTTATAACAATAAATGCCACAGCAATAACGCCAAAAGGCACGTATAATGGCCTTACATGAATGGCGCTCTTTGAAGGGCTTAAATAGAAACAAGAATTATTTAATACCACCACGGATCACCTCCTCTTGTTCCCTTGGTTCCCAGAAAATGAAGAAATCAGCCCGACTGGCTGGCACCAGAACCAGAACAAAGGAAAGTAGACACGGTGTATGATAAAAAAAAAATGATTGCTCACATACTCCTATTTGAGCTTTTTCTAAACCTCCAGTTCCGTTGTTCATTTTTATTCCGTGCAGTTTAATAACTCGATATTAATGCAAATATGAAACCGAACAAAAAAAACTAGTTTATAATTGCAGGTAGTTATTTTTAGCAACAAAATATTCAAATTATAGCGAACTAACATAAAGTAACGTTTTAAAAATAACAGCAACTCGAGATTAGAGATAAAAACCATTTTATATAGTTCTCAGGTTATAAAAATGCAGTCTTTAGTTAATTTACAATTTTAATTCGCAATTCGCTTTTAAATTTTAAATTTCTATTCACTCCCATTATGCGAAGCATAATTCTAACGAATAACCTTCAACTTCTAACATTGTAGCGTATGGTTGTGGTCGTACGAGCAGATATACCACATCAAAAAAAAATAAATAAATAATAAAGAAAAGCATCGGGGCTATGCGAATATTCTTGTTCTCAGAATTAGCGAGACAAGACAAATAAACCAAATCGTGTTTTAATTTTAACCTGTCAGGTGCAGTTTAATGCAAAATTAACTGACAAGCAAGCTTAAAATTGGCTTAATAAAATTGATTAATCTTTATATCGCTTGTAATTTGGCGAAATTAATTTAAGGCACGCGGTCGCAATAATTGAATTTCGTCTTCGGGTGCAAAAATTGTTTGTACCAAAAGAATGTGCTTTCTTTTATTTGGACGTCTTGCGGGACAATGCTGGTAACGACCCGAAGCCCCGAGGATGAAATATTCAGCATACATTGTCGGCGGAGATGTAATATCAGTTCATCTCGATATGATATTTCAATTATGTGCACATTCTGGCCGTCTTTGATGTAGATGTACCATTTCAAGAGCCACTGTTAACGTTTAAATGCGGCCAGAAGATTGTACGGAAGAATGGGTCAGGATTTGCAATAATGCAACTATCGTTTTTTATTTCATAGAGTATTTATGGATGCTGATTTAAGTTGTCGTACTGGCAAGTCAATGTGCTTCTATTTTTAGTACCTTTACCTTAAAATTATATGTATGTTTGCAAGGTCTTTGTACTTAAATTTAAATATTGTGTTATATACAATTAAAACGAACGATATGGGAAGTAGGAAAATTAAGTTTACAATGATTTTTATAATCAAAAAGGGTCTTGGTCCAAGCGTAATGAACCAAGACAAGCCATATCAAAAGTTAAGTTGCCCGACTAGAATTTTTTCCTTATTTCCTTGAAGTGTCACAAGGACCTCATCAGATGAAAATACGGTTAACCTCATTCGGGCAATCTTTATAGATTCCACATAAGGATCACATAAGGAAGACCCAAATGTAAAAAAATTACTTGTCATCGGGTTCTTCTGGTCATGTCGATTTAGGGAACTTCTAAGGATTGCCGTGCTTACACAAAAAATATTTCTGAACAGGTTATCCTGACGAAGTCCATATGAGGATTCGGCCAGGATGGTCCTAAAGAAAAACAATTTATTGTTCGTCGGGCTTTCCTGATTATGACCATCTAGGGAACCTCTCAGGATTACCATTCCGAATGACATAGCTTAACCTAAAAACTGTGAACTTACAATGGCATAAAGTTACTAATAGGTATCGCCATCACATTAACTCGCAAAGTCTTTTTGTATAAAAATAGTATAAAAGGCTTTCACATTTCTTCTCAGTTACCAGGTGATCTGGTCTTTGGCGGTTATGGGTATTCCGTTATAAATATACTCTTTTCCTTTTCCCTTTTTCATGTAAAGTAATCCTGGTCAGGACCACGTAAGGCAATCGTGATCAGAACCATGTAAGGCGATCCTGGTCAGGACCATGTAAAACAATCCTAATAAGAACCCTATGGTTCATCTGCGTTACATCTTTATCAGGTCCCCGACAGGCTATCCTGATCTATACCTTATCAGGTTACAAGGTTAACCTGATAACATCCTTATCGGGTCCTTTCAAAAAATTCTAGTCGGGTGCATCAAAAAAAAATCCTGCTTTCAGTTTGGTGGAATTATAATAGTCTTGTTTATTTTGAGCTGCTTCCAAAACACCAAACGAGCAATTTAAATATTTACTGTCATTAACTGATGAAATTGAAGAAAACAATCAAAGATAAACGATCAGAATTGGATAATCGTAAAAACATCATGTTCCACCATGACAACGCTTGACCTCGCACGTATTTAGTACCTTGTCAAAAATGATTGGGGCATGGTTGGGAACCGATGTCGCATTCACTACATACCCCTGACCATTTATTTCGATCTTTACAAAACTTTTAAATGGTGAAATTTTACCAACGCGCTTGGTTCAGTTTTTTTTGCTGATAAGGACAAGAAATTCTACGACCGTGAAATCAGGAAGTTACCAGGTAGATGGCAAAATGTGATTGGACGCAATGGTGTCTTTATAGTTGATCGAAATCCATTCTTGGTACCAAAAAAATATTAAGTTTTATTTTAAACTAAAAACGGAAATTACTTTTCCTCCAACACGATACAAAAGAAAATCAAAATTTAATAAGGAATATTAATATTATTACTCAATTAGAAAAAGTGTCAATTTTTTTTGGACATAATAAATTATTTTAAACTAATGTGCACAATCAATTGAGGCCTAGAAGCAATTTTTAAAAATTTTCTTTGTTGAGATATCGTTTTCCATACAACACATATAATCCATTTTAAAATTTCTCTTAATTCAGGAAACGCTTTTTCTAGTAATCAACTACAAGTCACCTTTTTGAACAAGCAGCGTGTAAAAAGAGGGATAGGTACAGTGTTTATTGTAGATTTTAGTCTCGGGAAAATGTGCACTTTTCGCTGTATTCTTTTCTTTGACTACACTACTCTGGTTTTTGTAATTCCGAAAATTGATTTAAACAAATCCAACGAATGCGGGGTATGTGCGCATTCGAGCGAAAAGTGGCACATTTCCGAGCGAGGGAGGCAAATGAAGCGCGACGCGGAGCGGCGCGCTTTATTTTCCCGAGATCGAAATGTGCCACTTTGAGCTCGAATGTGCACACTCGGTTTTAAGCACGATTCACAATAATTTAAGCTAATAAATTAGACAAAAAAACCGTTGAATAATGTTAATCGTTCCCTCTCGCTCCCATTGACACGATTGTCGTATCTTTTTGCTCCCTTGCACTCATTGGTATGGTAAATATGTTTTTCGAACATAAAATCGATATTTACTAAACTAAATTTTAATTTACGATTCGAAAGAGCGAAGGATAAAAGAGAAAAATTCTTGTGAATGCGTGGTATGTGCGCATTCGAGCGAAAAGTGGCACATTTCCGAGCGAGGGAGGCAAATGAAGCGCGACGCGGAGCGGCGCGCTTCATTTTCCCGAGATCGGAATGTGCCACTTTGAGCTCGAATGTGCACACTCGGTTTTAAGCACGATTCACAATAATTAATTTACTTCTTTCGACGCCTAACTTCATACTGTCAAATTTTCGACAGCTATGCGCATGCAACTTCCGTTGCCTGCTCACATTTTGCTCTCAACGTGCCAAAAGAAGTATAACGTCAAAAAAACCCATATGGCCCGACTTATCTGGCGGTCATTGTGTAAATCTTAATAGGCACTACCAACTGAAAAATAATATTACTATAATATAATTGCAGTACTATTATTTGGCTATTTCTAAGCTTTAAGTGAACATAAAGCTTACAATAATGGTTAGCTAAAGCTGCTAAAATAATTAACTATACTATACCAATATAGGCATTGAAGAAACCAGTTGTGAACGAAAATTGCTTCCTACTCGCCAATTTAATTAAAAATTATTTAAACAATTTTGTTAAACAATAGTCGCGTTTTAACGCAGAAAACCAACACAAACCACTTTGTTTCATAATAAATGGTCTTCTTAAAGAACCGCACCTTTAACAAAAGCTAAAACTATGGAAATTTATTTAAAATAATAGATTTGCATAAAACTAAAGAGTTTTACGATAGAATTTTTAATAAGTCGAGTTTAGAGTAGTCCGAAGATAAGATCAACTTTGTTTTAATATTTTTATTGACTTATTCTGTTTTAGTAATTAATTTGCATTGTTATCTCATAAAATGTAACCAGCTGAACTGCTTTCTTTACTTCATTAACTTTATAATTTTAATACTAATTGATGTGCTTTATTTTCGAGTAATTGGATATCTTAAAAAAAATATTTCGACCGCACTCATTCATTCGGCTAGGAAAAAAAAAAGAGCCCCAGATAAATATCTTAAGTCGATTTGTAACTTTTTTTTCCTACTCGGCTTCCGGTATTTATATTAGGAAACGGTTTGGGTTCGTAGTAAAAAGTCAAAAGCATTTTCTTGTTCGTTGAAGTTCTTTAATAATTAGTCGTTTCTAATTTTTTATGGTGCGCACTCGCGTTTTCGTTATTAAACCATAAAATCTTTGAATTGGAAGAACATTACGAGAGGACGAGCAACTTTTTACATTTTATTAGCCACCTTTAATTAGTATACAAATTGCCCGAGCTTATTTTTAGCTTCGAGCTTTGTAAAAATAGAAGAAAAAAATAATAATACGAATGGTGCGACGTCGTTCTCGAATATGGAAATGGAATCTAAATAAAATTTCCAAGATCGATTTTATGCAAATGCGAATGCATAGATATTACAGTTTGTTTTTATTTTGTTGGCAAAATTAACATTATTACGCTTAGAATTGATTTCGACGACAAAAATTCTAACTTACGACGCATAAACTTCATATTTTTGCAAAGGTAAATATTTAATTTGAAAAATTTATTTCTATTTTATTTAAATTTCTATTTACGAAAGGTGGCAGTATATTTTTAAAAGTTAAAAGCAAAAGGAATAAAGAAAGCACCTCCTCGTCGGTCAAAACGTATTTTTTTCCATTAGTGCCAAAAATTTGTTTTAATTCTTTTATTTTTGGTGTTATAAACAATTTAGTGTTTCGTCGAAAATAGTTTGGAAATGAATGATTTCGCGGTAATTAACAAAGATAAGGAAGTTATTGCATTTTTAATGTTTGATTTTAAAGCAATTTTTTTAATAGGACAAAAAAATTTGTGTTAGGGGGATAGCAGGAGGAAATGGCTACGGTTATAGGTACTAAGGGTACGTAGAAACATTCCCCTGCAATATAAAGCATAAAAGTATTTGTGTATTAATTTAAATAAAATTAAATACCATATTTTTCTTTTGTAGTAAAGAATCTCAATGGAAATTTTAGCAAAAATTAATTTGTTTTAATTAATATTATTCTATTGCCCTATCTCAGCTTAGATTACCATTATTATAGCAGTAAAAAGTGTTGGTACCGCGCTTTAAAGGCTTAGATCTCGAAAAATACCGAAAGTATTTTAATCCAACTAAATTCGGATTATAGACAATGTTTTTACACATCTATGAATAATTTATTATTTTTTTTAACAAGGCGTTAATTAGTTACTTCAATTTTATATTAAAAAAACTGGTTTTTTGTCTCATATTTTACAAATGGCCACACTTAATAATTAATTACTAAAATGTACACATCCAAAACAAATCATACTTATGTATGTGACAAATGGTTTCTTTTAGTACCTATAATTTAATTAAAAACTGTTCTGTGCTAGTTGAAAAAAAAGTTCTAAAAATTAGTATTGTCAATAAAAACTATTTTTGTGGGTATATGCTTCAAGAAAATTTTGAATAAATACAAATATAAACACATATATTATTATTATTCCAAATCTAGAAACATATTTACCATAGCAATGAGTGCAAGGGAGCAAGAAGATACGATAATCATGTAAATGGGAGCGAGAGGGAACGATTAAAATTATTTCACTGCTTTTTTGTCTAATTTATTGACCTAAATTATTGTGAATCTTGCTTAAAACCGAGTGTGCACATTCGAGCTCAAAGTGGCACATTCCGATCTCGGGAAAATGAAGCGCGCCGCTCCGCGTCGCGCTTCATTTGCCTCCCTCGCTCGGAAATGTGCCACTTTTCGCTCAAACGCGCACATACCCCACATTCACAGACTTTTTCCCTTTTATTCTTCGGTCTTTCAAATCGTTTTAAATTTAATTTAGTAAATATCGATTTTGTGTTCGAAAAACATATTTACCATAGCAATGAGTGCAAGGAAGCAAAAAGATACGACAATCATGTCATTGGGAGCGAGAGGGAACGACTAAAATTATTCATCTGCTTTTTTGTTTAATTTATTAGCCTAAATTATTGTGAATCGTGCTCAAAACCGAGTGTGCACATTCGAGCTCAAAGTGGCACATTCCGATCTCGGGAAAATGAAGCGCGCCGCTCCGCGTCGCGCTTCATTTGCATCCCTCGCTCGGAAATGTGCCACTTTTCGCTCAAACGCGCACATACCCCACATTCACAGACTTTTTCCCTTTTATTCTTCGGTCTTTCAAATCGTTTTAAATTTAATTTAGTAAATATCGATTTTGTGTTCGAAAAACATATTTACCATAGCAATGAGTGCAAGGAAGCAAAAAGATACGACAATCATGTCAATGGGAGTGAGAGGGAACGATTAAAATTATTCAACTGCTTTTTCGTCAAATTTATTGGCCTAAATCATTGTGGATCATGCTTAAAACCGAGTAAAATATAAAATCGACAAATTTTCATAAAACTCTGTCCCTTTGTTTCAGAAATACGACCTTCTAAAGCAAGGCGACCATAGTTTTTTGCTGCGATAATGTGGCTTGAAAAAACCAAAACATAATTTATATTTCCTCGTTTAAAAATTTGAGTTTGAATGCAAAAACAGCACGTAGGTTGTATTTAACAATAAATACTTCAATTAAACATTGCATGTCAGTAAGTCATAGATTTTAATGAGTATTTATTTCCAGTATTTATTTATGCTCTACGTCCGAAAGAAAAATGCTCTTTTTGCACGAAAGCGTGTCGCAAATCCGAACCAATATGCCAGATATCTCAATTAAAATAACAGTAAAACTAATAACAATCGTATAACGAACGTGTGCTATTTTTTTTTGTTCTTAATTTAAAAAAAAACGCCAAGTGAAACGATATAGGAAGACGATAGCGGAAAATAACGGTTTTCGAGCCATATGCGCGAATAGGCTCGTAGAAATTTATTGGTATTTCAAATATGGGTGTGAAATTGATTTATTGTTATCCCAGATTCTTCGTTGGTGGTTCTCTCCGTTGGTTTATAATCCATGCGATACTTGATGTATGGCTTTAAGATACACGCGTTTGAATAAAGTAATTGCAGTAATAAGGCGAAATAATCCCTAATAACACGCAATAATCTATTAACTGAATTTCAAGAATAAAGAGATTGCGTGCTAAGGCAAAAAGAATAATAACACAGTAGCAAGTACGACGATCCTTTACGGTAAGCGCGGATAATTCGACACAAAGATAATGAGTTGCTTTTTCGCAATTATCATTCCGACCGTTAGGAATTTGTTTTTGATAATATCTAACGAATGGGTCCAGTGGACATTTCTTCGCTGCACGTTTTGTTTGCGAATAGCTCAAGTTTCTTCTGCCGAACGAACTTATAACTTTCCTCGAGCTATGCTTAACTTCTTAGAACGATGCACAAACGCAAATTAAGTAATCTCGAAATGTACATGCTTTTAGTAATTACATAGTTATTTTACAAATTGTTTATGGGAATATGTTACTGGAACCATTATTAGCTTTTTCGTTGCAGAGGAACGCGAATAAATTGTAAGGGTAAGAGTTCTAAGAAAAATTGCAATACAGTGGAACCTCGGTTATCCGGACTAATTATTGTTGCAGCTCATTCGGATAATCTAAAATTCGGTTAATTGATTGAATGTATAGTAAAAATTGTGCTTAAAACCGAGTGCGCACATTCGAGCTCAAAGTGGCACATTCCGATCTCGGGAAAATGAAGCGCGCCGCTCCGCGTCGCGCTTCATTTGCCTCCCTCGCTCGGAAATGTGCCACTTTTCGCTCGAATGCGCACATCCTCGTGTTAATTGGATTCGACTATATTAATAACAAATCCTTCACATCCAGATTTTTTATTCGGAAAAAGTTTTCGCTTGAAAGTGCACATACTGCATAATAATTGAATTTGCCTATCTTATTTTTCTCTCTTACAAACAATATTAATTAAATCAAACTGAACTAAATGTACCACTTCTCGCTTTTTTTTAATTAAAAATTACAGTAGAATATTTTTACCAAAAACCACATATTTAATTTAGTACTAGACTAGATGGGAGACTTCATCGTACATGAAAAAAAATACTTTAACTTTTTCCGAATTTTGACTCTTATTTCCCAACCTTTTTTTTCACATATCCCACCCAAGTCATTCTAAAATTTTGATGCACCCCTTATGTAACATATAAATATTTTTTTATATTTAAAAATTGAATTAATCTATAAATGAAGTCTAATTACAACAGTTTATACAAATTTTGCCTTAAAACTAATTTGTTTATAATTTTTACAAAAAAATTTAGAGACATTAATTTTGACATATATAAACCTTCAACAATCTGCAACAGATAATATGGATGGCATTAAGCAATAACGTCTTAACCAACATTTTAAAAAAATCGAGTTATTATGATGAACGTACTTAGTATTTTTTGCTGCTATATATTATATTAAATTTTCCCGCGATACCGACCCGTGTGCCATCTGTTGGCCAATTGTCGTAACTGCTTGTAGTGTTATTCAAAAATCTCATTTCGCAAAAACGTTGTATCTACAGTACCCACAACACCAATTATTTATTTAAGTTTTGAATAGGTTCATGTTCAAGAAAATATATAAAACTTCTGTTAAAGAATTAATTCTCTGGAGTGACTCATGTGGAGGACAAAATCGTAATATTAAAATCGTACTGATGTTAAAATCTATTCTTGGGAACAATAATTGTTTAAAAAGTATTGAATTAAAATTTTTAGTATCAGGTCACAGCTATTTACCAAACGATAGTGATTTTGGCGATGTGGAATGTGAACTCAAAAGACAACATAAAATTTATACTCCGAAAGATTATCTCGAGGTGATGAGACAGTGTCGAAAAAAAAATCCGTTCATTATTAATTCATTACAAAAAGAAGATTTTGTTAGTACTCAATTGATTGAAAAAAAATTACAAATCGAAAAAAAAACGTTGGATGGGGAAAAAGTAAATTGGTTTAACATAAGACAAATAAAAATTTTCAAGGATGAGCCTTTCAAAATTTTCGTTCAAATGTCACATAATGACACTGATAAGTATAAAAAAATTGACATTAAAAAAAAGAAAAAACATTACTTGTAAAGAATATTTTTTCTGATAACTTGGAGATATTATGGCCCAATGGTAAATCTATAGCTAAAGCCAAATTAAATGATATAAAATCGTATATGCATCTGATTCCTGAAGTTAATCATGAATTTTACAATGATTTAATTGGTGACGATACAATAGAAGAAGATGTTGATGGATACAATGGAGACTTGGATTTTCAAATAGAAGTAACTGGAGTAGAAGATGAAATGAACGAAACTTGAATATTAATAACTATTTGCACATTTGTTCAATTGTTGTCTGTCATTTTGAATTATTTTTATCATAGTTAAAACAATTTTAATTAGAACAAAATCAAAATCGAAAATTATAAAAATTTAACTGAAAAAACCGAAATTAAAAATTATAATTATTAGAGTTTAATTTTTATTTTAGTTAAGACGTTATTGCATAACGCTTTTCAAGGTACGCTCTTTACGCAAAAACGAATTAACTGTTTTTTTAATTAGTCATTTGCTTTTTTTGATATTTTAATAATTTGTACTTCTTTCTTCTAGGAAATAACAACATTTAAATAAAAAATATTTTTTTTATTGTTAAGTTTATTGTCATAGAAAACAAAATTAAATAAATTAAAAAACTCGCTGAAATCTCGATTTTTGAATTTTGTTGGTTAAGACGTTATTGCTTAATTCCATTCATATAAAAATCACCTAGTTGATTTTTAGTGGCTCACTTCAGAAAATTTGACTCATATACAATTTTAATTAATCAAAAATGCGAATTAGTAAACATTCGAAAGTGCACCTTAAAATATTTTTATCAAGCTCGCTACAATTAGGCGTGCAGAAGAGCACCACAATAATCTATCAAAAGGGATAAAATATCTAACCATTTTCAAACAAAAAATAGATCTAATTTATTCGACTTTTAATTTTTTCAATTGAAGAATAAAATAACAATATAGGCACATCCGATTAATGCAAAGATGTGCGCATTCGAGCGAAAAGTGGCACATTTCCGAGCGAGGGAGGCAAATGAAGCGCGACGCGGAGCGGCGCGCTTCATTTTCCCGAGATCGGAATGTGCCACTTTGAGCTCGAATGTGCACACTCGGCTTTAAGCACGATTATAAAGCGTCCCGTTTTAACAGGAAAAAAGTTGGTCAAATTGTTAGGTATATTTTTACAAAAAACGCAACAACTATTAATCACTAAATAAAAGAGTCGCACATTATCTTAAAATCAACAAAGTCAAAAAAACACTGTTTAGTGCGAAATACAAAATAAAATAATAAAATAATTAGTAAGAAATACCGAGGTTAAATTTTCGCAGCGAATCCGAACGCGATTGACAATCCGGATAATCGCTAATCCGTATAATTGAGGTTTTACTGTACTATTACTTTTTGTAAGCTTTTTTAAAACAATAAAATTATTTTATTAAAAATTTGAATAAAATTTTTGCATTTGATAAGTGTTAATTGTTTTCAAGATTGCAACTTGGAATAAAATTTCGATGTTATTAGTTTATTTGTACACTGTTAAAAAGTTCTACTGTAATTTTGTAAAATTTGCAAATATTTATTCATATTTAAACAAATTATGAAAAAGCTTGCGGCAGTAAGTGTTTCTTAAAAACTACAAAAAATGGAGTTTAAAAAAGATGTAAGTGTAACAACTACACTGTTAAAATTTCTAATATAATTTTGTTGCAATATGGCAATAATAACTACGAGAGTGGTCACGCTACAATTATTAATAAAAAATTATTGAAATTTTATAAAATTTCAATGTAGAAAAATAAATTTACAAAAAAACGTTGAATAAAAATATGATTTGCTAATTTCAAGCTATACTCCTGTAATTTAAATTACAATATTTTGTAATTTTCCCAATAATTGTAGTAAATCAAATTACAAACATTTGTAATTAAATGCCATCGATTTTTTAAAAACTACGGTACTTTATTGAGAAATTACAAATTGCAACTTATTTTAAGAAAGAATTAATAAAATTACAACTCATTTCTGTAATTTTACTATGAAATAGTGTAATATTGTTAAAAATGTATCCTAATGTAGTCCAATAAGAGATAGTTGTTTAAACATTTCTGTCAGTTACTAATTTTTAAAAGTACCTTTTGAGCTTTTAAATTAAAGGTTGATTTTTTTTAATGGGATTTGAACAAGGCAGACTAAGTTCATCTATTAATGGCCCTAATTCGGTCATCCCTTTAAAACGAACTATTGTAAGCAAAATAACTTTATTAAAGCATTTATGTAACATTAAATTATTAGATCATTTTTGATATTATTTTTAATATTACTAAATTTCTTAAACACTCTGCACTACCACTTTATCAAAAATATTTAGAAGAAAATTGGATAAACTAATCTTCACCGAATTTCTTGTGAAAGCCGACAATATAAAAACTCGCAACCTAAAACGTGGTAAACAAATTCAATTTTAATAAAATTGATAGATCGAAATAAGTTGAAATTTGATGGGCGTTTTTAATTGACAAGAAAATAATTAATCAGATATAATAACAGAGAAAGAGTACAACAAACAACTAACAAGCTTCTTTGTAGTGTTTTAAGTAACGAAGCGTGCAAGTAAAAAATTGGTTTGCCTCATTTATATTTATGTTTAGGTAAATGATTTATATCTTTTACATAAGAGTATTATTATAAGCGTTTCTAAAATTTGAACCTCTTTCTGGGTGATGATTTATGTTTAAACCACACAACGCAACCTATAAAAACGAAATAAATCAAACATGCATCAAGAACAGCTGCTTTTCCTCCAGCAACACATCGGTAAAGAATACATAAACCTACATCTATACTTGCTATATATCTACCAAAAACCACAAAATTTTAAATCGAATATTATACCTATACACATTTGTGTTCGAGCCTCTTGCCCTTTTTAAAATCTCCACACAATCTACTTGGAAACTACCACAAAAATAATTAATAATCATTTCTTTTAAAATGTTAAATTTTCTCAATTAAATCATTTAAAAAAATTCAGTTTTTGAAGCCATTTAAATTATAAGTCCTTATAATTGATAGATGTCTCAAATACAAAAATCGCCTTATTAATTACTAATAGTAAATATACAATACATTGAGTACAGGTCAAGATCTAATAAATTTTATTGCTAACGCATTATAATAATTTTTTTGAAATTTAATTTACTTAATTTTTGAATCTAAATTAAAATTTATGGACTTTTTTATCTACAGAATTAGTCAAAATTTGATTTAATATTGCAATTTTAGAAAAGAGACAAAATTGATTGGTAAAATACTTATTAAAAAATTGTGCTCTTAGAGATCAGTCGCAAGAATGTTTGTCGGTCTACTATTAAATAGTAGAAAATTTGTTGACAATTTGGTAGTCCGCAGTTTCCCAGAAAAGGCTATATGCAGGGTCTTCATTTCTGCATAAGTACAAAAGTAGCAACAATTAGAAACACCGTGTCCTTTTCACTGTGGATTCGACTATGGCTACCACTTTTTTTTCAAAAAAAAAAAACTTATATTTATTGTATTAAGACTATTTGAATACTTTTTAAAAAATTTAGAATCAGTCACAAAAATTAGTATGTTTAGAATTAAAAAAAAAAACGTTTTAAATTATAATAAATAAACTTAGTTTAAGGCTCAGCACAAATAATCTTTTAAATTTGAATTTTACAAAATTCATAGAATTTTTTTAAATACAAATTATTTTGGATGTTTTTAAAACAAATTAAATGCCACAATTAGTTCAATTACAGTACTGTGCATGCTTTACAAAATCAAATTTTCTTTACAGAAGTATAAAACATCAAGCAAATCGAAATATTTGATTTTATGTACATATTTATATTTAATTTATGCGAATAATTATTAACAAATTTACTTTAAAATTAGTATTAGTCAGAAAACATTTTTTCCACGTAGACTTTATAAATAGAATAAGCCTAGTCAGACAAATTTTATATAAAATAAGTAGTATAGAAAACAAAATTAATTTAATAAACTTAAAAAAACTAAACGTAGTAAATTTAATGCTATAAATTCATAAATAATCTCGTTACATCTTTTTATATTTGACCAACATCAATGTAGTTTAAATATAGTAGTGAATGAATAAGAGTTTATGCAGATTGCCCTATCTCGGTGTTGGTTAAACGCGCCGGGAAGCGTGAGCTTTGGACAACCCTAAAAGCTGCACCTGTTCGATTAATTCTAAAGCTACTGGTTAGAAAGAAACTATTGAATCTAGCTTGGGCACGAACCAAAAGCTCGCCACGGTTTCAACCAAACCATATCAGATGTCGCCCGCGTTCCCGTTTCGCCTTTAACAACTTTTGTAAAAGTGTAATTATATTAAATGATCTTTTCTAACGACGGATTCGTAAGTTTCTTCAGTAATTATTTAATAATTGGACGCAGAAAATCAACAAAAGCTTTAGATTCAAATCGTTTTTAAAATTTAATTGTGAGAACCTTTAGATTATTCAAGCTCTAACGAGAGAGATTTATTAATGCAAAACTTTTATTGTGTCCATTTCGTTCTTTTATTTCTTTTTTAGATACATAATTATTAAACACTTTGCACTATTAAGTTGTCAAATAAGATATGAAGAACTAATGTTGTTAAAATAAAACGGCGATAAAAAAACAAGGCTCGGTTATTAATTTTCGCTTTTTATTATCGTCGTCGCGAACGGTGATTATTTGCAAATTTAATTCTAAATTAATTTTGTTTATCCTTTTGTTGGAATTATTAAGGCGCTTTTTATTCCAGGTTTTAATGCAGTTAATGCTTAGTAAGTTTATTTAATGGTCGGAGCCGTTTAAATTATAATTATTTAAAAAAACGGCGCGTTAGAAGTTATACTTCTTTGGCGTGACTTAATTTATACTAATATTATAAAGACGAAAATAACTCTGTCTGTCTATCTGTCTGTCTGTCTCATACCCATTCATGCCTAACCGGCTGAACCAATTTTGATGAATTTTGGTATAGAGCTAGATTGGACTTTGGGAAAGGCCATAGATTACGTTAAATCGCCAAATTAAAATTTGAAGGGGGTGAAAAAGGGAATGAAAGTTAACAAGTGAGGGATATAAGAGTCGAAGTACTAATTCTACACAGACGAAGTCGCGGGGAATAGCTAGAGCACTGGTTTTTAAATTATATGATACTGCGACACCCTTAAAAAACCTAGTCTAGGGGCTTCATTGCTTTACACCTATTTCCTGATAAACCGTTTAAATCAAAATCGTAATTTTTTGTATGGGAAACCGTGTAAATCGAAAACAAAGCCAAATCTGCAAGAATTAACGTAAATACATTCAAAAAAGGCAAGGATGTGCGCATTCGAGCGAAAAGTGGCACATTTCCGAGCGAGGGAGGCAAATGAAGCGCGACGCGGAGCGGCGCGCTTCATTTTCCCGAGATCGGAATGTGCCACTTTGAGCTCGAATGTGCACACTCGGTTTTAAGCATGATTCACAATAATTAATTTACTTTCTAAATAATTTTAACTAATAATTTGTTTATACCAGAAATACCAAACCTTTGACTTAGTGATTAATTTAGTCATTAATTTTTAAATGACATCCCCTAATTTTTTTAATGTCAATCCGAAGCCGTTTTATTTGACTACGTTACTCTTTTCTTTTTAAATCTACAAATAAATATAAAGAAATTTAATAAATGCGAGGATGTGCGCATTCGAGCGAAAAGTGGCACATTTCCGAGCGAGGGAGGCAAATGAAGCGCGGCGCGAAGCGGCGCGCTTCATTTTCCCGAGATCGGAATGTGCCACTTTGAGCTCGAATGCGCGCACTCGGTTTTAAGCGCGATTCACAATAATTAGCTTACTTCCGATATAATATTGCTTTCTCTATAATAAAATTGATTTGATAACAATATGTTTCTGATAAATAATAACAATATAGTACTTGTAATTACATTTGTATTATCTATTTTTGTCTTTCTCTCTAAGACGACCACCTCTACAAAAAACCAATTTGAGCAAGAACCGACGCTGGTCGCGTTAAAGAGGTTTTACTGCATTTCTAAACCGAATAATAGGCAATTTGAAAATAATGCAAGTGAAACTTTGTTGAAGAGATAGCGTGCATTGAATTTTAATTATTTTGGTAGTTCGTCTTTGTAGATAACAAAATGTCAAGTCAAAGTCATTCGAAATATATAGCATCCAATAAAAAGCTTATTTTATATAATAAACTTAAGTTATTTAAGGGCAATTATTTCATTATTTTGTTTAAATAGCAAATTTAATTCTAAGTTGTAATTGATACGAGATGTGCATAGCACATCCGTGTCATGCTACGCAGTCAGCGGCACATCACATGTCGCATTATATATGGCTTCCATTTTCAAAAATTTTTCTACAGTTTCTTTTCAATTTGATATTTACATTAAATATGTTTAGAAATTCTTTCTAGATTTGCAATAATAATAATAATTTTTGTGTCGTGCCCGTTTATTCAAAATTTTCCATACCCACAAAAATATTTTTTATTGACAATACTAATCTTTATAACTTTTTTTTTTCAACTAGCACAGAGCAGTTTTCAATTAAATTATAGGTACTAAAAGGAACTATTTGTCACATACATAAGTATGATTTGTTTTGGATGCGTACATTTTAGTAATTAATTATTAAGTATGGGCATTTGTAAAATATGAGTAAAAAAACCCAGTTTTTTTAATATTAACGCCTTGTTAAAAAAATATTAAATTAATCATATATGTGTAAAAACATTGTCTATAATCCGAATTTAGTTGGATTAAAATACTTTTGGTATTTTTCGAGATATAAGCCTTTAAAGCGCGATAGCAAAACTTTTTACTGCTTTAATAATGGTAATCTAAGCTGAGATAGGGCAATAGAATAATATTAATTAAAACAAATTAATTTTGCTAAAATTTCCATTGAGATTCTTTACTAGAAAAGAGAAATACGGTATTTAATTTTATTTAAATAAATATACAAATACTTTTATGCTTTATATTGCAGGGGGGATGTTTCTAGGTACCCTTAGTACCTATAGCCGTATCCATTTCCCCCTGCTATCCCTCTAACACACAAATTTTCGTCCTATTAAAAAATTGCTTTAAAATCAAACATTAAAAATGCAATGACTTTCTTATCTTTGTTAATTACCGCGAAATCATTCATTTCCGAACTATTTTCGACGAAACACTAAATTGTTTATAACACCGAAACTAAAAGATTTAAAACAAATTTTTTGCACTAATGGAAAAAATTACGTTTTGACCCACGAGGAGGTGCTTTCTTCATTCCTTTTGCTTTTAACTTTTAAAAATATAGTGCCACTTTTATAAATTAAAATTTAAATAAAATAGAAATAAATTTTTCAAATTAAATATTTACCTTTGCAAATATATTAAGTTTCTAAGTTGTAATTAAAGCGAGATGTGCATAGCACATCCGTGTCATGCTACGCAGTCAGCGGCAAATCACATGTCGAATTATTTATCGCTTTAATTTTCAAAAAAATTTCTGCAGTTTCTTATCAATTTGATATTTACATTGAATATGTTTAGAAATTGTGTCTAGATTTGCAATAATAATAATATTTGTGGCGCGCCCGTTTATTCAAAATTTTCCAGAAGCATGTACACACAAAACTAACCTTAATAAATTTGTTTTCATACTAACGCATAGAAAAATTTTTTTTTCGAGATCTGAGCCATCAGTGTCCGTTGCCAATACTTTTTACTGCGATAATAATGGTAATATAAGCCGAGATAGGGCAATAGAATAATATTAATTAAACCAAATTAATTTTTGCAACAAATTCCATTGATATTCTTTACTAGAAAAGAAAAATATAGTATTTAAAAAATACACAAATACTTTTACGCTTTATATTACCTTTTTCTATCCCTCTAACACAAAAATAATAATGGTAATCTAAGCCGAAATAGGGCAACAGAATAATATTAATTAAACCCATTACTTTACACCTATTCCCTGATAAACCGTTTAAATCAAATTCGTAATTTTTTGTATGGGGCACCGTTGAAATCAAAAACAAAGCCAACTATGCACGAATTAACGTAAACAAAAAAAGACGATGATGTGCGCATTCGAGCGAAAAGTGGCACATTTCCGAGCGAGGGAGGCAAATGAAGCGCGACGCGGAGCGGCGCGCTTCATTTTCCCGAGATCGAAATGTGCCACTTTGAGCTCGAATGAGCACACTCGGTTTTAAGCGTAATTCACAATAATTTTGGTCACGAAAAATTAGTAAATAATTTCTATCATTCTCTCTCACTCGTACTTATGAGTTTGTCGTATCTTTTCGCTCGCTCCCACTCATTGCTATGGAAAAATAGGCTTTACGAACATATAATCGATATTTAAATTAAATTTGTTGATTGGAAAGAAAGTTTAATTTACAAAATTCAATTATTACGAGGATGTGCGCATTCGAGCGAAAAGTGGCACATTACCGAGCGAGGGAGGCAAATGAAGCGCGACGCGGAGCGGCGCGCTTCATTTTCCCGAGATCGGAATGTGCCACTTTGAGCTCGAATGCGCACACTCGGTTTTAAGCACGATTCACAATTATTTGGGCAAATAAATTAGACAAAAAGTCAGTTGAACAACTTTAATTGTTTCCTCTCGCTCGCATTCACGGGATTTGCGTATCTTTTCGCTCCCTTCCACTCATTGCTATGGTAAATACGTTTTTCGACCGCAAAATCGATATTTGCCAAAGTAAATTTAAATATGTGGTATGAAAGATTAAAAGAAAACGTAAACAAATGTAAAAAAAACAAAGATGTGCGCATTCGAGCGAAAAGTGGCACATTTCGGAGCGAGGAAAGCAAATGAAGCGCGCCGCTCCGCGTCGCGCTTCATTTTCCCGAGATCGGAATGTGCCACTTTGAGCTCGAATGCGCACACTCGATTTTAAGCACGATTCACAATAATTAATTTCCTTTCTTAGACGGCCAACGTCAAATGTCGACTTTTCGTTCGGCTGTGCGCGCGCAACTTCGTTGCCCGCTCACAATTTCACTCTCAACGCGCCGCAAGAAGTACAACTTCAAAAATTACAGTTTAAAAGGTGTCAAAGTTAATTGTACGAATTTCTGATACAGTTATTATGGGTAATTAAAGTAACAATCTTTGCAAAAACGCCCAAGGCGCCGAGCACAGTTTCGAAATGTAAGTTCGCTTCGGAGCAAGAAAAAACCGCGCAAAAAAAATCCGTTTTTTTTCGGGGCACCGCAAACAAAAATAGATTGGCGTCATCCTTTCGAGCGAAGCGTTCTAATTAATTCAAAACAGACAAGTTCTTGGCGGTTGGTTGTGTATGTCATAATTAGTGCATTATTTGCCTATCAAAGACGAATTCGGCTTTATCAAAATAAGTTTACGGTTGTTTAATGCCCGAAGCACTGACTTCGGTGTTTAGTACAATAGATTATTCTATTCTTGTTTGGAATTAATTTCCTTTTAACATTGTTTGGTGGATAATTGCTTGTGTTGACACGTGGAATACGTAATCGAGTTTTCCGAGCAAACTTCGCCTTTTAACGATTTCCTCTAATGTAATTATTTTCGCAGGGCGAATTGCAGGTCGAAGTGCGGGAGCACGTCCATAATAACTTCGTGTTTACATCATTTTCAATATTGAAGAGCTTGCGCCAAAACAAAAACAATATTGAAGCAATATGTTGAGCGGTTTTCATTTTCGGAAAGTTGCTGCAAAAGCACAGGTATTTCGCTATTCAGATTCTTTATGCATAAGATCCTACGAATATTAAAATTCGCTTTGTTTCAAAACTCAATCTCGCAATACGGGCTTAATGTAAATATAAGCAGTAATACTGGGAGCGCGGGAAGCTTGATTTGACGGCTCATACCGTTTCTGTCAGAAGCGTTTCTTGCGGAGATTGATTTTAATAAGAAAGCAACAAACAGGGGAAGCGTACGACAGACGGCGATGAGATTTCCAATATAATAAACGGGCACGAATTCCGATAAACCGAGAATTTTCGTAGGTTATGATATTTTTCTTTTCCCCTACGACGCCAGCCCCCCCAAACGTTTTCAAGGCTCATTGAATTACATCGCAAATTAATTTCAAATGTTAGCTTTATCTATGTTTGGGCTCGTTTCTGCTTGCGACTTAATTCTTTTTCGAAACGCAATCTTTTTTCGTTTAACTAGTGAGTTGCCTTGCTGCAAATTAATTGTTTCGTGTTCCGCGAAGGAGGTCTTCCGCATTTTTCAATTTAATATTGAAAATGAGTTTGGTACCATTGGAATTATTTGAAAAGTTTGGTTGCCGGAAAATAATGATTTGGTTAGTAAAAAGGTCATTTTGATTTTTACAAATAAAGGGTCTTTCAAATTGAGCGCCTTTCTTTAAAATTAAAAAAACATAGATATTGCATCGAATTCGTCTGGATCTTTTAACATTTAAGAAATGTGATGTATGACATTAATAAAAATGAAGTGGTACCCGATACAAAAGCGCGTTAAAATTGTTGAATTATTTTATGAAAATCTGCGTTTTGTGAAAAAGCTTTTTAGAAAATTATGTGATTTTTATTGTTTACATAATCGTCCACCTGAAAGGACTATTGGTCGAATTGTTCAAAAACTTAAAGAGACTGGTTCCGCAGACGATAAAAAAATTTAATCTTTTTGGTCGTTCACAAGAGCACATTGATATGGTTCGTGAAAATGTTGCTGAAGAGCCTAAAATGTCCATTAGTCAACGATCACAACAAGTTGGGCTCAGTAAAACAACAACATGGCGTATTTTACGAAAGGATTTATCTCTAAAGGCATATAGCGTCCAAATAATAAAGGAATTAAAGCCTTTGGACGATTCAAAACGTCGTACATTTGTCAATTGGATTACCAGATGATTTTTCTCAAAAAATAATTAATTCGCATATCATGTTATTTGACACCGTTGACTATTTCCTTTGGGGCCACGTAAAAAAAATCTATAAGAACAATCCACAATTGATTCTTGAACTAAAGAATGAAATTATTCGTGTTAGTGGTGAAATAGAGCTTCAATTATGTCAAAATGTCATCCAAAATTGTGAACGTGTGTGGAGCTACAAGAGGTGGTCATTTGCCAAATATTATTTTTTGTGTTTAAATGTCAAACATTTTGCTTCAATTTTCAATAAAAAGTTTTTGAAAATCAATCCAAATTATGTGTTTTATGTAGTTTTAAAAAAAGGCGCTCAATTTGAAACACCCTTTAGATAGCGTTATTTTGGTAGGATTATAAATTGATGATAAATTTACTTCCAAGGAAGCAAACGGCCAATTTAGATGATTCCTGTCAACACCTGATGAAATTGAAGGAAGCAATCAAAGAACAACGACCAGAATCGGTTAATCGTAAAGGTCTTCTGGTTCACCATACCAACGCTCGACCTCACACATTTGTAGCCACTCGTCAAAAATTGTTAGGGCTTGATTGCGAGCTGATGTCACATCTACCATATAGCACTGACCTTGCGCCGTCAAATTTATTACTTATTCTATCTATCAAAATTATTTTTAACGCCCTTTCGTGCACCCACATTTCGAACCGACAGATTACTATTTATTTCTATTTTTACAAAAATCTTTTAATGGTAAAAATTTTACTAATAACCGCACTTGGTTTAGTTCTTTGCTGATAAGTACCAGAAGTTCTACGAACATGAAGTTACCAGAGAAAGTCTTTCAACAAATTGTTAATTAAAATTCATTCTTGGTATAAAAATTGAGTTTTATTTTTAACTAGAAAACCAAAATTCCTTTCTTGCTAACCAGTTATGTGTAGTTATTTTAAAATTAATGTTCTATGATTTCTAAAACTAACTTTTTATCCACGTCGAGACGACGAGAAAGAAGTAAATTTCATTAAAATGAAATATTTAATATCAAAACATGCAAAAATGAATCACTAGAAAGTTGGGGTTCGTGCTTTGAATTGTGTTTTGGTTTCATTAAATAAAGCAATGTGTTTTGTGTATTTAAATTAACAAAGAAAATAATCAACGAAAAATGTATTAGTTTTTGGAAATCCACATTTCATTTTTGAGTAATGGTATAAAATGGGATTTCTTTTAGTTGGAAACAAAAGATTTGCAAAAAGGTCAGTAGAAATTAATCTAATTGAAAAAAATCAAAATAGATCTGCTCTATAACATATTAGAAAAAAAAATAAAAAGTAAATTCAACATCAATATACAATAGACAAGGTTTTAAATGGTATGACTTGATGTCTCTAAACTTGAAGATCAGATAAATTGAAAAATATTATTATTATTATTATTGTGTAGTTCGATTTTGGCACAACATAATCTTTAATTTAATTTAATTTTGTGTAAACGTCAAGAGTCGGTGTGTTGTACCTCGGACACCGTTAATAAGTTGTACCTTGGCCCTAGGATCAACGTGCAATAAATACCTATAAATTTGGAAATACATTTGTTATAAATTTTTTTTTATTTTGTTTTAGATGGCAGTCGAACAAAAATTTTTTTTTAAGTTTTTGCAAAGTTAACTATTATGTACTTAAATTTCAGTATACAAAAAAAAGTTTTGTTAATTTTTGAAACAATTTTAGTCTCATCTCAAAGAAGAACATTTTGAAGTTCTTATAATCCAAAATAAATAATAATTATATAGTTTTCATAGAACAATATGCGTTTTATTTTGCTTAATGCGAATAGAGCCAAGGTACATCAACCCATAGATTAACTAATTTTTAAATCTCATAGCAATTTGAAAAAAAAACGGTTTCTAATGCTTTCAAATATTTTACAAGTATATTACTAGTGCCCCAATACGGTGCAATTCATTTTAATCAACAAATTGTTACATACACAATAAAAAAAATTTACAAGTGGAAAAAGAGCCAAGGTACAACAGCTTTCGCTACATTTCTTTTGTAAAATGAAATTTTATAAATATTTTAACAGCGTTAAACACTCCTCCGTATTTTTTTTCAAATTTCGTATCCGATGTATGTTAAAATATAATTTAAGTAATTATGTAAACAATAATCGACTAAAAAAATGAACAAAACACCAAAAGTTGACATTAATTTATAAAATGTTATTATCACAGGCGCCGATTTAATTATAATTCTGCTTAGCCTCCGCTTTAATTTACATCTAATTAGCGAATTTATGAAAAACATAAAGAAGGAGTCATTAGCAGGCCGTACTTAACGGCTCGCATTTCGAAAAGATAATAATTTTCTGGAGATGAACGCTATCTCGACTTTGCCATCGAAATTTTAATAATATTATTTATGAAAATCATCTCAACGAACTGACGAACGATTCGCATCTAACCCTTTTCCTAATTAAAAATAACAAGTCGCGTATTAAAATTCAAAAGTCATGCAAATTTATAAGAATAAATAATCTAAGGCCTTCTTAGTTGCATGGGAAACTTGTGTGTATTGATTGCAGAATGCATAATGAATTTGCATGCATTTTTTCACCGTACCCTTTCGTTTCGAATAAAGGCGAAGAGGTAGCCGTAAATAGGAGATCGACAGTGTGTGCATTAAAGGGTTAAGGGTTGACTGCATATTTCCCTTGTTTCATTCCTCTTGGCTTGATTTATGGAATAGGTGGGTCGTTATTCAAATTTGCTCTCTACGAGGAAGCATTTCATATCGCGACCACCTGCGTTGCGGGTTCCTGTCCCACGGACCCTTCTACGAACCTCGCGCGAATACGTTTTTTTTTCGATTAGTAGAAAGGTGGCAACCTCGTACGCAAAAGATTTTTTTCGCGTTCTTCCGGTGCCTTGTGTTGGCAAAATGGAACGTGTGAGTTGGACGTAGCTCATTCGGAATTACAATAATTGTTTATTAAACGTGATAAATTAAATAATTAGTATATGCAACAGAAAATCGCTGCAAGTATATTAATATAAGGATAATCCACGTAAGCACGGTAATTATTTATAAATACGCGACAAGCTTGCAAGCAGAACTAAACTTAGCAACAGTATATCATTAATTGGATCGTTATATTGTAATAATAGCTTAGCTTCCTACCTATTTGCTATAAATATTAATTTAAAAAAAAACCATATAAGATTATGATTAATTTAGCGCTAGATAAGTATTTTATAAAGCGATTTGAGCAAGATCTGTAGTAACGACCGGTGGTACAATAAGTACAACATTTTGAAAATTACAAATTTTAGCAAAATTTACATTTTGAAAGTTTCGAACGCGTTTTTCTCCTAGATTTAACATTAGGCCTTGTTGATTTTTTTAATGGCCTTACGCTGCGATAAACGGGCTTTAATAATGTTAAAAGTTTTTAAAGATCCGTTCACAAATAATTGAGCTACGATTTTTCAAAGTGAAAATTCATAAAAAATTAATTTCAAGTCGGACTCTTCAAACGCGTTTTTCTCAAAAATATCAAATGGTACGCGTATAGTTTTTTGGACCTGTCCGAAGCCAAAAAGTCTCGCAAATTCGAATCTGTATAGTTTTCAAAAATCCGCCCATAAAAAACGGCGCTACAATTTTTTTAACACTGAATTTTGTGTTACAAATAAACCGAAAATTTCAACCCTTAATTACTAAAAAAATTAACATTACGCTCTATGCCAATTTTGCACGTATCTTATGGAAAAAAGTCTCAAGATTCCGAATTCTGGTCGCTTTTAATGATCGGATAAAAAATGAGGGCACTACTATTGTTTTTATAAGTGGAAGTGTATTGTTATCAATATATTTAGTTTTGTCAAAAATTTTGGAGGCTAAAGGGGGACGAGGGAAGAATGGCGCCGGCTATGCCGGTTTGAGATGTATAGAAACATCGAGCAAAGCTGAGTTGTTCAGATATTATTATATTATAGGGTATAAAAATTTAAGAACCCCTGTTTTAGAATGTTTGCTATGAGACTTGTTTACAAAAAATCGAATAATAAAAACAATTAAAAATTTTGAGGTTCTCTTCGAAGAACAAATCAAACACATTTCCTTTGCGATTAACCTTCCGCATACGAGGTGACTAGGTGCCATACTAGGTGGGGTTTGCCATACCCCGAAAATAAAATTAAATAAAATCCACAAAATTGTATTATATGACAGTTCAATGATAAAAATATATTTTAATTTCGCTTTTGAATTATCTAATATCTCTATATTTACATCTTATTGTTTTAGCTAATTACTTATTAAATTCTTCTAAAATTTAGTGCATAATGAACGTTTCTGTGTTCTTAATGCATTCCTGAAGATGTGCAAGAGTAACAGTTAAAAATATAAATACGATATCCATGTTAAAATATTTCCATTTTAGAATGATAATAATTACCAAATATAGTGAATAGGCTCAGCCCTATATAAAGCATTAGACAAATATGTTGTGTGCGCCATCTACAAGTGACATTTGGCAGTTTATTTATAATTTTGAAAACTGCTTGTGCCGTTATGGCTCATTTCCACTGGAAATGCATGTAGGGTTGTGATCAAGACTCATGAGGCTATCGACTGATGCCAATAACAGCAGAATTTCTTCACTGTAATGTTTTTTGTGGAACCCTTGTAAGATTTCAAATTCTTTGATCAGGTTTAATCAAAAATGTATAATTATTGTTTTGGAAAATGTTATTTTTTTAAATTATAACACAAAATTTTATATACAATTATTGGTTTTTAAATTGAAATATTTTTAACCGATCTGAAAATAAGAAAAAACTGAAAAAGGATTTACAATAAAAGAATTGAACCGATTTTGTGCTATATAAACTATTTTTAATAACCAATAATGAATAGGTTTCCGTAAAACATATTTATTTATGCATTAGAACTTAACTTTTTCTTCAATTTATAAACGATTGAGTCTTTTCTTGAGTTCTAAATTAGAATGACACGTGGCAATTGCGATACCTAATATTAAGAAAACCTAACAAGAATTTCATTCTTGGCTCCTTATTGAAATACAAATTAATTTCGCGGCAATTTCTTAATGATTCGCAATAATTTAGACCAATAAATTACACGAAAAATTGATGTAATAATTTGAGTCGTTTTCTCTCACTTGCATTGACAAGATTATCGTATCTTCTCGCTCCCTTCTACTCATTGCTATGGTAAATATGTTTTTCAAATATAAAATCGATATTTATGAAATTAAATTAAAGTATTTGATTTGTAGGAGTGCACGGTAAATCATACTAATATAATAAACACGAGGATGTGCGCATTCGAGCGAAAAGTGGCACATTTCCGAGCGAGGGAAGCAAATGAAGCGCGACGCGGAGCGGCGCGCTTCATTTTCCCGAGATCGGAATGTGCCACTTTGAGCTCGAATGCGCACACTCGGTTTAAAGCGTAATTCACAATAATAATGGTCACAAAAAATTAGTAAATAATTTTTATCATTCCCTCTCACTCGTACTTATGAGTTTCTCGTATCTTTTCGCTCGTTCCCACTCATTGCTATGGAAAAAATAGGTTTTACGAATATATAATCGATATTTAAATTAAATTTGTTGATTGGAAAGAAAGTTTAATTTACAAAATTGAATTATTACGAGGATGTGCGCATTCGAGCGAAAAGTGGCACATTTCCGAGCGAGGGAGGCAAATGAAGCGCGACGCGGAGCGGCGCGCTTCATTTTCCCGAGATCGGAATGTGCCACTTTGAGCTCGAATGTGCACACTCGGTTTAAAGCGTAATTCACAATAATTTTGGTCACAAAAAATTAGTAAATAATTTTTATCATTCCCTCTCACTCGTACTTATGAGTTTGTCGTATCTTTTCGCTCGCTCCCACTCATTGCTATGGAAAAAATAGGTTTTTTGAACATATAATCGTTATTTAAATTAAATTTGTTGATTGGAAAGAAAGTTTAATTTACAAAATTCAATTATTGCGTGAATGTGCACACTCGGTTTTAAGCACGATTACTAATCGTCCCTTTTGAACAAAAAAAAATTGTGCACGTTAGTTATACCCCACCTAATACAAGGAAGGTTAAAAATGCTATTCTACTTTTGAGAACCCCTGTTTTAGATTGTTTGCTATGAGACTTGTTTACAAAAAATCGAATAATAATAAAATTAAATTATTAAAAAAAAAATTTATAAGCAACCTGACAACCATTTCAATAAAAAATATATTTGTCCATAGGGGGCAATCACTTCCGCCTTCCACCATGCCCAATTTTGTCAGAACTGTGAATAATAAGTTGAAAAAATAAATTTGTCCTAAACTGATCGCGTTATTATAAGGAAATAATTTATAACTGCAAATTTTGCAAAATTGCCACATTTTTATTTAGTCAAAGTCTTGAATTCCCAAAGTCGTCAATCTAAAAACCACCCTGTATAACGTTTCTGATGATACAATAAACTTAAGAAACTTTCACATAAGACAACGCTAAAAACTATTTTATTTTTAATTGTGCTTACGTTGAGGCAAATTAAACAAACTAGAAGACGTAAAAGTACCAAAAACTTCAACAGCACTTCTTGTCCTGGACAAATCTCACACGTCCGAAGGCCGGATTGCACATCCACCGTAAAATTACAACGTTACGAAGTAGATTGTTCACAATATTAGCGTCATTATCGTTATCGTCAAGTAAAAGAAATTTTAACTCGAGTCCATTAGAAACGGAGCTAGACACAGATATATTTAACGGAAAATTATGGCGTTGCGGTATCAAAACGAGGCAGGGATAGCATTTTTTAACGGTATATTTACGTGATTGTTAAAAACTAATAACAATTTACTCTGGTACTAAATTACCATAACGAGTAGCCTTGGGAGGCAATCAATTGCCTGGAAGCCGTAATGATAATTACATCGTCTTGGATATTCCGAGAGGACATGCGATGATACACGTCCGATGGACCTCAGATCTTCCTCGCATCATAATGATATCCTCGGAGGAACGCCTAATTTAGGGGTGGTTCGAGCCGAATTCGTGTGAGCGGGTGATTTTTTCTTCCCCGATCCGACGATTCGAAATGCGGCGCGTTCATTTACGAAATTAAAAATGTGAGTTGTTGCCTCGCATTACGGTGTCCTCCGAGGATGTGATACATTCGCGATTTGCATGCTAATGCGCAATTAAGCAACGAAAACAATAAAAAAATATTCGGTAATCTCGTTTTCGACTAATGATAAGGTGCACCGCCGCCCGAAAGAACCGCCGTAGTCATCTAAGCTCACACGATTCCAACATTTATTAAATTACTCGTAAAGATTCGTTTTTAGTGGTCCCCGATTATTCGAAATTGTATGAAATTCTTAATGCCGCAAAGAAATGTAATTGCTTAAATTCCGTCGATTTATTGTTTTGATAAAGTTTTGATAAGTGCTTTTTACATGACAAAAGGCACAACAAATGTAATTATCAACATCTTTATGTTGCTTTGTTCTTTTAAGTCCACATGTAAAAAATGTGTGCTATTGTTTGGTGATTAAAAGATTCGATAATATCTTCATTAGTCGCTTTAAAAAAAAATTTGAGCCGGTCGAAAATGTAGATTTTCGCTTTTTAAAAACTGATAAAAAAAAAGGTTGTCAAAAAATATAACCGCTAAAAATCGTCGAGATAAAATATGAGCGTAGGTAATTATAGCTATTAAAAATATTTTTCGTACCCCAATTGATCAAAGATTAGAAATAAATAAATAAATCTAGAAATGTTGAAAAAGATAAGAGAAATTCTCGAACGTAATTTCGGTATGTATTGTTACGAGCTCCGAAATAGAACTTATCACAGTGGGCACCGTAATTTACGAAGTGGATTTATTAGGCACTTGAGACCAGTGGTTCTCAACCTTATGTTAGTTTTTACAACGCCTTTAATTACGAAGATTTATTAAAAAATTTAAAGATTCAAAATTATCAGTCGTTTAAGTAAAGAAACAATTATATAATTTCAAAGTTTTACGAAAAAACCTTAATCTATTTCTTTTTAATTATTCATTACTTAAAAAGTAGTAAATGTAAAATCTTTGAATATTCTTAAATAACAAAAAATTCTCTTCGCACAAGTTAAGATGACAATATTAATAAAACATAATGCTATTTTTTTTTAAACCGCTTAAGAAGACAATAATTATTTTATCCCATATCAAAATTTTGAGTGTTTCAATTTATTTATTTCTCAAAATTATAAAAATATTAATTTTTTACTAACATAACTGACCTGTTCAAAAGAATTATTATTATTTGGTAAAATAGTAAGGATACATCTTACTCCTTGAAGCTTGATAATTTTTAATTATCATAAAACTTTTAAAATTGTTCATATTTTTAATCACAAACTCATAACAAAGTATTTGTTAAGACTATCTATACCGACGACACCTATACAGGGTGTGCATAAATAATTTTATTGTATAAATTTAAAACGAAAGCGTTGGCACAAAACAATTAAGTATTTTCTTATATTATTTGCGGTGCTATTGTAAAAATTGTTATAACACAAAGAAAAATTAACAACAAATGCTGCTGTACCACAAATTAGAACTGATTTTATTTAAAAAAGTCAAAACGGCGCTTGAAAAATAAATTTCCACACATTTTAAATTAAAACACTTCTACTTTTAAATTAATAATAATTTTGATAAAAAAAAGCTGATGCATGTACTATGAACGCAGGATAAAAGTTACCTATTCTTGAGAATTTAACTCCTCCTTAAGAGAAATCAAGTCAAGAGTTTATCACATTAAAATATGGTAGGTTGGCCTTAAAATTATTAACAGTGTTTTATTATTAAAGTTTATTTTTCCGAAGTAATTGTAGAAATGTTTATTTATCAACCACTTAAGATATGAAAACAAAATAAAACCAGCCCGTATGTTTACAGTATTAGGAGATTGTGACAATATAGAATTAAATCAAATTGCTCTTTCACTCTACAATGACTAGAAACTGCTTATGTAGTATTTTTGCTCTTTATAGTATTTACAATTTTAGTTTCTCGATAAGGTATTGTTATTGCACGATGTTATAAAGAATGAACGCTTGTAATTTCAAATTATCTAAGACGTGTCCGCTAAATAAAATAAAAAATAAAATTCCGTCATCATGATAAGACCCCCTTGCTCTAAAGATTAAAGCAGTGGTCTAAAGAAAACGTATTTTGGGGTTCGAATCCCAATAACAGCCTCTTTTCTATACGCTGTTCTAAATAATTCGAGTTGAACATGATGTGTCTGCAGTTATCTAGATTAGTACGAAATATATTGTTTTCTCTGTTTTTGATAAATATCATCTTAAATTATGCAACATTGAAAAATAAACTTATTCATATTTTAAATTATAGTTAAAAAAAAATGTTATGATTTGTGTCATATTAAATATAATTTTGGCAAATACCATAATTACTTTTAAATGATATTTGGGACACAAAGAACAAATGCTACGTAATTAAAAAAAAAACAATTGTTTTTTATTTAACATGTACCGAAAAAACAACCTATCAGCAAAATTTGAACCCCAGATTTTAATGCTCCGTATACAGATGTGTCGATCCTTACTCCTAACAAAATGTGTGATTCACCTTACATGAGTTTGTCCTTTTGAATATAATGAATACATACTATGTAGTATTATTCTTATTGTTTTTAGAAGATATCAATAAGTCATACATTTTTACCACCTAGTTTCAACATTTATAATTAATGTTTGGATATTTAATTAAATTAGATTTTATCAAAATCAAATTTTAATATGTCTAAATAGGTGTAAAGAATTATTTGAAAAGCTGTATACATCCATAGATAAATATGTGGTAACTTTAAAATACAAAATTGTATGACCTCATCATTATTTAATATGAAGTATGCTGTCGAGATTTTTGTAAGTTAAAATACTCCAAATCTTCCATGTAAGCAGTTCAGTTATGACATACGATCCGGCTTTATTTTATTTTATTAAGATTTCAATTGGTAATAAAACGTGACTGATAAAGAAACACTGTATAATAATTGTAAGACCAACCCACCATATCTTATTATGATAAACACTCTGACTTGATTTGTCTTAAGGAGGAGTTAAACCCTCAAGAATAGGTAACTTTTATCCTGTGCTCATAGTACTTATGAAGCGCGTTAGAAATTATAATTCTTTGACGTTACTATATTAAATATACCCACGTGCAAAAATTAATATAAATAAATTCAATAAATACGAAGATGTGCGCATTCGAGCGAAAAGTGGCACATTTCCGAGCGAGGGAGGCAAATGAAGCGCGACGCGGAGCGGCGCGCTTCATTTTCCCGAGATCGGAATGTGCCACTTTGAGCTCGAATGTGCACACTCGTTTTAAGCATGATTCACAATAATTAATTCACTTTCTAAATAATTTTAAGTAAAAATTATTATACTATTTAGAAGTTAATTTTAATTTTTAATTTATTGAACTAAATTTAATCAAAACAGAAAACAGATGATTACGAGTATAGTTTAGTGTCTTCAAAAAAACAACTATTTACAAATAGGAAATCTGAATTTAAGTTTTGGATTTGAAAGAGAGATAAATAAATTCAATGAATACAAAGATGTGCGCATTCGAGCGAAAAGTGGCACATTTCCGAGCGAGGGAGGCAAATGAAGCGCGACGCGGAGCGGCGCGCTTCATTTTCCCGAGATCGGAATGTGCCACTTTGAGCTCGAATGTGCACACTCCGTTTTAAGCATGATTCACAATAATTAATTTACTTTCTAAATAATTTTAAGTAAAAATTATTATACTATTTAGAAGTTAATTTTAATTTTTAATTTATTGAACTAAATTTAATCAAAACAGAAAACAGATGATTACGAGTATAGTTTAGTGTCTTCAAAAAAACAACTATTTACAAATAGGAAATCTGAATTTAAGTTTTGGATTTGAAAGAGAGATAAATAAATTCAATGAATACAAAGATGTGCGCATTCGAGCTCAAAGTGGCACATTTCCGAGCGAGGGAAACAAATGAAGCGCGACGCGAAGCGGCGCGCTTCATTTTCCCGAGATCGGAATGTGCCACTTTGAGCTCAAATGTGCACACTCTGTTTAAGCTCGATTACCAAACGTCCCGTTTTAACAAAAAAAATTGTTCATGTTACTAATACCCCCCCTAGTACACGGAAGGTTAAAAATGATTTTCTAATTTTGAGCTGTTCTAAGATTGCTTTCCACATCTGCGCCTACTTTAAGAAAACTTAAGAAGAGTATTAATTTTTTTAGATAATTGGATAGAGCTCGTCGAGAGCTTTCCAAAAATGTGTAACAAGTAACAATTTGATTAATAAATAATTTCAAAAAAATTACTGAAACACCCTCGTAATCCGAAATAAAAATTTTTGGAAAGCTCTCGACGAGCTTTATCCAACTTGCGTTAATAGTACTGTAGCAAACGCGATAAAATAAATCTTAAACGGCGGGTATCGTTAAAGATGACAATTATCTCGATCCTTCTAGAAGCTGTGATACGGATAACGAGATACACATATAACCACAGCCGACCGCGATAATACTGAGTTAGTTCAGTCCAGTACTCTATTCAGCTGGCTCGGTGAAATTCATAGCCATCTCCAACGCGCGATGAAAATAAATAAGCAACAGTGTATAAATAAATTAGTCTATACTCTGTCCGCCCAACATAAATAGTTGAGCCACGCCCCACTAAATTGAACCAATGTATGCAGTGCCCAGTTTCACACGGATCAAATTAATAATCAAGTTTGTCCCCGTTCTTGCAGGACATAAATGCTTATATGGTTGCTTGTGTTACGTACGTTAAAAATTAAGCCAATAGAAAAAATTCTATTTAAATTTAGCGCGCATTTGTGGGAGTGGCTTAACTATTTCTGTTGGCCGGACAAAGTATAGTGCATTAAATTAGTAAGTAAGTTAAACAATTATTAAGTAAATCCTTCAGTATTTTAGTCATTGTTGTAAATAATTTGCTAATTCTGTTGTTAAATAAATTGTAATTGTTGTTAATATTCGCAACCCTTGTGAAAACGTTACAAGATCAAATGGAAAGTCATATTACTTAAATAATGTAATAACAATAACGATTACGTTTATCCGTAAGTTTTTTTCTTCAAATTATGAATTTGTTTAAATTAACAACATTATCAATTTTAACGCAATTGTCGCAGTAGTAAATTCCAAAAGAACGTGCCTCAAAAGATAATCAAGAATCCTCTTCGGAATAGAATCCGTGTCATTAGGTCTTTGCGGAGTTTATTAGACCGAAATTACTAATTTCCTGAATGAATGCAAAATAACTCCCGAAGTGGAGTAAAAGCCCAGGAATCGTAAAATAATGACGTCAGCTCCTCAGGACACTGAACTTTTTCTTAACTTTCATTATCCCTGATCTTGTCCAACTTTTTCATCGACCCACTAACCGAGTACCGGCGGCCAATTAGTCGTAATTGCCGCCGCCAGCTCCGGAGAGGGGCTAATGGAAATAAGAGGCGCTTGCGCCCCCAAAGCTTGGTCAAGATGCCAGGTCGGGGCGGCCAAGAAATTAATGCCGGCGCCGCTAACGAAGTTCTGCATATTTCCATGCAGTCATTCGCTAATCGCAAGTGGAGCGTCGCAAGGCGTCTTCGGGCGTCCGACGGATTTTCTCAATTTTAAAGTCGTACCGGGAAAAAAGCGGAGGAGCCCCAACATTTTTCCCTATTGGATTTTTTTCTTTCGGGGAAAAAACGGAAGAATTTTAGAGTTCTACCGAAAGCAAATTTGTTCTTTTTTTTCATCAAATGAATTTTTATGTTTTAAGGGTATGTAAACAGGACTAATTCTTTTTGTTTGCATGCGAAGTTATTAAAAAACATTTTTAATTTAACTTTCGAAAGCAAAGCTTGATGTACACACACACAAACATATATATTTTTTGAAAATTAAATAGGGCAAAAATTAATATGTAACGAATATTTATTTTAAATGTTAAATTACGTGTATTATGAAAAATTAATTTGGACCATCATATACTCAAGAACGGCAAAAAAAGAAGCTTCGCCCAAAATGTGAATTAATTTTTTTTAAAGGTAATTAAATATATTTAGAACTATACGAAGTTGGGTATTGATTTTTTAAAAAAACATTTTTTTTAATCTAGAGGAGAAGTTTCCAAACTTTTTAAAATTAGGGCCGCGTTACAGTTTTGAAATTGCTAAGCAAATTGGATGTCGATAATATGCACACAAAAATTATAATAAATCGTAAGTACAGTACAACTCCAATTATCTAGATTAATTGAGACCCGACCCCATCCAGATAATAGGATAATAATAAAAAAAAAAGTAAATACTTATACAGAATTATTAGTGGAGTGCCGTAAGACGTAAAAATGGCAAAAGCTCCGAATCCAGGGCATTTGAATGAATTTTAGTAAAACTTTTTGATTGCATTGCTAAAAGGTGAAATAAAAAAGTTAAAGAATAAAAATTGGGCGATCTCGATTACAACAATTTATAACAACAATTTAATGAAGAATGGCAGGGATATGAAAAAAAATTGTTTACAGTAAAGATCTTAATTTTATACCATACACAATAAATGATATTTGTATAGTAACTTTAATGTTAATTTATAATCACAGTCAAACCTCGATAAGTCTAAATCGAAAGGAAAATAAAAATAATTCGCGTTATCAAAAATTCAAGTTATCAAAAAAAGTCGAGTTTAATACTTTTCTGTGAATAGTATATTGTCAAGTAAAAATTTTTAAAATCGCGATGAAAAAAAGTTTGAACAACGACTGCAATAAATTTCACAGTGGTGCACCAAAATGCGAAACACCTTGTATATAAATTTTTTTATTATTTCTAAACGAAACCCCAATAATTTGCTTTAATTTTACAAAATAAGCGTCAATTCCAAATTAATTACGTGCAAACGCAAATTCCATTATAAAGGGTGTTTCGAATTAAAGCAGAAAATATTAAGATTTTCGAAAAATTGCCAAAACCGATCGTTACGAGGCTTTGTAATTATTTATAAGAGATTATTATTACAAACCGATAAACACGTGTGCCTATTTAAAAACCCAAATGCACGATACCGGAAAGCGCGATAACGTTAACTTGCAAATGGCCGAAAGCGCTACGTTGAACAAAGGAAAATTAATTTTGGGCCGCGCAACTAACATTTTGGAAAGCCATTACGACCAAAAAAGCTGAGATTTTTGAGAAAAGTGGCGTAAAGATTTTTAAAGTATTATTTGTCACTTAACAAAAACGACAAAACATAGAATATTTAAAAATAAGCTTACAATTCAGATTTATATACAGGGTGTACTTCGGAGAGTTCCAAAACCCTTTGGTAAACACTATTCTGTTCCACACAAACACTAATTAGTCAAAATCAAAATTTTATAGAACGTTCTTAACACTTCAAAGCCTGATTCACAACTGAGGTATGTGGGGGAACGATGTATGCAGTTTGCATCATTATCGGTTTATATGAATTTTGGCATATGTTAAATACGATTAAAAAATTTTCTAAAAACGGCCGTACGGATGTTTTATAATTATTTATAAGTTTGTAACTAATTTAAATCAATTCGTGCGAGCCATCTGCGGTACACGCACCAGTTTAAATTGATTTATAAGAGTTCAAATAAATAATACAATTAAACAAATATTTGTATTTTCAATTTTTAAGTAATGTATTAAAGTCGTTTAAAAAAAATGTTTTAACGACTGATATAGTTTAAATTTCCTAATTATTCTTTGAAGCACATATGTTACACTCAAAGCACGTTGTATTCAAGCTGCCTATGTATAAGTTATGAAAATTTTGGTTTAAGTAAAGGGGCAGAGTTTATGTATTGATTTTTCACGAAGCCGTTCACGAAGCACTTCGTATTGAAGCTTCGTATAAGTTAAGGCACATTTGCGCAGTAAAGGGGCGGAGTTAATGTATTGATTTTTCACAAAGCCTACAATGTATTGATTTTTAGATTTGCCAAACAGGTAGCGACATCGCCAAAAATTTCCAGTGGTTACGTTATGTTTAAGGCCACTGACCTGTGCGTTGCTCACAAATAAACCTACATTTGTCGCTCGCTGTCACGTAAACCGGCACAAATTAGTGTTTGAACTGTGTTTAATTAGTGTTTTAATTAGTCACGAGTGCGAAAGAGTGTCGGAATCGGTTTAGAATGAAAGTTCGAACAAAGTCCCAAATTCGAGACGGTCGCCGGAGCGCCGGCATTCGCCCGACCACTGCGCAAGGGTGCCTTAGTGCGATCGCAGCATCGGCTTACGGGTTTCCAGTCAAGCGAAAGATTCAGTTTGCGGTACGACAACTTTGCGTGGGTCAAACGACCGAGCATCGACGTGCACTCATCAACGCCGGAGAGTGACTTATTGCTATACAATTAAAAATTATGTTAAATGCAAAGAATTGGAAACTATCCTAAACGGCCGTAACGATGTTTTATAATTATTTAGAAAGCAATGCTATTTTATATAGTTTAATAAACTGATCATTTTTTCTCAAAGCGTTCCAGATAATTGGCGATCTGGATAGTTGGAGTTCGGATAATTGGGGTTCTACTGTATTGTTAGATAATATACAATTAATAAGCATCAACGGGCCAGATTTGGACCGGCCGCCGTTGTTTGAACATCCCCGATCTAAACATTTGAAATATCGATTGAGTGCCCGACTAGAAATTACTTTGGGAATGCCCTAAGCATTTATCCGGACCAAATTGAGTTTCAACGAGGCATGCCCAATAACAAAATCTCCATTAGGACCCAATAAAAACTCATTTTGGGGCTAAATAAAGTGGTAGATCTTAATTTTCCCTAATTAGGATCTATCTGGTATCTGATTGAGATGTAAAGATTTAATTTGATTTCCAAAATGGTTAACTTAGATCTCAACCATTTCTTCCCACTTGGGTAAATTAATTTCCATAGCAATAAGTGGGAGCGAGCGAAAAGATACGACAAACTCATAAGTACGAGAGAGAGGGAATGATAAAAATTTATACAAATTTTTCGGGACCAAAATTATTGTGAATTACGCTTTAAACCGAGTGTGCACATTCGAGCTCAAAGTGGCACATTCCGATCTCGGGAAAATGAAGCGCGCCGCTCCGCGTCGCGCTTCATTTGCCTCCCTCGCTCGGAAATGTGCCACTTTTCGCTCGAATGCGCACATCTTTGTATTTATTGCATTTGTCTACTTTATCTTACGCTTTTTCAAATCATAAATTTCAAATCAACAAATTTAATTTAAATATCGATTATATGTTCGAAAAACCTATTTTTTCCACATAATAGCAATGAGTGGGAGCGAGCGAAAAGATACGACAAACTCATAAGTACGAGAGAGAGGGTATGATGAAAATTTATACAAATTTTTAGGGACCAAAATTATTGTGAATTACGCTTTAAACCGAGTGTGCACATTCGAGCTCAAAGTGGCACATTCCGATCTCGGGAAAATGAAGCGCGCCGCTCCGCGTCGCGCTTCATTTGCCTCCCTCGCTCGGAAATGTGCCACTTTTCGCTCGAATGCGCACATCCTCGTCTTTATTATATTAGTATCATTTACCGTGCACTCCTACAAATCAAAAATTTTAATTTAATTTCGTAAATATCGATTTTATATTCAAAAACCATATTACCATAGCAATGAGTGGAAGGGAGCGAAAAGATACAGCAATCTCGCCATTGCAAGTGAGAGAGCATAATTAAAATTATTTAACTGCTTTTTCGTGTAATGCAGGGGTTGGCAGCCTGCGGTTCGCGAGCCACATGCGGCTCTTCCACACTGTGGATTAATTTGAAAAAATTTTGAGAAAATAAATCTTGGGAGTCAAAGGATATATTTATAGTTGTAATTCTGGTTCTTTGAATAAATTTTAATTGTGTATTGTCTATATTATGCTCTTTTGGATTACAAGATTGCCGACCACTGCTATAGGGGGGCCTAATTGAGATTGCCCCATTGGGATTGCCAGGTTAAGGGCCAAGTATGTTTTGCGTTACATCTTGTTGTTCGGCATCAATAAGGCAGCCCCATTTGTACCCAACAGCGCTCACTAAAAATATTCTAGTCGGGTTTTTTTTTATTCAATCCTAATTTAAAATTATTTATGACAAAAATCAAGCATATTTTGATTAAAAAAACGTCACCTTTATCTAAAAAGAAGAACAGAATGCTATTTCAATCGAATAGATAGTTTTTTGATTGTCACTCTTTATGTTCGATTTTATAGGATACTTAGGAGACGTGATTACTGAAGAGCTGTAGTTTTTATCTCGTTTCAGCGTAGCTACAATTTTGTAAAATAATCCTCAAGATTAAATAAATAGACACGTAGATTACTCGCGAAAAATGATAAACTAAAACTTGAAATGCAAAGAAAAGTAATTGATTTTCGTGGCTTTTAAAAGTGTATGCTCTCAAAATTATTGGACTATTTGGATGTACGTAATCAAAGCAGAGCCAACAGGAGTTCTTAGAATGTAATTTCGATTCTACTTTCAGTCCTTCGCTTAGAGCCTGCGATAAGGTACTTTAAAAATGCTTTTATGCTGCAGTTCCATATAACTAAATTGAAGCAAACCAAATCCGCCGCATCTAAAATCCAATCAAAGCTTCAATCCAAAGTGGTATATCTGATTCTGAAGTCTTTGCACTCTTTCTGCGAATGTCAGGTCTCAGAGTCTTTCAATCTCGGGCCCGGGATTCAGCTGGCTGATTGATTCCAGGAGCAGAAAGGATGCGAAGTGCGGGGGCGGCTCATCCAATCTCGCCGCCTCTCGTGTGTCGCATACGTCACCAACCAGACAGATTTTATTGCATTTTCTTCCATTTCCACGATAAAAGATGGACGGTTTTCGTTTAAATCAATGCTCTATTCGCACTCGCAATATAAACGTTCCAGATTAATTCTCGGCCCGAGCTTTTCCGGTGGAAATTTATTTTTTTTATCGCTTGTTTAACGAACTTCTAGCCTAATTTCGTTCGCTTAAGATGTTGCTGCTAACCGAACAGAAATTGCCAGATGTTTTTATTGACTTCCACTTTTTTTAATTGCGAGGGGGATTATATCGACTTGGCGTTTCGTCAAAGCCGGCGCGTAATCTGATTTTTTTGGGTAGGTAGGTCAGATCGAACCAATTAGTCAAACGTTGTATTTCGATATAATTTTCGATTTTTTTATCTTTCAGAGGGTTGCTCAAAGTGACGCAAATCTGTCTGAAAGCATCCTCCTCGGCATGGCTTCCTTTGTATTTAGAATGTTTTGCAATGTTTAACGAAAGAAGGAATTGTTACTTCTTATTTAATTTGTAATTAAAAAATATTTATCGCGTATCAAGAAGAAAAATACTAATCAAAAATTACAAAACAGTATTTCCATCAGGAACACAAAATTCCTATGTAAATACTTTTAAACCCAACAATACTAACTTAGAAAGATATTGGTTCATTTTTGTAATAACAATTATAACGTTTTTGCTAGGGTTCGAACTAAGGTTGCTGATATTTACAGTTTTAACAACAATTAAAATTAATTTAACAAAAGATTTAACAAATTACCTACACCAATAACTAAAATTCTAGTACATTTACTTAAGAATTATTACCGCAACCGGGCGCGCTTATATGTGTATTTTGTTATCGATAACACAGCTTCTGGAAAGATCGAGATAATTCTCCTTGGTATACGATAGATTTTTTTCGAACGTTTTATTAGATTGATTCTCTCGCGTTTGCTGCACTGTGTTTACGTTCGATTTAGAGAGAGAGCAATATTTATAAAAAAATATTTTGAGACTTTTTACCCCGAATAATGCTGTGAAGCGAATTTATAAGGATTTTTCAACGATTCTTAAAAATAATGAAACAAAGACATAAAAACACCATGACGTCTGTCACTTTTGTCGAATTTAAAACTAAAGTAACAAAGTTAATGTCAAACGACAATTTTTGATGCTAAAAAGTACATTTTTCCGACATCGAAAAACTCGAATGGGCACACTCGGCATTTTAGGACAATCTGCATTAATTGATTTACTTTTTAAAATGTTTTAATTAACAGTTGCAATAGCATATATCCATCAGGAACCCAATTAATGATTTTTGATTATCCTTGACACACAATAATTAATTACTATGCTCAAAAATGCCACTAAAAGGGCACAAACCACCTTTTTTCTATGATGTTCGATAATTTACAATTTCGAATTAAGTTAAACGAAAATTTATCTCACTTTAATTTATTGGAATTGATCTCTGAGGTAATTTGTTTATTTTTAATTTGCTAACTGCAAGGATGTGCGCATTCGAGCGAAAAGTGGCACATTTCCGAGTGAGGGAGGCAAATGAAGCATGACGCGGAGCGGCGCGCTTCATTTTCCCGAGATCGGAAATGTGCCACTTTGAGCTCGAATGTGCACACTCGATTTTAAGCACCATTCACAAAATTTAGGCTAATAAATTATTCAAAAAATTAAATAAATAATTTAATCGTTTTTTCTCACTCGCACCCACTATATTCTCGTATCTTTTCGCTCACTTCCACTCATTACTATGAAAAATACGTTTCTTGAAGATAAAATTCATATTTACTTTTAATTTATTGATTTGAAAGTGAAAAGATTAATTAAGGCAAATCAATAAATACGAGGATGTGCGCATTCGAGCGAAAAGTGGCACATTTCCGAGCGAGGGAGGCAAATGAAGCGCGACGCGGAGCGGCGCGCTTCATTTTCCCGAGATCGGAAATGTGCCACTTTGAGCTCGAATGTGCACACTCGATTTTAAGCACCATTCACAAAATTTAGGCTAATAAATTATTCAAAAAATTAAATAAATAATTTAATCGTTTTTTCTCACTCGCACCCACTATATTCTCGTATCTTTTCGCTCACTTCCACTCATTACTATGAAAAATACGTTTCTTGAAGATAAAATTCATATTTGCTTTTAATTTATTGATTTGAAAGTGAAAAGATTAATTAAGGCAAATCAATAAATACGAGGATGTGCGCATTCGAGCGAAAAGTGGCACATTTTCGAGCGAGGGAGGCAAATGAAGCGCGACGCGGAGCGGCGCGCTTCATTTTCCCGAGATCGGAAATGTGCCACTTTGAGCTCGAATGTGCACACTCGGCTTTAAGCAGAATTTACAATAATCAATTTACTTTCTAAAAAATTTGTACCACAAACAATAAATTATCAACAAACTTATAAAAAAATAAAACATTAAATTAAAAATAACCACAATAATTTTTTCCCAATTTTAACATAGTTTTTTGTGAAACTCCCGCAAATGGTAGGGCGTTGCCGATAGTTACTATAAAGCAATTAAAAAATTTTTAATTGCAACATAAATTATTCGCACGTAAAGGTTTGCTTTTAAAATTTAATAAGATAAAACGAAATAAAACACGTTTCTTGTAATACACACTTCGGAACCTTCGGAAGGGTGCCTCGCATCTCCTGGGATTTTTTGTATAATTGGAAAGGTTTTAACGTTTGCTGGAGCTTATATAAAAAGGGGAGAAAAGCTCAGCCATGATATTTGGGTAGTCAATTCCGAGATCTAATAGTGACGCTCGGCAGCGAACTTTGTAATTGCCGAAATCTTTCGCAAACTAACCACTCTAACTATTAACTTTGTTATGTAAATGGAAGCCGGACAGGTTAATGCAATTTAATCTGTAACAAACCCATAAATTATTCAATTTCCCTAAATAATTCAGCGACACCTCTGCTTAATAAAATATCCGAGTCGAAATTAAGGCCGGTTTGTCGGAAAATATTTAACCCTTACCAAATTTAATCAGACCCATAATTAGGGGTTGTAATTGCGCGTGTATTTGAAATTAGACAGGAAAAGCGCCCTCTCATTCTTAGCTTTTAAGACGATATGCTTGTTAGCTTTATTGTAATTCAAATGAGGGGAATTTCTTCGGAAGCATGCCAAAAATGCATTTCCACTTTGCGATTAATTTTTCCCTCAGTCAATTTCGATTGTGTAGATTTTTTGCTTTAATAAAATTTTTCGATTTGAAATAAAGATTTGTAAATTTTAAAATAAAATAAGCGCTAATAAGAAAAAGGAATGCGCAATATTTTGATAAGTTTTAAGGGTAGTAAATGAGACTTTATTGGATTTGGGAATAAAAAAGAAAGCAGGTCATTCGTATATTTTTATCAGAAATACTGAAATGGTGATGCAAAAGCTCGATATTAAAATCGACTTTTTAATATTGCGTTCCTAAATGCCCCTTTATATTATGTAATTTAATTCTATTTTTGATTTTATCGATTTTAATTTTAGATTAATATACAAACGGCTTTTTCCTACTGTTGAATTGGAAACGAAAGAACGAAAAAGGAAAAGGGTTAATTTATTTTTTAGATGGTTCCATTTTTATTAAAAATACAAAATAGGCTTGGCAAGGATGCCTCAAAATTAAAACGCAAAATAACATATGACTTGCTTAGCAGTTTAACGAACTTTATACTAAATACATGTGTACAGTCAGCCTAAAAAGTAATCAACACCCTAAAAACAGTTCTTACCGTAATCGAGCTATTCCAAGGGACAGGTTGGGTTAAAAATTGTGTTTAAGGGGATTTATGACGGCTTTTGTAAGTACAACAAATAATTTTGTTTATTAATTGTTTAAAAATAGCACGATCACTGTAGGTGCTGCTCTAGGGTGTTGATTACTTCTTAGGCTGACTGTACATACGTAGTTAATAGTTTTGCTTATGTGTTTTATGAGTTTTAATAGTAGGCAATTTTACATATTATTGTGTAGGGCTTTCGAAAACAAAATAAATTTAAAAAATACACTTTGACTCACAAAGACGGTCCTAGCGCCGTCATTTTTGGGCCGATCATTAAAAGCGGCCCGAATTCGGAATTCTGAGGCCTTTTTCCATAAGATACGTGCAAAATGGATATAGGGCGCAATGTTAATTTTTTGAGTAATAAAGGGTTGAAGTTTTAGAACTATTTTGTGGCACAAAATGTTGTTAAAAAAATTGCAGTGCCCTTCTTTATTGATGCATCTTTAAAAGCTAAACAGATGCCGATTTCCGGACTTTTTTGGCTTCGGATAAGCTCAAAAAACCATAGGCGTGCTATTTGAAATTCTTGAGAAAAATGGGTTCGAAAAGTTCAACTTGTAATTAATTTTTTGTAAATTTTCAAAATTGGAAAAAGCGAAGTTTGGTTATGTTTAACGCATCTGTAAAAACTATTCTGAATCTGAAAGCCCGCCTTTCTGAGCGTAAAATCAGCCAAAAATCATCGACCCAATGGAGAAATAGGCGCTCGGAGCTTTCAAATGTAATATATTCATTTTTATTTAACAGTGGAATTTTTAAACTCTACAACTGATCAACAAAATTATTTAGTATTTCTTACTTATCTTTGACTATAAAATATTAAATGAGTTATTTATAGATATTTGAAAATTAGAAATGGTTTAAATTTTATTTATTAATGGAATGTGCTATACCCGGCTATTATTAGTTTTTCGTCAAAATAAAATAATTAAAACCGCTAAAGTACAAAAGCACTTATTGTTAGATGGATTTAAAAAAATTGCTTTTAAAGAACTGACCTATCAAAGCTAAACAATCTTAATCGACATTTATTGTGAGATATAGTACCTAAAGAATTAAATTAATTAAGAATGAACCATGTACTGAATGACTTCGCTTTTCTTTAAAAATTACCATTTACTGAAAAATTAAAATGCTTTTTTGCGAAATTCCGAAGATTTAGGACATATTTCAAATAAATTTTTATTGCTTAGATCGGGGCCAGGTATCACACGGTTAAGTTTCAGTACTTATTCGTAGTACATACTGTATAACTCGCTAAATGCGAAGATGGGCACATTCGAGCTCAAAGTGGCACATTTCCGAGCGAGGGAAGCAAATGAAGCGCGACGCGGAGCGGCGCGCTTCATTTTCCCGAGATCGGAAATGTGCCACTTTGAGCTCTAATGCGCACACGCGGTTTTAAGCCTCATTCACAAAAATTAATTTGTTTTCTAAATAATTTTAATTAAAAATTACAACGCTGAAGCGAATTCGTCATTCAATCGCGAGAAAATGTCGTTTTATTTGAATACTACAGTATTTTCTTTTTTTGAACCAAAAAGTAATTTAAAAAAATTCAAAGAATACGAGGGTGTGCGCAAAAAGTGACACATTTCTGTTTGAATGCTTTTAAACTCAACAATAAAAACTTAAAAAATCCGTTTGACTTTTTTCGGAAGAAAAAACAGAAATCTGCAATTTTTGTACCAACCTAAATTTACTTCTGATTGATAGAAACCGTATTATGCACAAAAATACATTTTTGAACCTTCAACCCTAAACATTTCTGCGAAGCGAATCGATAAGCAAAAATTAATATAAATAAATTCAATAAATACCAGGATGGGCACATTCGAGCGAGAAGTGGCACATTTCCGAGCGAGGGAAGCAAATGAAGCGCGACGCGAAGCGGCGCGCTTCATTTTCCCGAGATCGGAAATGTGCCACTTTGAGCTCGAATGTGCACACTCGGTTTTAAGCACGATTCGCAATAATCAATTTATTTTCTAAGCGCAACACCAAATTTCTGTTTAAATGTCATTTAAACTCAACAATACAAAACTTAAAAAATCCGTTTGATAGTTTTTGGGAGAAAAAACAGAAACCTGTAATTTTTATTCCAACCTAAATTTACTTCTAAATGACAGACACCGTAACCTTAACAAAAAAACACTCTTGAACCTTCAACCCTAAACATTTCTGCGAAGCGAATCGATAAGCAAAAATTAATATAAATAAATTCAATAAATACCAGGATGGGCACATTTGAGCGAAAAGTGGCACATGTCCGAGCGAGGGAAGCAAATGAAGCGCGACGCGAAGCGGCGCGCTTCATTTTCCCGAGATCGGAATGTGCCACTTTGAGCTCGAATGTGCACACTCGGTTTTAAGCACGATTCGCAATAATCAATTTATTTTCTAAGCGCAACACCAAATTTCTGTTTAAATGCCTTTAAACTCAACAATACAAAACTTAAAAAATCCATTTGACTATTTTTGCAAAAAAAAAAAATCTGCAATTTTTATACCAACCTAAATTTACTTTTGAATGACAGAAACCGTAACCTTAACAAAAAACACTCTTGAACCTTCAACCCTAAACAATTCTGCGAAGCGAATCGATAAGCACTCCTCAAGGACCTCAAAAAATAGCAAAACAAGAAAAAGAACCATGCCCGCTGTAACTTTTGCCGCACCTAAAATCGAAAGCGACCACGCCATTGTCAAACGGCAATTTTTGACCCCTAAAAGAAAAAAAAAATAAAAGGCCGAAAATAATCGCAACATTGCGCTATTGTCCGTAAGATTGTAGAGAACACTTACATGTTCACAATACAAGGCTCGCACAAAGGCTTGAAGATTGATCGGGGCGCACACCCTTTCCCGGTGAGCGGCCCCGCAGCGCCCCGCAACTCCTAAGCGTTACCCTGGCAACGTAGGCTTGTGGCCATTTAAGCCCCTTTATCCTGCGGTATTCATTTTCGACAATTGAATGAGTACTCAGGGAGATAATGATATTTGCATCTTGATGATCAGTGAAGATCTTAAGTGGCTGTTTAATCTTAGTTCGTACTAGAACATCGCAATTCTTTTGCTACTTCTTTCCGAACTCGTTACTTAACGAGCAATTACGATCTCGTTGTTATTGTACGCGGATTAAGAGAAATTCGGGAAAAAAACCGCCCCCCCCCATTATTTTTGGGCGAGCCGAGCGGGGTTTCGCGTACGGAAAATTGGACGAGCCCCAGAAACCACTAATAACAAAGCCATCCAGAAATGTAGCGCCGTAATGCTATTATATAATTAAGCGTTTAAGTGGTCCAGGTGCCGAAATATTATGTTAAGTGTACCCTTAGGCTTATTAAGGTCGACGAAATTTAAATGGCGTTTTTGGATAACCATCTTCCACGAGTTCTAATTAGAAATGCTTTATTTGCTCGAATTTGGTCGAGCGCGATCGGGGGTGGCCCCAAAAAAATGTTCTCTTTCCCTAACCATAAAAACATGTGTTGGAGATGAATTTTTAAAAAGCGATCGATGTATATTTGCTCCTCTTTTCGAGGATCTTGCAGCGTCACCGCCGACGTTTTAGTGTTAGGGGAAAGAGCGTCGTAAATTAACCCGAGCTATTCGTTTAATTATCGCAGATAATGTGAGAAAAAATCGGGCGTATTGTACAATTAATTGCGGGAAAGTTGTGATGGCTAAAATACGACACAAACGTATGGAATTTAATACGTTCTAAATTTCTTGAAAATGATTGTGCACGAAAAAGGATTGAATACAAATTCATGGTGAAGTAGCTACATATCTATGCCCTCCCCTCTTTTCGGTTTCCAATTCGACCGTGGCGCATGCGTTGGAGTGGCGTCGCATGGCGTACCCAACGGTTCCCCGCGTGCGATCGGAATTTTCGTAACGCTCGCGAATTGTAAGCTCCCTAAACAACGAAGCTTCACTTCAAACACCATTAAATTTATTCCCGTTTAAGTTAAATTAGTACACGTGGTTAAAAAAAGGGTAAAGCGTCTCTATTAGGGTGTGCCATTGTGCAGCGACTTTTTTTCAGTATCCACGCGACTCTACACTTACAGAAAGCAAAAAATAAGAAGCCCGCTTAATATTAACTCTTTGACATACAATGACGTCTGGGAGACGTCAATCATTTAGGGTGTCGTTGTAGATTTTGACGTCCCTAAGACGTCAAGAACTGTCTTCAATAAATAGAAAAAAAGAGGCCGAGAAGAAAATGTTTCAAAAATGCCTAGTTACTCTATATCAGTGTTTCCCAACGCGCCACATGGGGCAATTTTAATGTTTGGGAGGGCAATATCATTATTTAAGGGAACAATTTGAAAACGCACTTGATTTTTAGTTTATGTTTTAAAAATGTACTTATTGTTTTTTTTGCTTAATAATTTCCTATACTCTGTCCGGCCAACAGAAATAGTAAGCCACTCCCACAAATGTGCGCTAAATTTAAATATAATTTTTTCTATTGGCTTAATTTTTAAAGCACATAACACAAGCAACCATACAAGCATTTATGTCCTGCAAGAACGGGACCAAACTTGATTATTAATTTGTACCGTGTGAAACTGGGCACTGTATACGTTGGCTCAATTTAGTGGGGCGTGACTTAACTATTTCTGTTGGCCGGACAGAGTATAGTGATTTCTTGCTGAAACCTAAATCTTGTGTCTTGAACAAGTTGTAATTAGGCTTCATTTACGGAATGCTTCAATTTTTAAATATAAAAAAATATTTATATGTTACATAGGGGGGGGGATCAAAATTTTAGAATTACTTAGGTGGGGAATGTTAAAAAAAGGTTGGGAAACACTGCTCTACATATTTCAAAGTGTTTTAAAACTATTAATTATTTATTTTATGTTACTTGTGTATGCTAATAACAGTTAAGTTGAGCCAAATTAATAGTTTTTTTCGGACTGATCAAAATCGGTTTTTTTTGTATGTCAAAGGGCTAATATTAAGAGGTGCTTCATGGCGAATTTCTACTTCCCATTTAAATCTTTTGATATTTTGATATTTGCAACTTTGGTAACAATGATCATCTCATCAGAATTAGTTTTATGACAAAAAATACGTGTTTATAGCCTTTAGCAAACTAATTGTAAATACTTATTGATTGTTTAAATATTTTTTTTGTAGCAAATTTGATAATATACAAAATGTCTCCCAAAATTTTTTGATATTTTTAATTAAAAAATGTATATTGGGCTTATTTTTGAAATGGCTCACTACCGAGATATAAAATTTCATAATTTCCAAATATCCATGTTATTTAAATGTGAAATAAAAATTCCCTATGAGGCACCTCTTAACATTAATTTTAAGGGCACAAATTTTAACAAGCTCATTATTTCACCCTTCTGCAAGTACTAAAAATTTTGGAACGGATTGTATCTTTGCATAATTTGGAAAAAATACTTGATTTCTTTTCACTTTATCTAATAATTATCCAGCTAAGATAAATTAAAATTTTTCCCGATTAAACTGTTAAATTGCAATATCTGACAAAATTATAACGCACAACCCTAACACACGTACACCTTAATTGCAAATTCTTGTTTGCGTTTTGAATGCGCGTTATCCGTCATCATGAATGAGTATCACTCTCGCAAAAAAAAAAATTCAAACCCGCAAGTCATAAAGTGGAGATAGAAAAGTTACTCTGTAATTTACTTCTTTTTTTTTAATATCTTCTATGAATAAATTTTACGCTTAATAGTATTAAAATAGCCGTACGAAGCATTCGTATATTAACTATTAGGCATATACACCCATTTAATTGTAGACAGGCGAATAATAATAGTAATACACCAAAAATACGATAATGTTGCCCTTGGCAAAAATCTGAGCCTACTGAATTAATTTTTTATTCAAAAAATTACAGGTTTGAGTTTACCGATTCGATTAGCTTCTTTTGAACGGTTATCTTTGTTATTATTTTAAGTTACTCCGCAATTTCTTAAGACTTGAGCATTAGTTTCCGAACAGCTTAATGGGTGTCAAATTTTCTTGTGTGTTAAATTTTTTTAAAGAATATCTCATTAAATTAATTCTGCTTTTAAACTCGTATAATTATTGCTCCTTTGATAACTTTCTTTTTTTTAACTTTTGTTGGTGTAAAACGAGATCCAATAGGAAATGCTTACTAGGTACTACGGTAAGAGACTCCCAATATCCGATCAGTATTTTGTCGTGTTGAACGAAATAAAGCTATAAAAATGGTTCTATCTATTGAAATTCGTTGTTCTTTTTTTTTTGATTACAGTAAAACATTAATACATTTGACGAACCTAAACGCATATAAATTTGAAGCTGGGGTCACAAACGGAATGTTCTGGATATTTCAGAGCATCTAACGAGCTTCTTCTTCGAACGGAACGCGCCGACGTGTTAGTTTTGGAAGAAGCATCGGAAACATCCGATAGAGAACCGCCTAATTGGGGAGCTCAAGTTACATCGTAGTAAATGAAGCTATTAGCGAAACAAAAATTAATTAATTAAGAATGTAATGGTTAACTAATATTTTTTTCGAGGTACAAAGTCTAAATAAATCAAGATACGGCGGCTTTAACGGAAGGGAATGGCTTTTTCTTCGTTTTACTGAGCCTTACGACTTAACGAGCCACCGGTTATCTGGGTTCCACTGTAGCTACTGCGCGACTTAAAAGCCAGACCAGCCTGACTTTTTAGAGAGAAAATCATAAAATTTAAATCAAAGTATTCGAGTTAGAATCGAATTAAAAACGAACGAAGGAAAAAGAATAATAATCCACGTAAAAATTGAAATAATTTGAAAATATAATCGAAGATATTATCAAAAATTAAAATATATCAAGTAAGCAATTTAAAAATCTTTTCAATAGCAGCCATGTTCAAATTAAATCCGTAGAAATCTTGAGGAGCAAGCGACTCGATACAATTTCCCGAAGAAATTCACTCGATTTTATTTGAGAAGTCCTACATTTTTCCATACATGCTATAAAAAGCGCTTCGTTTAGAGTTGGTTTCCAGTTTGAAAAGCATTGTGCTGGAAAACGGAAAAGATTTCAAAGAAATCTAATGGGATTTCTCGACGCTGTGCAGTGACATATGCAGTCGTAACTTTTCGTGCCGAAGAAGTTCTCAGCTCTTATATCAATATATGTTTTTTTTAACAAGTTTCTTTTTTTGAAAATTTTTTATTATTATTAATTATATTTGTACACGAACGGATCAGCAGGTTTGAAGGGGTCAGGGGGAAATGTTGGCGAAAAATTCGATCTACATAAATTGTTCTTGCGCTTAACTGCGAATCGTGTATCAAATATCAAACCCTTATTGAGTTCAAGTTTCATGGCTCGTAGACTTGATGAGGGTTGTGTCATATTAAAACTAAGAAACGGAAATTAAACTAACGCTTAAGCTTTTGCTCGTGATTTTCTTCGAGGAAGAAGCTCGTGATATTATATTGGATTGTCTCATAAGTTGCGTCGCATTTTTTTTATTCGTATTTAAAAAAGAATAATAAATAAATAAATCTTCGCGATTTAGCAAAAATTTTGTAACATTATTAAATAAAATTGAAGGAAAACAGACAAAAACAAATATTTAAAGTAAGACATCTAATATCCGATCACTCGCTGTATTATTCGTATTTATAAAATAATTAAGGATTGTTTATTGCCCAAAGCGTGCAATTATATTAATGTTTAGGATTATCAATAAGATGTTTTAACAATTAAATGAAGTTAATATTATTTTTATGTTATTAATACCATATGAAACAGTGATCTAGTACTGGTACCATTTATTTGTATAGAATTAGAACTCGATCAACGCATAAAATGAATTATCTTTTTCAGACGTCATTGTTTATCAATAGTTTAAACTTATTCTTTTTTTTAATATTTTAATAGTAATTACTTATATTTTTTTTAAATTTAATAAATACTATCTTAAACAAATAATAAAATTAAACAAATGACTGTCAAATGTACTATCAATGTATTTGTATATTATAATACAAAATAAATATATATATACATACAATATTAGTTTAATTATTATAAATACTAATAATAATACTTATGATTATTCTTCTTCTTTTTTTTAATGTAATTGTTATTTTTAAATTGTTATTTTAAACTTTAGCTACGTATTTTAAATAAAAGTATTCTAATCATTTTAAATGCGAATTAAATCCATATTATTATTATTATTATAAAATAAGGTACAGAGGTCTAAAATCGGACCTAATTTAAATTTTCATCAGATCCGACTTTGAACTCCAAAGTGGTAAAAATGGAAATTTGTACCACTCTGGAGACCAAAGTCGGACTTAATTTAACATAGGAATAAACTCTACTTTGAGTCTCCGAGTCCGGAATGAGTCCGACTTTAGGAGGCTCAATGTCGGCGCTAAATTTCGACTCGGGTAGTTATACGCCATCTAGTACACGGAAGGTTAATAAAAATACAATATATCGTAACGATATCGCGGGCCTCATTAACGGGCTTTGCGGGCCGCACTTTGGGAACCTCTGGTTTAGACCATTATTAATTTTTTTTTAATACAAAAAAAACATTTTTTTTATCAAGGGTCGTTATGAATCCTTTAAACTCGGCATACGCGAGGCCGCTTCGAATATAACGATTTCTTTTTTTAAAACATGTCCCACCTAGCGCATTTAAGAAACGAAATCGCTCGCAGATATTTTAATGAAGTGGAGCCGCGCAATTGAACTTTTCGAAAAGTTCGCCCTCGTTCGAAATTATCGTCGGCGAATCGGATTTGGACGCGCGTCGCGGAATTGCGGAGTACGAAAATAATCCCTCGAAAATAGTTGATTGAGTAAAACTATAAAGCGAACGCGCGAGAATGGCAAATCGCCAACAAGCAATCAGAGTTCCGAGTGCGAGGCTATTGGAAATCCGCGCTTCGAAATATCAGATACAATATCCAAAAGCGAGGCGCACATCGGCAAATGGAGGCTTTAGATGGAAAATGTAAATGCGGAGAAAAGTGGAAAAATAGAAAAAATAACGACGAACATATCCAATAAGGTTTTAACCTGCGGGGAATGCGTTGCCGTGGAAACGCGGACTAAGCTAACCTCGTTTCACATTAGGGCGGAGGCTGCCCGAGCTTTTCCATATTACGACCGAGATAATACACTCAATTAGGATAAATCTTAAGCGCACTAAAAATTATGCGCACGTGCCCGGTTCGACTGTATTAGCCCACAAAATTCTAGTGGCTCCGTCTCTTTCATTTTATTGCTTTTTTGCTTTTTTTCGACCTCGTCACGTGTAAAACTAATCATTTTAAAAGCTTTCAATTCGACATTATGATAAGACGAACTCGGAGATGTATGCTTTTAAGGAAATATGTATGTTGGCTTTCAGACTTGCCCAAGGTAAAAAAATAATACCAATAAATTCTAGATTTGTCTACGAAAATGTCAAATACATTTTACGTCGAGCTTTTAAACACTTTATTGATACAGTGGGTTCCCTGTAACTGCGAGCAGTGCGTCCGAAAAATGCGAAAAATTGTATTATTCAATGTTTAACAGAAGATAGGTTAAAAAGCTAAACATAATTAACAAGAAAATTTAGACAAAAGGGAAGTGTAGCATATCGTCGGCGATACTGCAATACCGCGTAACTAAAAATTGCAATACCGCGTAAGTACAAAAATAGCAAAATCGGGTTTTTGTACCTAAATTATGTAGTTTTTTTTTCTGCATTTTTTGGTATATTTATTAATTTAAAAAAAAAATTCTTAACATAAAAAACGAATTTTTTAATACTGCATAACTTGCGTTTCTTATTTAACTCAGTAACCTATGAATTCGAGCTTGATTTTATATTATTTTAAACTACTGTCAACATTCTGTCATAATAATTAAAATATTTTTAGGAGATTATATTACAAAATACATAATGAAATAAATAATAATATAATTAAAATTAATGTAAAAGTAAAACTCAAGATGTTTCTGGTGACGTGCAATCTCTAACTAATCAAGTTAATTTAGTCCCAGACGTTTCTTCAAATACAGGTTGTACGCCTTAAACTTTTTTTGATAGTTGAATAACTAATTTATTCAAGTAATAATAGTTGATTAATTTTCTAGTGAGTTTAATACAGTTATCAGAAATAACCGAAAATACATGGTTTCTTGAAAGAGACATGCATAACAACCCTACTTTAAATGATGACAATAAGAGAGAAAACGTATGGGTGACATGAGTATTTGGAAACTTGAAATTAATAAAAAGCAAAGGATGTTGAGACAAAATTATATTGGTTATAGAAAAACAGAAGAAAGATATGTTCAAGATTCACTAAAAGGAGAGAGAAAATTGGGAACAACTTGCGATTATAAATTTTATCAAAAATGTAAAACATTTAAGTGCTCAATTTTTACCAATGAAATAAGACAACATATATTTAATACATTTTGGAAAATGACGTGGGAAGAAAAAAGAGTGTTACCTGCTGACTGTCATAACTTTTATGATCAGCTCAAGTTCAACTAATATAATAATAATAATTAATATAAAATTCAAAGTATATTACAAGTAACATAAGTGTTGTTCATTATTAAAATTGTATTATTTTAATGTTAATTTTATATATTTGTTATAGTTAAATACTTAACTATAGTATAAACCAAAATAAAATTTATCTTTTTATAAATAAAGATACATTTTTAAACAATTTAGTATTTTATCTAAGAAACTTTTATTACTATAGCCTGAGATCCCATTTTAATGCTGTTTGAATCAATTTTTATATTCATATTTATTTCCTTAGATATTTGGATAGCACTTAAGTATTATTAACATTTATTCGAAATATTTTCTATTGTTAATTTTATTTTATTGATAGATTGAGCTTTCCGTACGATAAATAATCATAATCTGAGCTTATATATTTAATTTGAAATAGATTAGTTCAATAGTTTTTTTAATATTACGTTTTTTCGTTCTCCTGTAAAATTGTATTTTTAGCCGTTACGCGGTATTGCAATTTTTAGTTACGCGGTATTGCAGTATCGCCGACAATATGTTCCTATTATATTATTATTAATTAGGCTTTTTAGAATTATATATTTGTAGTTTCATTTTTATTTTATTTTATATGCTATATATGCACCTATATCGACATCAAGAAAAACTTTTTTTTGCCGTTATAGCGAAATATTTTAGGCCGTAAATCGAAAACGTGCCTTAATTGAAGAGGGCCGTTATAGCGAAATGCCGTATAAAGAGCGGCCGTATAGCGAGGTATGGGTGTATTTGGAGAAGCCACATTTCCAAAAACAATTAGCGCGCAGTTTTTATCAATGCAGTTTTTCATCTCTATGTACAGTATGTACTCTATGTACTGTATACGATTAATAGGTCCAAAAACTTTTTTTTCTGTTCCATTAATAACCGATCAAAAATGAAATATATTCGCAGTGCCGTAGTAGAGCCGCAGCTTAAATTTTTATTTTTACTGCGGTATATTTTATTTAATAAAGTTTATCGACCCTAAAAATTTTGTTCCCTAAGGGCCGTGAATACAATTAATAGTAATATATATATATATATAGGTATCTACATGTTGCCAACTTGAGCAAGCGCAATAATTGATTCCTTATACGGCTTTTCGCTTTGCGGCCAAGTTTCGTGGAACGTATCTAGGCCGTAAAGCGAGGTATGGGTGTATGTTGTAGCGAATGCGATAAATTAAGCTTGAGAAAAATCTATCGTATAAGCGGGTCCAATACCTCGAAGGCGGGCATCGTTAGAGATGAGAATTTACTGTAGATCTGTAGAAGCTGTGATACCGATAACGAAATGCGCATATAAGCGCGCCCGATTGCCGTAATAATCAGTTCAGTGCTCTGCTGAGCTGGCTCTCGGCGAAATTCAAGGTGATCCCCAACGCGCGGTGACATTAAACAAATAACAAAGCGTAAATAAATTTGTGTAGTGCGTCAAACGTATTTTAATTATTGGCCTAGGTAAATTTGTTAAAAAAATTTTAATTGTTGTTAAAATGAGTGACCGACTATTAATATTCGCAACCCGAGTTCGAGCCTCAGCAAAAACGTTACAATATCAAGGTTTTGCCAAATAGAGAAAAACGACTCAGCTGTCAATGGCCCTTACACCCTTTTTTTCTTTTTTGTACGCCATCTCGAGGATATTGAGGTCGCAATTCTCAGACATCGTGCGAAGATAGTTATTTTTTGATTTGCGGATATTAAATTGCCGAAATCAAGGCCTCGGGTAACGAGGGCCCACTGTATTTGGTTGTTCAATTAACTGCCCATTCGATGCTTGTGAAAGATAGGGATTTTCACCTGTTTAGTGAAAAGTCGTGGTCGAAATGGCATTTAATACTATTCTAAAATTTTCGAAAGCGAATAAATAAAATTGGACGTACGTAAGAGTCGTGTAATTTTTACTTCTCCGCATACAAAATTAGTCTCATCAATTACAAACGTAGGAAACATTCGGTACCACTTTTAAATTCCTAATCTAAACTGTTGGAAAGAACATAAAAGTTCACTATCGCATCTGACCTTACACGTATGCTAGATAGGCGTTAATGAAATTTATTTTCGAATTCGACAAACGTGTTGCGTTCCACACCTGACCGGCGTACCTTTCCCAAATTAATTGTGAGTCCAAAAGAGTAAATCTGATACCTTTGATTCATTGGGGAACGTAAGGTGGCCGTTTTACAAAGAAATATGTTTGTTGTTAAATTATTTTTGAAGTTATACTTCTTTTAGGCTCAAATGTGCTCATCTTCGTATTTATCTGTTTTTATTTTTTAGTTCAATAAATTAAAAATTGAAATGAACTCCTAAATAGTCTAATAATTTTTACTTAGAAAGTAAATTAATAATTGTGAATCATGCTTAAAACCGAGTGTGCGCATTCGAGCGAAAAGTGGCACATTCCGATCTCGGGAAAATGAAGCGCGTCGCTCCGCGTCGCGCTTCATTTGCCTCCCTCGCTCGGAAATGTGCCACTTTTCGCTCGAATGCGCACATCTTCGTATTTATTGAATTTATTTATATTAATTTTTACACGTGGGTAAAGTTAATTTAGTGACGTCGAAGAAGTATAACTTCTAACGCGCTTCATAAGTACATGCACCACCTTTTTTTTATCAAAATTATTATTAATTTAAAAGTAGAAGTGTTTTAGTTTAAAATGTGTGAAAACTTAGTTTTAAAGCGCCGTTTTGACTTATTTAATTAAAATCCGTTTTAATTTGTGGTACTCCAGCATTTGTTGATGTTAATTTTTCTTTGTGTTATAACAATTTTTAAAATAGCACCGCAAATAAAATAAGAAAATAATTAATTGTTTTGTGCCAATGCTTTCGTTTCAAATTTATACAATAAAATTAATTATGCACACCCTGTATATGTGTCGTTGGTATACATAGTCTTAACAGTAACTTTGTTATGAGTTTCTGATTAAAAATATAAACAATTTTAAAAGTTTTATGATAATTAAAAATTATCAAGCTGTAAGGAGTAAGATGTAATCTTACTATTTTACCAAATAATGATAATTGTTTTGAACACGTCAGTTATGTTGGTAAAAAATTAAAATTGTTATAATTTTGAAAAATAAAGAAATTGAAACACTCAAAATTTTGATATGGGATAAAATACTCATTGTCTTCTTAAGCGATTTAAAACTATAGCATTATGTTTTATTATTATTGTCATCTTTACTTGTGCGAAGACAATTTTTTGTTATTTAAAAATATTCAAAAATTTTATATTTACTATTTCTCAAGTAACAAATAATTAAAAAGAAATATATTAATATTTTTTCGTAAAACTATGAAATTATATATTGCTTTCTTTACTTAAACGACTGATAATTTTGAATCTTTAAATTTTTTAATAATACTTTGTAATTAAAGGCGTTGTAAAAAAAATATTGATTAGAAAAGGTAAATCAAATTTTTAACAAACGTTAAACAGCAATCCTTCAGAGAAAAAAAACTTTCGATCTATTTTAAAAAAATTTAAACACCTAATTGATTATGACAAAAAAAATGGGGTCTCGCCGTATTGTTAAAATTAATTATAATAAAGACATCGTCTCCTAACAAGCTTGAAGCTTTCCCAAAACTCATTTGCAGTTAATTTTCTTTCGTAATTAGCATAAAACGCTTTGTAAATATTAAAGTTGCCTACTACCTAACTTGTTTTATTAAAACTTTAACTAAACCTAATTAATTATGTCGTAATATGAACATCAAAGAATACATCGACCATTTGTCAATCTGGGTCTACATTATGTTATAATTGCTTTATTCCTGTTAAGACTCTATTATGTCTTAATTTGCATTTAATTTTGGTGTTCGGCGTTCGGCTTTGATATTCCTCGATTTGATTGTTGTTGTCAGTGAGTTTATTTTCGTAATGTAAAAATAAAATGTTGGATGTAAATAATGCTATGACATTTAATTATGTAAACAAACCGAATAAAGAATTAATACTGTTCGTAACATGTAAGCAAACAAAATAATAAATTTTTGTGGATACAAACGATTCAATTTTGCAAAAACATATTGTAAGAAGGATATGTTACGATATCAATATTCAATAATTAATTGAACTGAAGATTACTTTTAGCTTAGAATTTTTACTAAAAGTAAAGCAACTCCACGGTTAGTTAATTTTTTTGTACCACCTTAAAGCTTGTTGTTTTGCACTTGATTTTTCTTAATAAATATTGTGCTTAAAGTGGTTAAAGTGGAGTGTGCACATTCGAGCTCAAAGTGGCACATTTCCGAGCTCGGGAAAATAAAGCGCGCCGCTCCGCGTCGCGCTTCATTTGCTTCCCTCGCTCGAAAATGTGCCACTTTTCGCTCAAACGTGCACATCCTCGTGTTTATTGATTTTCCTTAATTAATCTTTTCACTTTCAAATCAAAAAATTAAAAGTAAATATGAATTTTATGTTCAAAAAACGTATTTACCATAGTAATGAGTGGAAGTGAGCGAAAAGATACGAGAATATAGTAGGTGCGAGTGAGAGAAAACGATTAAATTATTTATTTAATTTTTTGACTAATATATTAGCCTAAATTTTGTGAATGGTGCTTAAAATCGAGTGTGCACATTCGAGCTCAAAGTGGCACATTCCGATCTCGGGAAAATGAAGCGCGCCGCTCCGCGTCGCGCTTCATTTGCCTCCCTCGCTCGGAAATGTGCCACTTTTCGCTCGAACGTGCACATCCTCGTGTTTATTGATTTTCTTAATTAATCTTTTCACTTTCAAATCAAAAAATTAAAAGTAAATATGAATTTTATGTTCAAGAAACGTATTTACCATAGTAATGAGTGGAAGTGAGCGAAAAGATACGAGAATATAGTAGGTGCGAGTGAGAGAAAACGATTAAATTATTTATTTAATTTTTTGACTAATTTATTAGCCTAAATTTTGTGAATGGTGCTTAAAATCGAGTGCGCACATTCGAGCTCAAAGTGGCACATTCCGATCTCGGGAAAATGAAGCGCGCCGCTCCGCGTCGCGCTTCATTTGCCTCCCTCGCTCGGAAATGTGCCACTTTTCGCTCGAATGCGCACATCTTCGTTTTTATTGGATTTTTACATGAATCTTTTTTTTTTCAAATCGAACAATTAAAATTTCAATTAATTTTGATTTTATATTCGGTGAAAGTTATGGCATTTATTGTTTTTAAAAACTGCTCAAAAGCATTAAATGTGTTGCAATAAATATTTAATTGTTAAAAGACCAATTTTTCTTAGAGGTCTACTTGACCGGTAACCGCGGTTGGAGTAAGTTCAAAATTGCCGCTGTTCTAGTGTTAACAAATAAATTAATTTATTTTTAATAAAAAAATGTAGTTTCTTTAAAATATTATTGATTATAAATGACTTAAAATCGACCAAAAAAAAAAAAATAATAAAAAGGGTGTACTTTAACAAATTCTAGAGGTATTTTCCAGTCAAAATTACTTGTTTTTTGTATTGGTTAAAATATAGTCAAAAAAACTGTTCGAAAAGTGTGACTCTTGTTTTTACTTATGAAAAAGTAGTTTCTTTAGAACGCTATTGATTATAAATAATATAACAGCCACCCCAAAAAAAAACAAAGAAATTGAAAAGGGTACTCTAACAAGTTTTGGGGGTGTACTCTATTTAAAACACTTTTTCACTAGCACTAGTCAAAATATTATAAGACACCGGCCAGAAATGAATTGTAATACATGTTTTTATTGAAGGAAATGTGGTTCCGTTAAAAAATTCTCGATTATTAGTAATAAAGTCGCCTCAAAGAAAAAAAGCAATAGTAAGAGTGTACGCCAACAAATTTCGGGGGTGTATTCCAATCAAAGCTGCTTGTCTGTTGTATTAGTCAAAATATTTTAAGAAACTGTTCAAAAATGAATTGAAGAAGTGTTCTTGTTGAAGGAAACGTGGTTCCGTTAAAACGTCCTCGATTATCTATACCAGGGGTTCCCAAAGTTTTTCTTAGGCGGCCCAATTTAATATTACCGAAATTTTTGGGGGGCAAAAAAAACGGAATAAAATCAAAACAATAACCATAAATATTATTATTTATTTTACTATTTACTTAGTTATTTTTTTACCTTCCGCATACTAGGTGACTAAATGTCACATGCCATACTAGGTGGGGTTTGCCATACCCCGAAAATAAAATGAAATAAAATCCACAAAATTGCACTTTATGACGGTTAAATGATAAGAAATATATTTTAATAACCAATAATTAATAGGTTTAAGTAGAACACATAGTTATTTATGAATTAGAATAGACTTTTATTAATTAAATTACAAAAACTTATCTTTTTCTTCAACTTATAAACTATTGAGTTTTTTCTTCAGTACTAAATTCCAATGACACGTGTCAATTACGATACCGAATATTAAGAAAACCTAACAAGAATTTCATTCTTGCCTCCTTATTGAAATACAAATTAATTTCGCGGCAATTTCTTAACGATTCGCAATAATTTAGACCAATAAATTACACGAAAAATTAATTGAATAATTTTAATCGTTCCCTCTCACTTGCATTGACAAGATTATCGTATCTTCTCGCTCCCTTCCACTTATTGCTATGGTAAATACGTATTTCGAATATAAAATCGATATTTAATAAATTAAATTAAAATTTTTGATTTGAAGGAGTGCAGGGTAAATTATACTAATATAATAAATGTGAGGATGTGCGCATTCGAGCGAAAAGTGGCACATTTCCGAGCGAGGGAGGCAAATGAAGCGCGACGCGGAGCGGCGCGCTTCATTTTCCCGAGATCGGAATGTGCCACTTTGAGCTCGAATGTGCACACTCGGTTGTAAGCACGATTGACGATAATTTAAAACAATAAATTAGACGAAAAATTGGTTAAATAGATTTAATCGTTCCCTCTCGCTTGCACTTACAAGAATGTCGTATTTTTCGCTCCCTTCCACTCATTGCTATGGCAAATACGTTTTTCGAATATAAAATCGATATTTAATAAATTAAATTCAAATTTTTGATTTGAAGGAGTGCACGGTAAATTATACTAAAATAATAAACGCGAGGATGTGCGCATTCGAGCGAAAAGTGGCACATTTCCGAGCGAGGGAAGCAAATGAAGCGCGACGCGGAGCGGCGCGCTTCATTTTCCCGAGATCGGAATGTGCCACTTTGAGCTCGAATGTGCACACTCGGTTTTAAGCCCGATTACCAAACATCCCGTTTTAACAAAAAAAATTGTTCACGTTAGTTATACCCCACCTAGTACACGGAAGGTTAATAAAAATATAATATAAGGTATCGATATCGCGGGCCGCATTCACAGGCTTTGCGGGCCGCACTTTGGGAACCCCTGATCTATACATATAAATTAAATTGGAGCGTCTTTTTCTTAAGCCGATACGGTTATTTGATTGTTACTAAAGCGCAAACAAGCGTTTTTAAAAATCTTGTCTGTCTGTCTGTATTTCTCTTTGTTTGTCCGTTAAATAACATAACAGCCCTCGAAGAAAAAAAAGGGGCGTACTCTAACAAAATTAAAAATAATTATTTTTGTAAGCCCATTAAGTTTTTTATCTGATAATGTTATTTGGTCGATCTTGAACAAACTTTGTTCAAATTTAACAATTTAATAGCCGTTCTAAAAAAATTATTTAAATTATTGAGGCACGTGTTTCGAAACTTCTGTCGTAAATATTTAAATTTTAACATGGCTTTTTTTTTTAATAAACCGTTGCTCCATTCAAATGCCATCTGCAAAATATTAACACAAGAAAATACTTTTAACATAATAAATAACACAAAAGAATCAGTTTGGCTATTAAATGCGAATCTGGTCATTTAATAGAAAAACCATCTGTTGATATTTATTATAATAGCCCTAATTATTAATATTGAATTTATTGCGACGATAAATTCGAACCAACATTTTGAAATAGCTGCCTTAGATGTCGGTACAAGAATTTAATAAAAGCATAAATTCGGCCCGAGACAGCTGTAGGTGTGCATAATTATCGATTGGAAATTTAAACGAAAGGATTAGCGCAAAAAAAAATTATAATACAACAACTGTCAGTTTTGCGAACGCCCGAAATAAATAGCGTCGATGTAGGTTACATTAGCAACAAAAAAAAAAAAAAGGTAACCGTTCCTCGCAAAAAATATCGCCTTACAAATTTACATCAAATAGAAATAACGTATGCGTGCAGAACTCCATCTCATTTCCATACATCATCGTGCAGAAGTTTCCACGGTTTATAAAGAGTCCATTAACAATGTTCGGCGGAGTGTGAAAAGTATCAAGTTCTTTTTTTAATGCAGTCTGGGTCGCGAGCGAAGAGGTAGGTGAAGACATCATTGCGAGATAACGGAGTTGCGGAAAACGATTCAGCATTTCAGGCGGACGGTGTGCCGTACAAATTGCGCTAACTTCATTTGCCAGACCGAGTGCTAGAAAATTACAGTAAAACCTCAATTATCCGGACCTCAGCTGTACGGATTGACGATTATTCGGATTGCCAACTGCGTTGTGAAAATTAAATCTCGGTATTTCTTACTAAATATTTTGTTTTGTATTTCGCACTAAACAGTGTTTTTTGCTTTGTTGATTTTAAGATAATGTGCGACTGTTTTATTTAGTGATTAATATTTGTTGCGTTTTTTGTAAACATATACCTAACAATTAGACCAAGTTTTTTCTTATTAAAACGGGACGCGTCGTAATCGTGCTTAAAATCGAGTGTGCACATTCGAGCTCAAAGTGGCACATTCCGATCTCGGGAAAATGAAGCGCGCCGCTCCGCGTCGCGCTTCATTTGCCTCCCTCGCTCGGAAATGTGCCACTTTTCGCTCGAATGCGCACATCTTCGTATTTAACTGTTTTTATTAAATTTAGATCAATAAATTAAAAATTGAAATTAATTCCTAAATAGTCTAATCATTTTTTCTTAAAATTATTTAGCAAGTAAAAATATTATTGTAAATCATGCATAAAATCGAGTGTGCACATTCGAGCTCAAAATGGCACATTCCGATCTCGGGAAAATGAAGCGCGCCGCTCCGCGTCGCGCTTCATTTGCCTCCCTCGCTCGAAAATGTGCCACTTTTCGCTCGGAAATGTGCCACTTTTCGCTCGGAAATGTGCCACTTTTCGCTCGGAAATGTGCCACTTTTCGCTCGGAAATGTGCCACTTTTCGCTCGAATGCGCACATCTTCGTATTTAACTGTTTTTATTAAATTTAGATCAATAAATTAAAAATTGAAATTAATTCCTAAATAGTCTAATCATTTTTTCTTAAAATTATTTAGCAAGTAAAAATATTATTGTAAATCATGCATAAAATCGAGTGTGCACATTCGAGCTCAAAATGGCACATTCCGATCTCGGGAAAATGAAGCGCGCCGCTCCGCGTCGCGCTTCATTTGCCTCCCTCGCTCGAAAATGCCACTTCGCTCGGAAATGTGCCACTTTTCGCTCGGAAATGTGCCACTTTTCGCTCGGAAATGTGCCACTTTTCGCTCGGAAATGTGCCACTTTTCGCTCGAATGCGCACATCTTCGTATTTAACTGTTTTTATTAAATTTAGATCAATAAATTAAAAATTGAAATTAATTCCTAAATAGTCTAATCATTTTTTCTTAAAATTATTTAGCAAGTAAAAATATTATTGTAAATCATGCATAAAACCGAGTGTGCACATTCGAGCTCAAAGTGGCACATTCCGATCTCGGGAAAATGAAGCGCGCCGCTCCGCGTCGCGCTTCATTTGCCTCCCTCGCTCGGAAATGTGCCACTTTTCGCTCGAATGCGCACATCCTCGTATTTAACAGATTTGCCTATATTATTATTTTATTCGTCAATTCAAAGTCGAATAAATTAGATCTTTTTTTTGTTTGAAAAAGGTTAAGAGGAGGCTGGAGTTAAAATTTTTAGCCGAGCGGATTAAGTCTAAAACTTTTCTCACTTTGACGGACCACTACCAGGTTGTTCAATAAGTTTTGTCGTTCGATAAGAGAGGGCGTTGCTACTAGCCCAAATTTTTTTTTTGTTTTGTTGCTACACTCTTCATATGAACGTATGTGAAGTTTCATTTCAATCTGTCAATTCATTCTTTGTTTACAAGCCATTTAGTGTCGCCGTGTCACAGTATTTTTTTACAATGGAAAAATTGAATATCGTGCAGTGATAAAATTCTTATTTTTGGAAGGTGTAGCACCAAAAGAAATTCACGAACGAATGTTAAAAGTGTATAATGATTGTTCACCTACAATTAGAACAGTAGAAAAATGGGTTGCTGAATTTAAACGTGGTCGTACAAGCCTTGAAGACGATCCACGTGAAGGACGTCCAAAAAGCGCATCAACACCAGAAATCATAGCCAAAATTCAGGATATGGTTTTGGAAGATCGTCGATTGACTGAAAGAAATTTAGTAGAGGCTCTACACATCTCATTAGGCAGTGTGAGCCATATTTTAAGTGAAATTTTGGGTTTTAGAAAGCTGTGTGCACAATGGGTGCCGCATTCGCCAACAATGGAACAAAAACACATTCGAATGCGACTTTCTCAGCAACATTTGGAGCGTTTTAAAAAGGATAAAGTGGATTTTGTGCGTCGATTCATCACTATGGATGAGACTTGGGTCTATCACCATGATCCTGAATCAAAACAAGAGGCTAAAGAGTGGTGTGAACCTGGTTGTTCGGCTTCGAAACGAGTTCGTGTCCGGAAATCGGCCAAGAAGGTTATGGCATCTGTTTTTTGGGATGCGAAAGGAATTTTGTTTGTGGATTACTTGCAAACTGGTAAAACAATTAATTCTGAATATTATTGCAACCTTTTGGACCAGTTGAAGGAAAAATTCGTGTAAAAAGTCTTTTTTCATCAGGACAATGCACCGTGTCACAAGAGCATTTTGACAATGGCTAAAATCCATGAATTAAAGTTCGAATTGTTGGAGCATCCACCGTATTCACCAGATTTGGCCCCCAGCGACCTCCATTTGTTTCCAGAACTCAAAAAATTTATGCGTGGCAAGCGTTTTTCATCAAATGAAGAGGTCATAACGGCTGTTGAAGCGTATTTTGCAGACCTTCCGGATTCTCAATTCAGGGATGGGATCCACAGATTGAAGGATCTTTGGAGCAAGTGTATTAATCTTCAGGGAGATTATACTGAATAATAAAGTGTATTTTGAACCATAAAATTGTGTTTTTCTTATCGAACGACAAAACTTATTGAACAGCCTGGTATATTGGATTCTCCTTTTCAGGTAGATTCACGACGGGGTGACAATTATCTAAATTCCGTTGTAAAAATGTTGCTTTTAAAAGAGAAAATACTAGATTTTTGCTAAGGCTTGGGTTAGTACATATTTCTACCTTTTTTACAGCAATAAAGTCTCAAAGTAGCAAATTCGAAACCGGTAAATAGGGGTACTTCTCTTGGTCTGACTTTATTTTGTAATAAAAAAAAGTACACAAGCCTTCTCACCCGGCAAATTTTGCCTACCTCGAGGTGGAAGTACTGCCGAGAAAGATAAAATTTCTTATTCCTATGTTGTTAAAGTTGTTTTGTATTTTTAATGTATATTTCATGATAGTAGGCATATCGGAATGTTTTATAAAACATTAGATTAATTATTGTTGTTAGTTACGAGAGAGTTACGTGTATTTGAAAAATTGTAACATTTAATAATTAAAGTTCTTGTATTTAACTAACATATTTTGGTCCTTCGAGCCGGATATTAAGAAGAAGACTGCTTTTATAACTTATGGGCAGCATTGTGATATAAATATTTGAGTTAGTTAGAGAAAAGAAGAAAAAGTCTGCTTTTATAATTTTGGGCAGCAGTGTATTTGAATATTATAGAAAAAAAGTCTGCTTTTATAACGTTGGGCAGCATTGTGTGTATTGGGAAAAGAAGAAGTGTCTGCTTTTATAACTTCGGGCAGCCTTGTGTTATATGTGTTGGAGTCTGGTTGGAGCCTGTGTGGAGTCTTGTGTTGGAGTCTGGAAATATAATTTGGATATAAAGAAAAAAAACCTCAACAATCCTGGTACCAATTTTGGAAACAGAAAGGCAATCTACATTGACAGAAAATTACTTCAAAGTCAAAGAAGAATATATATTGACAAAGGTAGGATTTTAGATACTTTATTACTCTGTCAGCAAAATGTTGGATAATTTAAAAATAAGTCGAGGTCAAATAAAATCAAAATTAACCAGATTTAATTCTTTTTTAAGTTCTATAGATAAAAACAATTTGAATGATGCTATTATTGCACAACTTAAGTTACGTATTATTAATATTGAGGGTTGTATAGAAGAATTTGATAGGATTCAATCAGAACTTGAAAAAATAGATACAGAGGAATTAAATTCTACGGAAAGAGAATCTTTTGAAAATACATATTTTAAACTAATGTCAGACGCGAAACAATTATGTGTTTCTTTTGAGAAAAAGAATAATACTGAATTTGAGGAGTTAGAAATGAGTACCGGTAAAAGTTCCTTTAATAATACACAAGAGTTTACCAAATTACCTGCTATTAAAATACCAAATTTTGATGGAAAATATCAAAATTGGTTAGAGTTTAAAGATGGATTTCATGCTTTAGTAAATGAAAATCCCACGATAACTGATACACAAAGATTTTATTATTTACGTTCTGCTTTATCAAATGAAGCAGCAGTTATAATTAATTCATTAGAAGTAACCGGACAAAATTATTCAATTGCATGGTCACTTCTAGAGGAAAGATTTGAGAATAAGGCATTAATGATACATAATCATTTGAAAGCAATATTTGAATATCCAAGTTTACAAAAAGAATCTCATCAAGAATTAAGAAATTTATATGATTCAAGTAATTCAAGTAATTCTAAAACCGTAGTTGCGCTCTCAAAATGTTTCCTTTGGGCTTCGCTTATTTTTCATAATTTTTAACTTTTTTCATTGCAAAATTGCCGTGAAATTAATTTGTATTTAAATAAGGGACAAGAATGAAATTCTTGTTAGGATTTCTTAATATTCGGTATCGTGATTGACAATTTTTTGAAAACGGACATTTAGTCCGGATAACCGAGTTTCCACTGTACTTCCAAAAAAACGTACAGATAGGCAAACGCATTTGGACGAACGTCCGCCGCCCAAAAACCTAAACGCTTTCCCGCACGCTTATCGGATTCCTCGCACGCTTTCTGCCCGCTTTTTAAGATGGCTGCTGAGGATGGAAAAACCACACACGCATTCCCATACGCACACATACATCACCATTCGCGCATTCGCACGACTTCCGCATCGGAAACGGAAGTAAACTTATAGAAACTCCACCCTCTGCACGCGAATGCACGTGTGTCCAATCACACCCTCCCCCCTTTCCGAAACCTATAAGAAAAATGCGAAGGACGCAATTCTACCCCCTTGCAATTGTGCTAAATCAAAGGCGGCTATGTGAAAGGGTCATATTTTGCCCTCGCTTTATGCGCTCGCGTTTTTTTCGCGTTCTCCCAAAAAAAAAAGAAAAAAAATGGTACGATAAAAAGAAACACACTTCAAGCTCCAAGATGGCTGACGAGGGCACTTTACGGAATGCGCGACAAGAGAAATGGGTGCAATAAAACGTGTGCGATACGAGAGGTGCTCTCTAGAAATATGAGATAAGGGCAGAGAATGAGAAAATGCTTCAAGATATTACTGAGAGACGCATACACTCGATTTTACGAGGCCGTGCATTGATTTTTCGCATATTCGAGCAGAAAAATAAAAGTCGACGAGCGGTCCTTTGTGCGCGATACATTTGAAATGTAGATATGTGTGTACGCGTATTTATTTTCTAAAACGATTTTAAAGGAAACCGAGGGTGAAATTCAGCAAGGTTCGCTGTACGCTTTCGAACAATAGATGTCAAGTGGTAGGAATAAAACAAGAACTCGAGGGATAGTCCGTATTTGAGCTCGCTTTTTCGCTGACGCCAAGGAAAATCCGCTTTTTTAATGAATTTGCGTGACATAAAATCAACCTTACGTTATACAGGTTTATATTTCTGAGATTACGGCTTCCGGATACTAAATATTCATCTAAACGTCCCGTTTTTTTTTTATTTCGGATTTTCGGTACTCTTCCCAATTTGATTTATACGAATCGTAATTTGGGTCTTTCGTATTTATGAGTTCGTTAAAGCTTTACGTGAAATTCTTTAAAAAATTTTAAATAAAAAACACATTGATGGAAGAAATGTTAAAAGTTGTCCGAATGGGTTATTTTAAACTTTGCTAAAGATAATTGATAACAGTAATTTAAATAATGTTAACTCAAGGAAATGAAAACAGCGAGCAACATTTACTGCTAAATTCATTTAAACCAAATGTATTTTAGCTAATGATAAAAAAAACAATAACTTTTTCCAAATAGTAATTTATATTTGTCTGCTTTTAGACAAAAAGAGATTGCAAAATATAATGACTAATCTTTGTCATACAATTTTATTAAATGAAATTTTTCTTCAATTTTAATAATTTTGTGTAGCTTAACGAAAGTTTAGTTAACGTTTTTTTTATCAACGGCTTGGTTTTAAGATTTTCCGAGAGTTACTTTCATTATTGTTTTACCACCCTGTATAAAGCTATATACAGTAAAACCTCTTAATAGCGGGCACAAATATTGACTGTAAAATTGACCGCTATATGGAGGTGGTCATTATATAGTCTTGAATCAATAAAAAAAGCTAAAATTATTATTGTTTTCTTTATTAAAAAAAATTTAATATATATTTCATCATTTAAATACTACAAATAATTTTTTGGAAATTTTCATGCAATTTTACCTCTGATTAACAATTCCATATTTCAGAGAAAGTGGTAATATAAAAATCCTTTTGTTTAAATATCCTAGACAAAAAAAACCCCAGTTGATACATTTCGAGTTATTGAGGTTGACTTCACATAGGCACATACAAATATGTGAAATATTTAAGGTAAAAAATTTTTTGTTATTTGTTTCTCTGAAATACCTGACCACTAATCAGCTATAAAGTTTTAGGTAAATTTTTGTGTAAGTGGCCGTAGCCGTATTAGAGAGGTGGCCGCTAATAGTGGTTTTACTGTATATTAAACTGGCGGTAAATTTATATTGTAACACTTGTACACTGGCAAAAACTCTTACAAACAATAATTTCTTATATAATTTTGCATTTTTAGACAAACTTGTTCTGGTTTGCTTTAATGTAGCATTTACGTTGAATTTTGACCGGAAACTAAAAGTCAATTACTTAGGTTTCCAACCTTTTTTTGAGCATTAATTAGAATTTTGTGACACACCGATACTGTTAACTTCGCTTTGCGAATTGTGCTAGACAAAATCATTTTACGTTTTTGTTGGAGGGCGCTTGGTCACCGTGGACGTAGGGCAGAAACGGTACCCGTTTAGTACCTTCGGCGTCTAAAATGTATTCTGAATTTATAAAACAGTCGATTCTTTATGGTATAGCTTAAAAATGGTCAAAATAGATTTATAAATAACAAAGACATAGCCAAAAAACCTTTCCACTGGTTTTTTCTATCACAAAACTAGCAAAATCGTTTTTCCGTCCCAAAATGTTATGGTGCTATAGTAATTCCGAAATATATCGGCCTTATAACTTAAATCTTATAGTTTAAAGAAGCAATTTGTGTTTGCAAATATATATAGGGGAACCTGTTGTACCTTGGTCTTTTTTTCACTTGTAATTTTTTTATATTGTATATGTAACAATTTGTTGATAAAATAAATTGCATCGTAGTGGGGCACTAATAAAGCATTCGTCATAAAATATTTGAAAGCATTACCAACCGTTTACTCAAATTGCTATAAGATTTAAAAATTAGTGGATCTATGGCCTAGGTACAACAGAGGTGATGTACCTTGGCTCTATTCACATTAAGCAAAATAAAACCCATTGTTCTATGAAAACTATATATTTATTTTTGGATTAGAAAAACTACTAATGGTCTTTTTTGAGATGACACTAAAATTCTTTCAAAAATTAACGAAACTTTTCTCGTATACTAAAATTTCACATACTTAATGGTTAACTTTGCAAAAATTTAAATTTTTCATTAGACTTGCGAGGCATATTATCTGAAGGAAAATAAAAACAAAATAAGAATTTATAACAAAGGTTTATCTAAATTTGTATTTATTGCACGTTGATCTTAGGGCCAAGGTACAATTTATTGACAGTGACCGAGGTACAACGCACCGAGCCTTGATGTTTAAACCCAAAAATAAAATTAAAGATTATGCTGTGCCAAAATCAGACCACTACTATGCAAACATTAATAAATAATCTTTCTATTATGATGAGTCATTTGTTATTAGTTAGGTAATAAAAATCAATAAGATATTTAAGTAAAAAGAATATAAAAAGACTTATTTTTTTTCGATTAAAAATTTCAATTGGTCTCATACATTAACAAAGTACATTGGCTAGCTGCTGCTAACTTTACATTAATGTCTGTCAAAGTGGCATTTTAAATATCAAAAATTATGGGTCACAAATGCCCGTAAATATTTAAAAACTAAAGTTGCTCTAGGTACAAAGGGACCAAGGTACAACAGATTCCCCTATATTGGTGTCTTGGAAATGGCTCTAACAATTTGAATGAAATTTTGCATTTTGATAATATTTTACCTATGGGTTTTCACACAAAAAAAATGTCTAACGTCATCTAATAGAATATTGAAGTCCCAGTAGGATAAAATATTTATGCATTGATACACAAGAACAGTTAGCACTACATTCGTATCTATATATTTCCATACCTGGGCGACCGAAAGCTATCACATTCTCACGGCGAACGCAAAAGACGTCGCCCAGATATTCTATACATATTAAAACATGATCAAATCAATATTTAGTGCCAAATTGTATTGCTTGATATATTTGTCTTAATTTAAGTTATAAGGTCAAGATAATGAGGCGCTGCAATGGTACCATAGCACTTTATAATTAAAAAAAAATCTGTGGAGTATTTTTCAATTTTTTGCAAAACGCCTGGGTTATACTCGCGACACGCTGGTTGGAGACCACTACTCCGTAGTCTTTCTTCTAGCTAGTGCAAAAACGTACTATACACGTACCAAATACAATTCTCAAGCGATCACATTCTAAGCGACGCAATTAAAAGTTTTTCGATAAACAATAAAAACAAGTAAAGTTGGCGTAACTTTTAATTCGGTGTTGCGTTACATTAAAACCGGTCCACATCTGCGAATCGAAAAGTTTAACGATTACGGAAAATTAATACGGAAAGGGAGGAGGAAAGAGAATAGCGAAGTATCGTCGTTCTATCCATAAAACAAACAGAATCGTTATATTTGGTCCATAAAATGCAAATAGCCTTTTATCAGCATATGTCCAATGCCGTTCGAGAAAAGCAATAAAGGCACAGATTGCTTACAGTCGAGATCTCATCCGCAAGAAGTCGCCGAGAAGGCGGAATCGCGTAGTTTTATGATATACGACGAAGCTTTTATCACTTCAAAGGGCGCTTTTTATGTGGTTATTTCCTCGGGCCCGGTGCCACTCCCAGAATGGCGACAGCGGAAGAAATGCCTCATATCGCACCTAAATTATGTATAAAATATTCGTGTGATGACGGAAACCGCCCAATCCTGTGGCGTGAGTAGGTGTTCGAATGTGAAGTATTGACGATGGGAAAGGCGCTTGCGTAACACCCAGTTCACATAACCCCAGAGGCCTGGAAACAACGATGGAAAAGATGGAACAAGAGCGTGTGTACTTTTATGCCTTTTCTCTCATTTTGCATATCCCGGTCGCCGCTATTTTTCATCCGGGTGGAGCCGGAAAGCAGGCGATGCGAGCACCGGAATCCATCGAAGAAACTCACTCTCCAGATCGATCCCTGCCTCCGCCGCCGCCGCCGCCGCCGCCGCCGCTGCACATTCCATCTTCTGCTCACGTCCGCACAAAGAAATCATTTCGCATCCCGTCCATTTATCACAACATTTTTGGAAGCCTCCACCTCCCCGTCCCCGACCGCTTCCTCCACCTCGTCCACGTCGACCACCTTCGACCTTCTTAGATTTAATTAATTTCTCCACTTCCTTCCATTCTTCTCGGCAACTTTGAAAAGTCGGCGCAAGTTCAAGCTCGAGCGTTCATTATCGCAGATTTGCATCGTTTCTTAATTGATTAGGAAAGTGGGGCAGTGACCCACGGCCTTGAACCGTCCTCGACCGACGCTCCCGGAGGTAATTAAGCGCCGCGGCGCAGCTAATTGAAGCTCCGGCGCTTGCGTTCTCTGCGCTTATTAAAGAAGCGAACTGGGTCACGAGGGGAATAATGAACGTGAATGGAAGCCGAGGGAAAGTGTTTTAAAGAGTGAAATTAGACAGACTTGGGATAGGTCAAGTTACAACCCCCAGGCTTGTTTGCATTCATTAGCAAGATTTTTATCTTTCGATTTTTCACATTTGCATTTCAAAAGTCATGACCCACTGACTAATTTTTATTTTACGAGCCGCTTCTGGTGGTTGCCTCGCGGATAGTGCGAATCGTTGGTGATGCTCTGAACTATTTTAGTGGTGACCAAATGTGTTTTCCGACTTTGGCCAAAAGTGAAATTGGCGGATAGTATTTCCGACATGGAGAAAAATCGAATTTGCAATATGGGCGAAAAGATGCACATGCCTTTCTGAATAAAAAAATTAATGTATTCGATTGCCCAAAATGTTTTGTTCAGTTCTTATTTTGACCGATAACGTTTTGGACAACGCAATTACCATTTTTTTCCATTATATTTTTCTACTATTTTTTAGGCAATTGTATAGTATCATCTTTTTAAGACTTTTATAACTTTTCGGCAATGTAATTGTATCAGAATCATTGGACATCCAAAGGTGCAACATTTGACAAAAAATTGTCACTTTTGTATTGATTACTGATGGTTATTTTCGTTTGCTTTACGAAGAAACTTGGTCAAAATTGCAATTTTAGATTTCCATTAATTTAGATTCGTAAAATAAAAGAAGACCAATTGCCCAAAAAACAGCAAAATGTTCTGACGCAGTTCTTTGCCCAAAAACATAAAAATCTTAAAGATATTCGTTTCTAAAGTTGTCTAAAAGTGGTAACAGGCAATGGAACGCAATCATTTGTCAAAATGGAATCTGATAATAAAAATGATCGTTCGTATAACGTTTTATAGGGGAGACCGGGTATGGTTGTCTCACGGGTAGGTTGTCACATTAACCATTACAGAAAACCTAATGAATTAATAAATTTGTTTACCCGTGTCAAAGTAATTTTTTGTGCATCTATGTTGAGTCTTGTAAGTATAATTAAATTTTGCATAGTGATATACCTATTGTGTATTTATGATGTTTAAGATATGTTTCATGATATCATTATATGGTTTTTTAAATGACCAATGATTTAAATTTATTTTGGGAGTTAATTGTCTATAATTGTTTTGGGAAAGTTGTCTAAAGTTAGCGGGGGCTAGTAGTCATAAGTGCAAAGCAACCATAAATATGTGCGCCTTTTTTTATTGGTTTTTACGTGTTTTACTACATAAACGATTGGCTGTAATTATACATTTGTCATTTTTGTTACCATAACCTAAGTTCGTTAGATAGAATAGGTTAGAATAAAATAAGTATTTGTTTTCTCGTTTTGTATTTTACCTTTTATTTAACGTCTGACAACCATCCCTGACACTGGGTTAAAAGTCACTCTTTTCTTTTTTCACAAAAATTAGAATATGTTCTTTTTAGATAATAGTAGAGAAAAAGTCTTTATTTTTTCTTAAACTAGAATAAATACACTATCTATTGATATATAAATGTCATTGATAAATTAAGTCCATGGGCTCTATAAATGCAAAAGAAAAAAGTTGTGACTTCCAACCCCGGTCTCCCCCTACTTCTAATTTACTTTACGTTTAACTAAAAAAATTAATAATTCGAACAAACGAAGAGTCTCAGAAGCGAGTTCGCCGTCAAATAACCATGGTAACCGGATAAATAAACCTACACGTTCTTATTTTTAAGGCGCTCAATTTAAATTGTCCAATCAATAAGGATTTTTCCGTTTTTCAATAAAGAACTAATTTTTCCAATTAGGCGTGACCTTTTTTTTTTTATTAAATTTGTTGTTTTTTGCCAATTTGTTTGAGCCGTAGATGCCAAAAAAAAAGTAAATGGATGGCGGTCGAAAGTGAAGAAAGAGAAGAAGCGGCGTCTGCAGATTAGATTTCGCCATTTTTCAATCGATTCCGCTTTAGTAAGTACAAAGACGATTCGCATAAGAATTTTATGTAAGAAATTGGTGTGGAGGCGGCGTCGGTTCCACCCTCGAAACTTCAACGTATCGTATGTGAGTGTGTGATGAGAACCCTTATGGGCGGACAGCTTGAAAAATGCAAGAAGGAAGCTAAGAAACCGAAAAAAAATTATCCTTCCTTATGTACGCTTTTTATACGTTCGGTTTGCGATAAGATCTATACACTATTCGTTTCCATAATTGTTTTACGAGTGTGTAACAAACACACTAACACATTTAGTAATTCTTCGGGATAATTATATTTCCATGTCTAATGAGAGTAATTAGTTATTGCGAAATAGTTGCATTCTAGCAAAGGCAAATTAATCAAATCGGATAAAATTATAGAAACGCAACCGCGAAGAATTAATACTAGAAACGTGGTTAATGTTGCGGCACGATTTTCATCTCGCTAAACATACTCAGGCCGTATAAAAATTATAATTTCCTGCCGCTCTTTCACCTGAGCCTTATCTGAAAAAAAAATATTCCGCTCAGCATAATCGATATCTTTTAAGGTGCTCGGGTCCGCATTGTAGATTTAGTAGAGATATCCGTAAAAGTTGGCCCTTCGGCTAAGATCGCAGATACGCCATGAAATTGCGCGATTTTTATCTCGACGAAAACGTGCTTAAGTACTTGCTCCCTTCGAAATTTTTAATTAATTACGAAATTTCATATTATTTTCGAAATGCCTAATTTTTGAGTTAAGATAGGAGATAATTCGGCGAACTAAGTTGTTTCAAAAATAAATGGATGTAAAGAAAGCGATGAAGAGTTCAATTTTATGTCTTCGGAAAAAATAATAGTGATTATTGACTGTTTCATTATTTTTTTTAAATGGGTTAAAAGTCATTGCGCACAGTCTCGTATTTATCTGTTTTCTGTTTTAATTATATTTAGTTCAATAAATTAAAAATTGAAATTAACTCCTAAATAGTCTAATAATTTTTTAATTAAAATTGTTTAGAAAATAAATTAATTATTGTGAATCATGCTTAAAACGGAGTGTGCACATTCGAGCTCAAAGTGGCACATTTCCGATCTCGGAAAATGAAGCGCGCCGCTCCGCGTCGCGCTTCATTTGCTTCCCTCGCTCGCAAATGTGCCACTTTTCGCTCGAATGCGCACATCTTCGTATTTATTGAATTTATTTATATTAATTTTTGCACGTGGGTAAAGTTAATTTAGTCACGCCAAAGAAGTATAACTTCTAACGCGTTTCATAAGTACATGCACCACCTTTTTTTTATCAAAATTATTATTAATTTAAAAGGAGAAGTGTTTTAGTTTAAAATGTGTGGAAACTTAGTTTTAAAGCGTCGTTTTGACATTTTTAAATAAAATCAGTTCTAATTTGTGGTACCGCATCATTTGTTGTTAATTTTTCTTTGTGTTATAACAATTTTTAAAATAGCACCGCAAATAATATAAGAAAATAATTAATTGTTTTGTGCCAACGCTTTAGTTTCAAATTTATACAATAAAATTATTTATGCACACCCTGTATATGTGTCGTTGTTATACATAGTCTTAACAGTAACTTTGTTATCAGTTTCTAATTAAAAATATAAACAATTTTAAAAGTTTTATGATAATTAAAAATTATCAAGCTTCAAGGATTAAGATGTAACCTCACTTTCTTACCAAATAATGATAATTGTTTTGAACAGGTCAGTTATGTTGGTAAAAAAATTGAAACACCCAAAATTTTGATATGGGATAAAATACTTATTGTCTTCTTAAAGGATTTAAAAAAAAGTAGCATTATGTTTTATTATTATTGTCATCTTAACTTGTGCGGAGAGAATTTTTTGTTAGTTAAGAATATTCAAAGGTTTTATATTTCTTATTTTTTAAGTAATGAATAATTAAAAAGAAATAAATTAATGTTTTTTCGTAAAACTTTGAAATTATATAATTGTTTCTTTACTTAAACGAATGATAATTTTGAATCTTTAAATTTTTTAATATTTCTTTGTAATTAAAGGCGTTGTAAAAAGTTTTGAATATAAAATGTAAATCAAATTTTAACAAATGTTAAATAGCAATCCTTTTTTTAAAAAAAATACTATTATGTTTTATTATTATTGTCATCTTAACTTGTGCGAAGAGAATTTTTTGTTATTTAAGAATATTCAAAGGTTTTATATTTACTATTTTTTAAGTAATGAATAATTAAAAAGAAATAAATTAATGTTTTTTCGTAAAACTTTGAAATTATATAATTGTTTCTTTACTTAAACGACTGATAATTTTGAATCTTTAATTTTTTTAATAAATCTTTTTAATTAAAGGTGTAAAAAAAAATATTGATTGAAAGATATAAATTAAATTTTTGACAAACGTTAAATAGCAATCTTTCGGGAAAAAAACTTTCGAAATTTTCAAAGATTTTATATTTACTACTTTTTAAGAAATGAATAATTAAAAACAAATAGATTAATGTTTTTGGTTAAACGACTGATAATTTTGAATCTTTAAATCTTTTAATAAATCTTTGTAATTAAAGGCCTATAGTTTTTGGGCCTGTCCGAAGCCAAAAAGTCTCGCAAATTCGAATCTGTATAGTTTTAAAAAATCCGCCCGCAAATAATGGTGCTTCAAATTTTTTAACACAGAATTCTGTGGTACAAAAATAAACCTAAAACTTCAACCCTTAATTATGAAAAAAAGCCTTAAGATTTCGACATATATTTAAATATTTTTAAGGGAGACACGGTTACATGCAGTTTGGAAACCGCTGCTCTACAAAAACGCCTAAATACAGCGAACGGAATACTCTGGAAACTCCAGAGCATCTAAGAAGCTTCTTCTTCGGCGCACATGTAACGCGAACGTAACGCGCCGATGAGTTAGTCTCCGTAGGAGGCTCGGCAGTCTCCGACGGATCTTTCTAATTGGATAGCTCACGGTAAATATAACCAAGATGGGAAATAAATAAATAGTGTGTAAATAAACTAATTAAGAGTGTACCACTAAAAATAAATTAGTTAAGTACGCAAATAGATCAGTTAAATGCGTAAATTAATTAATTAAGCAAGTAACCAACGTTTTGGCTACTTTAGTTGTTAACTTTTAATTCATTATTAAATATAGGTATGTAAAGAAAATCTATTTTTTTAATTTTAAATTTAGAGTAGGTTGATTATTAAAAAAATAATTATTAATTAAGAAATAAATTGACAAGACGTAAATAAACTTTAAATGTCGTTTCTTTAATTTTAGGTAAGTTATTTAAATAATGTATTATAATTAAATCAATAGAATAAATCTTTAATTTTAGAGCAACAACATTGTTTATTAAATTTGTCAATTTGTAATAATTAATATCGAATCTTATAAAACGACATTTAAAGTTTATTTATGTCTTGTTAATTTCTTTCTTTTTTAATAATTATTTATTTAATAACCAACCTACTCTAAATTTAAAATTAAAGATATATATTTTCTTTACATTTATGTATTTAGTTATTACTTAAGATAAGTCACCGCCTTTTAATATTCACAACCCCAGTGAACCCCTTACACTATTAATTAAAATAAACGTTTTTATCAAGAATTATCATATTGCATTTTTTTTTAATTTTCCAATATTTAGTCTTGTTGCAACAAAAAATAATTTTTCTGAATAAATAATCCTGTTTCTTTTGACATGCTTAAACAAATTAATCATTAATTTTGAAAAACAATTTTCTTTCTTAAAGTTTTACGGAAAATGGTGTTTAAAGTAGTTGTTTTGAATTAAGTACATCGGATTCGGTGTTATTCAAAACGTCATGCCCACAAAAAAAAATATTTTTGTAATGAACCGCACCTCCCGCATTTTATTTTCCTTTCTTTTCTTTTTTTTTTAATTTGAACGAATATTTTGGGGTCGCCAAATTCAACACTTACGTGTTTCGTATTGATTCGAATGTTTAGAAAAGCGAGCTCGGAAAAAAAGATATGTTATTAAGATCAATAATATACGCAAGGGAAATGATGATAGAAGGGAGAATATTAGGGGAAGGCGAGTGGAAATATGAAAATGAGGCAAGGCTGCGGATAACAATAGACGTCTTGGATGTCGCGAGGTCCGCGGGGTTTCGCTGATGGATTTCAATTTGCATCGTCTCTCGAATATTTTGATGGATGCTACACGAAATACTTCAACACATTTATGTGTAATTTGTTCGGTCCCACGTGTCGTCTGTTTTGTATGAACCGGAATGGGGGTAAAGGCGTTCTTCGGGAATATAAATTTTTTGATTATGAGATACCTCTCTACCCGTTTCGCGTCGCGAACGTAATATAAAAGCGGATTTTGATCTGTCTCTTTCTTTTGTATGTTTAAAAACTACTGCAATTTCGTAGAGTGGAGCTTTTAAAACGGAATATAATGCTTTTCAATTCTTGTTAAATGTTGTTTGCTTCCAATACGCTCGACGTTAATACGAATATTTTATTTTATTTAATATTATTCGTATTTCGACGTACTCGCTAAAACTGATTATGCTTTCAGACTTAAATAAAAAATTCTAAATTGCTTTTTTTGCTTTTTATGTTAGTTTCAACGATATTTGTGTTTTTTATGAAAGAAGTAAGCGCGCGCATTGCTTAAGTTGAGCTTAAAATTCAATTTTGGGCGCTCCCAAGAAGTTGTACTTCTTTTGGCGCGTCGCGAGTAAAATTATAGCAGGTAAAGGAAGTTGCGCGCGCACAGCTAATCAAAAATTCAAAAGTATGAAGGTAGCAAGGTAAAAGAATAAATTAATCATTGTAAATCGTGCTTAAAACCGAGTGCGCACATTCGAGCTCAAAGTGGCACATTCCGATCTCGGGAAAATGAAGCGCGCCGCTCCGCGTCGCGCTTCATTTGCTTCCCTCGCTCGGTAATGTGCCACTTTTCGCTCGAATGTGCACATCTTCGTATTTATTGAATTTGTTTACATTATTTTTGGAATTTAAAACGAAAAAAATAATGTACTCAAATAAAATAACGTACTTAGGTAGTCAAAATGTTTTTTAAAATTAGGCACTATAAAAAATACATTTTTGAATAAATATGTATTCATCTTTTTCTAATTTATAATTATTAACTAGTACCTCAATTTAAAAATTTTAACAACAGAAAATTTTTCATCTTATTGGTTTTATATTTAAAAAAAAAGGTAGGGTTTCTTTTACTTATTGTGTATCGATTTTATGTTCAAAAAAGGTATTTACCATAGGAATGAGTGGAAGGGAGCGAAAAGATACGACAATCTCATCAGTGCAAGCGCGACAAAACGATTAAAATTATTTAATTGCTTTTCTGTCTAATTGATTGTCCTAAATTATTGTGAATTTTGCTTAAAACCTAGTGTGCGCATTCGAGCTCAAAGTGGCACATTCCGATCTCGGGAAAATAAAGCGCGCCGCTCCGCGTCGCGCTTCATTTGCCTCCCTCGCTCGGTAATGTGCCACTTTTCGCTCGAATGCGCACATCTTCGTACTTATTAAATTAGTTTACATTAATATATGAATTTAAAAAGAAAATAGTAATGTACGCAAATAAAATGTCGTATTGAAAAAGATAGTTAAAACGATTATTAAATAAATGATTTACTGTGTATTAAATTTAGCATTTTATGTTAATCAAAAACTTGAATAAGAACCAAAGCGCCTAATAAATATAATTTTAAATCCTAAAAAAAATTATGGTCTGCTGAAAAACGTATTTAACGTACGTCTTACTATAATTAAAACTCTTAACGTGCCAAATTCTGAATAAAATTTTTATTTTTGACCTAGGTCAATATTAATTATATTACAGGGGTGGCCAACCTGCGGCTCCTTGAAGAATTATTTGTGGCTCTAGAAATTTTAAAGAATTATCAAGAGAAGTAAAACAAATGTGTTTGATTTTTAATATTTAAATTCAATACACATATTTTGTAGTTTTATTTATATGTTTTTAATAAATATAATTTTATTAAAAAAAATGTTTTTAATACCTTTTTTGCATATCTGTTAAATACGTATTTAATTGTGGCTTGCAAAAAATTTCAAATTCTGAAAAATGGCTCGGACTATCAAGGAGCTTGGCCACCCCTGTATTATAAGAAACAAATGTAAGTCTAAGTTCAATAATGCTATTATTGCAAATTAAACAGAACAATTAGTCCTATTACTTTGCCGAGATATAAAAGAAAAAGATTAAAGAGTGACTTCATTGGAGTGCTTGCAGTGTAAATAAATACTTATGATTTCCTGTATATTAAATTTAGCATTTTATTTATAAGAAAAACAAACTTTGGTTTTCTTTTAAAATCAGCAGAGCAATTGACCAAAATTATGTATTTTTTTAATGTATTGAAATAATTATTGATTAGAATAAAATAATAAGTAAATTTGATATTAATAATTAATTCGTTAATAGTAACAATTACAATTTAATTCAAGAAAATTTTTAGAATAAAAAATATGAAACTTAAAAAGTTTCTGTTTAAATTAATTAAAATTAAATACTCAAAAAAAATGTTTTGAGATATCAAAATTATAACATTTAGAAAATGCAACCTGTGCAATAATTTTTGAAAATAGTTATTAATGTGCACATAACCGGCATTTATTGAATTTGTCTAAACAAATCACCTCTCTTTGAAACAAAAATTTAAATTCAGAATTTCGTATTCGGAAAAAGTTGTGGCGCTTATTATTCTGAAATAATTGTTTAAAAGCACTAAATCAAAGATTTGTTTTTAATAGTACCAAAGTATAACTTCTAACGCGTGTAAATAAGTATATGTACCGGTTTATTTATGCAATATAACTAATTATTATTAACTAATTGTCAAAGTGCTAATTAATGTTTAAATAAGTAACCAATATCTATCTATTAAAAGGAATATAGATATAGAAAAGGATTATCATCATATGAAAGATTATTATTCAAAATTTAATTTTAATTGATGAGAATCCGAATGAAAAAAATTAAATCTGTTTTATTGGACAGAAGAAATAATATTAAAGAAAATTTAGAAACAAAGTTGAGATCAATATTTAAACAATTATATTTTCACTTATTAAACCAAGTAACTATTCACTGTATTCAATGTTCTTTTTTGCTCGCAAATAAAAGTTAATTTTGATCCTCAATTTTATTTTATTTAATGGTGCGGCGGTGGTACGACTGTTCCATCAAAAAATAAAATTTTGTGCAGAGGTGTTGCACCACCGTAAATGCAATTGAACATATTTTAATTTAAAAATTACATCTTTACTGTTACTTGATATTAGAGTAAGACGTTGATAAAATAGTAATAAGCCGCAAAGTCGCTCTTTCGGTAGAGATAAAACTATTCTAACGAAGTACCACTTTAATTATATATATTTTCCTCAAAAATGTTTATTATAAATGATGCTGTACCAAAAATATGGTGTTTTACCGAGATACATAGACAGTGCCAGATTTACGCTTAGGTCCATCAGGCCCGAGCCTAGGTCTCTAAAATTTGGCGTCGCCAAAACTTATTCACTATCCATACACACACGTACAGATACATTATATATCTATAGCTATATATACAAAAAAGGGCGCCTTATTATAATAGGCCCAAGGCGCAATTGCAGTTAACTCCGCCGCTGTACATAAAAAATAAAGTGCAGTACAACTTTGTACTAAATAAGATTCGAATTTTTGCGAACCAAATACCAAATAACATTTGTTTCAATAGCACAGTTTAATAAAAAAACACAGATGCAATAAAAAAAATTAACTTTAGAAAAACCACCGAAATAAATAATTTAAAAACGCTTTCATTCCGAATTGTATTGATTTTTGCTAGTTTTAAATAAAATCATTTTTGTATACTCAATACATTCATAAATCAAAATCTTAAGTTTAACACAAAAACTAAAAAGTCATTAATCCAGTAGCTATTAATTTTTTTATCTTAATTTTTAATTATTTATTACATATAGTTTAGTGCAGGTGAATATTATTGCAGTGGTTTTTCTGGAAAAAAAATTGTGTCCTACCTTTTACAGATGTGGGCCTCTGCAGACTGCTGCAGAAAGCTATCAACCCGCCAAGAACCCCAAACTAACTATTTCGACCTTAACACTCGCGTACTATTTTTTGAAAATTATGTTGAAGTCCACTTTTTGACTATAAAAAATCACAAATTTTTAAAACGGACGGTTAAGCTATTTTTATATGGGACAGTTTTAATTGTACTGGGAGGGCATTAAACGGTTTTAAGACTACGATTTGCAAAAACGCGCACTACCCGAAAAACGATTCAAAACGCGTTTAGTTTGAGGGTGGAAGGGACGGCCTCAACAGCAGTAAATTCCCTCTAAAATAAAAAAAAAACACCGTATTAAAATCGATTGAAATAAATCTTCAAAAGATTGGATAGGATTTAAGAACCGCAATTCTTCTCTCGAAGTCCTTAGACCCAAAAAAAAATCGGCGGAATAAATAAAATAATTTATAAAAAAAATTACAAGAACAAATGTTTAAAAGATTTGCACTGCCAGTTAAATCGGAATTGCGCAATAGTTGTTTTATATTTTTTTTAATAGGGGTGGTCGACCCCCCCGCTCCGATTTTACTAGGGCTCATACATCAAATTCTAAAAAATCCGTATTTTTTTTTATTTTAGCGAAAAACAATTCTAAGGGGTAAAATCAACCCCCAAAGATCACCACCTCAGGAGACGGTTTTAAGGCTTTACATACTTGCAGTAAATATTTTTGCAAACAATTGGAAATTGTAGATTGTTTAAAAAAATATTCCCTCTCGGTATCCGAAACCTTAAAAACATCACCTGAGATGGTAAAATTTGGAGGTCCATTTTACCCCTTAGAAACGTTTTTCCGCAAAATAAAAAAATACGGGTTTCTTAGAATTCGATGTAGAACAATTTATATCGGTCGCATTATAATTGGGGGTGGCCACCCGCGACAGCTACTGTAATTGTGGAGCCTAAGAAAGATAATGCAGCTTACCGTTGAAGGCCCGAAACCGGTCGAGAAGAGTCCCAGCTTCGTCGAGATGAGTTTGGCCGGAGATGCGGGTCCACTCGCCGAGAAAATTCTTCCATCAAACGACGGTGAAATCTCACCTTCGATAATGCACCATCTGAAATAAACACAATAACAATAATTTAATAACAAAGTATTTTTCGAAAATTCGTTTAATAGCGTTTTTAAATTTGTCGCAAATATATTAATGAATTATTTACCATTTTGCAAAAACGAAGGTATCAAGTCGTATAAATAAGCATCGAATGCGTTTAATTCGATTGCATTCGACGTACAGGAATGAACAAACAAGAATGACTAATCGGCGAGTGTTCTAGAATATTCCACAGTCGACCAAACAACACCTCAATTTTCCCACCTTGAAAACACAACTGGTCGACTGCACGCACACTTTCACCGAAACGAATCGGCGAAATTAAACGAAAATTAAAGGTGATATAGGCGAACATTCTCGAACCAAATTATTGGAGATTTATTTTGAATATACTACGATAGCAATAATTTTAAATATGCAAATGGCCGTTTATTTTATTTTTAAAAAATGCCAAACTTGTAATTTCAAATTTTCCAAAAAAAAAAATTGAAATTAAGTACTAAATCCGGTTGTATCCATTGCAACAATGAAATTCTATTTTAAACAAATAAAAATACATTATATTATGCAGGTTTCACGTAATTAAATATAAAAGAGCCCTAGCAAAAAATATTAATAAACAAATTAAAGGGTATCTTACCATATGTTTAACCGGGTGGTAATTTCTTTCAAAACGCAATTGCATTTCTAATAGCAAAGTTAATGTACAAGTGCACTACATGAAAACTGGCGAATGAATGCGAAAATTGATAGCTTCTTTAAATTAAGTGTCCATAACAAAAATTCGTTTCGATAAGAACCTCTAAGTACGAAGAAATAAGAATCAAAATCGCTCCAAATAAATCAAGTAGGACTATCTAATCGCAAATGGCATTGCGATTATTGTATTTCGAAAACTTTCTAACCGGTGAATCACAAACATTGGGTATAATCAAAACGCTTCGAGAACGTTCTATTTTAATGTGTTTTCGAAATTTAAACTAGCCGGTTTGGATTTTTGATTTTAGAGGTTCAAAACGAAGAAACAATTAGAAGAATGCGCACGTATTTTAATTTGACGATTGTAATAAATGCCCCAATTGATATTTTCCATTTGCGAATCGTTCTCTTACTCAAAACTGCAATTAAAAATTCATTTCTGAGCGTTTTGAACAAATTAAAGTACATTACATTGTGTTTATTGATTTTATTGATTTTACATCGATTTTTGGAATTAATTTTGATTAAATAAATTAAAGAAAATGTGATCAGATCTTTTATTTGGTAGCAATTTCATTCGGAAAACTATAGACTCGGTAATTAGTGCTAATATTAATAATTAAATAATTTTAGGCAGACAATAAATGCTAAAATATCGGCACATTAATTCAATCAAAATCCTATATTGTAAATGTGTTGCGATAATAGTCTTTAAATACAAATAAATAAGTATCAGAATTGTTTAACACAAATTAAATGGAAATGTCTTATCGCAAATGGCTTACGGTTATTCGATTTCTAAATAGTACCTTCGAATTAAATATACAGGACGTTGAAAAATAAATTTAGAATGTATTTTAAAATTTTTGAAGTTGAATGCCTGTTGTAATTTTGATTTTAAGACTCTACTAAGAGAAAAATTAGTTGTATTTTTGAAAAAAATGTTATTTATTACATTTGTGGGCCCCTTTTATTAAATTTAGTTCAATAAATTACAAATTGCAATTAACGCCTTACTAGTCTTGTAATTTTTCTTAAAATTATTTCGAAAATGAATAAATAATTGTGAATCGTGCTTAAAACCGAGTGCGCACATTCGAGCTCAAAGTGGCACATTCCGATCTCGGGAAAATGAAGCGCGCCGCTCCGCGTCGCGCTTCATTTGCCTCCCTCGCTCGGAAATGTGCCACTTTTCGCTCGAATGCGCACATCTTCGTATTTATTGTATTTGTTTACATTCATTTTGGAATTTAAAAAGACAAAAATAATGTACTCAAATAAAACGACGTACTTAGGTACTCAATATGTTTTTTTAAAAATTAGGCACTGTAAAGAAATAAATTTTTGAATAAATATATATTCATCTTTTTCAAATTTAGGGAAACCTGTTGTACCTAGGCCAGTTTTTTAGTTATATATTTTTATTGTAATTTGACGCACTGTACACTAACCGTATTAGCATATATTGGCAGGTCTATTATTCGAGTAGCCACCACAAAAATATCAGAAATGTCTATTTCGTACTTACATGTGTTTAAGACGTTTAAAAAAAATGGTAAATTAGGCCAAGGTACAACACACCTTATGTACCTCGGCCAGTACCACGATGTACCGAGGACACATTCAAAATTTGGGGGTAAAACATGGTTATTTAAAGAAACATTAACTTTTCTCTATTAAAATTGTTTTATTCCCTAGTGACATATTTAAATCACAAATTTTTAATAAAATTAACATAACATTCATAGTATTTTTTACATAAGAAACAAAATCTTTAAACAACTAACTTTTTAATTACTGTTTTGTCACATAGCAGTATTTAAGACTAGTAGGTACATAGACATAGGTACATTTAAACATAAGATATACAGCAAATCTACATATAACAGGTACCTACATTACAAATTATAGAAAATAAAATATTTAAACAATTAACTTTACAAATTATAATTAAGTATTTTTTTGTTAACTTTTGAATCAGTCATTAGGACTAGCTTTTATAAGAACACTAGAAATATCTAGGTATATTATTCAGTCTTAAGCATTTAGCAGAAACCCCAGTACTTCTGTATCCCTCGATCATATAAATTTCTTTGTTTTTGTTAACTCTTTGAGGCATTTTGGTTTTTTCTGTAATGTCACTTATCGGAACGTTCGTTTACAAATATAACATAGTCGCCAATATTGTAATTAATAGGTGTTCTTTTCTTCTTCTCTTTACTTCTAGATATGATTTCTGAAATATTAAATATATTTTATTGAGAATCTATTACGTAAATGTGAAATACATAAAAATATATCTTCCTGGTCAAAGTACAACATCCAGGTTGTACCTAGGCCACCGACCAAAGTACAACTGATCGACAGTGACCGAAGTACAACACTACTTCACTGCTGTAGAAAACGGTGTTTTTCATTTATAAATGGTTCAAGTTTTCGGATAAGTGACTCACAAAAGCGTTTTTTTTATCTGTATAATAGGATAGAAATATTATAATCCTCTCAAGTCAATAAACAAAAGGTAAAACTATGTTGTGGATGTTAATCTGCCTATTGTGTTTGTTCTTTTCCTTACCTAAATATTGTTATGTGTCAGGTAAAGTTTTAAAGATCTCTTTAGTTTATTTATAAAGTTCTCCCGCTCTTTACAAAGTGGTAAAAATGTTAAATGTTAATTTTTTTTTCAGTTTGATTCTTGTTGTAGTGCCGTCAAAATGAACTCAAAAAATTATTATTTTGTTAGTGAAAAACTAAACTTCTTAAAACAGTTTTTCCGTTTAAGTGGGTCGCCGCTTATATGGGTCAAAATCGAATGGACCGACGTGAACCACTTAAGCGGCGACTACTGTATTTTAATAATACTTACTTTTTTACACAAAAAATTTTTCACTTCAATAACACCAAACACCGGCTTAATGACGGTAATCCACAAATTGCACATTGGCCTAGGTACACATAGTTCCGAGGTTCAACAGGTTCCCCTATAATTATTAACAAATACCTCAATTTAAAAATTTTAACAATAGAAAATTTTTCAACTTAAAGATTTAATTTTCAAAAAAAAAAAAATGTAGGCTATCTTTTACTTATTGTGTAGGTATTATTACGGTTTAAATAATTTTTAAATTAAAATCAGCCATACCAACTCCCAAATAACTTTAATAAGTATTGCTCATAACGATGATTTCATCAAAAAAAATATCATCGAAGGCAATTAATTGCGGATAAATAATTTTTTAGGATTTTAATAAAGACTTAATAAACGTCAGGGATTTGAATGGCGCATTTTGAATTGGGCGAAAGGAAAAGAAAGAAGAAATCCCGATTGAAGAATATGATTCATATTTCGTTGATAATCCTCTCGTTTGCAGTAGATGTAAAAAGCACTTAGAAAATCGAGTATCTCAGGCGGGAGTTCCGGTTTAGAACAACAGCTCTTGGGGTTGCATTGTCTCCGCAATCAACCACGGGTAGCGATTGTTTATACCCTTCATTCAAAACATGCTGGGTTTCTTGTCTGCGGACAGACGTAGATATTTGCTTTGTTCGAGTTTCTCTCGTGTGATTGTTTACCAGATGTGATGTATTGTGAGTAAAATGTTTGTTTTTGCAGATTCCTCGCTGAGCGCTCAGGATATGGAGGTAGCGGAGAATTTGGATTGACATACATTAAGGAGATTGGTCTGGCTGTTCGCTTTGGACGTGATTAATTCTTATTTTGGCCGTGTCTCTTTTTATTTCCGTCAAATGAGAATTTACGAGCTTTGATTTGCCATTGAAACGCATATTAATGGTTCAAAGAATCCTTTCTCCTTTTCAAAGAATCTTGGAGAATTGTTTTACAAAAACATGAATCCATTCTCAAAAATTTCATTGAAATCTTTTGGTAAGGTGATTTGAACAAAAAATTATATACCTACAAGGGATATATTCTAAATTTTGCTTTAAATAATTAAATTGATTGATTTAAAATGAAAATTGATGTTAATAACTAAATCAAATTTCTTAGCCTGTTAAACCTTGTATCAATAACCGGGTACATTTAAAGTATAGTGGTTAATCTGTCCATGCCAATATTTTCAATTTCGGCCAGATAAATGACCCACATTTAAATACATATTTTCAAAACTACTAAGACCCAAGTCATAATGTTAGGCCAGGCGTTAGTTTCATTCATAATAAATTGTACTTATTAGAATTTTCCAAAATATTACTATCATGAACATAATTGCAGACACTAAAAAGAGTGTAAACGAGGATAGATGCTTAAACCGTGAATTAGATGCCCTACTACTTGGAATAGATGCCCTTAAGAAAAATTTGTAAATAATAACATATAGGACCTACTGTTTATTTATAAAATATTAATTCCCAAAAAATGTTAAAAAACTTATCTGTTTTAAGATAGGTATAACAAAATTTATTAATACAAAAAAAATAAATTATCTATTTATACAGGGTGTCACACGAATAAGTACTGATACTTAACCGAAAAACGTATTTACCATAGCAATGAGTGTAAGGGAGCGAGAAAATATCTATTGATTTTTTCGAAGTATAGAAATTCAGTTTTTTGAATTTACTAAATGAAAAGTGAGGTTTATGAACTTGGTTTAAATAACAGTTCTGTGACGTAGGTTGCTCATTTCTGCAAAAAACACAAGAAATGCAAGGATTTAGCCAATTTTAATGTCTCAAAATGCCTTAAAGTAAAATAAGAATTTACTTCCCCATGTAAGGTATTTCGAAACATAAACATAAAGTACCTCAATTAATTCTAGATTGTCCGATAGTTAATTAACAATGCTTGAATAACATCTTGAGTTATTTGTATTTGTGGAAATACTCTACAAATATTTCCCATGATAATTGAAATAGCAATTTTCGAAATTAAATTGTTACTCTCTCGGAACTTGCGAGGCGATCGATAAAAATCTACTTGCACAACTCGAACGGAATAAATTCAAATACCTAAAGGTTTTTCTGAAGCTTATTACTTACAATTAGAATGGGAATACACAAAAACAGATTCACATAGTTAAGCAGAAAATTATACGCGAAGATTTCCAGATAAAATTAGCTACATAGTTAAGGCGATCGTAATAACAGAGCGAAATTAGCTTCAAAACGTTTCTAGCGCAATAATAATAATATTTAAATAAATAGCTTCGACTGCTACCTTAATTTAAATCTTGGAATTGTCTAAAGTATTGCCTATAGCGCGAAATAATTGAAGGAAATATATTAAAACCTGTGTGCTTTTATACATAAATAAATCTTTTGCCACGAGATATATTTAAATGAACGAGGACGATTTAATCGTGCTGTACCTAAGAACGTATGTTCGTAATTTACTCGAAAAAATTTTGCATTGCGAAATGTTCAGTTTTTATAGCATTATTTAATTAATTTTTTTTGTATTTTCTGTTACCCAATTGCGATTTAATATTGCTACCGGAAATCTTAATATTAGAAAATGAAAATGAAATCGGAATGTGCCACTTTGAGCTCGAATGAAAAAAAGATGATTAACATAGACAAATTCAATGAATGTGCATACTTGGTTCTAAGAGTAATACACAATATTTAATTTACTTCTTAAAAAAATTGAATTAAAAAATTCAAGACTCTATTTATACCAGAGACACACCAAATTTGTGGTTTAGTGTCTTCAAATATAAAACTTTTTCCCAATAGGAAATCTAAATTTAAGTTTTGGATTTGAAAGACAGATAAATAAATCCAATGAATACAAAGATGTGCGCATTCGAGCGAAAAGTGGCACATTTCCGAGCGAGGGAGGCAAATGAAGCGCGACGCGGAGCGGCGCGCTTCATTTTCCCGAGATCGGAATGTGCCACTTTGAGCTCGAATGTGCACACTCGGTTTTAAGCATGATTTTCAATAATTTTGAGTACCGAAAAATTAATAAATAATTTTTATCTATCCCTCTCACTCGTACTGACAAGATTGTCGTATCTTTTCGCTCCCTTCCACTTATTGATATGGTAAAAATACGTTTTTCGAACATAAAATCAATATTTAAATTAAATTTGTTGATTGGAGAGAAAGTTTAATTTACAAAATTTAACAAATACGAAGATGTGCGCATTCGAGCGAAAAGTGGCACATTTCCGAGCGAGGGAGGCAAATGAAGCGCGACGCGGAGCGGCGCGCTTCATTTTCCCGAGATCGGAATGTGCCACTTTGAGCTCGAATGTGCACACTCGATTTTAAGCATGATTTTCAATAATTTTGAGTACCGAAAAATTAATAAATAATTTTTATCTATCCCTCTCACTCGTACTGACAAGATTGTCGTATCTTTTCGCTCCCTTCCACTTAATGATATGGTAAAAATACGTTTTTCGAACATAAAATCGATATTTAAATTAAATTTGTTTATTGGAGAGAAGGTTTAATTTACAAAATTTAACAAATACGAAGATGTGCGCATTCGAGCGAAAAGTGGCACATTTCCGAGCGAGGGGCAAATGAAGCGCGACGCGGAGCGGCGCGCTTCATTTTCCGAGATCGGAATGTGCCACTTTGAGCTCGAATGCACACTCGGTTTTAAGCATGATTTTCAATAATTTTGAGTACCGAAAAATTAATAAATAATTTTATCTATCCCTCTCACTCGTACTGACAAGATTGTCGTATCTTTTCGCCCCTTCCACTTATTGATATGGTAAAAATACGTTTTCGAACATAAAATCAATATTTAAATTAAATTTGTTGATTGGAGAGAAAGTTTAATTTACAAAATTTAACAAATACGAAGATGTGCGCATTCGAGCGAAAAGTGGCACATTTCCGAGCGAGGAGGAAATGAAGCGCGACGCGGAGCGGCGCGCTTCATTTTCCGAGATCGGAATGTGCCACTTTGAGCTCGAATGTGCACACTCGATTTTAAGCATGATTTTCAATAATTTTGAGTACCGAAAAATTAATAAATAATTTTTATCTATCCCTCTCACTCGTACTGACAAGATTGTCGTATCTTTTCGCTCCCTTCCACTTAATGATATGGTAAAATACGTTTTCGAACATAAAATCGATATTTAAATTAAATTTGTTTATTGGAGAGAAGGTTTAATTTACAAAATTTAACAAATACGAAGATGTGCGCATTCGAGCGAAAAGTGGCACATTTCCGAGCGAGGGAGGCAAATGAAGCGCGACGCGGAGCGGCGCGCTTCATTTTCCCGAGATCGGAATGTGCCACTTTGAGCCTCGAATTGCACACTGATTTTAAGCATGATTTTCAATAATTTTGAGTACCGAAAAATTAATAAATAATTTTATCTATCCCTCTCACTCGTACTGACAAGATTGTCGTATCTTTTCGCTCCCTTCCACTTATTGATATGGTAAAAATACGTTTTCGAACATAAAATCGATATTTAAATTAAATTTGTTGATTGGAAAGAAAGTTTAATTTACAAAATTCAATAAATACGAAGATGTGCGCATTCGAGCGAAAAGTGGCACATTTCCGAGCGAGGGAGGCAAATGAAGCGCGACGCGGAGCGGCGCGCTTCATTTTCCTGAAATCGGTATGTGCCACTTTGAGCACGAATGTGCACACTCGATTTTCAGCTCGATTACCAAACGTCCCGTTTTAACAAAAAAAAATTGTTCACATTAGTTATACCTCACCTAGTACACGGAAGTTTAAGAGAAAAAAAAAACTTTATCAACTTTAGATGTGAATTTATAATTCCTTGATTTTTGTTCAAAATTATTAAAATGGCATCGGTACTAACGTTCTTAATTAATTTTAGGCTACAGTCTTTAGTGTAAATAAAAGTATTAAATTATTTGTTTGTTTTAGAGCAGTGTTTCCCAAACCTTTGGACATCTGTGTACCTCTTCTATAATTTTCGTAACGTTGTGCGCCCCTCATTAATAAAAAATTGCATATATTCTAATAACAGCCATAGAAATAATTAATTAATAGCAGCCAACGCGGGGTGCACCGCGTACCCCCACCAAAATCTTCCCGTACAGTTGGGGGTACGCGTACAACATTTTGGGAAACACTGATTTAGAGCTCTAAGGTTGCTACCCGAGTAAAAATAAAAATAAAATTTTTACATAAAACTATTAAAAAAAATTTCGGTAAGCCTTGTGGGGTCCTAACTGGGCTGCCTTATTGGGACCGCATATTGGGTGTACCGCAAAACATACTTGGATCGTAACTTGGCAATTTCAGGTAATCCCAGACTGGTTCGATTAGGGCATTCCCTAGCAGATCCCAGTTACCAATAAACTAATTTACCCACGTGGAAAAAAATGGTTTTTAGATATACGGTGATCAAGTTAAATCTATAAATATATTAAAATCCATGTTTTTGCTCGGAGAAAAACGTTTTTCTCAAAGCTATTGATTTTTAAATTTGCCAAACAGGTGGTTACGTATTCAAAACATTTACAGTGGTTGCGTTATAAGCGAAATTTTGTGAATTTAAGAATAAGCCTCTTTTGAGATATTTTCATAGAGAAAAGTTTGATAAGTTTTAATTATGTTCTCAAAAAAGTAATACATATAGCACTGACACTTTTATTTATGGGTACTTTATAATGTTTTGATCAGATGCGGTATTTTTGAATTGGAGGACTCGTTTTATAAGTAATAAACTTTCTTTTAGTCTTATTTAGAGAAGAAAAAAAATTGAAAATAGTTAAAAGTATTTAAATAGAGTTTTCAGTACTCGCCAAGCTGAAAACGTATTAACTCAAAATTTTTTGCATTCTCTTTGAAATTCAAGTTTGCCAGGTTTCACTGTACTATGATTTACACAGGGTACACCCACGCCACTTATAATAAAATACTTTTTTCCTGATAGACCAGGGGTTCCCAATCTCTTTATACTGCGACTCCCTTTACAGGTTGTAATTTATTTGTAATATATTTATTTATTGCTCTAGCAGATATTAATATTAATTAATTTATTTGTTATTTTTAAATAACTTTCCGCATACTAGGTGACTAAACGTCACATGCCATACTAGGTGGGGTTTGCTATACCCCGAAAATATAATCCACAAAATTGTACTTTATGACAGTTAAATGATAAGAAATATATTTTAATAACCAATAATGAATAGGTTTAAGTAAAACACATATTTATTTATGCATTAGAATAGAATTATATTAATAAAAATACAAAAACTTAACTTTTTGTTCAACATTTAAACAAATAAGTCTTTTTTGAGTACTAAATTCCAATGACACGTGTCAATTACGATACCAAATATTAAGAAAACTTAACAAGAATTTTATTGTTGCCTCCTTATTGAAATACAAATTAATTTCACGGCCATTTCTTAACGATTCGCAATAATTTAGACCAATAAATTACACGAAAAATTAATTTAATAATTTTTATCGTTCCCTCTCACTTGCATTAACAAGATTATCGTATCTTCTCGCTCCCTTCCACTCATTGCTATGGTAAATACGTTTTACGAATATAAAATCGATATTTACTCAATTAAATTACAATTTTTGACTTGAAGGAGCGCACGGTAAACTATACTAATATAATAAACACAAAGATGTGCACATTCGAGCGAAAAGTGGCACATTTCCGAGCGAGGGAGGCAAATGAAGCGCGACGCGGAGCGGCGCGCTTCATTTTCCCGAGATCGGAATGTGCCACTTTGAGCTCGAATGTGCACACTCGGCTTTAAACGTGATTTGCAAAAATTTGGCGACAAAAAATTAGTAAATAATTTTTTATCGTTCCCTCTCACTCGTACTTATGCTTTTGTTGTATCTTTTCGCTCTCTTCTACTCATTGCTATGGTAAAATACGTTTTTCGAACATATCGATATTTACTGAGCTAAATTAAATTTGTTGATTGAAAAAAAAGTTTATAAACTTAATTATAACTTAATTATAAGACACCCATTTAGTGTGTCGCGCGACGCCCTCAGGAAGCACAGTTTGGGAACCCCTGTTATACGCAAACACATCGGTTTACGGTTAGGCGGAAGCGCGTCCAACAATGCGCCGTTCTTCGAAAAATAATCGTCAAATTAGGTAAAAATGCCCCACGATTCTTTCGATTGCAACTGGAGGCTCGTCGATATCTCTTGCGCTTTGAAGTTTCCGATAAAAACCTCCACAATATCCATTGCAATTTTCTCGCACGTTCTTGTGGTGAGGCTCGAGCATTCCAAAAGTGCAATGATGCCAAGATAACACTGCCTCCAATTAAACCGATCCTTATTTAGTAGTATTTTACACGACTTCAAGATCTTAAATTGCATCAATATAGCGATAAAGTACTGAAATGTAGACGTCACTCGCTTATTCCCATACTAAATGATGTAAACGTTACAACCCTATTACTTTAATTCTTTCTTAAGTATAAATGATGGAATTTACTATATATTCGTTTTTTATAGCATTATTTAATTAAACTTTTTTGCATTTTCTGTTATATTGCTACCGGAAATCTTAATTTTTAGTGAGATAAAGAAAAATTGAAGCATTCTCAAAATAGTCCGAAACATTTTATTTAAAGGCTCGACCAAGAAAAAATATATTAGAAAATGGAAAATCGAACTTTTATTTATAAATATTTCCAATCAATTTTGTCAAAAAAAGCTATTAAACATTTTAATTAATTATAATGTAAGAAAAAAATGATTTCAAAAAAATTGTCGTTTTAATTATTTGTTTATAAATTTTGGGATTGCCTTACTGATTTCAAAGTAAAAATTAAACCAATTAACACCTGCATTTATTAACAAAAAAAATATTTGTAGGTAATTAAAAACGAATTAATAATAAATAAAAAAGTCCAATGCAGTTGTCGGTGTTACATAAAAAATAAAAAACCAGCGAGCGACGTAAAGCGTTTGAAACGCATATCAAAGAGAATATAATTATGGGGATAAATTTTTAAAAACATTATCCTATAATTTTTGTAAACCAAGGTGTGTAATTATCAGTTTTTCTCAAAGGCGATTATTGCTATAACACTCAATTAAAACGAAATTTCCAAGAACCTATAATGTCTTTATTGCACGCTTCTTTGTGGTGCTTCGTTTACCGTTCGAACCTAAACGCACATACGAAAAAATTTATACCAAAATGTATGATCACGATAATTTTAATCGTAATTTGTAACTTTCAAAAATCGTCTCTTTTATGACACTTCTCCAAGTGTAAATAACTTATTCTCAAATGCATTTTGATTGGGCGATTTTAGATTTTGTAAAATAATGCTTTGTATTATTTTAATTTTTTATTTAATTGGATCAGTTATATTTATCCTTGTACATACCATTTAAAATTTGCGTCCACCATAACACCCCTTATATCTATTTTAATTTAGCCTACTAAAAACTGATTTGTGCTACCCGGCGGTCCAATTTTAAAACCCAGTAACGGTTAAATTTTCAAAAATTAAGTTTTTAATAGTTTTGCTCTTAAAACCGAAATAAATGGTCAGGGGATGCGACATCAGTTTCCAATCAGGCTCCAATAATTTTTGACGAGTGCCTAAAGATGTGTGCGGTCGAGCGTTGTCATGGTGGAACATAATACCTTTACGATTAGCTAATTCTGGCCGTTTGTCATTGATTGCCATCCTCTAATTTTATCAGTTGTTGATAGTAAACAATTGAATTGGTCGTTTGGTGCTTTGGCAGAAGCTCAAAATACACCAAATCCAAAGCATAATATTTTTTTGATTTGTGAGAACCGAAACACTTTCTTATCAACCCAATATTACCTATTTTTCAGTAAAACGCATAATATACGATTTATGCCTAAATAAATAAAATAAAGCTAAATACAATTACGAAAAAAAAAGTTTATAATGAATTGGCCTTCTAACGGAATAGTTCCCGAGCCAGAGTTAGTTTTATTGAGTTGCACTGTAATTAACTTATGTAACAAATTCAACACATACTTAACCAACCGACATAGAATTAAATTATGAGACGCACATAAATCATAATAAGATTTAATGAATCTTATTTATGCAGAATAATATATACAAGAGCAGAACGACCAGCCAATAGATACGGTTATAAATAATACGCATTCAATGCAATTGTAATTAGGTACAAAGCGAATCGACGTTCGACCAGTAATGGATAATAAATTTCCGTAGGAAAAATGCCAAAAGTGAATAAATACATCAAAAGCTTTCGACATTGCTAAATCGGCTTCGACAATAAAAGAACTCTACCTGCATTATGCCCATCGACAAGCGGTAGAGATAAAAAAAGCCAGATTGCTCTAATACCCATCGATATATCGATATATTAATACCGATCGGCCGCATAAACCCCCTTACAATGCATCGAGCCCTTTCCAAACACATCACAACACCTCTTCACCGAACAATAACCAGCCCTTTTATAGAAAATTTACCGCTGATCCTCTCAAAATTCATGTTAATACTTGTATTATAGAGTTTTACATGATTTATGTCGGTTAATGTTTGTAGAATCTATCATCTATTCATAATAAACATGAAAAATGACTATTCGCGTCCCCCTTTTTATGTATCAACTTAAAAAAAAATTTAATTTCCTAATTCCTAATGAATTACGTTTCTCGATTCTCAAAAAAAGGTGTAAGTGCAGTTGCCGGAACGGTTATTGTCTTTTCTGATTATTTATAATAGAATTATACAAAATTACGGTGCAAATAAAAAAGATGTGCTTATTAAAAAAAATTCGGTGAAAAAAATCGCAAAGTTAATAAAATTTCTCGAAAAGGGTTAAATGTAACTGACTATTTATGAATTTCCATAGAACGGTTCAATTTTTGATGTCTTTAGTTTTATTGGCTGCCAATTGTCTGCATTCCCAAAAAATTTCAAAATTAAAATCCAATGTGAAAATCAATAAATGTAATTTAATTTTATATATACATTAGGGTGGAGTGAAAAAATTTTTGTTTTTTTTTAGCTTGGGGCTAGAATTTGTAGCTTATAAAAAATAACGATTTAAAAAAATTTTTTTACTCAACATCTTGAGGTGGCCCACTCATTTTTTAAATTAAATTCAAGTTAAAATTCTTTTAAACCAAAAAAAAAAAATTTTTTTACTTGTAATCTTCAAATTTATCTATAAATGAACAAATTTGATCGTTTCTAACTTAAAATTTAATTTAATGCCTAAGAAAAGTATGTTATTGTTTCGGAATTTTTTGAAAACTGCAATAATGGCAATAGAAAATTTTTTTAAGTTAATAATTGTTAATGGGCAAGAAAGAGGACACTTCGCAGCTTCTGGAACACTTTTTTTTTGTTTCAAATGAATTTTAAGTTGAATTTAATTTAAAAAATAAGTGGGCCACCTCAAGATGTTGAGTAAAAATGTTTTTTTTTCAAAAATGTTTATTTTTTATAAGCTACAAATTCTAGCCGCAGGCTAAAAAAATTTTTTTTCGCTCCACCCTAATAGACATATAGATTTAATTTGATCCCCGTATATCTAAAAACCATTTTTTTCCACGTGAGTAAATTAATTTATTGGTAACTGGGATCTGCTAGGGAATGCCCTAATCGAACCAAGCTGGGATTTCCCAAGATCGCCAGAAAATTTAAATTATATCAGTCTTTAATATTACTTAAAAATTGAAATTGCAATTATTTGTTTAATTGTATATTTTATTTCAACTTGTATAAATTAATTTAAACTAATGTGTATTAAGTAATTTAAATTAAAATTTTTGATTTGAAGGAGCGCACGGTAAACTATACTAATATAATAAACACGAAGATGTGCGCATTCGAGCGAAAAGTGGCACATTTCCGAGCGAGGGAGGCAAATGAAGCGCGACGCGGAGCGGCGCGCTTCATTTTCCCGAGATCGGAATGTGCCACTTTGAGCTCGAATGTGCACACTCGGTTTTAAGCTTGATTACAAAGCGTCCCGTTTTAACAAGGAAAAAATTGGTCACGTTAGTTATACCTCACACGGAAGGTTAAACATGGTAAATTGTTTTTATCATTTTACGAATAATTATTTATTTAAATTTATGCATAATTACTTTTAAATGTTTGCATACGTGTAAGTACTGTTTTGTCATTGTTACCAATGGAAGAAAAAACTTATATAATATATACAGCGTGACTCACAAAATTAAATGTTTTTAATTATTCTTTCTAATACAATTTTTTTTGATAAAATTTTTCTTTAAATTGTTTTTAGCATTTATGAATTATTATTTTCTAAATTTATGCGTAATTACTTTTTAAGAATAGTGAGTCGCAGTACAAAAAAGATTGGGAACCCCTGGCGCACAAGATTCCAAAGGCGAGATAACGCCGCGAGATTTTTTTTAAATTCTTCAAATGTTTGGGCCGAGGTAATCGTAAAAAGAAGACGGTATTTTATTAAAAATATACACACAGGGAGCGGCGGTGCCGTAGTTTACTGTGCGGCGGCCGTAACCCGCCTCTTGATCTTTCAACATCTAAGCATTGTAATTGGTGGTAACAAGAAAGCACAGCTTTGAAGTCTCCTCTTTGTAAAAACGCCGACGTTTATAAAGAGTTGTGCACTTCCTTCTAAATTTGAACCGTAATTACACTAACAGGTCGACTTGTGTACTCTCTAATAAATTCTTCTTCTGTTCAGTTCCTTTCGGGCGTTTAGCGAAGAATTATCGTTAATAAATGTATTCGATAAGATCTTCACATACATAATTCTTCTGCTTATATTGGTGACATTAAATTATAAATATATTAATCTTGTAATAAGGCATAAATTATTTACCGACTTTCTACTTTATTTTAGTCGGAAATATAAATTATCTTCCATCTCCAATTCAATGCCCATTAAGGCCATATACAGTAGCGCCCAAAAGTGAGTGCCGAAACCGTTTTTCACGCATAACTTTTTGCAATCTCGGCCAATTTACTTCAAATTTTAGTATATTGTACAGTTTGATGTTGGAAAATATTATTAATAGTTAACTGTTGCGCAGATACGGTATTTTAGGTTATGTTCCATTTCTACTGCAATAGTCATTTTTTACATATTCCGCGCCGTCACATTATTGGTTTTTTCTTGAATATTTGGGTTATTTTTTTTGTGTTCAGTAACAATTGACCAAGTTTTAACAATGCCAAGGGTTGAAACTTCTCCAGCCATTCGGAAAGCAATTATAGATATGAAAAACTCTGGCATGAAGGCAGCTGCCATTTCACGGATTCTAAAGATGCCAGCTCGTACTGTCTCAAGAATTATTCAAAGGTTTGATCAGAGAAATTCTGTTGAGAATGATAAAAGAACTGGTAGACCACGTGTTACTTCTTCCCGGCTGGATACACGCATTGTTCATCACTCCAAAGCGGATCCGATTCTCTCAGCTGTGGATCTGGCAGCAGAATTCAATCAAAGTGAAGGTCTAAATATTAGTCAAATGACAGTTTCACGAAGATTGAGTGATGCTGGTTTGAATGGCAGACGTCCAGCTAAAAAACCTTTCATCAAACTCAAGAATCGAAAGGCTCGCGTGGATTTTGCAAAGCGGCACTTGCATTGGACAGCAGCCGAGTGGAGTTAAGTACTTTTCACAGATGAATCTAAGTTCAATCTATTTGGAAGCGACGGAATACAATACATAAGACGTCCTCCTGGAGAAAGATACAATTCAAAATACATAAAACCGACAGTAAAACATGGAGGTGGATCAGTTATGGTTTATGGAGCCTTCTCTCGTAATGGCATGGGCCCCATCATTAAAATTAACGGAATAATGACTGGCCAAAGTTACAAAGATATGCTGACTAATGTCGTCTTACCATGGGCCCATACAAATATGCCTCCTAGATGGATTCTACAACAGGATAACGATCCTAAGCACACCTCCTCGATTGTCAAGACTTCATTGCAGCAGCAACAAATCAGGATTCTTCAGTGGCCCAGTCAATCTCCCGACCTCAACCCGATAGAACACTTGTGGAAAGAGCTGGCAAGACGTTGTCGAAACAAAAACATTAAGAATAAAGATGAAAAATTTGCCGAATTGGACAAGGAATGAAATGCAATGCCTGATTCAGTCTTTGAAAATCTTATTGATTCAATGCCATCTCGCTGTCAGGCAGTTATAAAATCTCGTGGTTTCCCAACTAAGTATTAAGCATTTTTATGATTATAAAATTGTTTTAGTGTATTGTTATACAGTTATTTTTCATTAAATCGTTCTTAGTGTTCTGTTCTGAAAAATGCGTTTTTTACACAAATAAGTCTGAGCTCGTTTAACTTCCGTAAATTTTTGTTTATCACGTTTTAAACATAATAATTCTTTTTCTCATACAAAACTGTATAACATACTCAAAAATGAAGTAAAATGGCCCATATTTTAAAAAGTTCTTCTCGAAAAATCATTTAGGCACTCACTTTTGGGCGCTACTGTATATTTGTGCACTTGTGTTTTTGCATAAAAAAATTCTTTTTGTGTTTTTGTTTTATAGCTTCCACTTACAGTACTGCCCCTGCATGTTAAGACATCGGAATCTTACAAATTTTAACATTTTTATAAACTTTGTTCAAAGAAAAAATTTTTGCTGCCCACGTTTGTAGGGTGCGTAACTTTGTATCTGTATGACAAGCATCTATTTTAAATGCAATTTAAATAATTTAAGTTAACATTAAATGACAAAGAATAATAATGAAAATGTTCATCTCAAAAAAAACTTTTCGTATTATACGTTTTACCTACTTTTACATACAGAGGCCCGTTATATAGTGACGTCACAATAGTCCACGTGTGTTTGTTATGTACCTGCTACAAATTTGGCAAATCGTTTTGGTTGTTTTTGCGCACAAATTGTCCTTATTATGATTGCACTATTTTGCAATGGGAGGTGGGCTATCGGCATATTTCTAGAAAATTCCTCAGTATTGCTTCCGCGCTGAACGAGTGAAAGTGTGTGCCAAAATTTGGGAAATTGACTACGAGTGGCCTATTTGGGACGTTGTTGCCGGATTTGATGGCCATTCCAAGTTTCGTATGATTTAGTTGAGGTATTTAAGGTAGGACTTTTTAATTTGTTGTCTTTGCAACAATTAACTTCCATTAGTTTTTATTAATAATTTTTGGATTTATTAAGATTTTGTTTATATTTAAAGTTGATTGATTTTTCTATTATAATTAATTCAATTGAGGGCGCAATAAAGATACGAAGGTTGATTGTTGCACTTTGTTATTAAACGGCTATACCTACATATGGTTCGCAGATAAACGATTACGATGTTTTATACTTACAAGAGATAAATGTATTTGATAGGCATTCGAACGGACAATCAAATAGTACAACGATTAATGCATTTGGCAGAGCTTTCCCGAGATCGGAATGTCCACATTCGGTTTTAAGCACGGTTCACAATAATTTAGGCCAATAAGCTAGAAGAAAAAGCAGTTGAATAATTTAAATCGTTTCCTCTCGCTCGGACCGACGAGATTGACGTATCTTTTCGCTCCCTTCCACTCATTGCTATGGTAAATATATGTTTCCAACATAAAATCGATATTTACCAAACTAAAATGATTTTTTTGATTAGAAAGAGTTAATTTTTAACTAACATAACTGACCTGTTCTAAAAGAATTATCATTTATTTGGTAAATTCGAATTTGTGAAACTTTTTTGCTTCGCACAGGCCCAAAAAACTATAGGCCTTTAATTACAAAGATTTATTAAAAATTTAAAGATTGAAAATTATCAGTCGTTTCACCAAAAACATTAATCGATTTTTTTTTAATTATTCATTACTTAAAAAATAGTAAATATAAAATCTTTGAATATTCTTAAATAACAAAAAATTGTCTTCGCACAAGTTAAGATGACAATAATAATAAAACATAATGCTTTTTTTTTAAATCGCTTAAGAAAACAATAAGTATTTTATCTCATATCAAAATTTTGAGTGTTTCCATTTTTTTATTTTTCAAAATTATAAATATATAAATTTTTTACTAACGTAAATGACCTGTTCAAAACAATTATCATTATTTGGTAAAATAGTAAGGATACATCTTACTCCTTACAGCTTGATAATTTTTAAAATTGTTTATATTTTTAATCAGAAACTCATAACAAAGTTATTGTTAAGACTATCTATACCAACGACACATATACAGGGTGTGCATAAATAATTTTATTATATTTTGAAACGAAAGCGTTGGGCAAAACAATTAGTTATTTTCTTATATTATTTGCGGTGCTATTTTAAAAATTGTTATAACACAAAAAAAAATTAACAACAAATGCGGCAGTACCACAAATTAAAGCTGATTTTATTTAAAAAAGTCAAAACGGCGCTTTAAAAATAAGTTTCCACACATTTTAAACTAAAACACTTCTACTTTTAAATTAATAATAATTATGATAAAAAAAAAATGGTGCATGTATTTATGAAGCGCGTTAGAAGTTATACTTCTTTCGCGTAACTAAATTAACTTTACCCACGTGTAAAAATTAATATAAATAAATTCAATAAATACGAAGATGTGCGCATTCGAGCGAAAAGTGGCACATTTCCGAGCGAGGGAAGCAAATGAAGCGCGACGCGGAGCGGCGCGCTTCATTTTCCCGAGATCGGAAATGTGCCACTTTGAGCTCGAATGTGCACACTCCGTTTTAAGCGCGATTCACAATAATTAACTTACTTCCGATATAATACTACTTTATTTATTAACTTTTGATTTGATTCTGATAAATAATAACTGCATTTAATCTAATCTAGTATTTGTGTTTTAATTTGATTTTCTTTTTTATTGCAGGAAACCTCTTGGAGCATTTTTTAATTTCCTGCAAATGGGTGAGTTTTTCTATTGATCTACTATATTTGTTCTATTTATAAATGTGTCTTAAATACGCCATAAATTACGGCGGTAACATAAAAACGAAGTAGAACTCGTATTAATTTTTATTATTTCGAAAGCGTTTTTGTGCCGTACTAACTAGAATTAATTTATCTTTTTTCTTCGCGTTCTAATTAAACGTAAATAAGTATATAACTTGTGAAGAAACGTAATTATTTCACGCATTCTTCCACTTGCAAATATTTTAATTGATAACGAATATTTTGCGCGGAATGTTGATATTTTAAGTCGAACGACTTACGTACGAATTGTTTAAATTTTATTACGGCATTTACCCGTAAACCAACAATTAAAAAATAAGTAAGAGGTTTAACAACAAAAAAAAAAATTTAAGGGAGAGCGCTGGGAAGTAACACCGGCTATAGTTGCTAGGGGTACGTAGGAACATCCCCTTGCAATATAAAGCAATTCTATTATTTTCATTTTTTGCCAAAAAAAAACATGGGTTAACATCCATTTTTTTTTCACGGGGAAAAACGCGGTCCAAACTTTCAAAACATATGTTTTACCTCTTTTACTGGCGTCTTGCGCTCGTTGTTATCACTCGGTTAATGCAACCACTTACTCTAGGTCCCAAAGTGATCACATTAAGCGGCGTCTACTGTACGTAATATCTTTCTAATAAAACAATTAAGGCCAATTCCGAGCAGCAATGCCACATTACAGATATTAAGCGTTTCAGGAACTAATTTGGGAAAGATCTCTGCATGAAGAACGAACGGTGCTGTGAAGAATTGCGGTTGTTAACTCTTCGCAATAAATAACAGCAACAATGTTGGTGCGATTGAGTAATCATATTACAAAATTTATATTAGTTTCGTTCGTAAGGCAAAGCCATTGTTCCACAAGTCATTGAATATTCGAAAGGTGACCTGCCGGTATGCGCTCTCCAACAACAGATATCAATTTCGGCGCACGATCCGAAGATAAAAGCGCCATCATTAATAACGAAACGAAGGTAATTGCAGGTACACTTGTGCGTATGTACGCCTATGGGACTTCGAAAGCGATCAATCAATTCCCGGGACATTTTGATATGTAACGGGAAGCGAAACAGGTGCGGTCCACGCTCGCGAACGCACAAGACAAAGACGGCCGGTTCGGGTTATTAAAATGAAAAGCGAAGTACAGTGGAAACTCGGTTATCCGGACTAATTATTGTTGCAGCTCATTCGGATAATCGCAAATTCGGTTAATTGAATGTATAGGAGAAAACTAATTTTAGCTATATATAATGTGACCATACTTCCTGTTTTGAATGGGATTGTTCCGTTTAAAAAAATAATTTTAGTCCAATAAATTAAAATAATTATAACGTTTTTTTTTCTTCAATAAATTTGTTTAAAAGCATTAAATCAGAGATTTAATTCCCAATAGAAATACGGTCCTTTAATTTATAATGTTTTTTAGAAAATTAATTAATCATTGTGAATTTTGCTTAAAGCCGAGAGTGCACATTCGAGCTCAAAGTGGCACATTCCGATCTCGGGAAAATGAAGCGCGCCGCTCCGCGTCGCGCTTCATTTGCCTCCCTCGCTCGGAAATGTGCCACTTTTCGCTCGAATGCGCACATCTTCGTGTTAATTGGATTCGACTATATTAATAACAAATCCAGATTTTCTATTCGGAAAAGTTTTCGCCTGAAAGTGCACATTCATCTCAATAACATGAATTAAATCAAACTAAATTAAATGTTCACTTTTCACTTTTCTTTTAATTAAGAATTACAGTAGGGTATTTTTACCAAAAACCACATTTCTAATTTAGTACTTTTAAACTAGACTAGATGGGAGACTTCGTCGTACATGAAAAAAAAAATACTTTAACTTTTTCAGAATTTTGACTCTTATTTCCCAACCTTTTTTTAAACATACCCTACCCAAGTCATTCTAAAATTTTGATGCACCCTATATGTAACATACAAATATTTTTTGATATTTAAAAATTGAATTAATCCATAAATGAAGTCTAATTACAACAGTGTATACAAAATGTGCCTTAAAACTAATTTGTTTATAATTTTCAGAAAAATGAAAATTACCCAAAAATATTTGGAGATATTAATTTTGACACATAAACCTTCAACAATCTGCAAAAGATGATATAAAAATCACCTAATTGATTTTAAGTCGCCCATTCTAGAAAATTTGATACATATCGATGCTTCCAGTAGAAAAGTGTGTAACTCCACTTTTTTCAAAAATCGTTTTTTTGTATTTTCTGTTTAAAAATATCATTTTCCATATGCCCTGAAGTTGGTAAGCGCATAATTCAAATTTTTCAGTTCGAAAATTAAAGAATAAAATAATCAATGTTCCAGCAGACTACGTTGATGTATGTAAAATTGCAACAAAGAAAGCATACACAGTCGAGTACTTGAATTTCAAAGATTTTAAGTCATTTAATAAAATAAAATATTATTCTTCAATACGGCCAGGAAACAAAACAGGTGATCCAGTTGTTACTAATATAAGAGAACCAAAATATACACCTCATGGTGATATTTACTACAAATTAAATTTTTCGAATGAGTGGACTTTACTACCTCAGAGAAAAAATAAAATAAAATCCTGTTTGACTTTTCAACAACTACCCGGACTCTATCGCGCCAGACTCAAAATATAGAAAAGAAAATATGAAGATTTGCAAGAATTGAAGAAAACATTGCCCATTGACTATCATCAGTTTTATGATAATCTTCCTTACGAAAAATAAAACGGTCAATTGTTTTTTTACGCATTATTCAAATTATAATTAGATTATTTAATATAAAATTGCAATCATAATACGATGTTGAAGCTAATTCAACCAAATATTACAAATTTAGTTTGCCAAATATTATACTAAAGATTTAAAATCTCGTTTAGACTCCATTTTGTTGAGTATTAAGGAATTAATGTACAATATAGTTTTACTATAGTTAACGTTACTGATATTTATAAACCTACCTATTTATAAAAAGTTACCCTGTTAAAAAATTTTAATTTAATTAATATAAAATATTCTAATTGATTTAATTGATTACTTTAACTCATATCTACTTTTTAATTTCAGAATGCAAATTGTCTAACTCTTCATATAATTTTAGAATTTCAGGATGAAAATTATCTAACTCCAAAAAAGCTTCTTAGCTGATACAATTTTAGTACGAAGACATATTTGTATATATGTACTCAATAATAAACATATTTTTAACAATAGTCAAATTTTTTATTAATTATTTTATCATTTTTTATTAATGAAACGTTTGGCTCTCCTGAAAAATTTACAAAAACGGAGTTAGACAATTTGCTAATTAGGGCGTCGATATATAATTTTAATTAATCAAAAATGCGAATTAGTAAACATTCGAAAGTACACCTGAAAATATTTTTATCAAACTCGCTACAATTAGGCGTGCGGAAGAGCACCATGATAACTTATCAAAAGGAATAAAATATCTAACCTTTTTGAAACATAAAATAGATCTAATTTATTCGACTTTTATTTATTAAATCGAAAAATAAAATAATAATATAGGCAAATCCAATAAATACGAGGATGTGCGCATTCGAGCGAAAAGTGGCACATTTCCGAGCGAGGGAGACAAATGAAGCGCGACGCGGAGCGGCGCGCTTCATTTTCCCGAGATCAAAATGTGCCACTTTAAGCTCGAATGTGCAGACTCGGTTCTAAGCATGATTTTCAATAATTTTGGGTACCAAAAAATTAGTAAATATTTTTTATCGTTCCCTCTCACTCGTACTGACAAGATTGTCGTATCTTTTCGCTCCCTTCCACTTATTGATATGGTAAAAATACGTTTTTCGAACATAAAATCAATATTCAAATTAAATTTGTTGATTGGAAAGAAAGTTTAATATACAAAATTCAATTATTACGAGGATGTGCGCATTCGAGCGAAAAGTGGCACATTTCCGAGCGAGGGAGGCAAATGAAGCGCGGCGCGGAGCGGCGCGCTTCATTTTTCCGAGATCGAAATGTGCCACTTTGAGCTCAAATGTGCACATTCGGATTTAAGCATGATTCACATGAATTAATTCAGTTTCTACATAATTTTAATTAAAAACTACAACGCTGTGTTTACTATACAATTTAATCTCGGAAAAATGTGCAAATACGTCGTTTTATTTGAACACATTACTATTTTTTTCTAATTAAAAAGTAATTTAAATAAATTTTAAATACAACGATGTGCACATTTTCCCGAGATTGGAAATGTGCCACTTTAATCTCGAATGATTGCACTCGCATTTAAGCACGATTACAAAGCGTCCCGTTTTAACAAGAAAAAAGTTGGTCAAATTGTTAGGTATATGTTTACAAAAAACGCAACAAATATTAATCACTAAATAAAACAGTCGCACATTATCTTAAAATCAACAAAGCAAAAAAACACTGTTTAGTGAGAAAAACAAAATAAAATATTTAGTGAGAAATACCGAGGTTTAATTTTCGCAACGGGTCCAAACGCGCTGGACAATCCGGATAATCGCGAATCCGTATAACTGAGGTCCGGATAATTGTGGTTCTACTGTATAGAATAATGTATTGCGGGAACGAGTATACATATAAATAAATAGTTGCGAGTTCACCCGCGGGTGCAAGACGTGGCGTAGGAGCGGGTGTCGCCGTTACAGGTGGGGCTCCCACGGTCCGATTGCACCTGCTTCGTCGGCATCCATCAGCTGCGGCACGTCCCGCCGCCTGCTCCTCGGCCAACGTCACTCATCCAACCCCCGTATTATGCCGACCACGTGGCGATTTTAAAAATGACTTTTATGGCAATTAAATCGCCCATAAAAAGCGCCTTCGATAAGATAGCCGCGTCCTGTTGATAACTTGACGAGACCGCAGAGTCGCCTTAATTAATGTTTAACCCCGTAATCATTATAATTTATAACTCACCCCCCGATATTAACGATCTAGTTAACGTAGCGAATTCTCGATACATCGGGTCGAAGCTCGCTCGTTACTCCAATGAATATTTACGTGTCGTAAATAATCGGGAATTCATTAAATTTAATTGAAAAGTGCTAGACACACGACCACACGACATTAAATTAGCTTTACCTATGTTATTTCTTGTCTAATATTTTAGACCCGCTCGTTTTTCTTTCTCTGCACTCTCTTAAACTGAACTGAATCGCTAATTGGTTGTAATATTAACAATTTTTAATTGTGAAAGGAATGCCGCTATGAATTAGTGAATATTTTGCTGCGGTTCGAACTAGGGTTGCGAATATTAAGAATCGGTCACTTATTTTAACAACAATTAAAATTTATTTAATAAAAGAATCAATAAATTACTAGTGATGAGCAAAGCAAGACCAAGACCAAGACCAAAACTGTAATAGTCTTAGTATCGGTCTTGGTCTTGCTTATTAGGTCTTGGTCTTGTTCTTGCACAACTGTTTCTAGTCTTGGTCTTGGTCTTGGTCTTGCTTATTCGGTCCTGGTCTTGCGTATTCAGTCTTGGTCTCAACCATTTAGCGTAATACATGTACTTATGGCGCCGAAACATTGACTTTAACAAAAAGGACCATTAATAGAATCCGTGTAGCACAAACAGCAATGGAACGATCAATGTTAGGGATATCTTTAAGAGACAAGATACGTAATACGATTATCAGACAACGTACACAATTCACGGATGCAGTAACCATGATAACGAAGTTGAAGTGGAATTGGGCCGGCCATGTGGCTTGTTTGAAAGACGATATGTGGACGAAACGTATAGTCGAATGGAGACCAAGGCAAAAAACATACAGAAGCAGAGGCAGACCACCAACCAGGTGGTATGATGATGTCAAAAGGGTATCAAGTAATTGGATCCAGGCTGCACAAAATAGAAGTGAATGGAGGGACCTGAGGGAGGTCTATGTCCAGCAGCGGACAACTTAGACTGCGAGAAGAAGAAGAAGATGTACATTTTTGGCAAATTTTTCAGATCTTTGATAGATATAAATTGAAAATTATGTACAATTTGTATCTAATTTATAAACCTTTATTTTACTACAGTTGAATAATATCAAAAAGTGATCTTATTTATAGAGTTTAATCACTTCTACTTCTTCACTCATATTCGGTTTTGGTTTTGGTCTTGGTCTTGTTCGTTCCGTCTTGGTCTTGCTAGCATAAAGACAGTCTTGGTCTTTGTTTTGCAAAAATGCAAGACCAAGATCAATTTTGCTCATCACTACTAATTACTTAAAACAATAACTAAAATACTAGTAGATTTACTTAATAAATATTTAACTTACTAAACTACCACTTATTTATTTTTACCGCTCGTTAGAGATCACTTTCATTTTCACCAAGAGCGAGCTAAGAAGAGAGACTGTCTCTCACCGCATTCTGGCCGCTTATATGTGTAGTTAGTTGTCGATATGCGGGCTTCTACAGATGTCTAGCGAGTTCTCCGTTCAATCGATGCGGGCGTTCAAGGTCGCGGACCGAGTTAGCTTAACTTCGTTCAGTTTTCTAGAAGAATCTAGCGCGTTTGCTACAATATTTATTTTAAAATTTTAATTCGGATAAACCGACGACTGGCCATCGAATAATAGACACCCTATTTCATACATTTCATTTAACCAATATGAAAATTTTGCCCAAAAGCCTTTTTAGAGGGCTCCCAATGATTTTACTGGGCTCAAACCTCAAATCCATAAACGAATGACCCTGCTTTTGATAAATCTTTCAGGTAAATCTTTGAAAGTGTGCTTAAGAACGTTCAGCTTTCTTTTTGTTGCAGACGTATGATTTTAATTTTCTTATCTGACTTAGTGATGAGCAAAATTGGTCTTGGTCTGGCAGTCTTGGCATTGGTCTTGCATTTTTGCATTTTAGCAAGATCAAGACCAAGACCAAACAAACAAAACCAAGACCGAGTATGCAAGACCAAGACCAAATACACAAGACTGGTCTTGGTCTTGCTTTGCTCATCACTAATCTGACTTTGAAAACCGCATTTTCTATGGCTTAGTTTGACCAAAAATATTGCACCACTTTATGACATTTAGATTATTTGTAAAAAATGATTATTAAGCTCGTCAAAAACAATTATTTGAAGAAGCAGTTATTTTTAATGTTGCCCTATTTCAAGAACCAGCCACCGCTGAATAAAATGCAAGCTCCGAGCGGCGATTACAACAAATGTATCATAAGTTTAGAGCAATAGACGTAATAAATCAGTCGCCATTATGAACGCTTCTCATAATTCAAAATGCAAGTTCTGATTACATCAATAATTGTGTGTAGTGTAGGTGAATAAAAGCAAGTTATAGGCAACAGTATTTCATCCGGCTTTCTTGAATTATTTACCCATAACAAAACGAAATAAATTCACAATATTCTTACAACAACTTATTTGTTTATGATTAATGGTAGCCGCCATTCTCCGACCATTCAGCGTCATTAGAAAAGATATGTTTGCATACATTAACATTTCATATAATTGGAATTTCTGAAAAACCACAAGCTCACGCTTTTAGTAGCAAGTAATGAACGTAACGCGAAACGTTCGAAACAAAGTAACGTATTAATCAACTTGTCTAAAAGTGAAAAGCAAGACACGATACGAGCCCTTATACAGCTAGTTAAATTCTTTCAAAACTCCGATTATCTTTTAGTTTTTAATTGTCTAACACGGGTAGGCAACTTACGTAGACGGAAGCGTGTGAAGAAGATGGATCGTCGCCGCGCTGTAAATAAAACAAAGAAATTTTTTTTTTTTTGAAATATCTCCACCAGACGTTTTGCGATTAATTTAAAAAACAAAGAAAACCCGTAGGAGACGAATAGAAGTCACGGTTTTGTTGACTCGGCGTTGCGTAAAAAAATTCGATTGCGCCAAACCAAAAACGAGAAAAAGTGTTGGGATGAAGTTCTGTGCAGTTCTTTGTGCGAGATGAGGTTTGCATATTATACACCTGTCATTTTGACCGATGAATTTACAATCGCGAATAAGTTATAGGCACCTAAGTAAATAAAATAATAAGGTTTATCTCTTTGTTAAATAAGCATATCGTCGAAGAAACTAAAAAAACACTTACAGGATGGAGTACGTTTTTTCTTCCATTGGTAACAATGACAAAACAGTACTTACACGTGTGCAAACATTTAAAAGTAATTATGCATAAATTTAAAAAAAATTAGTGGTGAAATGATAAAAACAATTTACCATGTTTAACCTTCCGTGTACGAGGTGGGGTATAACTAACGTGACCAATTTTTTTTTTGTTAAAACGGTACGCTTGGTAATCGAGCTTAAAACCGAGTGTGCGCATTCGAGCTCAAAGTGGCACATTCCGATCTCGGGAAAATGAAGCGCGCCGCTCCGCGTCGCGCTTCATTTGCCTCCCTCGCTCGGAAATGTGCCACTTCTCGCTCGAATGCGCACACCTTCGTATTTATTAAATTTTCTAACTTAAACTTTTTTTCCATTCAACAAATTTAATTTAGCTCAGTAATTATCTATTATATGTTCGAAAAACGTATTTTTACCATAGCAATGAGTGGAAAAGAGCGAAAAGATACAACAAAAGCATAAGTACGAGTGAGAGGAACGATAAAAAATTATTTACTAATTTTTTGTCACCAAAATTATTTCAAATCACATTAAAAACCGAGTGTGCACATTCGAGCTCAAAGTGGCACATTCCGATCTCGGGAAAATAAAGCGCGCCGCTCCGCGTCGCGCTTCATTTGCCTCCCTCGCTCGGAAATGTGCCACTTTTCGCTCGAATGCGCACATCCTCGTATTTATTACATTAATAAAATTTACCATAAGTTCCTTCAAATCAAAAATTTTAATTTAATTTATTAAATATCGATTTTATATTCGAAAAACGTATTTACCATAGCAATGAGTGGAAGAGAGAGAGAAGATACAATGTGTTTTACTTAGACCTATTGGTTATTAATTATTAAAATATATTTCTTATCATTGAACTGTCATAGAGTACAATTTTTTGGATTTTATTTCCTATTATATTTTGGGTATGGCAAACCCCACCTAGTAAGGCATGTGACATTTAGTGACGTAGTATGCGGAAGGTTAAAAATCAAAAAATTGTATTAAAAATAATAATTAACGCTGTAAATATAATAGAATGGTCTTTATTCATAAAAAAAAAAAATTTCTTTCTAATTTCACGGGCCACCACATCATTTGAAAATATACAATAAGAAACTATTTCAGTATTTTCTTTTAAATTTTTAATTGACATTTACGGGTCGCTACCAAGTGTTAAATTTTAAATAAAAACTCAAAATCTCTACATTTGTTAGATTCTTTTATTCATAAGTCAAAATGTAAGAAATACAAAATTATTGTTATTAGGGTAAAAGTACCGGTTTTAGATGCGTTAGACCCAGTTTTAGACACTTGAGTAATTTTGATAAAATAACTTGAAAAATACGAAAAAAACATAATTGACGTTTCTATCGTAGTTAAAGATACATTAATTACACTTATAGCAGTATCGATAATTCTTATATTTTATATTTGTCAAAATAAAGTGAATAATGTCCCCAACTGGTACAGTGTCCAAAATCGGTGCTTCTACCCTATTACAAATTAAGACATATATAAATATTTGAATTATTTACTTTTAAGAAACAAGGATTAATTTATTAGTATTAGGGTACTTTTTCCTATACTCTTTCATCAACAAAAGCAAATATTGCCTTTGTTCTTCATTGGTTGTAATCAATTTATTATAGTTATTCCTCCATTAAGGCAACACCACGCTTAGCTATGTCTTTCACTACTCGCATCAAATGAACGACATTTTTGGCAGCTCCATAATCAGCGTCTTCGTTCTAAGTTTCCACATCTTTGTTCAAAAAATTTGATGAGATACCCATAATCTGGAAGAATCGTAACGAGTTGCTACTCACGAAGTTTTCTATATTTTCTTCGTGAATATGTTTGACATCAATGTTTATTTTTTTTAGAAATTTTCTGTGCCTTCAATTTTTAATGCTTCTACCATTTTCTTCTTCTCTTAAACTGAAATTTCGTTATCGAAAAATGCAAACGCAACCAGCTCTTCCGACAAATATCACAAATGGCATAGTATTTTTTTCAGCACAAGAGTAGCCATTTTTTTGTTAAAGCTTTCAAAGGCTTTAAGGTCTTTCAATAATTGTAGGTCGTTTCTTGGTGTTGATCATCCGGTAGAGATATGAAACCAATATTTAATATATATTATCACTGTGAAAATGTATATTTCTGTCATAGCTTTCTCGTCCTTTTTCGTTAGTTTACATAGGTAAATTTTCAAGCAATAAATGGCTCTTGCCGTGCCGGGGGGAGGTTGCCTATGCGAATCTGCATGTTCACTTGCAGTTAAAATGCTAAATAAAATTTTAAATGAACAATTACTAAGACTTTTATTTAAGCGATCATACATTGCTTTCTGTTAAAGTTTGACGACTGGTAGCGACCTCTAAATCGTGTACAAAAAATTTAAAAAAAATCTGTTTCATATTTCCATGTATATAATCGAATGACGAAGTGGCTTGATGATAATTCAAAAATCGAAAAATAAGGACCACCCTTATATATAAGTTTCTAATTAATTTGAAAAATCTAATTTATTTATTCCTTCTGTAATGCTCGAATGGACGAGCAATTAAACGGCGACACTTTTGGAAAAGTTGATCTCAGGAATCGTCTATGCAGAAATGAGAGCATATCTCGACACGTCCACAATGTTGCACAAGCTATGTCTGGGACCATGAATTTTTCCCGTATAAACAATTGATTTTCTAATCTCGAAGGGCTTAGTTTCAAATATGCAAAGAAACGACACTGCACTCCGAAATAAGTTGCTCGAAATAACTTGACACAATTATTGCTTCGGTGCAGTAAGCGTCGCAATTTTATTACTGGTTTATTATGGGGAAATTTTGGTTGCTGAATCTCAAGCGTGGTATGAGTTTTGAATCGTAGTGGTAGGTACAACTATCGTATCACAATAATACGGATTTTATATTAGTTTAACAGTATATATTTACTATTTATATTAATTGAGGTTATGTGAATGTATAGTATAGTACATTTATTAGACGCCAAATCAGTTACAACCAGTGCTGGTACAATTTTTGTATCAGCTGGTATGATTTTAATAATACTTTTTACTTCGTGTACATTTTTGTATAAACTTAAAGCGAATTGATAAAACCTAATAATTAACCTGAAACAAATTTAAAACAAAATTAGTCTAAAGCATCAGTTCTCAAATTTTTCGGTTGCGCCTTAATTATTTTGTTTAATTACCATAAAAGCATGCTTGGATTTTTTGTGTTTTTTTTTGTAATATTTGACTCAATTATTATAATACAATTTTGAGAAACTTGTAATATAGTGTGTCTACAATTATTTGTAGGATTTTAAATGGGCCCCGACTTCAAAAAGTTTGAGAACCGGTGGTCTAAAAACAAGAAAAATTTTTGCACGTGTCCATATACAACGAAGTATAAATTTTATGCCCTTTCTATAGTGACGGTTGTTTCACTATTATCCTCGAGCCTCGAATTACACGGTTGTTGAATTTTAATAAAATTCATAGAATTGCTAAGGATGGGTCCTTAATTCTCCACCGTTTCTTGGAAAAAAAGCCTTGTTGCAATCGCTTTCGTAATGCGAAAGAACAATAAACAATGTATAATTAAGAGCCGGCAGGCCAATATGAGAAGGATACCATTATACGGATATTTACGTCGTGATAAACACCAAATTTATGGTATAAGATAATGCTTATGGTTGGTATAATATCAGATCGATCATATTGGCTGTTGGCACGAATATGTCAAGGCAAACTTTTGATCCGGTAGCGGTGATAAGTGTAAATTCCATTTTTTCAATTCCGTTCTGCAAACCATTATCTGATGGATCGAGAATGTATCTCAGCGTGACATGGTAACCATAAGCAATGTCCTGTTTATATTTATGTCTATTTCCAGCTACCGTACTACCAGCTAATATGCAATTTAAACATTCTTTCTATTAATTTATCTTCATTTGAAGAGATTACGTTGTTCATAAGTGTAACACAAAAAATATAATGCCCCGTATTTTATTCCAGGTTCGGGAAATTTATTTCTCTTTACAAGTTATTAGACGCTAATCCTTTCCATGTCTGCGCATATTAAGTCTTATTCGCAATTTCGCGTGTTATCTCGGTGATATACGTCCAAAGCGAATGCCATTATTAATATTTAATCTGCTTATCTTTATCCATCAACAAGTTCGTAAGAGTACTAGCGCTTCCGTTCGCTCAGACTTAAGAAAAATTCACTTTAATCAGCGGACGTACAAAAATCGAAACTTCGAAGTTGTTATCGCTCAAGTTATTAACAATTTGATCAATAGAAAACGAAAATAATAAAAAAAATTGTTCGACTAACAAAATTTAATTTTTTAAACGCATACGAAAATATTTTTTGTGGTTTGGTACGCTCAGTTTTTAAACCATACGAAAACGTTATTTAAAGACCCGAGCTTATAGTTTTTAAAGGACCTTCTACAAATAACGGCGCTACAATTTTTTAACGTACACTTTTGGGCTTAAAAATGTTCCTAATACTTCAACCCTTAATTACTTGAAGAATTAACATTGCGCCCTATGCCAATTTGGAACGTGGTTTATGGAAATAAGTGTCGAATTCCAAATTCAAGTCACTTTAGTAATCGGATCGAAATTGAGGGCGCCACGATCGTTTTTATGAGTCAAAGTAAATTTTTTTGATTTATTTAGTTTTCTTTTTGTTAAATAAGTCTTTGCACTATATTTGGTAGCACATGGATTAAAAAACATGGAGAGCGCCAGAAAATGACACCGGCTATAGTTGCTAGGGGTACGTAGGAACATCCCCTTGCAATATAAAGCAATTCTATTTTTTTCATTTTTTGCCACAAAAACATGGGTTTAAAATCCATGTTTTTTCAAAAAAAAAACGTTTTTCTCAAATCTTTGAAATAGCACGCCTATGGTTTTTTAGGCCTATCTGAAGTCAAAAAGGCTGCCAAATCCGAATCTGTATAGTTTTTAAAGATCCGTCCACAAATAACGGCGCTACAATTTTTTTAAAGTAAAATTTTGTGCAAAAAGTGGACCTAAAATTGCAATTTTTAATTACTCGAAAAATTTACGTTGCGCCCTATACTTATTTTACATGTATCTTATGTAGAAAAGTCTCAGAATTGCGAATCCGTCTCTCTTGTAATAATTGCATCAAAAATAAGGGCGCTACAATTTTTTTTGCGAGTCCAGGGGTATTTTTTTTGATTTATTTAGTTTTATCGAAAATTTTTATTTTAGAGCGGGAGCGCCAGGAAATAACACCGGCTATAGTTGCTAGGGGTACGTAGTAACATCCCCTTGCAATATAAAGCAATTTTATTTTTATTTTTTGCAAAAAAAAACATGGATTAAGAACGATTCGTCATAATCAATTTATTTTCTAAGCGAAACACCAAATTTCTGTTGCCCTAATTAGCTATTGGTTATATTTAACTTATCAACGATAAAGAAGTATAACTTCTAACATGCGTACATCAGCATGCACCTCGTTTTATTTTTTATTGTAATTGTAAATAGTTTTTTGTTTAATTTCACATTTTGAAAGAAACATAAAAAATTGATTAATACCGCAAGCAGCTTCGACCATTAAAACACATTATTTAACGATTTTTTAATTAGAACTTTAATGAAGAGTACGAAAATTATTAAAGACTTTTTAATAAAGATCGATAGAAAAAAATTAACGTTCCGAAGATGGATGACCTATTGCGAGAGCCGCTGAATGATTTCTAACAGCAACAAAAGTGTAAAAAATAATGTTTGCATTTATGGTACGTAATTAAGGCAGTTCGCTTTTAAAAATACGCAAAATATTAACTGCAACGTCAACCATTTATCTATGAGCTGCCAGGTAAATAATTAATTATCTAAACTTAAAAGTAGATCGGATTTTAATAGGCTTCTTGTTGACGTCTCAACGTTAATGTATAGGGCGATTTTATACGAAAAAAAAACGCTGCTATTACAGCTTGTTTTTTTCTGCATAAGTAAATAATTTATTAATTTTATTTATTAGTCGCAAACCGCCGATAATAAGGTTACTTTTTTTTTAATGCGATCAGTCACCCACGTTTACGCAAGTGTATCGCGTTTCCTATTATATATCAAGGATTTTTTTGCACAATCCTTTTTCTTAATATTAATCTAACACAATCAACAGCAGGTTTCTAATTTATATGGAGATTTAAATTGCCTTCTGCTGGTAGTTACAAAAGTCTATCTATTAAATAAATCATACAGCCTACTACCTACTGCTTGTTTAGTAAGTCGATTTCAGATTTAAAATTCTAATTTTAACAATATGCCCGAACGCCGAAAGATGTAGCGGATTCCGCTCTTCTCACAAAGAGCTTTTCCCGAGGATCCTCCACGTATGTTGTTATCTGAAGCCCTCTCGCTCCCGGTTTTGCATGGCTCGAAGAGGGCGATGACAAGGCATATTTTAAGTTCACTTCCTCTTAACAAGCGAGCTTTGTTTCTTTTTATTTTGCTCGAGCACCGCAAAAAAATTCGGCGCTTGAGACTTCACTTCGAGCGGGCAAAAATTACGTGCTGCAAGCTTGCATATTTCGCGAGCGCTTCTTTTTGCGGAATTCGCACCGAAATTTCTAAAGTTGCAATTTTTTTCAGTTCGATTTTTAATTGGTCGTCTTGTGAATCCCGGATAGTACAAAAAAAATGGTAAAATTGATTTTTATCAATCAGAAGAAAATTTAGATTGGTATAAAAATTGCAGATTTCTATTTTCTCTTGCAAAAATAGTCAAATAAAGATTTTTTATGTTTTGTATTGTTGAGTTTAAAAGCATTTAAACAGAAATTTGGTGTTCCGCTTAGAAAATAAATTGATTATTTCGAATCGTGCTTAAAACCGAGTGTGCACATTCGAGCGAGAAGTGGCACATTTTCGATCTCGGGAAAATGAAGCGCGCCGCTCCGCGTCGCGCTTCATTTGCCTCCCTCGCTCGGAAATGTGCCACTTCTCGCTCGAATGTGCCCATCGTCGCAGTTAGCGTGTACCTTGGCCCTTTTTTCACTTGTAATAATAAGTTTTAATAGTTGAAGCTGCTTGCGGTATTAATCAATTTTTTGTTTTTTTCAAAATATGAAATAAAAAAAAACTATTTACAATTACAATAAAAATAAAACGGTGTGCGTACTGATGTACGCACCTTAGAAGTTTTACTTCTTTATCGTTGCTAAATTAAATATAACCACGTGTTACGTTTAATAACTAATTAGGGGAACAGAAAATTTGGTGTTCCCGCTTAGAAAATAAATTGATTATTTCGAATCGTGCTTAAAACCGAGTGTGCACATTCGAGCGAGAAGTGGCACATTTTCGATCTCGGGAAAATGAAGCGCGCCGCTCCGCGTCGCGCTTCATTTGCGTCCCTCGCTCGGAAATGTGCCACTTCTCGCTCGAATGTGCCCATCGTCGCAGTTAGCGTGTACCTTGGCTCTTTTTTCACTTGTAATAATAAGTTTTAATAGTTGAAGCTGCTTGCGGTATTAATCAATTTTTTGTTTTTTTCAAAATATGAAATAAAAAAAAACTATTTACAATTACAATAAAAATAAAACGGTGTGCGTACTGATAAACGCACCTTAGAAGTTATACTTTTTTATCGTTGCTAAATTAAATATAACCACGTGTTACGTTTAATAACTAATTAGGGGAACAGAAAATTTGATGTTCCCGCTTAGAAAATAAATTGATTATTTCGAATCGTGCTTAAAACCGAGTGTGCACATTCGAGCGAGAAGTGGCACATTTTCGATCTCGGGAAAATGAAGCGCGCCGCTCCGCGTCGCGCTTCATTTGCGTCCCTCGCTCGGAAATGTGCCACTTCTCGCTCGAATGTGCCCATCTTCGCAATTAGCGTGTACCTTGGCCCTGTTTTCACTTGTAATTTTTTTTAAATTGTATATGGGCGATTCTCAGATAACTGTGATTTTTTATGTCCATTATTTTATTTATCATCCAACTTATTAAGAAGTCATTAATATTATAAATCTGATAATTTTCTTCCGTCTACATTAGATATTGGAACATAAGTGGTCTTAGATTATACATAACTTACGAAAATGTACTGAAAATGTCAGTACCGTGGCATGTCCGATTCTCATTTTTCAAACTAAATGTAAAAATTTCCATTGATATTCGTTTTGTAATTTACAAGTTACTTCTCATAACTTAAGTCTAATATATAGTCCATTAAATTATATTGAAATTATACGAAAATAATGTTTGGTAAAAAAAATAATCGTCTTTGATTTATGTCCGAGAATTTTATTCAATTTTTAAGTTTAAACTATTTGCCGCCTAATCGCCATCTTAATTTAGTTTCATCCACCCTTCTGGCAGCATTTTCAGGAGGAACTATTTGTGCAACGTTTACAGCTGTGTATTTATTTTGAATTTTCAAAAATATAATTAAAGTAATTTGTTTTATTTTGAAAAAGGTAAGTCATAAAATTACATGTCAGTACCATGTTCTTGAAATTTAGGGTTATCAATACGACGTTTGAATTAATTATAGTTTTTTATTTACTTTAACGTAAACAATCGAAATTATTTTATTTATCCGCATTATATAGTTAGGTCAATTATAAATTCAAATGTCAGTACCGTGGATATCAGAACCATGGCAAAAATAAGAAATAATTTTTTAATTTATTTGTCCTCAATGTTTTAACTTATTTCTGTATTTATTTGTTATAGTTTTGTTCAATTTTTTTGACAGAATAACAATTGAATGTGAATTTCGAAAAAAAAAAACTGGCGTTCAACTAGTAGCAACAAAGAACTTTCCAAATCGTGGTCTAGCAGAATTTTGGTCAAGTATTAATGTACCAGGCCAATTTTATTCAAAAAAGGGATAAAAAACAAAAGTTTTGACGTTTAATTTTTTCTTATACATTATATAGAAAATTTATCATTGCAATAAATATTTTGAGGGTAGTCTGGCACACTGTTGCGTCAAGAATAGGGGCGCCAAACTGAAATTTTTATATTCTACTTATCAAAAGTTCTTCGAATAGTAAAACATTGTACTTATGTCTTATACATCATTTTTACAAAAAATTAGGAAAAAAAATTATAAAAAAAAACAATTGGCCAAGTCACAGATCGCCGGACAGTTGGTTTATTATTTGTCGAATATCTAAAAAGTAATAAAGTCCATTTTGTGCTTATTCTGGTTCACCACCCCTTTTAACGGTCGCCGCTTGGGCTATTATATGTCAGTACCATGGCATTAAAATTTTCAAATTTTGTCAAAGTTTTCGTTTTGTTGTAGTAGTAGTAGAACTACAGCACAGGCTTAGTTCTGTGTATAATTGGAGAAAGAAAACACCCAAAACACGCGTTTTAAAACATTTTATTAAACTTCGCTAAAAAAAATAGTTATAAAAATCACAGTTATCTAGGAATCACCCATGTAACAATTTGGTGATAAAATGAATTGCATCATAGTGGGGCACTAATAAGGCATCCATCATAAAATATTTGAAAGCATTAGCAACCGTTTACTCAAATTGCTATAAGATTTAAAAATTAGTGGATCTATGGCCTAGGTACAAAAGAGGTGATGTACCTTGGCTCTATTTACATTAAGCAAAATAAAACCCATTGTTCTATGAAAACTATATATTTATTTTTGGATTATAACAACTACTAACATTCTTCTTTGAGATGACACTAAAATTGTTTCAAAAACTAACCAAACATTTCTCGTATACGAAAATTTCACATACTTAATGATCAACTTTGCAAAAATTTAAATTTAAATTAAAATAAAGTTGCCTTAGATACAAAGGAACCAAGGTACAACAGGTTCCCTAGTTCTTTTGGCACATTGAGAATAAAATGTGATTTCGGTTTACACGCCGTTCTCCGAAAATCATCTACCATGTAAATTGGGAAATAGATGGACATCGAGGCGGCGTCAAGATTACATTTTTTTTAGTGTAGGCGCAGTAGCATAAATTTTGGAAACCACTGGCTCAAAACAAATAAATTTCGTCAAACGATCTTTATTCAATAATTTATTCTTATTATGATCTAAAGAATTGATTACTATTGAGTAAAACTAGAGAAGACCCCTTTAAAAAATTCATGAGAAATATTTTAAGGTGTCTTTTGGTCTTGATGCTCAAAATAAGCAGTCCGTTTATTATCAAAGAATCTAACAGGTAGTTTCGAATGCATTCTGATGTCCATTTAGATAATAAAACACACACTTAATAAGGCGCGGAACTACGTTAATTTAGTATCATTACTGAAAAACAAGATACAGTACAATCAATTTATTTCTACATTAACGTAGATAATAAAGCACTGCGCTCAATTACCTGACCATGCCCGAAGAAGTAGTACAATAATAGTTGGAAGTCCTTTAGAAAAATTATTTAACTTGACATATGCCACTGGCCCTTTCAATAAGCCTTTTTAGTTCCGTGTCATCTAAGAATTACAATACACACAATTAGAAATTATTACCTGGCCTTTATATAAATAAACTCTCAACAACCAGAATGTCAATTATAGAAACTTGAAAGCGCGTTCGAGCCGTAGTTATGGAGGAAACTTTTTCAGTTTTTCGTTTCGTAATAATAATAAATTTAATCAATCTGTAAAAGATATAACACAAACTATTTTCTGACTATTAGAACAGCTTCTTGTGTTAACTGATATTATCTAACTCCGCTTACAGAACTTCACGTTGAGTTATGGCTTCGTTTTCCCTAACTGAAAAAAACCCGGTGCCCGTACGTATGTGCGCGCGTTAGAAAATCAAAAACAAAGCAAAATATCCATAAGTTGGCCGGTTACCTCTAGAAATTAATCAATTTTATACGTAAAATAATTGTAAATTTTTTTAGTGCATTATTTGCAATACATAATTAATTAATTACAAGTCGAACTATTCAAACCCGTTTTTCTCGTAATTTTTAAATAGTACGCCTATGATTTTTTGATCCGATCCGAAGCCAAAAAGTCTGGGAATCTGAATCTGTATAGTTTTTAAAGCTCAATTCACAAATAACGACGCTACAATTTTTTTTAGTAAAATTTTGTGCAAAAAAATGAACCTATAACTTCAACCCTGAATTACTTGAAAAATTAACATTGCGCCCTATGCCGATTTTATTTTTATCTTATAGTAAAAGCCTCAGAATTCTGAATCTGGATGATTTTAATGATCGGATGAAAAATGAGGACGCTACACTCCATGTTTTTTTCGGATTTTTGACGATTTTGGGGGTTTTGAGTTAGGACCAAATTCCGACGTGCGAGAATTGGGAACGTTCAGAAATGAAAGGATTTAACGAAATTCGTAAAGACGGCGGAGTTAAAGCATTTGGAAAATAAAAAAATTTACCAAAATTTACATTTCATAAGTTTCAAGGGCGTTTTTCTCCTAGATTTAACATTGGACCCTGTTGATTTTTTTGGTTGCTTTTGCGCTCAGATAAACGGACTTTTAAAATCTGAAAGGTTTTTGAAGATCCGTTTACAAATAACCGCGATATGATTTTTCAAATTGGAAATTTAGAAAACATTAATTACAAGTCAAACTATTCGAACTCGTTTTTCTCAAAATTTTTAAATTGTACGCCTATGGTTTTTTAATCTTATCCAAAGCCAAAAAGTTTGAGGAATCCAAATCTGTATAGTTTTTAAAGATCAGTCTACAAATAAGTGCGCTACGTTAATTTTTACGAAAAATTATGTCCAAAAAAATGAACCTAAAACTTCAATTCTTAATTACTCGAAAAATTAACAAATTCAGTCAAAATTTTATTGCGACAAATTGAAAAAGGACTAATTCGAGCAAAATAGATGCCTCGGCGATCTTTTAAAATTTAAATTTGCATTTCATACGGTCAAATTTTTAATTTAGTTCGATTTACAACTTTATTTGCCCAAATCGAGGTTATCAAAAGCCACAAAACAGGTGGGACTTTATTCTAATCAATTGATAACCCGTGTCGACAACTTTCCACATTCCATTTTTATTTCTAACTACTATACACTTCGAAAGCAGCCAAACCCAACGGTTTTCGACGAGGATTTTACCCCCTTCGAGCCGACCACGAGCATCTCATCACCAAAAGAGACGTCCGGATAGATTATTTGTTCTTGGCTTCAATACAAAAATTATTAAAATTTTTCTAGCCGTTAAAACTTGTCCACGCTATAATTTTGATTATTAAAAAGTTAATAATAACTGTGGCATTACATAATAAAAAAATGATAACTTCTAGCACTTTAATTTTTATTAAGAAAAGCCCTCAAAAAATTATAAATCTCAAAAAAAGTTCAATTTAACGATTTTCTTAGTAGCAAATACATTTCTAATTATTGTTTATGTTTTAAAATCCGAGAAAAATTTAATTTTATCAACAATCAATACACCCATACAGTAAAATCTGTAACTAAAATTTTTTACTATAAAAATTGTTCTGGTTTTTGAATTTTGTTCAATTTATAGTTTGTAATTTTATAAAAAATCATTTTCGATAAAATAATTAATAATTTTCATTGTAAAAAAATATTAAAACGTCTTTCAGTACATGACTAGGTGTCGGAAAAACTATTTCATAGAAATTACTTATCAAAAAAAAAAAATAACTAGAACCCCAAAAAACAGGTCAGCTATTAAATCAATTAAAAGAGATTCTATATTGATGCCCGGAATTCTTTGAAAACGCCATTATTTATAAAACAGCATAATTCGAAATAATTTCTAAAAGATATTAATAACGATTTGTTGTTAATCAACTTTTACGGGATAGTAAGTCGACGTTACAGAAGAAAACTTGATTTATAGAAGAAAAACGCGTACGGGAACGCAACAAGCAAAGACTAATGATTATAATTACAATGTTCTGTTACCATCAGAACGCATGTTTTCTCATACCACCATTCTTTAATCTGCAATTTATACCTTATTATTAATTCGCGTCCGAAGTCCTTTGAAAAATTATAAATCACGGCTAAAATAAGTGTGTGTGCGCGCACGATAAATAATTAATGTCCGAAAGAGTTAACGACGTGCTTTATGGGGAGCAAGATTTTATGGAAAATAATAAAAATATGTGCACGTTAACAGGAAACGGAGAGGGTTCTCGTGTTGGATGTCATATGAAGCCCTCATGACATTAATTTACATTAGTTAAAGCAAACAACACACATGCCCGTCTCCCTGCACATTGTGTCGCACTAATAAATATTATCATTAAATTGTTCTTAAAAAAAAATAAAAGAGAAGAAGAGGAGAACTCGAGCCGATGACGAGGCGTTAACTTTTTAACGCCAGAGCTCGAATGCAAATGTGAAATAATAAAAGTTTCCTGTTTAACGTTGTTTACTAAAGTTTGACACTGTTTTACGTCTAAATACTTCCTCCTTGTTGAAGTTATACTTCTTGCGAGTGCAATTTTAGCGGGCAACGCGAGTTGCGCGCGCACAACTATCGAAAATTCAACAGTATGAAGTTAGCCGTCTAAGAAAGTTAATTAATTATTGTGAATCGTGCTTAAGGCCGAGTGTGCACATTCGAGCTCAAAGTGGCACATTTCCGATCTCGGGAAAATGAAGCGCGCCGCTCGCGTCGCGCTTCATTTGCTTCCCTCGCTCGGAAATGTGCCACTTTTCGCTCGAATGCGCACATCTTTGTATTTATTACATTTGTCTACTTTATCCTTTGATCGTTCAAACCATATATTTAAATTTACTTTAGCAAATATCGATTTTATGGTCGAAAAACGTATTTACCATAGCAATGAGTGGAAGGGAGCGAAAAGATACGCAAATCCCGTGAATACGAGCGAGAGGGAACAATTAACATTGTTCAACTGACTTTTGTCTAATTTATTTGCCCAAATAATTGTGAATCATGCTTAAAACCGAGTGTGCACATTCGAGCTCAAAGTGGCACATTCCGATCTCGGGAAAATGAAGCGCGCCGCTCCGCGTCGCGCTTCATTTGCCTCCCTCGCTCGGAAATGTGCCACTTTTCGCTCGAATGCGCACATCTTCGTATTTATTAAATTTGTTTACATTAATTTTTGCATATTATGCTTTGTTTTCGATTTTCCATACAAAAATGAAACAGGTGTACAAGGGGGAGGTGTAAAAACTAGATTTTTTAAGAAAGTCGTGGTTACATTTTTATTTAATCACGTCGAAAAAGTATAACTTCTAACGCAACGTGTTTTTTTAATATTCAATCGCCAGATCGAAGCGTTTAAAAATATATCAATTATTTAAACGAGGGGTGAGCAACCTTTTTATTCAACGGGCTAATTTAAATTTTAAAATTTTTAACGGGCCGCACATAAACTTGTTAATAATTTACAAAACTTTATTTATAATAAACGTTAGAATAAAAAAATATCATTAAGGCATTTGCGAATTTGAATTTTCTAATTGGGGAAGGTGGCGGGTGTCATGGCGTCGCCGCAGTACAGACAACGTTGGGCCGTTTGAAAATTCACATACTAACAAATAGCACAAATAAAACACTTGACCATCTTAGATATGGCGTAAATTCTACCCTAAATAATAGCATTTTATCCCGCAATGGTCGATGGAAGCTAAATAGACGAAATAATTAGAAAGATGGATGTCGTACACGGCATCCATCGAAGCCGGCCTATGGTATCCCGTGTAAAACAGCCACAAATAATCATTTACAATTTCGATATTAAATATCAAAGTTACCACTAACCTTTTATTATCAATCGAAGTGGCACTATTTAAGGGCACTTTTAACACATATTTTAGAACGTCTCCGTAATTTTATCTTATTTAACTATGCAAAAGTTGTATCACAATTTGGCACACATGACATTAACCACGCACTCGAATGGCGGCCGCGGGGAACAAAAGCGCAGCGGCCTATGGCAAAGCCTTCTATGTTTAAGTAGAATTCGAATTTAATTCCCTATACCATGCTATAAAATAAATTAATTTCGAAATTTGCCGAAACGGCCGATTTCATGCTTCGCAAATTGTTTATTAACGATTATTAAATTACAAAAATTCCGGATAGCTAATATTTTTTAAATGGGATTTACATATTTTCGAAATATGCCAAAACGGCCGTTTGTAAGTTTTCTAATCGTTTGTTAACGACGTTTCGGCGCTCGTATTTATCAACGCCGTTTTATTATGTAAACCAGGGGTGAGCAACCTTTTTAATCAACGGGCCAATTTAAAATTTAAAATTTTTTGGCGGGCCGCACATAAAGTAACACTTGTTAATAATGTACAAAACTTTATTTATAATAAACATTAGAATAAAAAAATATAAAATTTAAAAAAATGAATTCAATTTTAGAAATGCTTGGCGGGCCGCATAATCTTGTTTAACGGGCCACAAGGGGCCCGCGGGCCGCGTGTTGCTCATCCCTGATTTAAACCAAACTTGGAGGCATCTTTTGTAAGGTCGCCCCGAAATTTACATAAAAAGAAGGAGAATGGCGATGTTTGGCTTTAATGTTAATGTAAGTACTATATTACAAATATAAATTATCTATAAAAACGGATCTTTATGGTCTATAATGTATTTTTTGAAGGGAACGCTTGTTTGATTATGCATATTTTATATTTTTTAATGTTCGAGAGTAGGTAGATTCACATGAAAGTTGTGGCCAGCAAACACCCACATTATCAAATCTTAAATCTACAACTAAATTTTAAAAAACATTTATCATACACATAATGGCACAAAAGCTGTCGTGAGACTATATAAATAAAATATTCTTACAAGTTTAATTTTGCTTTTTTAATTAATTTATAATCGAGATTTGCCTTATAACGCGCTGTCTTTAAACGTTCGTCCGATAAATTCGAGCTACGAAAATTTATTTCAATCGACATTTTAATTTTCTACTTATTCGGAGAAAACGACTAGAAAACACGTTTTATAGCAATTTCCTAATCATTTTCTCAACACCATAAATAAGGCGAACATAGCTTCTCAACCACATGTCCTAATGAAAATTAATATTTGTGGTTTTTGTATTGGGTTGACAAGAAGGTAATTTCGGTTTTTGCAAATCTATGGCATTTTTTGGTTATATGTTATATTTTTTTTATCACTAAAGTTTGGAAAGTATAATGTGCGCAAAGTAGCTATTTACCCATTCCACTCCGGGTTCCACTGACATGCTTACGGTTCACAACCAATGCATGTAGAAAAAATAATCAAAAACGGCCATTATATTCAACCATGACAACGCTCGACCTCACACACTTCTAGTAACTTGTCAAGAATTATTGGAGTTTGCTCGTAGGCACGTGTCACATCCACCATACAGCCCTGGCCCAAAGTTATTAGATTTACCATTTTTTTTGATTTTTATAAAGCTCTTTAAATGGTAAAAATTTTGCTAATTATTATAACCTGAAATCGCACTTGGTTCAGTTTTTACCAGCAGTTCTACAAGCGTGGAATTATAAAATTACCAGAAACCTGGCAAAAATTATTGAACAAAATTCTTTGTAGAAAAAAAATTAAGTTTTATTTCAAGCGAAAAATCCGAAACTACTGCTTGCCCACCCCACATTTTAATAAGTAAAATTTTGGACCCCTTATAAAAATTATTTATGATATTTGCTCAGTTTGTCATCGTCCCGCATTTGATCCACGATGCCACCGCCGGCTTCAATTAATTCTGAATTATACGTCATTAAAAAAAGTGCAATATTCACATCCTGTTATTTACAGAAGCACTATAAGTAGAACTGTAATAAATAAGGCGAGGAACAACAAAACTAAACCATCATATCTTTTAATATGCATTGAAAATTGCGGCTTATCAAAGTGCCATTTGCCCATAAATCTTTCGATATTTACAAAACTAATGAATCTGCAAAATTAGCTATCGATGCGAAATTAGCGATCTACTTGTTAGAATTTGCATATCTTATTCCGCGTTGTTTGCTCTAAGTGGGGAATAATTTAAATTCATGTCTTCGGAATGAACTATTAGCAATTTATGGTTGGAGACTATCTTATACAGTAAAACCTCAATTATCCGGATCTCAGTATACGGACTTGCGATTATCCGGATTCGGACTCGTTGCGAAAATTAAACCTCAGTATTTCTTACTAAATATTTTATTTTGTATTTCGCACTAAACTGTTTTATTTAGTGGTTAATATTTGTTGCGTTTTTTCTAAACATCTACCTAACAATTTGACCAAGTTTTTTTCTGTTAAAACGGGACGCTTCGTAATTGTGCTTAAAACCGAGTGTGCACATTCGAGCTCAAAGTGGCACATTCCGATCTCGGAAAAATGAAGCGCGCCGCTCCGCGTCGCGCTTCATTTGCTTCCCTCGCTCGGAAATGTGCCACTTTTCGCTCGAATGTGCACATCCTCGTATTTATAGAATTTGTTTGTATTATTTTGCGTGTAGGTATTTAATGATCTACGTTCTTAATATTTTTTTTGAAACACGGTCTAATCTGTTTTATTCATTTGGTTTTTAACTCTCTACTACGGTCCTGTGTTTTTTAATATATACGGGAATGGAATTTTTCGAAATACGTGATAAACAACTTTCGAGGCCGGAAACAGATATCGATTTTTGGTTATCGCAAAGACTTATTCATTCCTATCAGTTGTGTTTTAACTTTTGTACTATAAACACCTTGTTTTGTTGTACAGAGCTAAATTTATTATATTTTCTTATTAAATTAATTAATCTGTTATCGTTTATAATTAAACAATGTGTTGGTGCATTAAGAAGAGCAGTTTCAAAAAATTCGTGTGAGTTCTCTTACCTTTTTTAATCCATCATATGACGCGCCTCCCAGTTTGGAAAACACTGCATTTAACCCCTTTGCTCGAATTGAGGAAAAAAAATTAGGTAATGGATTTGCTTTACATTTTTACGGGACGTTCTTAAAGACCCCAAACCGACATAGCCGGAGCCATCTTTCCCTGCTCTACCTTCAACCACCAAATTTTTCGAGAAATCTAAATAAATCGAGAAAAATACACTTCGCCCCATAAAAAAAATCGTAGCGGTCTCATTTTTGATCCGATCATTAAAAACGACCCGGATTCGGAATCCTGAGACATTTTTCCATAAGATACTTGCAAAATCGGCATAGGGCGCTTCATTTGCCTCCCTCGCTCGGAAATGTGCCACTTTTCGCTCGAATGCGCACATCCTCGTATTTATCGGATTTGCGTATATTATTATTTTATTCTTCAATTCAAAAAATTTAAAGTCGAATAAATTAGATCAATTTTTTGTTTGAAAAATGTTAGATATTTTATTTTTTTTTATAAGTTATAATGGTGCTCTTCCGCACGCCTAATTGTAGCGAGCTTGATAAAAATATTTTCATGTGTAGGTACTTTCAAATGTTTACTAATTCGCATTTTTGGTTAATTAAAATTGTATATGAGTCAAATTGTCTGAAGTGGGCCATTAAAAATCAACTAATTAATTTTTATATCATCTTTTGCAGATTGTTGAAGGTTTATATGTCAAAATTAATGTCTCCAAATATTTTTGGGCAATTTTCGTTTTTCTGGAAATTATAAACAAATTAGTTTTAAGGCACATTTTGTAGACACTGTTGTAATTAGACTTCATTTATGGACTAATTCAATTTTTAAATATAAAACAATATTTATGTGTTACATAGGGGGTACATCAAAATTTTAGAATGCCTTGGGTAGGGTATGTTAAAAAAAATGTTGCAAAATAAAAGTCAAAATTCGGAAAAAATTAGTTTTTTTTTCATATACGATAAAGTCTCCCATCTAGTCTAGTTTGAAAGTGCTAAATTAGAAATGTGCTTTTTGATAAAAATACCCCACTGTTATTTTTAATTAAAAGAAAGGCGAGAAGTGGTACGTTTAGTTCAGTTTGATTTAATTAATATTATTTGTAAGAGAGAAGAATAAGATAAGCAAATTCAATTATTAAGGAGTATGAGCACTTTCAAGCAAAAACTTTTTCCGAATAGAAAATCAGGATTTGAAGGATTTGTTATTAATATAGTCGAATCCAATTAACACAAAGATGTGCGCATTCGAGCGAAAAGTGGCACATTGCCGAGCGAGGGAGGCAAATGAAGCGCGACGCGGAGCGGCGCGCTTCATTTTCCCGAGATCGGAATGTGCCACTTTGAGCTCGAATGTGCACACTCGATTTTAAACGTGATTTGCGACAATTTGGTGACATAAAATTAGTAAATAATTTTTTATCGTTCCGTCTCACTCGTACTTACGCTTTTGTTGTATCTTTTCGCTCTCTTCCACTCATTGCTATGGCAAAAATACGTTTTTCGAACATATAATCGATATTTACTGAACTAAATTAAATTTGTTGATTGGAAAAAAAGTTTAATTTAGAAAATTTAATAAATACGAAGATGTGCGCATTCGAGCGAAAAGTGGCACATTTCCGAGCGAGGGAGGCAAATGAAGCGCGACGCGGAGCGGCGCGCTTCATTTTCCCGAGATCGGAATGTGCCACTTTGAGCTCGAATGTGCACACTCCGCTTTTCGCCACGATTAACAATGATCAATTTACTTTAAAAAAATTTAAGAAATTCTAAAACCGTAGTTGCGCTCTCAAAATGTCACATTATACGTGTATATCGCTAAAATTCGTTTTTTTCTATACATTCAATTAACCGAAGTTTCGATTATCCGAATGAGCTCCAACAATTATTAGTCCGGATAACCGAGGTTCCACTGTAAGTCCTTTGTAAAAGCATCGATGCATTAATAAAATTCCCAGTCATTTCATTAAATAAAACAGAACTATTCTATATTTATTTTTATCCATCGCTAACATTACTAAAAAAATAAACGAAAATCGAGAAAGACACCTAAGTAACATAATATGTCAGTAATTTGTGGCCGAAGTCCAAAAGAATAATTCGCAATCATCTTTCTTGAAATGTAGTTTCGCTTTACCAGACACTCAATTACTTACTTATTAGATTTCGCTACAATGTTGCACCAAAATCGCTTTTCATAGAATTAGAAGTGACAATTTCGCATTTCTTTGATCATTAATAATCCGAAACGTAGATGCACGTTCCGTCAATTTACGGAAAAGTGCAACAGCTGCTCTTTGAAAGCTAGACGTCGGAATCGCTACAATGTTGCTTCACTTTTTCAATGCAAATTTACATCTGCGCTAGTTTATTTTTTTTTTAACTGTGGGACAGAAAACCGCCCGAAACGTGTACGTAGAATTGATAATTTTTTAAACGAAACATTCCAACAATGCACCGCTGCGAATTCTAATTGATGGATCCAGTTGGCTGAACCCAAAGTCGCCTTTTAGTTTCAGGTACGTAAAACCACCCAGGAAAACATTAATTGTTAACAAGGACTTATGTAGTTGTACAACATATTACTGTACTTCCTACACGAACTCGCTGCTTTTAATAGTTTCGAGGAGTATAATTATTAATGTTTCCCAACTTCCATACTTTACACACCGCCAACACTATTTTCAGATGTGCAGCAACCGTTTGCGAGTCGAGAAAGTGGTATATAGCGAAACTCATCCTTTTTCACAGTCTTCAAGAAAAACTGTATCACTACAACAGTAGTCGCTCAGAAAAAAAAAATATATATCCTAAAATATAATCGGATATAATTTTTATATCCTGCGATATATACCTACCCACAAATTAAATCAAAAATTATATTAGGTAATACGGCAAGATATATTTTAGGGTTATATACGTAGATATATTTGAAAATGATTTGCTAAATTATGACACTGTATTTGGTAAGACCAACTCGGCGTAATGTATTATGAGCTCTTAAAAACGACTGAAACGACCATAGGCTTTCGCCATCAAACGCAATTAATGCGTTTGCGCCGAGCATTGAAAGACAAACGGCCGCAATACAACGAGAGACAAGATAAAGTGATTTTGCAGCATCACAATGCTCGGCCCCATGTTGCAAAAGTGTTCAAGGCGTACCTGAAATCGCTGAAATGGGAAAGCCAACCCTATGACTAGCAATTGTTTTGATCTATTGTACACGGCCTGGCCGATCAACACTTTCGATGTTACGAAAAACTAAGAAATTTGATCGAATCGTGGATCGTTGCAACAGAGGACTAGTTTTTGAAACGCGGAATTTGTACGCTTTCCCAATGATGGAAGAAAGTAGTGGCCAGCGATGGACAATACTTTGGATCACAAATATATAACAAATTTTTACAATAAAAAAAAAACCGAAGAAGCAAAGCTGTACACCTTTTATAAGCTCAAAATATAGTTTAGTTGGAGTCACAAAAATCAATACGTCGTAAATAAAGTTGTAAAAAATATTTATTTATAATATTTTAAAATGTTATATAAAAATCCTTTTCTTTTGATCTCAAAAAATTGACATAGCCCTTTAAAATGTCTCATGTATTATAAACTTTTGATAAAGTATTATTTGTATACAAAAGACCATGTATGGCGTCTTAAAAAATGAGATAATTTTACTCGATGATTTAGCGAAAGAATAAATACTTTTAAGCGATAGATTTATAGTAATTTAGTTAAAAATTAGCCTGAGAATACGTGGCGTCGTCGAAGAATTTAAAGGACTGGTATTGGTGGTGCAAGAACTCGAGAATGTAATTATGGCCGTATTTAAACACAATTAAAAGTAAGAAATGCATTGAATTTCTTACCCGAGGGTTTCAAAATAGCGTACAGATCTCATACTATCTATTAATGGTCATTTGTGAACAAGTAACAAGTAATTACGCTGCAGTATCTTAAAAGCTTCTGAACTAATAGACCATAAAGTAGTTTGCCAGCCTTGTTTTTTTTTAAACGTATATTTACCTTACACTCTGATTTTGCAACAAAGTTAAAATGGTATAAGTAGATATTTTTTTTTATAACGCAGCTAAATCGTTTATAATCAAGAAAGTTTTAACGTAACCACATTTGCCTAAGTAAAAACATTTATACAAGTCGTTTCTGAAAAGTTCCTTATAATATTTTAATTAATAAGAAAGACGAGTTTTGATTAAAGTACACCCCCGGAATTTTGATTAAGTATGCCCCTCTTTTTATTTCTGTTTCTGGAGATGCTTTAATATAATTAGAATTAGCGAAACCACTTTTCTGTAAAGTAGTTCGCTAGTAAAATCATTTTTTTATAGATATTTTATAAAGTTGAAATATGATATTTAACTATGTGGCATTTATTTCATAAAAAAAATCAAATTTTTTGACCGATTTTGATGCCAAATATTATTAATTTTTGTGTACATAATTGACATGCAATAGGTCACAGTGGTAGGTATCTAAAAAAGCATAGTTTTGTGTATATTTGGCTTTGTTTTCGATTTACACGGTAAAATCAGTATAAAACACATATTTAAGAGATTTTTCATCACGAAAATTGTTTTCAACACAAATTCACATTTTCAGTAAATACCTATATTTAAAAAGCCACAGAAATACATGATTGTAAAAAATGTTTATTTAAATAAATAAAGAATAACTTAATAATTCTATTAAGTTTTATAATTTGTAGAATAAAATTAAATTTATTTCTTGTATTGCAGTGCCTTTTGTTAAGAAGAAAATTGTTTTCCAAATACCTTTACGCCGATGTTGGTCTCCGAGGTCTGCTCGAGAAGGCAATCGACCCGCCAAGAACCTCAAACCACCCATTCCGGCACTCCCGTATTATTTTTTGAAAATTACTCTAAGGTCTTTTGGTAAGCAAATAGCAAGAACAAGTTTTTTAAACGGACCAATAAGCTATTATTTAAGGAACTACAATACTTTTGAGAAAGGGTTTTTGCGGTTATAAGACTACGATTTGCAAAACGCGACACACCCGGAAAAGGGCTTGGAAAATCGAGTAGTTTAAAGACCATTATTTTGTTTATGGACAATTTTACAATTTTGATAAATAATTAAGAACGATTTAATAAACGTTTAAAGTAGTCATTCGATACGAATCTCTAACAAAAATAAAATACTAAACCATTGTATGTATTAAACCTTTTGTACTCACTGTAGGGCCTGTACTTTTAGTTTCCATTGCCACGAATCAACGTCCTTAAGTAAAAACATATATACAATTCATTTTAAAAAGTTTCTTATAATATTTTAGTTATTACTTATATTTGATTAGAGCACATCCTCGGAATACTTTCTTTGAAGATGCTTTGATACTATTTATCATCAAAAATGTTTTAATAAAACCTCTTTCTTTAAGTAAAAACATGTATTCAAGTATTTTACAATATTTTAATTACCAAAAAAGTAAATTTAATTAGAATACACCCCCGCAATTTTATTAGCGTACACCCCTTCTATGCCTATTCATAAATTAATAAATAAAAAAGCAAGACTTTAATACATAGCAAGTGAAACAATTTTTAAAATACAGTCGAACTTCCATAAGTCGAACACCGATAAGACGAATTTTTGATAGCTCAAACTCGAACCTGTTTCTCTAAGATTTGCCTATCTCAACGTTAATATTTTTATGTCAATAAATCGAATTTCTATAAATCGAATTATTTAATAAGTCGAAGCGTTTTACAATTCTTTAAATTCAAGTTTCCATTAGTAAATAGGTCGATGACTCGAAGTTAAATTTTACAACTTTTCTAAAAATTACGCTACCTGAGAGAGGATTAAGGACCGGCGCGGTTCGGTGTTATTGCTGCTTAAAAGGTCTATTCTATGAAAAGGTTTTATACTATAAGCTGTTTTGACGGCGGCACTTCAATTGGATTTAAAAACTAATTTATGTTTAGGCGTGAAAAGGTAACAGACAGATAGACAGACAGCCAGAGTTACTTTCGCTTTTATAATATTAGTTAGGATAATTAAATTTTTTTAGAAAATAAGTTAAGTATTGTGAATTGTGCTTAATGCGAAGTGTGCACATTCGAGCTCAAAGTGGCACATTCCGATCTCGGAAAAATGAAGCGCGCCGCTCCGCGTCGCGCTTCATTTGCTTCCCTCTCTCGGAAATGTGCCATTTTTCGCTCGAACGTGCACATCCTCGTATTTATTGACTTGCCTTAATTAATCTTTGCACTTTCAAATCAAAAAACTGAAAGTAAATATGAATTTTATGTTCAAGAAACGTATTTGCCATAGTAATGAGTAGAAGTGGGCGAAAAGATACAAGAATTTAGTAGATGCGAGTGAGAGAAAACAATTAAATTATTTATTTAATTTTTGAATAATTTATTAGCTTAAATTTTGTGAATGGTGCTTAAAATCGAGTGTGCACATTCGAGCTCAAAGTGGCACATTCCGATCTCGGGAAAATAAAGCGCGCCGCTCCGCGTCGCGCTTCATTTGCTTCCCTCGCTCGGAAATGTGCCACTTTTCGCTCGAATGTGCACATCCTGGTATTTATTTACATTTATGATTACATTTAATTTAATTATGCCAAGAAGTATAACTTCTCTCGGGCGTGCATAAGTACGCGCACCTTTCTTTGTCATTTAATAATTGTTGTAAATAATATGAAAATTTTTAGCTTAACCACTTTAATAAATTTTATGTACAGTTAACTTTAATCACTCTATAACTCGAATTCTTTGATAACTTAAGTTGGAAAATGTTTCTCGACAAAATGCCTATTTCAAAAAGGTAGAATTTAAACTATTCTAATATAACTATGGTTACGAAGTGATTAACTTTTCTGATTGGTCAATTAGCTAACGGCCATAATGGTGTATTAAAAATGAGCCAATCACAGTAACTTATTTAAAGCGGGATTTTTAAAGTATGCTTTAAACCACTTACAGTTCTAATTACGTTATATAAAATACCATTTCACATAAAAGATATATACATACACAAATATATATTTAATTTTTAAGCTTTTTTATTAACTCGAATTATTGATAATTCGAATTAATTTTGGTGTCCCTTCGACTTCGACTTATCGAGGTTCGACTGCAGTTTTGATTATTTATTCATACGTAGAGCTTTCAAAAATTTTGTTTAAAAATGAAAAACCCAAATAAAAAACTTATTCGCAATTTATCCATAAAAATATTCTTTCCGTGTTATTTACAAGTAAATCTCATACAAAGATCCCAAGTAACGTTAATTTTGCCGTGTTATTTTCTTGTACAAAATACAATTCCGTGCAGAAAAACGTTCGCACTAAATTTGCTTAACAAAAAACCCTTCCTTTGCCCCAAAAAAATAGTTGCCAAATTTAGCCCGTGAATTTAGTCCGAAAATACCAATAAAAATTAATAGAAGAAAACGAACCGATCAAGCATTAATTAATTAATTTTTTGAACAAGTTTTTTTATAAAATTTTCGTATAATTCGTGGTTAATAAATTCAGAATATTTGTTAAGTGTGTGACGAGAAAAAAAACGCGCTTGATGAAGATAAGCCTTTATTAAGTCATTAAAGCGACTTTTCGATTTCGACAAAGTACGGACGCGTAATTTACGATTAGATCTGTTACAAAATAGTGATTTCATTAATCTTCTTTTATGTTTTAACAAAAGTTGTTACGAAACCGATTAGTTACACTCAATCAAGGAACAATAATATACACGACCAACCTGTTCTAGTATAATTTGGAATTTGATATTCGTATCATAAATTTATTAGCTTTACAGCCATTGTTCCCCAACAATTTTTAACGTCTATATACAAAAAAAAACTTGTACGTATTAAATTTACACATAACTCGCCGCTATTCAGTTCTTGTATATTAAATTACAAAAAAGCAACGCCTCGGTAGTTGAATAGATAATAGCACTGACATGTAATTTGAAATCATGCGTTTTCATATATGCTGCAAAGGCGCAATCAATATTCATATAACTGGGCGAGTTATTTTCTATGTAGCCAGATGAAATTGCCTTACGAGATTTATAATGAATTTTTTATTTCTGTCCGAACGGCTCGATAAAGATTGCCGGTCCGTTACGTATGGAGATTGATATTGCGATATCATTTCATTACCGTCCGTAACTCAAGGATTTTTCTGCCGTTTCCATCGACGGACAAGCTAATATCTACATCTTTCTGTTAACCCACTATGTAATTATTACATTAATTAAAATCCTGCGACTTGGCAGAGAGAGAAACTGCATCGTATATTAAATTAATATTCAATTATAATCTTCGACCTCTCATCTTTCCGTTATGTTGCAATTTAAACCGCAGTTTGTTCACTGTTCGCAGTCGTCGAGGAATACATACGTTTCATCCTACTTTTTGTATTATTTAAGTCACTAACTAATAATCTGGCTTGTTGATCTTAAATTACGGCACCCAATTTTGTTCTCGAAGAAATCTGTATTTTCCGCATTTCGTGCCTTTATTTATGGATGACATTAAAATTAAATAATGGAGCAGTTGTAATAAATCCTAAGCACTTTTGCTCTTAAAAATTAATTCTAATTTTTTAATAAATTGACCGGATTTTTTGGCTTTTAATTGTATTTGGGGCGCTAACAACCGACGACAATAGATAAAACGCGATGAGATCGCGTTTTTCTCCCAGACTTGCGTTACAAAAATGAATCTATAACTTCAACCCTTAATTACTCGAAAAATTAACATTGCACCCTATGCTGATTTTGCACGTATCTTATGAAAAAAAGTGTCAGGATTCCGAATCCGGGTCGTTTTTAATGTTAGAATAGAAAATGAGGGCGCTACAATCGTTTTTTTGAGTCAAAGTGTATTTTTTTCGATTTATTAAGTTTTCTCGAAAATTTTGAGGGTTTGAGGGGGAAACAAAAAGGAATGGCTCCGGCTATGTTGATTTGGGGTCGCAAAAGTTTTAAGAAAATCTATTACTTAAATTTTTTTTTCCTAAAAAAAAGCAAATGATAAAAAATTTTAGCAAAATTTACATTTTATAAGATTCGATCGTGTTTTTCTCCCAGACTTAACATTGGGCCTCAATGTTTTTTTTAACTGCTCGTACGCTTCGATAAACGGGCTTTCAGAATCTGAAAAGTTTTTAACCTTCCGTGTACGAGGTGGGGTATAATTAACGCGATCAATTTTTTTCTTGTTAAAACAGGACGCTTGGCAATCGTGCTTAAAACAGAGTGTGCACATTCGAGCTCAAAGTGGCACATTCCGATCTCGGGAAAATGAAGCGCGCCGCTCCGCGTCGCGCTTCATTTGCCTCCCTCGCTCGGAAATGTGCCACTTTTCGCTCGAATGCGCACATCCTCGTATTCATTAATTTTTGTAAATTAAACTTTCTTTCCAATCAACAAATTTAATTTAGTTCAGTAAATATCGATTATATGTTCGAAAAACGTATGTTCACCATAGCAATGAGTGGAAGAGAGCGAAAAGATACAAAAAAGCATAAGTACGAGTGAGACGGAACGATAAAAAATTATATACTAATTTTCTGTCACCAAATTGTCGCAAATCACGTTTAAAGTCGAGTGTGCACATTCGAGCTCAAAGTGGCACATTCCGATCTCGGGAAAATAAAGCGCGCCGCTCCGCGTCGCGCTTCATTTGCCTCCCTCGCTCGGAAATGTGCCACTTTTCGCTCGAATGCGCACATCTTCGTATTTATTAAATTTTCTAAATTAAACTTTTTTTCCAATCAACAAATTTAATTTAGTTCAAATCAAAAATTTTAATTTAATTTAGTAAATATCGATTTTATATTCGAAAAACGTATATACCATAGCAATGGGTGGAAGGAAGCGAAAAGATACAATAATTTTGTCAAAGCAAGTGAGAGGGAACGATTAAAATTATTCAATTAATTTTTGTCTAATTTATTGGCCTAACAATTTCTCTCTCAAAATTTCTTCTTGGGGCTTCACTTATTTTTCATAATTTTTTACTTTTTACGTTAAGAAATTTTCGTGCAATTAATTTGTATTTAAATAAGGAAGCAAGAATAAAATTCTTGTTAGGATTTCTTAATATTTAACTGTCATAAAGTACAATTTTGTGAATTTTGTTTTCGGGGTATGGCAAACCCCACCTAGTAAGGCATGTGACATTTAGTCACCTAGTACAGGGACGGTTAAAGATCCGTTCACAAATAACCGAGCTAGAGTAGAAATTTAAAAAAAATTAATTACAGATCGGACTCTTCAAACCCGTTTTTTTTCAAGAATTTCAAATAGCACGCCTATTGTTTTTTGGGTCTATCCAAAACCGAAAATTCTGGCGTATTCGACTTTGTATAGTTTTTAAAAAACTTTCTACAAAAGTAGTATAACTTCAAAAACTTAAACATTATTTACTAATTTTGACTCTATGTCTATTGGATAAATTCTAAAAGTACATTATTATAAATTCAAAGATCAGAGTTCTTTGTCTCGAGGCAAATAAAACAGTTTTGGTAAAAACAGTCTTCGAAACGAAGAGAACGAAAAATTTCAATTTGCTTATAATACATGTCTGAAAATCATCAAAGAGGTTTCATAAAAAGTGCAATAGTTGCGAACTCGTATATCAGACAGCAATTTTAAAATTGAAGACGAAACTCATACTCGAAAAAAAGGCAATAACTTTTATCTCAGACGCTCCGTTAAAATACAACGAGGCTTGCCTTAACGCAAAGAGTAAAAAAATAAGACAAAAGTTGAAGCATGAATTGTTACATCCGCGTGCCTGTAACAAAGAGACAAATGTAAAGAACGGTAATAGCAGCGACAGGATACTTCAGAAGCGTAGATCAAAAGACATTCACAATCAGAATCATCAAGCGAGACCGTTGTGAGCTCTCCAATCCTACTTTGCCAACTTCTTAACGGTCCCCCATTGAATATTCCGAACTACACATTTTTGTCACGGATAATTTCATAATACACAAAATGAAATTGCGCGCGGCACTCGTTACCGAGAGAGAAAAAAATTATCGCTCGCAGCTTCAATTCCTAAAAAGCTCTTCTTTGTATTTCGTCGATCGCACGCCAGTTTCTAAATATTCTTACGAACGATACTAGTCAGACGCTTTGAAACCGTCATTTCGCATTATTTTAACGATCCCTATCTCGAAAGTAATTAATGGAAACATAATTTTGTTGAAGATCCGATATTAATTTCATCTACGAAATGTTATTTTTTTTTTGGCTCTTGTATCTATCAATCAGATAAAAATCTTCTTGGCAATAACACGTGTAGATTTAAAAATTTTATATTTTTCTTAATGACTCGGCTCGAATAGTATAAAAATGTATTCATTTATTCCAAATATTGGTAGATTAATAGGTAAAAAAAGACTTTAAATAAAGCGCCTTAAATTAGTTGATTTCGTAACCATAGCAATAACTATTTAATCAACAGCGGCCATTAAATCAATTTTTTGAATTCAAAATAGGTTAATTATTTACATACGTCGATGTTTTTCTAACTCTATGATATTTCGTCTCCCTCAAAAAATTTAATACAGTTTGGAATACTCTAAAATAAAAATTTTCGATAAAACTAAATAAATAAAGAAATACACTTTGACTCACAAAAACAATAGTAGCGCTCTCATTTTCGATGCAATCATTACAAGCGAAACGGATTCCGAATTCTGGGACTTTTCTACATAAGATACATGTAAAATAAGTATAGGGCGCAACGTAAATTTTCGAGTAATTAAAAATTGCAATTTTTTTTTTATGAAGACTGGATTCAATGTTATGAGTGCAAAAACTGGGCACATAAAAATTGTTTAAATATTAATTATTTTTGTGATGTTTATAAGGTCAAAAAACGATTGGGCCCCCAATGAGTACTAGTCCGGGGCTACCCACCACCTTTTTGTATTGCCAAAAAATAAGACCAAATTAGACTGGACATATTTCTAAAAATCAAATATATGATTACAAATTTTTAATTAGTAGGTATAAACTTAATAGTTCCTACTTTTATTTTAAATCACAAAAAATAAATAAATTTATATATTTATATTTTTTATTTGTAATTCTTTCAGTGTCCGGGGCTCCCCGATCTTCCCCTATTTGACTACGTTAAATCTTCGCTCTTTAAATACAAAAAAATTAATCAATTAAACTTAAATTTTATGTTTGTAAACATTGCTATAAAATGTAGATAATAAAAAATGGCACATGTCGTCTAAATTGCGCGCCCAGTTTTTAATCAAAAAATTTAAACTAAAAACTAAAATTACAGAACCCTATGTCGAATTTTGTGGGCTTTGTTTATGAATATTTATGTGAGACGAAATTCTTTAATTAAATATTAATCTTTGATATATGATTTTTGCGTACCATCAGTTCGCATAGTATATTTTGAAATAATCCGTTATTGGAAAAATTATTTTTGAAAAAAACTACTTTATTAATATTTTGCAACAATTAATATGACAAATTGTGTACAGAACTAATATTGTAAGTTCTGCAAAAATTTTGCTTTTAGAAATCTTTTAATTTGGAAAATTTTATTTGCTAATTTTTGTAAGAAATTTCAAATTTATTAATGCATTAATAAATAAAGTTGTATAATATTTTTTTTAAAATTTAATACTTTAATGTTTGTCTGATTAAAATCAATGTTTATATTGCAAAATTCAAAATTTCTGCAGGTTTTTACTTTGATGGCAATTAATATAATTTCTATGGCTGTTTTTTTTTAAACAAAAAGTGAGATATTATTTTTGTTAATCATTAGGTATCACACACAACCGAATGCTTATTAAAATAATACGATATCGTTCAAGGAACCGAAATCCAAGACAACAAATCGTCAAATTTAATTAGCAAAAGTGTGTCCGTGCAAATTGGAAGCGCACAAAAAAAAATGGGAGAAGCCAAAGATTCATATTTTAAGATAATGAACATGAACTACTGCATTCCGCAGTAACACGGGCCTTGTTTAAAATGGGGTTTTTAACACTGTCACTGTCATGTCTTTAAAGACACAGATGTTATAGAGAATAAAACGTAACCAGGAATGTGTATGCGTTTTATTTTTGGAACAGTCAATATAAGCCACATGTGAGATCGTTTCCCGCCAAAATTGTCTGGGGAATGTTCGAAACAACATGTGTTCTCTTCGTCAAATTCTTGGACGACAGGTCCACTTGTACGGACACGTTAATAGAGCTGTTTTATTGCGCTTAAGTAGATCTTTATTACTCGTAATTCGAATTTATTTTATTCGTAGTTTAACATACATTTTATTCTGATTTCGAGGAAAGAATTTTTTGACATTAAAAATTCTAATTTTTTCCCATTAAAATTATTTATTGCAGTTCACCTGCACTAACGCAAGCGTTACTACGACTAACATTATTTCATATCAAAATGCTTTCATAAAATTTTATGTCTTTTAGTTTCAAATTTCTGTATATTTTGGTTTATTCAAACGAATCCCCGAATGTTGTTTATTTAAATTATTTTTTTTGAAATGCACCTATGATTAATTGTGTTTATTTATTTACAGGGCTGGCGATTTTGCTTCAAGTCCTGGTGAGTGTTTGAAAATTCTAAAATTTTTTGAATTTGTACCTTTTTACAATTTATCTTATTATTGTGTGCTATCTCTTTAACCTTTCCTGTACTAGGTGGGGTATAACTAACGGGATCAATTTTTTTTTTGTTAAAACGGCACGTTTTGTAATCGAGCTTACAACCGAGTGTGCACATTCGAGCTCAAAGTGGCACATTCCGATCTCGGGAAAATGAAGCGCGCCGCTCCGCGTCGCGCTTCATTTGCCTCCCTCGCTCGGAAATGTGCCACTTTTCGCTCGAATGCGCACATCCTCGCATTCATTGAATTTTGTAAATTAAAATTTCCTCCCAATCAACAAATTTAATTTAAATATCGATTATATGTTCGAAAAACCTATTTTTTCCATAGCAATGAGTGGGAACGAGCGAAAAGATACGACAAACTCATAAGTACGAGTGAGAGGGAATGATAAAAATTATTTACTAATTCTTCGTGATCAAAATTATTGTTAATTGCGCTTTAAACTGAGTGTGCGCATTCGAGCTCAAAGTGGCACATTCCGATCTCGGGAAAATGAAGCGCGCCGCTCCGCGTCGCGCTTCATTTGCCTCCCTCGCTCGGAAATGTGCCACTTTTCGCTGGAATGCGCACATCCTCGTGTTTATTATATTAGTATAATTTACTGTGCGCTCTTTCAAATCAAAAATTTTAATTTAATTTAGTAAATATCGATTTTATATTCAAAAAATGTATTTAGCATAGCAATAAGTGGAAGGGAGCGAGAAGATACGATAATCTTGTCAATGCAAGTGAGAGGGAACGATTAAAATTATTCAATTAATTTTTCGTGTAATTGATTAGTCTAAATTATTGCGAATCATTAAGAAATTGCCGTGAAATTAATTTGTATTTCAATAAGGAGGCAAGAATGAAATTCTTGTTAGGTTTTCTTAATATTCGGTATCGTAATTGACACGTGTTATTGGAATTTAGTAGGTACTCAAGAAAAGACTCAATAGTTTATAAGTTTTTGTTTTTTTATTAATAAAACTCTAGTCAAATGCATAAATAAATGTTTTTACTTAAACCTATTCATTATTGGTTATTAAAATACATTTGTTATCATTTAACTGTCATAAAGTAGAATTTTGTGGATTTTATTTCATTTTATTTTCGGGGTATGGCAAACCCCACCTAGTATGCGGAGGGTTAAATACATATTCGAATAAAAATCAAAAAACGACTGCTTTAGACAAATTGAAAACGATTTGATAGGAAGCTAATCCTAAACATTAATTTTGTTAGTATTATGTGATATTAATTTTAATATCACATGCACAAAAAGAAATTAGAGAAAATTAAAGAAAACTCGAGTTTAAATGAAAATTTAATTTTTAAATAAAAATTTAGTAAATTTTACTTAAGCTGCAGCTGCACCATTACACCACAACCGTTTTGCGCACAACGTTGCGCCCCAACAATGTATTTTTCTATAGCATAGCCGCACCACTGTATGCTAATTAATTTTTTTAAATTTTATTTTTTCTGTCCAATCAATTAGAATTATTTCATTTGGATTTTTATCAGCTGCGGCGCTGTGGTGGTGCAGCGGTACTGCAGCGGTAGGGCAGCAGTAAGGCAGCGGTAGGGCAGCGGTAGTGCGGCTGTTGTGCAGCGTTGGTGCGGCTATATCTCATTTTTACTCGGGAATTAACAATAACAATGTTAAAGTGCACTCTCAACAGTTTTGAATTTGGTTATATATAATCTACTCGCTAATTGAGATGTAACAATTCTTTCTGCCCAATAAACTGATCCTTTAAAGATATATTAATTCATAAAACCGACAAACCTGGAAATAAACCGAATCATTAATCGGAAACGTAAAATAATTCGGTAGTTAGCCAGGCAATGGCAATGAAAGTCACTCAAATTATATTTATCGCCAATAATTCACCGGTTTACGGCAATTTCGTATAAATTACCGAAAATTGAATTCTTAATCTTATGCTAAACGTAGGCATTCGAAAAATAATATTAATCCTCGTATCAAAATAATAAAACAGAACCTAATTCTGAGATGCGGATATTTCCTTATGGATTTAAACGAGTCCTAGATGCGTCGCGTCCCACTAATAATAGATTTTATGCAATTATTTCTCCCCATAATGCAGGTGCTTAAGCAGGTGATTTTTTACCAATATCTGGTTTATGTCAATAAATAAAATTGGTCGGTCGTAATCGTTGATATACAGCGCGGCGGGGAACAAGAAATGGCCTGGCTATTTAGCCTGAATTATGGGCAATAAATTTCGAATAGCTTTATAGCGAATATGTTTTCTTAACGTTAAATACTCTACGACTACCTTATCGCTTTTATGTAACATTACTAATTTTCTCGCCTTTTACATAAATACGCGCAATTACATTCCGTCTATTCCAAATAGAATTTGCTGTTAGGTTTCTTGCTTCGCCTTCGATAGCGCAAATTGTGATGTTTAAGTATCAAAAGCAATTCGTCTCAACGAATTACCAAATATTGGTCAATATTTAAATTAGTATTACTATGTAGGGGAGAGTAACCTATATTGGACCACTTTTGACATAATGGTACATATCAACAAATTCTTTCGAGCCATAAAAATGAAACATAGTTCACATTAAAGCTTGATTCAGTAACTACATAATATCCATTTGTTAATATTCTAGCATAGTCGCAATTAGTAAAAAATCGTTATTTATTTAAGATTGTATTTCGGTCCAATTAACGCAACCGGTACCTTAAATTGGACCACCAGGATCCTAAATTGTACCGCATCTAAAAAACATATAATAGAAAAAATAATACACAATTTAGGATCATTATCACTTATATTTATTCTTTAAATGTAATCAATCTTTCAAAAAGAAATAATATTATTTTAGACAGTTTTTGGAATTCTTATTTACCAAAGCATCAATATTCTCCAAAAGGCAATGCTTGATGCGCTAATGATGACCAAAAGGATGCCAGTTTTTATGATATCTAGCGTTTCAAAAGTGCAGTTATTTCCATTTTACACCCTGTGAAACGTTATTGATACCCAAAATTTGACAACTTTGAAATACTATTGAAACGCTATTTTTGAAATATAGATAACTTTCATGACTTGTTGAAACGCTATTCCAGACAAAAAATTAAAAACTGTACATTTCAAGCGCTATTGATGCGATAAATTTTATGTCGGCCATCAATGTTGTGGCACTAAGCTTTCAATTCCGACTCTTGAAACACTTTTGATACCCAAAACTTGATTAACCCAAGAAAGAACAAAAAAATGAGAATCTCAATGCGCTATTGATGGCTACAATTTGACGAGGGTCTTGTTAGTTTTAATGCATAAAAATAAAACATAATTCATCAATTATTTTATAACAAAACAGTATAAATTACTTCATATAAATGACTTTAAAATTATAACTTACCGTTCCGATGATACGACCTCCTAGACAACACAAGCAAAATTAAAAAATAAGCTTTAACAATTTTTTCTACCACAAATCATATAAATTGTCAAACGCTACAAAATAAGAATAATGCTTTTAATGTAAAATTTCAGAACTGGTACCCATTTAGATGGTCAATATTTACTCTCCTAATGTCTAACATTTTGCTTTCGTAAAATTTACTAAAAAGTCCAATACCAACTTTTTTGATCAATTATACGTAATAAATGTAAACCTCGATACAAAATAAGTGTTCGATTTCAATTTTAATTCCAATGTATGGAACAATGTTACCATTGTAGAAACCAAAGTTAGGTTCCTTTACAATTGATAACACTTTCAACAATTAATTTACAATTTACTAATTTTATTTAAACATAATATTACTTTGTAAAATTTTCAAAACTACTTCTCAATATTCAAAATACTACTTAATTTTATAAAATTATCGGACAATAAAAGTAATACCCTCTTCGACCAGAAATAAGTGTTCGATTTCAATGTTTGAATGTCCACACATGTATGGAACAGAGCTTACCATGTATTTGAAACCAAATTAGGTTCCTTCTAACAATTTGCATCCAAAACACTTTCAACAATTAATTCACAATTTACAATTTTATTTAAAATCAATAATATTACTTTTGTAAATTTTCAAAACTACTTCTCAATATTCAAAATATACTTTACTTAATTTTTTATAAAATTACTTCGGACGTTTATTTCTGGCCGAAGGAAATATTAATAACTAAAATTCAAAAATTTTAATAATACAGTCGAATCTCCATAAGTCGAGCCTCTATAAGTCGAATTTTTGATAACTCGAACTCGAACCTGTTTCCCTAGGACTTGCCTATCTCAAAGTTAATATTTTTATATCGATAACTCGAATTTTTCAGTAATGTTTATAGTTTATAACAGTGTAAAACAGAAAATCTAAAAGAATTAAATACTTTTTCTAAAATTATTTTTCGGGTCAATAAGGATTGTAAACAAAAATTAAAAAAAAGTTAAAGGCGTGTCTTTTTTCCAACTTGGAGAAAACTATGATTGAATGGTTTTTATTATAAGCGTAGTCAAAATATTCTGGTTACGGGAGATCAGTGCAAAAATTTGTAGAAACCCAATATTTTGGATCAATGAAACAAAAGACAATTTTTGATTACTTTCAAAACAACAATAAATAAGATGTAAATAACCATATTACCTAAATACTTAATAACAATAAATAATGTTAATAATTGTTTACAAATTTTGGTTATTTTGTATAATGGATGGTAAATATAGATTATGATATATACACAGAAAAGTATTTAGGTAACTCGACTTTTTTGATAACTCGAAATATTTTTAGTTTCTCTTCGACTTCGACTTATTGAGGTTCGACTGTACTTTTTTGGCGAGACTAAATAAAAAAAAATTAATATAAATAAATTGAATGAATACGAAGATGTGCGCATTCGAGCGAAAAGTGGCACATTTCCGAGCGAGGGAGGCAAATGAAGCGCGACGCGGAGCGGCGCGCTTCATTTTCCCGAGATCGGAATGTGCCACTTTGAGCTCGAATGTGCACACTCGGCTTTAAACGTGATTTGCAATAACTTTGGTGACAAAAAATTAGTAAATAATTTTTATCGTTCCCTCTCACTCGTACTTATGCTTTTGTTGTATCTTTTTGCTCTCTTCCACTCATTGATATGGTAAAAATACGTTTTTCGAACATATAATCGATATTTACTGAACTAAATTAAATTTGTTGATTGGAAAGTAAGTTTAATTTAGAAAATTCAATGAATACGATAATGTGCGCATTTGAGCGAAAAGTGGCACATTTCCGAGCGAGGGAGGCAAATAAAGCGCGACGCGGAGCGGCGCGCTTCATTTTCCCGAGATCGGAATGTGCCTCTTTAGGCTCGAATGTGCACACTCGGCTTTAAACGTGTTTTGCAATAACTTTGGTGACAAAAAATTAGTAAATAATTTTTTATCGTTCCCTCTCACTCGTACTTATGCTTTTGTTGTATCTTTTTGCTCTCTTCCACTCATTGCTGTGGTAAAAATACGTTTTTCGAACATATAATCGATATTTACTGAACTAAATTAAATTTGTTGATTGGAAAGTAAGTTTAATTTAGAAAATTCAATAAATACGACGATGTGCGCATTCGAGCGAAAAGTGGCACATTTCCGAGCGAGGGAGGCAAATGAAGCGCGACGCGGAGCGGCGCGCTTCATTTTCCCGAGATCGGAATGTGCCACTTTGAGCTCGAATGCGCACACTCGGCTTTAAGCACGATTTACAATAATTAATTTATTTTCGAACAAATTCTAATAACAATTCTACCAGGAACCAAATTTCTTATTAAACTTTTCAATACACAAGACTTAAGAAAAATTATCAGTAGATTTTATTTGAAATTCAACTCTCGAAGCGATTGGAAAAAATTTCGGCCATCGCAATCGTCACATTTCGAAATATTTTTTTTCCTTAGAGCAAGATCATCACTCGTACTGGGTGGTTGGCATGAAACTCGCGTACTTGTTGGGCAAATTACAGATGTTAACGATTGCTTTCGATTCATAAATACGAGCGCGAACAGAAAACAGGACGGCACCTACGGCGTAAAAATGTTTTTCGATAATGCCATGCACGACACGATATATTTGAATGGTCGTCCGCGCATTTTATCTCTCAGCCCTTAAAAGTAATGACTTGGAAGCATGAAGGGTGGGTTGTTAGTTCAAGAATTTTCAAATACAACTAACGGCAAGTCGAAGACGTTATTGATTACCTTCGCATTTTTACTGATTTAATCAGACCGGAATGTACAAAAAGAAACGATTTCTTCAACGAATGGCCATGAAAACAATTCGTATGTTTCGTATAAAATTTGTAAAAAATAAACTACATAGGTATATCAAGTAATTTATTTAATTAAAATTAAATGTAACAGATTTCAGAATTATTGAACTTTTATATGTATTTAGAATACAGTAAAACGTCCCATAGACGGACACCAATGGTCATGAAATTTTTGTCCGTGTAAGGGAGGTATCCGTCTAAGAGAAAAAGGACAAAATGCATATAAAGCATAAGCACTTCTCTCCGTCAACAAAAAAGTGTACGCTGAATGGAGGTGTCCTTCTAAGAGAGGTGTCCGTAAATGGAGGTTTTACTGTATTCTATATTTTTTTCGAATAATTTAGTAAAATCTTAACTTAATGAACCGCATTATAATATTTTTTATAGCAAACTAAGCATATTTGTTTTTTTTTTCATTTGTGCAAAATTAAAAAGATTGATGTAATTTTTAGAAAAAGTCAGAATAAACAATACTTTCATGCCAGGGTAAAACCTTCAATGAAAGATCAATTTGTTCTATCGAGAGCTATATTGATATAGATACAAAAATAATAAACAAATTAATAAACCAAAAACAACTATTACAGTTGAAATGAAAAATTATTTTTGTTTATAAATCAATATAAACATTATCGCAATTTGCTCTTAAACTTTCCAAAATTAACTATGAAGAGTATAAAATGTTGCTACAGCAAATGACCGGGTATAGCCTAGTAAATGACTGATTAATTAATTCGCGTATTAAAAACGAATTTATATTAAACACTAGGCTTAGATGTATATTTGTGTAGTTTGTTAATTAAAGTTCCTTTTCGTACTCCATAAATCACGGGCTTTGTTGGCAATTAGGATGTTACGTTTAACCTTTTCAATTGCGTCCTTCAAAGCTTCAAGATTGTATTTAACTTTTGCAAGCTGCAATATAAATTTAATTATATTATACACATCTTTATTACCTTTATTTTTTGCACTTAAATAACAAAGGAGACACATAAGATTGCATAAATAAATATTTCAGAAATGAAATATTTCTCGTAACGGTCATTCACTGGTAGGTGGTCACAGACTGGGCGTTTCGCCCTACGTAAATCGCGCTTTGAAGTATTGTATAAAACAAGTGACATTTTTAGACACCTATCTATCCATTTTAATTAAAATTATTTTCTGATGGCCCATATCTCAAAAAGTGATATTTGAGATGCCCTGTTCGGTGATGGCATTTGATGGACTCTATTATCCCATGTAATTGCGTAACTCAATATTGTATTTTTTGCGATCTAATCTTGATATATTATACAAAGCAATATTAAAGCGTACAATCTTGAAATTGCTCTTCAATAAAATTATTTAAAATGAGATTCCCGACTACGTGAGAAGATCGTCGATATTTCTAGATAATCCTGTCTCTTCATTCGTCGTTTAATCTAAAGCAATGAAATAATGATTAAATAAGCATTTTGGGCTGATTTAAGATAATTATTCAAAACTTTTTGATAGTTGTGAACTTTAAAAAAAATTTAGATATATTTATTTAAAATGCCTCTTTTCTCCACAAAATTTTACTCACATTCTAATTGCAATTTGTGGAACATTGCAAGAAAATTTGGGCAACATTTTTTTGAAGACCCTTAGTCGTGATCAACGATGCCAAAAACTCTGAATAATATTTTTTGTTAAAATATAACTGAATACAGTAATACCTCTGCATGTTACGAGCTTTTCAGGACCGAAGTGCAGTATAAAAATTGGTTTCGGTCGTTCCTTGGGTTGGATCATAAAAATGGACAAAATTTGTACGACTCTGAGGGCCATAACATTTCGTACGTAGAAGAGGCCGGGTATGGTTGTCTCACGGGTAGGTTGTCACATTAACCATAACAGCACACGTAACGAATTAATAAATTTGTTTACCCGTGTCAAAGAAGCTCGAGCACAATACCTCCTTGCGTACTTCACTTCAGTTTGCTCTGAAATACCATAAAAGAAATATATGCTTTTGTTTTTTTTTTTGTACAGCGAAAGTAATTTTTTGTGCATCTCTGTATAATTAAATTTTGCATAGTGATATACAGATTCGTGTATTTATGATGTTTAAGATATGTTTCATTATATGGTTTTTTAAATGACCATTGATTTAAATTTATTTTGGGAGTTAATTGTCTAAAATTGTTTTGGGGAAGGTTGTCTAAAGTTAACGGGGGCTAGTAGTCACAAGTGCAAGGCAACCATGAATATGTGCGACTTTTTTTATTGGTTTTTAGGGGTAATTATGGGCTGTAATTATACATTTGTCATTTTTGTTACCATAACCTAAATTCCTTAGATAGAATAGGTTAAAATTGAATAGGTATTTGTTTTCTCGTTTTGTATTTTACATTTTATTTAACGTCATCCCTGATACGGGGTTAAAAGTCACACTTTTCTTTTTTCATAAAAAATATAATATGTTCTCTTTAGATAATGGTAGAAAAAGTTTTTATATTTTTCTTAAACTAGAATAAATACACTATCTATTGATATATAAATGTTATTGATAAATTTAGACCCTGGGCTCTATAAATGCAAAAAAAAAATTGTGACTTCCAACCCCGGTCTCCCCTAAAATCTTTTTTTATAAAATTTAAAAAATATATACACAATAATGTTCCAAAATCTTTCTGCGTTAACTGTATTATTTCTAATTTGAAATACAGAATTATCAAAACCAAAATTTTATTAAAATAGCTTCTGATCGTGAGGAGTAAAAACTTTTGACGATTTTTTGACTTCATTGACTCAACTATATAAATAAATCAAACTCTTTTGGGAAATCAATCCACACGGAGGCAAAGCATTATTTATTGAATCTTAATTTTTTTTTAATTTTATTTTTACAATTTTTTTAAATCTTATAACTAAAATCTGAAAAAGAAACGATCGTGTTTCACGTTAAGTCAACGTTAAACAATACGACCGTCTAATTAAAAAATGCTGTTGATTTTATAAATATTTTTCTAAATTTTTACACGCAATTTTATGGCCTTTTTTTAACCATTAAACGCATCGGAGTATATACAAGCAAATTTATGGGCCTAGGCTGACTTCAAACCAGTACTTAAATCAATTAAAAACAAGTAAAAATTTGCATATCAAACCGTAATATTTTAATACCATCAAAAACATCAATTACGTTTAATAGATCGAGTAATAAAGCGATTAAAGGATAATGTCCACCCGAAAAAAAAGCGCAAAACCGAAAACGTTAAGTACGGGCGCAAACTTCTTAGTTTTTATCGGGACTTATCTAAATTACAGCTGACTCTTAACATAAAATTTATCTACCGAAAAGATGGTTATGCAAATTTACAAATCTTCCGCGTGTATTTCTCTGTTAACACACATCGAGAACTAAGCACCAATACGAGAAAACATTTTTTAAACAGTCCAAAATAAATTTCGTTAACGAACGTGATTCATTGCCGGAATTAAAGCTTGTACTTCCATTACTCCGACAACAATTAAAAAAATGTTATGCAGATTAATCCTGTCGCAGTTGAAATATTTACATTTAATGGTCTTAGTTTTTTAGTAAAAGGACCATAAAATATTTATAATTAACACTTTCGAAACAATTTTAAATGCATCAGGGGCCTCGGCATTTTAACTTATGCACTTATCTAACATTCATCTGAAATGCATTAAAAATTGATCAATCTCGATGGCTTTCGTGCTTAATTAAAGCTCCGGTTTAATTGTTTAACTGAGAAAAAAATAAAAGCGAACCTAGGGCCCAAAAATTAATTTTTTAAGGTGACTTGCAACATTCTCCGACTTTCGTTTTGTCTTACGAAGAACTCTACGCACGACGGCGTTTTAAGCGATTAGTTTTCGTGCTAATCAAACGAATCGAGTTAAATCATTGACGATTTTAATTCGTGCCGAATGCTAATTAAAGAAGTGCAGAAATCAATGTGTAAAATTTCTTAGTATGACGAGCGCTTGTTGGCATTGTAAGGTGGCGAACCATCATTAATCATTCAGCTCGTCGTTGGATTCGTTCGGATTTGCACGAAGCTGACGGATTTTTTGTTTAGATAAAAATTAAAATTGTAAACTTGTTGATGTTGCACGTATATAACTTAATTAGTCGGTTAATGATACACGTATAGGCTTTTAGTGTTTTCGTTTAGTTCTTGTTCGATTTATGTAACTCAATCGACTTGTTATGTTGTAATTTAATTTTATAATAGCGAAATTATTTTCATTTCGAAAAGAAAATTCCAAAGGGTAAAAATAATGGCTTAAAGTTCCAATAAAACATCTCGAACTTTAAAAATTGGGATTGAATTTAAAACAAAAATTGTTTTAAAAATAATTAGCCTACCGTGTACTAGGTGGGGTATAACTAACGTGAACAATTTTTTTTTTTGTAAAACGGCACGTTTGGTAATCGTGCTTAAAACCGAGTGTGCACATTCGAGCTCAAAGTGGAACATTCCGATCTCGGGAAAATGAAGCGCGCCGCTCCGCGTCGCGCTTCATTTGCCTCCCTCGCTCGGAAATGTGCCACTTTTCGCTCGAATGCGCACATCCTCGTGTTTATCATATTAGTATAATTTACCGTGCGCTCCTTCAAATCAAAAATTTTAGTTTAATTAAGTAAATGTTGTTACTTTTTTGATTAAAAATTTTTGATTTTTCTTCCATATTATTACTCTATTTGGTAGTAAAAATGAAAGTACGAGAGGATTTTGCTACAATTTTAAAATATCGAGAATTAGAATCGTATTTTATAATTTCCATGCCACGGTACTGACATAAAATAAATTTGGTAGACATTCTTTAGAAAAATTATTAAATTCATTTATGAATTGTATTGTAACATTTTAAAACTCTTTTTTATTGATTATTTAACATTTCAATAATCCATAGTAACTTATGTATAACAAATAATACATTAGAATTTATATCAAACATTAATCAACTCAAATCTAACACATTTCACAAAAATTAACTTAATTAAATTTTTTTTTGGTTTTCATCGCAGCATTTTTAATTCTTAAGCTTCTACGCGGTGATACAGTTTCAGTCATTTTTGGCAATTTTTTAACTTCTTAGGATGAATTCTCCGAATTTTTTGTTTTTTGCGTCATTCTGTTATTTATCTTTCCCACCTTATCATTTGAAGAATAATCAATTTGTCTCATAGAAAAGTGTCTGCACACATTCTTATTATAGCAATAAAAGCAACTTAATAGTATTTATTAACAATTAAATATATTTTTATTATTTTTTGACATGGTACTGACCGCCACGGTACTGACATTTTAAATTAAAATAGCAACTGTAATTTTTTGATTATGAATTTGATAATATCTTATTATTGTTGGTTAGATGAATGAAAAGTGTGTGACGAATATAAGTATCTGGGAACGATATTTCATAAAACCGGAACGGCTGAAAAAAACATAAGATCAAAAATAACACTAGCAGGAAAGGCAATAACGTGTCTAAATGGAATCCTATGGAGTAAACAAATAACAAAAAGAAGGAAATGCAGTATCTACGACACGATGATAAAAAGCAGTTTGCTGTATGGATCAGAGACATGCAGAATTACAGAAAGAAATCGACAAAGATTGGAAGCAAGAGAAATTGATGCTCTAAGAAGATCCGCAAGGGTCTCTCGAAGAGAGAGAATAAGAAATGATAATATTCGAGAACAAATGAGAGTACAGGACACAGTCATGAAATATATAGAACGTCGTCAACTGATATGGTATGGCCATGTTTATCAAATGGCAGAAAGGAGGCTACCCAAGGAAGTTATGAAAAGGATACCACGAAAACGGCGAAAAAGGGGAAGTCCAAGGAAAAACTGGTGTGAGCGATTTAGAAAAGCGATGAGTGATTGTAACCTGAATGATGGACAATGGGAAAATCTAAGAGATTGGAATCTAGGCATCGGACAACGTCGAAGAACGTTTTAAACTGATATATATATATATAGGTATAAATAATATCTTATTACCCTATAATTTAGGCTAGTAATAAGTACAGAAATTCATTACTTATGATGAAAAAAATTAATTATTAATCAAGATTACTAATACCACGGTACTGACAAGTAAATTTTAGACATCATCTTTTAAAAATTAAGTTTTAAAATGACACAAACTTGCTTGCGAATTTCACTTGCGTGATGTTTGTAAACATAACTCAGTTAACGTACTTTCAATATGGCTTATTAGTTGTTTCATTAATTTCGAGGTAAATGGCGCACGAGTCATACACATTCAAATTTAAAAAATTGCTTAAATCTGACGACAAAAGTAATTAAGCCGAAATTCAATATTAAATTGATGTATTAAAAGAAATTCGTTAATATCTTTTAAGTTTGATTATATACATTAAGATTTATCAGTTAATTGGTTTGAATTATTTATTGCAATAAAAAAAATAACCGATTCATAGGTAAATTCTAGAAAAGGACATGACACGGTACTGACGTTTAAGTGAGATATTGCAAGTTTTCTTTAGACTGCAACTTATATTAAACAAGAAACATGAAAATAAACGGTGACTTTTTGAGATTGAGGACGTTTTGAATTTAGCGCCACAGGTTTTAGTGTGTTTCCTAATTCGAATGTGGTTAAATAGTAAAAATCTAGTAATTTTTGCTGTCATATGTCAAGGGCAAATTGTGAATGTTTTATGGACGGTTTTGCGTTTTATTGTTTTGATTTTCGTAGGATTTTAAATTTACTACTTGTTACATTTTGTTTAAAAACAATAAATTATTTAAAACTAGTTTTTTACAAGTTATAATTCGTCCCAATTTGAGATGCCACTCGCAACTCATGTTCAACAGATCTCATCCAGTACTACCAACACAAAAATGAACTAGTACGGTGTCAAATTCAAAATGTTCTCAATCATTAAAATGGCTCTGTATTCTTTGTTGCTGATCATGAAGAGAGAAAGATTTAAATTAAGCAGACAATTTTTTAATAATACTTCTTTTGGTGCTTGAGGGGTAAAATTTTAGCAGGCAACAAAAGTTGCGCGCGCACAACTAACGAAAATTGTACAGTATGAAGTTAGCCGTCCAAGAAAGTAAATTGATTAGCTCTTGCGGACCGCTGGTTGGGAACCACTGGTCTAAGACGACTGGGCTAGTATTATATTAAATTAACCAACAAATGTGGGCCATAAAATATTTTTCTAGAAATGAAATTCAAATGTGAACCGAAGGTGCTACTTAACCGCCATCGCTAATCTAAATTAGGCTATAATTAATGGTTTAAATATGAAGAAGTCCGGCTAATTAACTTTAATTTAAAATTATAGGTATGCGGTTACAATCCGGAAATCGGAAACAATGAGTAAGCAGTAACAAAAGTGACTAGTATTTTTATTTATTCTTTTTTACATCTAACAATAATAGCGGCCGATTTGAATAACATTTAAGTTCGGAACGAGCGAGCGCTCCTGATAATCGGCGGACACCTCTCGCCGCAAACGGTTTTGCCGTTCACTGTTTTTATTTAAATATCGACTAATTTCCGATAGTAACACGTAGTAGGAAGTGCCTAACAAAGGCGCAAATTCACAGATAGTACGCAGAGTTTCAATCGACGATAGCGTCCAATTTGAATTTTCATGCACGATGGCGAATGCAGATGCTCGCTTCCGGTGGAACTGCCGGAAACCGCCCGGAAACCCGTTATCAACATTCACTGAGCCTTTAAAGTACGCCCAACTATTTTCCTCGATCCTATACGTGATAATTGAACATATTAACCGTGGAAATGAAAGCCGGTTTGCGACAATGACCGACCGATTCGATGAAGTTGGTTGTTTTGTTAATTTATTGTCGACGCATTTATTCGAAAATAGCGGGCGCGTGTGGTTTTGTACGCGCGTTAGAAATTGTACTTCTTTGGCGTGACTAAATTGAAAAAAATTAATATAAATAAATTGAATGGATACGAGGATGTGCGCATTCGAGCGAAAAGTGGCACATTTCCGAGCGAGGGAGGCAAATGAAGCGCGACGCGGAGCGGCGCGCTTCATTTTCCCGAGATCGGAATGTGCCACTTTGAGCTCGAATGTGCGCACTCGGTTTTAAGCACGATTCACAATAATTTAGGGCAATAAGTTAGACGAACAAGCAGTTGAATAATTTTAATCGTTTCCTCTCGCTCGGACTGACGAGATTGTCGTATCTTTTTGCTCTCTTCCACTCATTGCAATGGTAAATATATGTTTCCAACGTAAAATCGATATTTACCAAACTAAATTGATTTTTTTGATTTGAAAGAATTAATGATAAAGTAGACAAATGTAATAAGTACGAAGATGTGCACATTCGAGCGAAAAGTGGCACATTTCCGAGCGAGGGAGGCAAATGAAGCGCGACGCGGAGCGGCGCGCTTCATTTTCCCGAGATCGGAATGTGCCACTTTGAGCTCGAATGTGCACACTCGGTTTTAAGAACGATTCACAACAATTTAGAGCAATAAGTTAGACGAACAAGAAGTTGAATAATTTTAATCGTTTCCTCTCGCTCAAATTGACGAGATTGTCGTATCTTTTCGCTCTCTTCCACTCATTGCTATGGTAAATATATGTTTCCAACATAAAATCGATATTTATCAAACTAAATTGAATTTTTTGATTTGAAAGAGTTAAGAATAATGTAGACAAATCTAATAAGTACAAAGATGTGCACATTCGAGCGAAAAGTGGCACATTTCCGAGCGAGGGAGGCAAATGAAGCACGACGCGGAGCGGCGCGCTTTATTTTCCCGAGATCGGAATGTGCCACTTTGAGCTCGAATGTGCACACTCGGTTTTAAGCACGATTCATAATTATTTATTTATTTTCGAAATAATTTTAAGAAAAATTACAATACTATTTAGGCGTTAATTGCAATTTTTAATTTATTGAACTAAATTTAATAAAAGGGGCCCACAGCTGTAATAAACAACATTTTTCAAAGATACAACTAATTTTCCTCTTAGTAGAGTCTTAAAATCAAAATTTCAACAGGCATTTAATTTCAAAAGTTTTAAAATACATTCTAAAATTATTTTCCAACGTCCTGTATATTTAATTCGAATATAATATTTAGAAATCGAATAACCGTAAGCCATTTGCGATAAGACATTTCCATTTAATTTGTGTCAAACAATTCTGATACTTATTTATTTGTATTTAAAGACTATTATCGCAACACATTTACAATATAGGACTTTGATTAAATTAATGTGCCGATATTTTAGCATTTATTGTCTGCCTAAAATTATTTAATTATTAATATTAGCACTAATTACCGAGTCTATAGTTTTCCGAATGAAATTGCTACCAAATAAAAGATCTGATCACATTTCCTTTAATTTATTTAATCAAAATTAATTCCAAAAAACGATGTAAAATCAATAAAATCAATAAACGCAATTTAATGTACTTTAATTTGTTCAAAACGCTCAGAAATTAATTTTTAATTGCAGTTTTCAGTAAGAAAACGATTCGCATTTTGAAAATATCAATTGGGACATTTATTACAATTGCCAAATTAAAATACGTGCTCATTATTCTAATTGTTTCTTCGTTTTGAACTTCTAAAATCAAATATCCAAAACGGCCAGTTTTAATTTCGAATACACATTAAAATAGAGCGTTCTGGAAGCGTTTTGATTATACCCAATGTTTGTGATTCACCGCCTAAAAACTTCTCGAAATACAATAATCGCAATGCCTTTTGTGATAAGATAGTCCCACTCGATTTATTTGGAGCGATTTTGATTCTTATTTCTTCGCACTTAAAGGTTCTTATCGAAACGCATTTTTGATATGGTCACTTGATTTAAAGAAGCTATCAATTTTGGCATTCGTTCGCCAGCTTTCATGTAGTGCACTTGTACATTAACTTTACTATTAGAAATGCAATTGTGTTTTGAAAGAAATTACAACCCGGTTAAACGTACGGTAAGATACCCTTTAATTTGTTTAATAATAATTTTTTGTTAGGGTTTTTATATTTAATTGGGCGAAACCAGCGTGATATAATGTATTTTAATTTGTTAAAAATAAAATTTCATTGTTGCAATAGGTCCAACAGAGCTTAGTACTTAATTGCAATTTTTTTTAGAAAAATTTGAAATTAGGGGTAAATAGTACAGTTGTAGGCCAGTCGACAATGATTGGCCCTATTTAGAAAATTATACTTGTAATAATAAATCTATATTTGCTAAAAAGTTTCGAATTTTGAGATACGAAGTTTTGACTTTGCAGCCTTCTTAAATATCATAAAGTTAATTATTGAATTCTTATTTAAATTGTTTATTTTTTAAATAAGTATACAAAATTACAATTATCTTTTGTTTGGTACGTGGAAAATAAAATAATTTTTTTTCTAATAAATGGTTCATTTTTTTGCTAATTTACTTTATCTTATCTTAATTAGAAAATATTGGCCAATCACTCTAACTTCACTGGTCAATTACTATACATATTTATATGGCCAATAACTATGTTTTTTAATAAAAAGGCCAATCACTGTACTGTTTACCCCTATAAGTTTGTCATTTTTAAAATTTTTAATAATAAAATAAATAGCCACGTTCTTATTTAAAATTATTGCTATCGTTAATGTATTAAACTTAAGATTTTGATTTATGAATGTATTTGAGACACAAAAATGATTTTATTTAAAACTTTAAATTATTTGAAAAATAACATAAACTCCTATTATAAAATAGTGAAGTATATTTCGTGGATTTCAATTTAAAAAACCAAAAATAAATTAATTGTCTCTTCAAGAATAATACAAAAGTCGGTCTGTATAATTGATAACAATGTATATACATCGAATTTAAGTGTTTGATTTGAAAGAGAGATAAATAAATCCAATAAATACAAAGATGTGCGCATTCGAGCGAAAAGTGGCACATTTCCGAGCGAGGGAGGCAAATGAAGCGCGACGCGAAGCGGCGCGCTTCATTTTCCCGAGATCGGAATGTGCCACTTTGAGCTCGAATGCGCACACTCGGTTTTAAGCCCGATTCACAATCAATAATTAACTTTCTTAGACTGCTAACTTCATACTATGGAATTTCCGTTAGGTGTGCGCGCGCAATTTCCATCACCACCTAAAATTTTGCTTTCAGCGCGCCTAAAGAAGTATAACTTTCAGAATTGTTTTATAATTAAAAATTACAAAGTCGTGGCCTTACTAGAAACCAAAATTTAGTGCTTTTAAACTCCACATTAAATTTGAATTAAAAAAATACTTCATTAAATGTACATGAAATATTAAATCATTTTTTTTTTTAAATATCGAAATCTATGTATTTTACAATAAGTAGTCGTCTCCGCCAGCTCATATAATACAAAATTTTTAGTACTTCTTCAACGTCTTGGATTTTAACGTCTAGGATAGCAGAGCTTCCCAAACATTTGAACAACACTCAAAAACTATTCATTTGCACTAAATTTATTTAGTTTGGAAGATCGACAGCGGGCCATGTAATTCGCTATTCAAAATTGAACTAGTAATTTGATGCACATACCTATAGTTAACTTCACGAATCAATTTCGAAGCAATTTATTTCTAACAAGGAGCGGCGAAAAAATGTGCGAATAATCGTAAAATGAAATATAAAGTTGCCGGAGCAAATGAATAGAGATAATAGGCGACATTTGCGAGTGTAAAACATTATTTGAAATTTCCATTAGTGGGCATTTTATTTATCGTCGTCGAATCCCTGTGCAGATTAGTGAAGAAAGTGTTGTCTGCAATTAGCTGCGAGTTTATCGCTATGTCTATCTCTAATTAATGAATTGCTATCAAAGCGTATGGCACTCCTTAAGTTAAACAACTGTTAGGTGGCATTATTGCTTTTAATTTATCCCTTTATCTTATAATTTACATACTTCTATAGTACTCGCGCCATTTTACAATACTGGTTTGAGCAAAGCGCTTCGATGTTACTTGAAGATGTTTATTGAAAACTTTTTTGAATGAGAATTGTTTGATTTTTAAATCGGATATGCCCATAAGAAAAAATTTATAACCTAAAATATATCCATAGATATAAGCAAAGATATATTTTACATAGTATTACATTTTGCATTTGGTATATGACTATAATTAAAATATTTTTTTAACAATTTTAGGTGTGATCGATTTCTTAAAGGTACAACTAGATGATACTTTGGACTTATATTTTCACAAATTGCGTCTGTAACGACAAAAAGGCATATAAACTTTTTATGCTCAATCACAACGAGATGACAAGAATGAAAATCCGATGAGAAAAAAATGTGAGTCCAAAAGAACTACAATTGTACATATCGTCGTTTAAGTTCTAACACCACGTATGTCAAAAATGGATACTTATCAAGACAGTGAAAAATCTGCATAATTTCACATGGACATCATTACAATACCATTTTACAATTTGTGTACAGCTAAACTTTATTCTATTCAACACCCTTTAAACCACTTATGGTGATCGAGCTATTCAAAGAGACAAAATCTGGTGCTGCATGGTTGAAATAAAATTCAAGGTTGATCTTGGTAAGGTCTCTTTGAATAGTTCGATCACTATAAGTGGTTTAGAGAGTGTTGAATAGAATAAAGTTTAACTGTACACTTCATAATAGATTTATTAAATATAGAACCATTAGTTTTTAGTAAAAATTTGTAATGAACCCCAATTTTTGGACATACAAAATGTCAAAACCGCCAAAAAATGACTTACATGGTGTTAGAATTTAGACGACGATATGCCTTTTAGACTAAATAATTAATGCCAAAAAAAATTACATTTATTATAATTTAACTTATAATTTACCTATAAATCTACAAATATATAAGGCGGGAACGCATTCACAAATATATCGTAGGCTATAATTTATTATAACTTCGGCTATAATTTGCAAATATATTTGCGACTATAATTTAAAAGTATATCTTAGAATACAATCTTTTATAACTTTACCTAAATGTAATTTGGGAATACATCTGCGATTATATTTTACTTTCGATTTAATTTACAACGACCTCGGTTGTAACGATTTTTTGGTTATAGCGGCTTCGGATGTAACGCTGATTTCGGGTATAGCGATTGTTTTTGATGAGTCGTGTGATACAAATTCCTTAAGATCCCTTTATAGATCTATATGCTGACTTTTATACTGGTTCCATTCAATTGTCATTGGTTTTATGCAAAATACTTAAGGTATATGTAATTTTTAATAATATGCTATAGTTAAATTTTATTTTTTTTAATTTGAAATATTAAGATTTGGCACATGGCACTAGCACATTTTTCACTTATATTTTTTTTAATTTAAAAATATTTTAAGACGTTTTCTTCATTTCTATTTGGTATTTTTTAAGAATGAATTAAATTGGGGGGTCCGCATTTAATTTGTTGCATTTCGAAGGTTGTCTGTAGTTTAGTCAGTCGTGCTGTCGAAACGAGTACGCCGGTGGGGCTCATCCCAAACTACAACTTTTGTATAAGTACCGTGCTTCTAAAATTTCTTGTGACCTCCGAAGGTCAAAGTTTGAATGCCTCTTGACCTCGTACAAGTGATACATCAATCGAAAGATATTTCGAAGTGATTTCGTAAATATGTGGGTACTTGTCTTTCAAAATTGATTTTTTAAATTAACGACGTTTAAAATTAATATGTATTCTTATTTTATTAAATTTTGGTTTGCCGAATGTAAAAATTGTAAACCTCAATTTTAATCATAGATCTCTCCTAATTGATCATGAAAAATCAATCAGGATAATTGTAAAAAAAGTCACAGCGAAAGCTAAATTATGACTTCAAAATTTGACCTGAGAAAGTTAAAAATGAACAACTATTTGTTCCATCAATTGCTATTTGAAAACAGCTAAAATTTATCTTTTAATTAATCTCTCTTTTAGTATTATTTGTTTTTAGTTAAAGGTGTTAATTAATGGAATCGTGCGATTCGAGCAAAAGGTGGCGCATTTCCACTATTAAGTTGGCTGCAATTTTCAACCTTAAATTACTAAAATAATTTTTTGAAAAAAGAACATGATTTATGTCATAAAATTTGAAAAACGGTTCCACTCTTTATATTAAATTAATTACTGAACATTTGAATAATCATTTTTTAAGAACTTCTTTAGAAACTTTTTAATTATTTGAATTGCCAAAAAATTTGTATCAATTTTTAATTTCTTAGTTTTAGATGTTAAGTATTTCAAGTGGAAATTTGGTTTGGGGTAGTTATGTACATTTTTAGATTCCTCTCGGTTCCAAAAATATATACTTTTACTATACTCGCAAAATCTTCTTTAAGAAAGTTAAGAAATAAATACACAAGAAAGGCAATAGAATGCAAATAATATCTTCATTTTGAAAAATTTATTCAAAATGAAAAATTTAATTACAAAAATGAATATAATTTCTGCAGTATTTTAATTTTAATCAGATATATTGTACATATTCATTACATTGATGACCAACAGACATTTCTTCTTTCCAAAAATGATCAAAATAAAGCAGCTGAGCTCACCAGGAACATTTTATGATACAAATTTTGGGCAACATAAACATTTTTGTGTACCATCAAAGTTAAAATAGAATCTATTGGGAACTTGAATTTTTTCTATAAACTTTTTTTTGTTTTTTGCCCATAACTATATTAAAGTTGATTTTCCGGGTATAAAAGTATATATTTTTGGAATTCTCGGGCCTAAAAAATACAAAAATATATTTGACTACCCCAAATATAATTTCCACTTTACATAATACTTCAAAGGAATGTAAATCCTTTTGGAATCACTTTTGAAAAAACAACAGGGTACTAAAGCGACTAATAAAAACACTGCTCTTTTTGGAATTTATCCGAATTTAAAGCTAAAAAAAATTTGAAAAACTCTCATTCTTTTTTCTCAGCGAACGAAACAATCTTAATTACTCTTACGTATATTTAAATACAATCGAAAAGGCAATTGTATACAAATCCGGGGTAACATTTTCGTGTCCGTTTATCTGAAGCAAGTATTCCAAAGTTACAAATTATGTTTTCGACTTTTTTCTTTCAATTCACTTTCCATTACAATGGAACAGTTGGGACGTCCACCTACACACCTGTTTATGTGGACGAATAGTTTTTTGTTCCGATATACTACCCCTTAGACATGTTAACCTTCAACTAAAGTATAGTTTACCCTTCGTCTGCCTCGTCAGCCTGGCTAGACTTAAACCAGACAACCTCCCACTGATGCACTTTCGGAATTAGACATTCTTCCACTGCATTAACTATATTTTATAAAGACAGACCCTGAATTTGGCTTCGACTACATCTAAAAATAAAAAATAAAAAAAACGACAGATATATGTATCTTCTTGCAGCGAGCAGCAATCGAAAAAATCGGTTCGATATTGCAATGATTAACTTAATAGGATTTTAATAGCAATAAAATTCATGAACCGGTAGCACATAAATTTAAAACTCGAAATTACTCTTATTAACATAATATTAAAATGATCGAAGATACCAGGCGCTCTGCTGCATAAAATTAATTATCTCTCAACAAACAAAACATTAAAGTATGCATTTTTAAATGTCGAAAATTAGTTCGCGAAATTAACATTAATGCATTAATTAAGCTTCATTAACTTATGCTAAATTATAATAACAGTACGTCGGGTTAATAACACACACTAATTTCGCCTGCGAGGTGGTGTGCTGCATAACGACCAAAAACTACTCAGAAAACAAACTGAACATTAATTATAGTCAAAGGCTATTAATGCAGTAAATGACCAGTGCACGAAGTAATTTCCGAGATGCTGGTCCATCTCGGGTCAAGGTTTCCATTCGTCATTGTTTTTCGGTGGTTCTTGTCATTAGCAAGGTTGTTTGTCGAAGGTAATTTCGTTTCTATTATACATCGCGGACTCCCGAATAATCATTTTAATAAGCGAAAAAGTTTGATGCCATTTAAAGAATTCTGCTACCTGATATTTCGTTTATTAATTTCTGAAGAGCGCAAAACTAGTTTCGTTTCGTACGAGACGGTCCCACCTTTTTTTCTTTCTAATGCTGTTGTTGCCTTGTACTTTTTCTTTTTTAATTTTTATTCTACCCCCATAATCTTTTATTAACGGCTTGGAGGAATCTTGTATCACGTTTCGTTCGCTTACATGTGGGTAAAAATAGTTTTAGAGGATTTTATTGCTTTATAATCAACTTTTATTGTTATTGTATTGCTTTGTAATGGTTTTATGTATTTTCTTTTTAAAGATTGGATCGTTTTTAGGCGGTTTTTGGTTTATGACGCAATTTTTATATTAGCCAAATTAATTGAAATTTAATTGAGTAGGTGTTTTACGAAAAAAATACTGTTGCGGTGAAACAGTTACTTATTTTTATTTGTTGTTTGTTGTATAAGTGCCTGTCTAAAAGAATTTAGTGGAATTTAAAATAAAATCTGCAGAAGCATTTTTCTTGAGTCTTATATATTGAAAACTTAATAAAAATTTGGTTCCTGGTTGATTTGTTATTAAAATTTGTTAAAAAATATATTAATTATTGTAAATCGTGCTTTATATATACTTAAACTATATATTACATACTATATACTATATACTGTATACTATATACTATATACCATATACCATATACTATATACTAGTTTATATAAAGTTAAAATTTCAATTTTAGGTTCACTTTTTTACACAAAATTTTATGTTAAAAAAATTGTAGCGCCGTTATTTACAGACCAATATTTAAAAATTATACAGATTCGGATTTGGGAGCCTTTTTGACCTTTGATAGACCTAAGAAACCATAGGCGTGCTATTTCAAAGCTTTGAGAAAAACGTTTCTTTTTTTGAAAAAACATGGATTTTAACCCATGTATTTTTGGCAACAAATGAAAATAATAGAATTGCTTTATATTGTAAGGGGATGTTCCTACATATCCCTAGCGACTATAACCGGTGCCATTTCCTAGCGCTCTCGCTCTAAAATAAAAATTTTCGATAAAACTAAATAAATCAAAGAAAATACCACTTGTTCACAAAAAAAAAATCGTAGCGTCCTTATTTTCTATGCAATCATTAAAAGCGAGACGGAATCGGAATTCTGCGACATTTTTACATAAGATACATGTAAAATAAGTACAGAGTGCAACGTAAATTTTTCGAGTAATAAAAAATTGCAATTTTAGGACCCTTTTTTGCACAATTTTGAACTTTAAAAAAATTCTAGCGCCGTTATTTGTGGACGGATCTTTAAAAACTATTTAGATTCGGATTTGGCAGCCTTTTTGGCTTCGGATAGGCCTAAGAAACCATAGCTGTGCTATTTCATAGCTTTGAAAAAACGTTTTTCTTTTTGAAAAAACATGGCTTTTAACCCATGTTTTTTTGGCAAAAAATGAAAAAAATAGAATTGCTTTATATTGCAAGGGGATGTTCCTACGTACCCCTAGCAACTATAGACGGTGTCATTTCCTGGCGCTCTCGCTCTAAATTAAAAATTTTCGATAAAACTAAATAAATAAAAAAAAGTACCCCTTCACTCAAAAAAAAATCGTAGCGCCGTTATTTTCGATGCAATCATTAAAAGCGACACGGATTCGGAATTCTGGGACTTTTTTACATAAGTTACATGTAAAATAAACATAGGGCACAATGTTAGTTTTTCGAGTAGGTAATTGTTTTTCTAATTGAAATTTTAAAGCAGTCCAAATGACATCCTTGGGCAATCTAGTGTTAATATTCGGTATCGTAATTGACACCTGTCATTGGGCTTTAGCACTCAAGAAAAAACTTAATAGTTTATAAGTTGAAGAAAAAGTTAAATTTTTGTATTTTTATTAATAAGTCTATTCTAATGCATAAATAAGTATGTGTTTTACTTAAACCCATTCACTATTGGTTATTAAAATATATTTCTTATCATTTAACTGTCATAAAGTACAATTTTGTGGATTTTATTTCATTTTATGTTCGGGGTATGGCAAACCCCACTTAGTATGGCATGCGACATTTAGTCACCTAGTATGCGGAGGGTTAATAAAAAATGCAGATCAAAAATCAATTGATAGAAATGGAATGTTAGAAAAGCTTCTTTAGGGGCAGGAATGAAGTGGTTTTTATTTATGGCAAATTTTTGGAGCAAAGCAAAAAAATTTAATCTTATTGGAATTAATCGTATTGGTAACATAAGGGTTCATTAATTTATTATTTCCAAACACAGCTCGGTTAAAAACAACATATTTTTTCAATTTTAATATCTTTATTTCTAACAAACGATTTTTTTTCCAATTTTTAGACAGCATCTAATAAGTAATTAACAATAGAGCAAAATTTTCCCTACAAAATAAACAAATTGACGTCCGCAATCATAAAAAGTTCGTTAATACGTGGGGTGAACCTATCATTTTTTTTCCAGCACGGTATAATCCAAGGAAAACCTAATAACGCAATATCCAACCACTAAGCCCTGGAAAGGGACTTACAAAACTCAAACATAAAGCAAGAACACCAATTTAAGACATCAAATATTTATCTTAAATTAGTAATCGTTCTATGTGGGCTCAATGTAAATAAGTGCATATAACCGGTGCGACGAACACTTTACAATAACAACGTTTTACGAAAGAAATCAGGTCGCCACAAATGATAATGCATCATTTCGCAAAATGTTGGGCATATCTCCACAGCGTTTGCCGGGTCTTCAATCATAGTCATGTAACAGATAAAAGTTTTGCAAGTAGTTGTAAAGAAGATACGTAATAAATCATGAAGAGTAATTGCAAAATTACCATATTTGTAGAGGTACGAAGGGATATGAAGTATCACATCTCAATTTACTTGAGACTTGATGCCACCATTTCCCTCGGTTCCGGTGAGTGACCTTCTAAAAGCTTTTGTAATACCCTTCAATCCACTTTTGTGTTTATTTGCAGGTTAATAATAGGCCAGTTGATAAATGTTAGATCCCTTTCGACCGGCGAACCCTTTTCTGTATTATTGAAGGTCCAATATATAACAGATATTTGTCGTTTAGTGATTGCCGGTGTCGGCGGTGGTGTGTGATGCACCAATGCATGTGAAACTAAAAATTGTTGGGTAAAAACTACCAGACGGTTTCATTATAGTCGTTATCGCCGTATTTTTATTGGAATCTTTTGTGTTTACATGTTTTCCACTCATTTTTCTAGATAATAAAGTGTTACGCATCAGGTTCATATCAAAATTGCTCCCGTTTCTTGTAATTTCACCTAATTTGTTCTTTACAAAGTTGCCGTTTTAAAATTGCACGGTATTTTACAGTTTGTCGTCGAGGGTAATCCCGTTTACGCGTTAATTATAATGTGCGATTTACCTTAACACTAGAACAGAGAAATCGTGCATATTGACCGTTTCACAATTTTATCGTTTTGGTGCTTTTTAGTAGTAGAACGTATTTTTGCCACATTACATGATTTTTCCTAATTTTAGTTGATACTTACTGTCCTATAATTGTTTTTCTTTTTAAATTGTATTTTTTTTTAATAGGACCTTGTTCAAGGTCCAAGCTATCTCTATATCAAAATTTACCAAAATTGGTTCAGTGGTTTAGGCGTGAAAAGGTAACAGACGGACGGACAGACAGACAGAGTTACTTTCGCTTTTATAATATTAGTTTGGATAATTAATTTTTTTTAGAAAATAAATTAAGTATTGTGAATCGTGCTTAAAGTGGAGTGTGCACATTCGAGCTCAAAGTGGCACATTCCGATCTGGAATGAAGCGCGCGCCCGCGTCGCGCTTCATTTGCCTCCCTCGCTCGGAAATGTGCCACTTTTCGCTCGAACGTGCACATCCTCGTTTTTGTTGATTTGCCTTAATTAATCTTTTCACTTTCAAAAATTAAAAGTAAATATAAATTTTATGTTCAAGAAACGTATTTACCATAGTCATGAGTGGAAGTGAGCGAAAAGATACGAGAATTTGGTAGGTGCGAGTGAGAGAATACGATTAAATTATTTATTTAATTTTTTGAATAATTTATTAGCCTAAATTTTGTGAATGGTGCTTAAAACCGAGTGTGCACATTCGAGCTCAAAGTGGCACATTCCGATCTCGGGAAAATGAAGCGCGCCGCTCCGCGTCGCGCTTCATTTGCCTCCCTCGCTCGGAAATGTGCCACTTTTCGCTCGAATGCGCACATCTTCGTTTTATTAGATTTTTACATGAATTTTTTTTTCTCGAATCAAACAATTAAAATTGCAATCAATTTTGATTTTATATTCGGTGAAAGTTATGGCAATTATTATTTTTAAAAACTGTTCAAAAGCATTAAATGCGTTGGAATAAATATTTAATTATTAAAAGGCCATTGTGGTATGTTCAAAATTGCCGCAGTTGTAGTGTTAAGCAGAACCGGTCCGAAAAATCATAATCAGAAGAGCAAAATCGATTATTATCCAAAATAACTACGTTATGGCAGGTGTCACAATCGTACAGCCTCAGCAAAATATGTAAATTGCGGGGCGGGGATGAAACCTAATTTTTTATAAGTAATACTGTAAAAAAAAATTTCCCAATAAAAAAATATTTCTAGTATACGTCCCCGAAGAGCAAAATCGATTATTTTAAAAAATTAAAAGCTAAGGCCCTCTCACAAGCGTACACCCCCGGCAAAATATGTAAATTGTTAGGCAAGGATTAAATCTAATTTTTTCTAAGTAATACTATAAAAAAACGTTTCTCAATAAAAAAATATCTCTAGTATACGTCCACGAAGACCAAAATCAATTATTTCGAAAAATTAAAAGCTTAAGGCCCCTCTCACAAGCGTACACCCCCAGCAAAATATGTAAATTGTGAGGCAAGGATTAAATCTAATTTTTTCTAAGTAATACTATAAAAACAAAACTTTTCCCAATAAAAAATATTTCTAGTATACGTCCCCGAAGAGCAAAATCGATTATTTCAAAAATTAAAAGCTAAGGCCCTCTCACAAGCGTACACCCCCAGGAAAATATGTAAATTGTGAGGCAAGAATTAAATTAAATTTTTTATAAGCAGTACTATAAAGAAAAACGTTTCTCAATAAAAAATTATCTCCCCGAAGACCAAAATCGATTATTTCCAAAAATTATAAAGTTATGGACCTTTTCACAAGCGTACACCCCCAACAAAATACGTTAATCGTAAGGCGTGGGTGCAAATTTATTTATTTATAAGTAATACCATAAGAAATGAACTTTTCCCAATGCAAAATTATGTCTAGAATAGGTTTCCGAAGCATTTCCAAAAATAACAAAGCTATGGCAGGTGTCACAGTCGTACACCCCAACAAAATATGTAAATTGTGCGGCGGGATGGCTATTAATATTGTAAATAATTATTTAAAATATATTGTTAGATAATAATCGAGTTACATAGTGACTTTGTGAATTGTAGTAATCAAAAAAATGCACCATTCAATGATTGAAGAGTTTATAAAAGATAAAAACGTTTATTGGTATTGCTCATTATTTATTAATGGGTTGACAAAAGTCGTAAATATGAGGAAATATAAAAAAACAGTTAATTTATATAACAACAACATTAAAGCATATTTCATCCGTTAAATATTTTAAACATTTACTCATTACACAACTCATACCGTTACTCGGTTTTAAACGTACTTCAGTAAAAGCGGCTTTTTTCTTCTTCTCGAAGCCATTTAGTTGTCGTACATCGTTAAAACACAAGATGTATTACAATTGGCTTTCTAAATTTTTACCACTAAATTTAAATTAATAAGCAAACATCTCGTATGTAAAAACGTCCCATTTAAAAACTGATGGTTGATTGAGAGAACTTTACAAAACCCACTTTCATTAAAAATCTCTGTATTTTATTCTTATTTTCAAAATTATTTGACGTCTAATAACAGATGTTTGATTGTTTTAATATTTATGTAAATTAAAAAAAAAAGTTGTTATATTGGTGTTTTGGGCGTAGCCTTAAATACATGTATGTGTAGATTCGGTCATTATTATTTTAGCTATTTACATCTCCGTATTTTAAGACCACATACAATAATAAATACCGACAAACTTTTTTTGCTATAGCTATTGTTAGGGAAAGAACATAAGTTCGGTTTTTGCAAATTGATGGCGTTACAATTTTTTTTTGAACCGGTCTAATGTAATTTTAATGTCAATGAAATCGTATCGAATGGCTCATTTAAACGTTAATTAAATTGTTCTTAATTATTTATCAAAGTTGTAAAATTGTCCATAAACAAAATTATGGTCCTTAAAATATCTGAAATTAAAATATGAATCTATATGAGATAGGTAATCCAAGTATTAAATAATTATTTTAAGTTGGTTGAATTAAATATATAAATCTAAGTGCACGTGCACTAAACATATTCAAAAATCGGTGCTTCTATGTAAAAGAAATCGAAAACATTTCGTGAATCATTGTTACCAAGCGTCCATCCTTTTCTAATATTAGGACCCCGCTAATTTGGCTATCTCACTCTTCGCTCCCTTCCTTTCCTTTATGATATACTTGCCGACGAAAATTGCACGTGTTGCGTTGTAAGTAAGTTACTCATACAGTGCAACGTTTAATTAAATGCAACACCTTTACAATAACTGGTAAAAATATTTATTATTTAATAATACATATTAGGAAATGCAAATTTAATAATTAACATTTTGTTTTTATTAAATTTTAAACTATCCAAAAATTATTGTTCATTTAAACTGTGTTAACATTTAATGCCATTACTAACGTGTATGAATTTTCTTTTATTACAGATGGAGTGCTTTTGATTAGGTGGTCCCTTCCACCCTCAAACTACTCGATTTTCCAAGCCGTTTTCCGGGTGTGTCGCGTTTTGCAAATCGTAGTCTTATAACCGCAAAAACCTTTCCCCAAAAGTAGTGTTGCCCCTTAAATAATAGCTTATTCGTCCGTTTAAAAAACTTGTTCTTGCTATTTGCTTACCAAAAGACCTTAGAGTAATTTTCAAAAAATAATACGGGAGTGCCGGAATGGGTGGTTTGAGGTTCTTGGCGGGTCGATTGCCTTCTCGAGCAGACCTCGGAGACCAACATCGGCGTAAAGGTATTTGGAAAACAATTTTCTTCTTAACAAAAGGCACTGCAATACAAGAAATAAATTTAATTTCATTCTACAAATTATAAAATTTAATTGAATTATTAAGTTGATCTTTATTTATTTAAATAGATATTTTTACTATCATGTATTTCAGTGCCTTTTTAAATATGTTTACTGAAAATGTGAATTTGTGCTGAAAACAATTTTCGTGTAGAAAAATTTCTTAAATAGGTGTTTTATACTGATTATACTTTATGCCCACATTTAAACCAAAGAATTGGTAATAAACAATTATAAAATAACCCAGGCCTATTTATCTTATTACTTTATCATATTGTTTTTAACTAAAACTTGATACACTTAAAATTCTTGCTATTACTCACTATTTTATGAATTTGTTTATAATTGCATCTATTTTTATTTTGGAGCTACTGTTTTTAAATGTACATATAAAAATATTGGGTTTTACGCATAGATATAATTAAATCAGTGGTTTTCAAACTTTATGCGCCTCCCATACAAAAATTTGATCTTTACGCCCGCCCACTGTAGACCTCTTACACGGTAGATAGAAAACCGTGTAAATCGAAATCTTACTTTTTGTATGGGAAACCGTGTAAATCGAAAACTAAGCAAAATATACATAAATTGGTCAGTTAGGTACTTTTAGAAATTGGAACTACTGATATTAAATCTATAAAACTTCCAGTTTTCTGCACACATATAAATCGGTGGTTTCCAAGCTACAGGTTACTGTGCCTGTTTAAAAAAAATCTAATCTTGGCGCCCTACCACCAATTTTTCCATTTACACGGTCCGAAGAAAACCGTGTAAATAGAAATCAAAATCATTGTATGGGGCACGGTGCAAATCGAAACAAAGCAAAATATGCATAAAAGGGCCAGTTACCTTGACCGTGCGCCCCCTAATTCAAAAATCACTCATATAAGTACAGTAAAACTCGATTATCCGGACCTCAGTTATACGGATTCGCGATTGTTTGGATTGTCAACCGCGTTCGTTTTTCCTGTTAAAACGCTTTTCATTTGATATGCGCATTATGGTACTCTTGTTTATTTAAAAAAAGGTTTTTTGTATTATTTTTTTTAAAAATGTTTATAAATAGGGGTAAATAGTATAGTTGTTGGCCAGTCGACAATGATTGGCCATATTTAAAAAAATATTTAATAATAAATCTATATTTCCTAATATATATTTTCTAATAAATGGTTCGTTTTTTTTGCTAATTTACTATATCTTATTTTAATTAGAAAATATTGGCCGATCACTGTAAATTCACTAGTCAATTACTATATTTATATGGCCAATAACTATGTTGTTTAATAAAAGGGCCAATCACTGTACTGTTTACCCCTATACAATATGATTCATATTTCTAATGTAACTATAGTTACGAAATAATGAATTCTATCTGATTGGCTAATTAATTGGTGGCCATTGTAGTGAATCAAGAATGAGCAAATCACAGTGGCACATTTACAGCGGGATTTTTAAAAGTCAATTTTTGTGCTTTTGCTGGACAACTTGATCTCGGATTTCGACTGTATTTATACATAACCGACGAAACATAGTTTGGAAACTGCTGTTCTAAAATACTTAATAGAACTACTCCCTCCAATCCTAAAAAATAAAAATCGAAGCGAAAATGGGGGGCAATTTAATTCAAAAAATACTTCAAAGAAATAGTTTTTTGGCGTAACTGATTTAAATATAAATAAATTTCGTAAATACGGGATGTGCGCATTCGAGCGAAAAGTGGCACATATCCGAGCGAGGGAGGCAAATGAAGCGCGACGCGGAGCGGCGCGCTTCATTTTCCCGAGATCGGAATGTGCCACTTTGAGCTCGAATGTGCGCACTCGGTTTTATGCATGATTTTCAATAATTTTGGGTGCCGAAAAATTAGTAAATAATTTTTATCGTTCCCTCTCACTCGTACTGACAAGATTGTCGTATCTTTTCGCTCCCTTCCACTCATTGATATGGTAAAAATACGTTTTTCGAATATAAAATCGATATTTAATTAAATTTGTTGATTGGAAAGAAAGTTTAATTTACAAAATTCAATAAATACGAAGATGTGCGCATTCGAGCGAAAAGTGGCACATTTCCGAGCGAGGGAGGCAAATGAAGCGCGACGCGGAGCGGCGCGCTTCATTTTCCCGAGATCGGAATGTGCCACTTTGAGCTCGAATGTGCACACTCCGCTTTTCGCCACGATTAACAATGATCAATTTACTTTTAATTTTATCTAAACATTTTATTATTCTATTTGGTATTTTTTACTGCTGATTTTATTATTTATACTTATTTGTTTCGATTTTTTTGTAAATAAATACCTAACAAGGTAAAATTGTTTTTTTTTTCAATTATCCGGATTTTCGATTATCTGGCTGAGCTGCAACATTAATTAGTCCGGATAATCGAGTTTCCACTGTAAATGTAAATTTACTTATTCGATGAAAAATTTAGTCTAGGCTGTTTTAAGTTGCATAAAGGTAATGGGAACACTTAATTTTATCGCTTGCAACTATCTACAAATGATTATTTAGGAAGAACAGACAGGCTCGGTCATCTTTTAGGGTTAACTAAGCACTTCTTGTTTGTGGTGTTCGTCGATGAGCCCATTAAAGCAGAACAATATGTCAATTTATTGTGTCTGACGTAATGCCAGTGAACGTAATTATTTTCCCTTTGATTTACGACGGTAATTGAAAATACGTACGTTTTATTATAGTTATTAATAAATAACTTTTACAGCCAATAATATTTCATTAGCTTTTATCTGTATTTTTATAATGCCATTAAAAGTTGTGTCATATTACTGAAGTATTCGCAACTACGCACGTTTCCCTTCATCGGCTCTACTTTGTGTACAATTTAAATAAAATTAAAATTAAAATAATTATATTAAGTACCGGTGCTAGGTGCACCGACCCATATGTATTTTTTTTAACGAGCCAAACGAGCGCTCGCTTAGGTTGTTTATTGGCAAAATAACATCGCACTTTCATTGACTTTCAACTCTCAACCCATGCAATTACATTGTGTTCTTTTACTGCACACTAATGAATTTAAACAAACAATTTTCCTTGTTCTAAACATAGGCGTAAAGCTCTCAGAGCACATTGAACCTTTTTAATATATTTAAATGCTTAATTGTATGTTAAATGAACAAATAAATAGTATTGTTGTTGGTACAGATGGTTTTGTAAATGGATACAAAGCCATTGCGCTTTTTCGCGAGTTGGAAGTTAATTTAGAAATTATAAGCGGGGGGCATTTTTAAAAATGCATTTGCGAATACTTTTTTTGGAACATATTTAATTAAAAACTATGTGATTTGGCACAGTGATTTTTGATAAAAGATGAGCAAAAGTTCGCGAAAATTTATAACAGTTGTTTCTTTTTTTTAATAATTAAAAAAAATGATCTGTGAGTATTATAAGCGTATAAAAATATGCCATACAGCTTTCGTTGATGGTAAATACCTACAAATAAAATACCTACAAAATAAATTGAATTTAGTTTAGTAAATATCGATCATATTTTCTAAAAACGTATTTTTACCATAGCATGGAGTGGGAGCGAGCGAAAAGATACAACAAACTCATAAGTACGAGTGAGAGGAACGATAAAAATTATTTACCAATTTTTCGGCACCCAAAATTATTGAAGATCATGCTTAAAACCGAGTGCGCACATTCGAGCTCAAAGTGGCACATTCCGATCTCGGGAAAATGAAGCGCGCCGCTCCGCGTCGCGCTTCATTTGCCTCCCTCGCTCGGAAATGTGCCACTTTTCGCTCGAATGCGCACATCTTCGTATATATTGATTTTTGTAAATTAAACTTTCTTTCCAATCAACAAATTTAATTAAATATCGATTTTATGTTCGAAAAACATATTTTTACCATATCAATGAGTGGAAGGGAGCGAAAAGATACGACAATCTTGTCAGTACGAGTGAGAGGGAACGATAAAAATTATTTACTAATTTTTCGGCAGCCAAAATTATTGAAAATCATGCTTACAACCGAGTGCGCACATTCGAGCTCAAAGTGGCACATTCCGATCTCGGGAAAATGAAGCGCGCCGCTCCGCGTCGCGCTTCATTTGCTTCCCTCACTCGGAAATGTGCCACTTTTCGCTCGAATGTGCACATCTTCGTACTTCTTAGATTTATTTCATTTTTGAATAGGGAATTACATGGCTCGCTTCCACACTAAATAAATTTAATCCACATTTTTATTTGTGAAAATTTTGTATTATATGCGCTGGAGGAGACACCTGATTATTGTAAAAACCATAGATTTCGATATTTTTAGAAAAATGGTTTAATACTTCATGTATAATGAAGTCGTTTTGCATATCTTTATAATGTGGTGTTTAAAAGCACTAAATTTTGGTTTCTAGTAAGGGTACGATTTTATAATTTTTAATTAAAAAAAACATTGAATCTATTTAAGTTATTTAAATGATTAAATTATATGTTAAACGAACAAATAAATAGTATTGTTGTTGGTACAGATGGTTTTGTAAATAGATACAAAGACATTGCGCTTTTTGTCGAGTTAGAAATTATTTTAGGAATTATAAGCGGGGGCATTTTTAAAAATGCATTTGCGAATACATTTTTCGGTACATATTTAATTAAAAACTAACCGATTTGGCACAGCGACTTTTGATAAAAGATGAGCAAAAATCGCAAAAATTTATAGTGTTTATTTTCTTTTTTTAATAATTAAAAAAAATGTTCCACGAGTATTATAAGCGCATGAAAAATCTGCCATACAGCTTGCATTGATGGTAAATAAATACCTAGAACCGATAAAAAATTTCCTTGATTATTCGCCCATTTTTGAATATTGTTAACAAGGAAAGTATTTAGTAAGTTTTGCTGAAAAAATTCAAAATGTAATTGACGAAACATTCAAATAAACAATAAGTTAATCCTTTTTGCCCAATCTCGTCCAAATTCCCGAGAATTGGTAATCATTGTTTACAAAGTCAAAAATTCGAAAAAGTAAAACAATCGTTCGAGTCTGTAAGCGCGTTTTGCTCCATGATTTAACATTGACTTTAATTGTTTTTTGAAGTTATACTTCGTTTGGCGCGTATTCGTTGAATTTTGTAAATTAAATTTTCTTTCTAATTAGCAAATTTAATTTAGTTCAGTAAATATCGATTATATTTTCTAAAAACGTATTTTTACCATAGCAATGAGTGGGAGCGAGCGAAAAGATACAACAAACTCATAAGTACGAGTGAGAGGAAACGATAAAAGTTATGTCGGCATAGTAATATTTTGGGAGAAATGTTAAATAGATGTTTATTTTATTTAAGTGACCTAGTAACGGGATTCCTTTCATTGGTGCATTTAAAATTGTAGTTATGGCCCACTCTCTTTAAAATGTTTAGAAAAAAATATTGGGGAACCTGTTGTACTTTGGTCCTTTTGTACCTAGAGCAACTTTATTTTTTTAATATTTGCGGGCTTACGTGACCCATAATTTTTAATATTTCAAATGCCACATTGACGGACATTAACGTAAAGTTAGCAGCAGGTGGCCAATGTACTTTGTTAATTGAAATTTTTAATCGAAAAAAAGTAAGTCTTTTTATATTCTTTTTACTTAAATATCTTATTGATTTTTATTACCTAATAACAAATGATTCATCGCAATAGAAAGATTATTTATTAATGTATGCAGAGTAGTGGTCTGATTTTGGCACAGCATAACCTTTAATTTTATTTTTGGGTTTAAACATCAAGGGTCGGTGTGTTGTACCTCGGTCACTGTCGATAAATTGTACCTTGGCTCTAAGATCAACGTGCAATAAATAAAAATTTACACATACTTTTGTTATAAATTCTTATTTTTTTTTTATTTTGCTTCAGATAGTATGCCTCGCAAGTCTAACAAAAAATTTAAATTTTTGCAAAGTTAACCATTAAATATATGAAATTTTAGTATACGTGAAAAGTTTTGTTAATTTTTGAAACAATTTTGGTGTCATCTCCAAGAAGAACATTAGTAGTTCTTATAATCCAAAAATAAATATATATTTTACATAGAACAATAGGTTTTATTTTACTTAATGTGAATAGAGCCAAGGTACATCACCTCTGTTGTACCTAGGCCATAGATGCACTAATTTTTAAACCCTATAGCAATTTGAGTAAACGGTTGGTAATGCCCCACTACGATGCAATTCATTTTATCAACAAATTGTTACATATACAATTAAAAAAAAATACAAGTGAAAAAAGCGCCAAGGTATAACAGGTTTCCCTACACACTGTATAACTCGCTAACTGCAAAGATGGGCACATTCGAGCGAGAAAGTGGCACATTTCCGAGCGCGGGAAGCAAATGAAGCGCGACGCGGAGCGGCGCGCTTCATTTTCCCGAGATCGGAATGTGCCACTTCTCGCTCGAATGTGCACACTCGGTTTTAAGCACCATTCGAAATAATCAATTTATTTTGCTTTCTGTGAATAGAGCCAAGGTACATCACCTCTGTTGTACCTTGGCCATTTACTAATTTTAAAATCTTATAGCAATTTGCGTAAACGGTTGGTAATGCCAAGGTACAACAGGCTCCCCTACTGCTATGCTTGTGCGAAGCCTAAAAGTTCGGAGATTGGAAACCTGCAAAGTTTCTAAAGATCCGTTCACAAATGACCAAGTCTCCACGTTTTATTCTTCGAGGAGGTCGAACAAATTATCTGCCCAAAAGAATAAAAATACGTCTCTGTGTATATCCACACGAAATAAAGGGTGCACTAGTAAATTTAGCCCGAGGCGTAAAATAACCTGGCAGTGGGGGTCCCAGTATTTTGATATTAAATTGATCCCGTAATGATGGGGCAGAGGTCGTTTCTCTTAAAAGGCTTCTTAAAACAGAAGATATCCATCGCGTCTTTTAAAATATCGTTCGGGCGAATAACTGGTTCTTCGGCGCAAGTAATCATTCCGAAATGGTTTATGGCGATTATAATTCACATCTTTTGCGTAATTGCACGGCAGGTTAATCTAAAATTATCGATTTCCTTGTACGACCGCACATATTACAAGATAATGGCCGCAAATTGAAATGTCAATACAAAAATATTTATGCAGCAATAATTATTGATATTAGTGCGCATCCACCTATTTCACAAAGATAATTAATATTTTTGACGCTCTCCCAAAGAATTTGCCGATAAAATTTATTGGACGTTTTGATTTAATTTTCTCATTTCCATACAAATGGCCACGCACCTGATAATAATTCAGCGATTGTATTTTTTTAACATATTCATGCGTGTTTCTGGTTACTTCTCGCCCACATTTTTCGGGTACGTTCCCCAGCTGAGAAGACAAATGCGATGTGATATTTTTTCTAGTCCGACATTCGTAGTATTTCATTATTTCTATTCATAGAAGAAAGTTCCTCACGCACTGATACGCACTCGAACACGCGATGCTCTTGTATTTGTTTATCATTTGATTAAAATATCACCCAATTATTCTACCGAACTCGCCTAATATTCAAATATTTACATTTCTTTATTGCTACACTTGCTCGAATTATTAATTAAATTGCTATGGCTTCCACCTTTTTTTTTGACCGCCAGCCATTTTGAAACAGAAATTCGAATCGACATTGAGAGTAACAAATTATTTGATGGACCTTTTAAATAAATTGATTAAGGGTTCGGGGTACCCAATTTCGTGCTGTTGAAGACGGAGAGCTGAAAATTTTTGCTTAGGTAGAGACCATTTGACTTAATCCGAATATGACTTTGAATTTTTTTTAATTTGCTAATTTCGAAAAAAAAATAATTTCAGTTTTTTACCAAACGAAGGAAAAAAGGCTTGTAAAATGTGCGCAACAATTTCGAATTTTTAATAACTGTTTCTATTAATGAGTTATACACAATTAAAGTATTTTGGAAGAAATTTGGTAGAAAGTAAAATCGTTTTCGTATGATTGAAAATCGCAAATGCTTTTAAGAAGTCATACGCAGTTAGAAGGCCGAAAAAATACGTTGTTTTTATAAATTTTTTATTAAGAGGTATGTTAATTTAACATATTTTAAAAAACCTCACCAAAGAAGAAACCAAATAAAAAAATTTTAGAGGTCGCTCACAAATTTTACATGTTTCAAAATAGTAAAAAATCAAAATTTTCTTTATTAATTTTGTTTGTGACTCAAATATTCATACTACATCAAAAAATAAAGAGCCTCTTAAAATTTGAAATCAAAATATGAATTTTTAAAGATCACCCAAGAATGAATAAAATTTTTGAAAATAATTTGTAAAAGTTTGTCAGTACAATATTGTCATTTTTAACAATTTTCTTTTATTTGGATTAGGCTAGAAGGTCTTTACCAATTTTTTAATTCTCTATCTACAAAAATTTAATATAAAGTATACAGCCCGAAATTTGGTACCCAGTATCCGTAAGTCTAAAAATTAAAAATAGAAGTAGAAAAAATTTATGTTTTTGATTGCTTAATATATACATGTATTATAATACAATATTTTATTTCTAGACAATAATAAATTAAATTAGTTGCACACTATAAAAAATTAACTAATACAGTAAATTAATTATTTTTCAAAATTATTTTAAATTGTTATTTACAGGGGTTATTTTTTTTGTTGTTATTGTGCCCAGAAATGTATATAACTTTTCTTAGTTTTTAAATCAAAAATTATAGGTAATACGATTTCAAAAATTCACATCATACAAAAATATTTGGAAATTTTCAAAACATTACCTAATAAAAAATGCAATTGGGCTCTGCAGTCTTATATCTAAAATTTTTAAGTAATAAAGTCTGGAATTTCAGAACCTTTAAGATATTTTTACCAGTTTTTAAATATTTCATAGTTTTTTCTTTCTTTAATCGATATTAAAGATAATCAATTTTTTTATTTTATATTACATTCGACTCATATGTTAAAGCCCACTTAAATCGACGAGTTTTAAATCAATTAATTTGAAAATACCTGTAAACAAATCCCAAATTATAAATTTTAATAAAACTCGTCGAAATATGAAATAAATTAATTTTTTCATAATTAGCATAGCGGAAAAAGGGGAGTCGGTAGCTATTTTGATTAAAAACTTAACGGTACTAAAAGTCATAATTCACACGTATTAAAAAGTTGCTAAAAAGCAAATAACTATAATTAGAAATCATGTCAGTCACAAAATTTATTTCTTCGTAATACTATTCGCTAAAAGCAAATATCCATAGATATCTTTTAAGTCAAGGATTAGTAATCGTTTTGAAATGCCACTCCAATAGCGCTTTTTTTGCATATTTTATTTATTAAAATAACGTACCAACTGGATACGTAATTTATTTAATTCTCCATGGCGTTTACATTTTTAAAAGATAAATATTGTAAATCTGCCACAGGATCTGCCTTTCTAAGTTAATCGCAATTCGATACAAGTTTTTTTCTGTCGATTTTTTAGTAGAAACACTCTTACACATCCGACCATAAACTTCTCGGGCGCTAATAGAAAAAAAAAGGCACCGAAATTAATTTCGTGCATTCGACATTATTTTTCCAAGACAAAAACTTTGCACCTGTTGATGCTAACTGTAATAACAATTAGTAACCTGTAGCTTTAGTCTTGTTAAAACAATCTGTTGCGCGTTCGCTTTTCGTTCTTAAAGTGCGAAGCTAATTTTTTTAATAAGTGGGAAGCTCGAAAAGTGGACAGTTAAAAATGGGCAAGCCCCATGTGGCCGATGCTCGTTTTACGTTTTAAATTGTGGATGCAGCCAAAAAAAAAATGACTTAATAATTTCGATTGGGTAAACCCGAGATTTTTGAACGGCGGCAGGGGGGGCTTTTGTTTATTAAAAATTTTTTTTTGAAGTTATACTTCTTTTGAGAGTAAAATTTTAGCAGTCGGCGGAAGTGCTTAAGTGCTTAAGGCCGAGTGTGCGCATTCGAGCTCAAAGTGGCACATTCCGATCTCGGGAAAATGAAGCGCGCCGCTCCGCGTCGCGCTTCATTTGCCTCCCTCGCTCGGAAATGTGCCACTTTTCGCTCGAATGCGCACATCTTCGTATTTATTGAATTTTGGAAATTAAACTTTCTTTTCTATCAACAAATTTAATTTAGTTCAGTAAATATCGCTTATATGTTTGAAAAACGTATTTTTACTATAGCAATGAGTGGAAGAGAGCGAAAAGATACAACAAAAGCATAAGTACGAGTGAGAGGAACGATAAAAAGTTATTTATTAATTTTTTGTTATCAAAATTATTGCAAATCACGTTTAAAGCCGAGTGTGCACATTCGAGCTCAAAGTGGCACATTCCGATCTCGGGAAAATGAAGCGCGCCGCTCCGCGTCGCGCTTCATTTGCTTCCCTCGCTCGGAAATGTGCCACTTTTCGCTCGAACGCGCACATCTTTGTATTTATTGGATTTGTCTATATTAACCTTTTTTTAATTTATGCTGTGCTGACGAAACGTATTTAACGTACTTTTTGTTTCTATGAAAAATCCAATCGTCTTTTAATAAAATTGTGAACGTGGCTCGCTTCGAAATTTGCCACTTTTCGCTCGATTGTGCACATTATCATATCCAGCGTTCATGTATTCCATTTTTGGACATATGCCTCTCCAAGCATTCGGCATTCCTCGCGATTGCCTGCTTTTTGCATCCACTGATTTCAGGTAATTTATGAATATCGTCCCTCCACCTGGTTTTGGGTCGGCCTCGGTCTCTCATCCCTGTTCTCGGCCTTCTTTCGGTTACTTTTCTTGTCCATCTATGGTCAGTTGTTCTCATGATGTGGCCCGCCCATCTCTGTTTCAACCTTACAATTACATACCTCGCATTTATTGGATTTGACTATATTAATTTAGTGATGAGCAAAGCAAGACCAAGACCAAGACTGTAATAGTCTTGGTATCTGTCTTAATCTTTCTTATTCGGTCTTGGTCTTGTTCTTGCACAAATGTTTTTAGTCTTGGTCTTGGTCTTGCGTACTCAGTCTTGGTCTCAACCATTTAGACTTTTTGACGAATTTTTCAAATCTTTTATAGGTATAAATTAAAAATTATGTACTTACAATTTATATCTAATTTAGAAAACTTTATTATACTACAATCGAATAATATCAAAAAGTGATATTATCTATAGAGTTTGATCATGTCTACTTCTTCACTCATTTTGAAATTGTTTTTGTTTAAATAGAAAAGACACTACACTTACGCTTACCGAAATATACTTCAATTTATAGGTAAAATTCAATAAGAAAGTATACAATATGCAAAGATTTTGGAATTAATATATTTATAAACAAATCTGAAAATATTTTACCGATATAACAATTATCTTAAATACTGAAATTTTCTGTCAAACATGCGAATTTGTCAGGACTTTTAAAGGAAATAATATCGATAGTTGTGAGAGTTATGAAAACTCGAAAACCTTTCAGCCAAAGAAATTGTAAAAGATACTTGAAGGAGTGGAAATATTGAAAAAAAATTAGTTTGTCTCCATATTTCAACCATGTGTTATTCTGACATAGGAACAAAGAACTCTTACTCCGAGGACATTCTTGTAAATTCCTGTTGTCATACAGTGGTAAAGTTTTTTATATTTAGTATTAAAATCTAGTATAGCAAATTAAAAATTTATACTACAAAAAATGTTTTGTTCCAAGAAAAGAATATATTAAAATTGCTTGGAATAGTTTAACTCATAAATCCACCGGAAGCAAATATTTTTGGTCTAGTCTTGCGTATTTGGTTTTGATCTTGCATACTCGGTCTTGGTTTTGGTCTTGGTCTTGTTCGTTCGGTCTTGGTCTTGGTCTTGCTAGCATAAAGAGAGTCTTGGTCTTGCAAAAATGCAAGACCAAGACCAATTTTGCTCATCACTATATTAATCAGTTCTCCATGAAATCAAAAACTTAAATTTAAATTTTTATTCGGAAAATATGGTAGTTTTTATTTTCCTAAAATATGGTAACTGTTGAAAAGCACCAAATCAGAGATCTCGTCTTTCTGGTATAATCAAAATTAGAATAAGCACGTTCAGTTGCATAAAACCCAATTGTAGAACATATGATTTTCCAGTTGCATAACAAATACAACAAATAACGCGGCTCACTTACCCCATGGGTCTGGTTACCCCATATATCATAAATGCGTAGTATTTTTTTGATGAAAAGATACACTAAAAATATTTGCAACTCTTTTACGTAAAAAAAATTAATTAATTTCTAAAAGTAACTGACCACTTTATGCATATTTTGCTTTGTTTTCAATTTACACGGTTTTCCATACAAAAGTTACGATTTAGGTTTACACGATTTTTTTCGGAAGCTTTCCACCGTATAAATCGGGAAATAAGTGTACAGTGGTTAAGCAGCCACATTAGATTTTTTTAAGTAACATAATGTTTGGAAACGACTGCCCTAGACTTTTGTATTCCAAAAAGTAAAAGTCGAGTGAATGTTCCAGCACTGCACAATTGAAGACTAATTTTACGATACATCCAATAAACATGTCACGAGTATGTAATACCCCATGAATGTGTGACATTATTAAACATCTTAATCCTTCATTATGGGCTGGATGAATAAACAGCTTAACTAGAGGTTGCCTTTTGTGGAAAGTATTATTATACACGATTAAATTTTTTGCATCTATGAAAATTATTGAGCAAACGTCATAATTATTACACACGCCTTTATCGCTGAAGCAATAGCAATAAACATCAGAAATTGAAAGGTATCACAAATTAAAAATATCTATTTAGAAAAAAATGCAATATATTCAAAAGTATGTAGGAGAAGTTTTTAATTTAAACGCTGATTTATGTTTTCAAAGAAAATTAAAGCTTTTTTCACTTCGATTCTACAATCGTAATTGGTGTTATTTTTTTTATTGTATTTTATTTTTTAAATCAATAAAAAAAAAACTGATTTTTTGGAGTGTCCCCGAGAGTTTTCTTGTAAACCGTTTAAACAACACCTAAAACGTAAAAATGCTAACAAAAATATTAAAAGTTCAGTTTTTGTTTACCAAATTAGGACTGGCAACTTTCAAATCAGCAATTTTCAAAAACAATTAATATTAAATTAAAAAGATTCAAAAAATAAGAAGAAAAATTAACAGTCTGTTATTTCCATGGTGTTTTATTAAAAAATGGGTTACGTTTAGGGAAATGATTGCCCATATTTAAAAATCAACAAATCGCGTTGAAAGGTGTAAAATTTCCTTTTATGGAATTATGATTTATTTATTTATAATTTTTTATTTGTATATTTTTTGTTCATTAAGCAATTGAGATTTATTCGTTTCTCGCCATCCGGACTTTCATTAAATCGGCTCGGAAAAAATTTATGAGGGTTTCGTTTGCCTCTTGGCGAACGCAAAGAAGAAAAATAATTTTTACACCAGCAACGGTGTGTAAGTAAATCTAAACTTGATATTAGTTAGAAATGTTCATTAATAATAATTTATAAAAGTAATATAATAGTTTCGAAAGTTAAGAGAGCTTCACGAATTTAACCTTCTTAACGATCAAAAAAAAATAAAATACAACTAAAAACTATACCGAAACGAGGCGTAGAAATTAATTCAATAAATCACGTATTTGCTAGTATTTATTTTGTTTGTTTCCAATTGGATTTCCTCACGATTCGTTCTACAGGTTGCCGTACGAACATTATTGAATTTATTAATTATAGATTACGCCTGCTTTCTACGTTGGCTTCTTTAATTTATGTAGTGTTGGTTATTTCGTGACTTCTTCGCCAAGATGAGTTTATAATTTATCGTTTTTCTCCTCAATATGTCGGTCGCATCATAATTGTGCACGTTAATACAATATCTATGATTATTGTCGTGATTTTGCCTTCCCAATCTTTTAAAATTTCTTAGTGCTTTTTATTGCTAATTAGCGACGACGGGCCCATAGCAATAAAAACTTGTAATCATCCGTAAGCCGCTTTTTGATTTCAAAATTTTCTCTAATTATTTTTGCCATTTCAATGAATGGTGTTAGTGATGAGCAAAGCAAGACCAAGACCAAGACTGTAATAGTCTTGGTATCGGTCTTGGTCTTGCTTATTCGGTCTTGGTCTTGGTCTTGCTAGCATAAAGACAGTCTTGTCTTGGCCTTGGTGTTGCAAAAATGCAAGACCAAGACCAATTTTGTTCATCACTAAATGGTGTTGATAAAACACTTTTATTTTAACAAAATTCACGTGTGCGAGTGTGTGGTGTATTTTTTTCCCTATGGATATCATATTTAGACCGAGAGGTAATTTGAAGCAGTTCTCGTAAAATTTTGCTACCGCCTTTTACTGATGTTGTTCTTGTCTTGTTAATTTAAATAATATTCAAAAATTGAGACCAAAATTTATTTTTCCGATTTCTAAAATGCATATTGTTACACAGGACATGATAGATTAATTATTTAATACAATTGATAAAATAATACAAACAGGTTCAGTGAATTTGGTCGTTCTTGTAAAGATGCTGGAAGTTATTTTTCCGCAAAGTAATGGGGGTTTAGTTTATGTTACAAAAACATCCTTTATTTGTGCTCGGTTGTTTTTGATCTTGAACTTAAATTTGCGTAGCTGTTTCTTATAATGCGTTTATATTAACCTGGGTTAAGAATTAACATTTGATTTAGAATTTTGACACTTTAACATTTTTTATTACAGGACAATTATTTTTTTCATTATACAAACAACTACGTACAACAATTAGTTGCACGCATTTTTTGTAGAACTTAAAATTATATTTTTTGTCGTTTTGGTTTTTATTCAACTGCTTTTACGATGATTTAATTTTAACCTAAGTCGATGATAAACAATTTAATTTAAATTTAAGATGTTAATCACATTAAAAAAAATTATTACAGAACGATTATTTTATACTTTAGAGAAACACGTGTAATACGTTTGGTTGCATTATTTGTTCTTACAGTATAAATTTTTTTTGACAATTTTGCAAATTTTTGATAATGTTTGCAAACTTATTTAATTTTGAAATTTTGCACATTTGAAAAGGTTGCATGCGCAGACCCTTCTCGCAAGACAGCAACTCGCCCCAATTTTAATGGAAGCCCCGTTAGGAAAGTTATAACAAATTAGTTAGAAATTGAAAAGATGAAAATTTGATATACGTGCAAGTGTGATAATGACGTCCCAGTGGAGAGCGTCACGCACCTTTTCATCATCTGCTTTGCATGTCCGTTTTGATATATGAACCTGAATGATACGTTAATTAATCATCGCGAACTTTCATTTCGTTTTGTTTTAATTCACTTTATTAAACGTGGGCACCGTTCGCCAACAATAGGGCATGGAACAATCATAATTAAAGGTTGCAAACCACACAATGGGATAATATTAATTTGTATTAAAAAATGATGCACGTTTTAATTGCTTTGTGTACGTCCATTATTTCGACTGTAACATTCGTAATTTAGTGTCTTCCTTTTTTTAACGCTCGCAACACCCATTTTAATTATTATTAAACGCAGTCGTGGAAGACGCCTTCGACGGCTTCGCTCGCCTCGTATTTGATTACAGATTAAACTATAATTTTGACCAATTGAAAAATTGACCATTCTATTTCAAATATTAGTGTAAAGCGATTGGAAACCTCGAATTTAATCTTCTGGGTCAGCATGATAGGTAAAAACTAAATTTTTCGATTAAAGTCTCGCCGAGCTCAATATTTGATAATAAATTATTTCACAATGATTCATAAAAAAAAATTATAACAAACGTAGATGCATCTTTTTCGTAGCTATTAACCTTCCGTGTACAAGGTGGGGTATGACTAACGTGACTAATTTTTTTCTTGTTAAAACGGGACGCTTGGCAATCGAGCTTAAAACCGAGTGTGCACATTGGAGCTCAAAGTGGCACATTCCGATCTCGGGAAAATGCAGCGCGCCGCTCCGCGTCGCGCTTTATTTGCCTCGCTCGCTCAGAAATGTGCCACTTTTCGCTCGAATGCGCACATCCTCGTATTTATTTGATTTGTTTGCTTTATTCTTCGCTTTTTCAAGTCATAAATTTAAATTTAGTTCATTAAATATCAATTTTATGTACGAAAAACATTTTTATCATATCAATGAGTGGAAGGGAGCGAAAAGATATGACAAACTCGTCATTACGAGTGAGAGGAAACGATTAAAATTATTCAACTGATTTTTCGTTCAATTTACTGGCCTAAATTATTGTGAATCGTGCTTAAAACCGAGTGCGCACATTCGAGCTCAAAGTGGCACATTCCGATCTCGGGAAAATGAAACGCGCCGCTCCGCGTCGCGCTTCATTTGCCTCCCTCGCTCGGAAATGTGCCACTTTTCGCTCGAATGCGCACATCATCGTATTAATTGAATTTTGTAAATTAAACTTTCTTTCCAATCAACAAATTTAAATTAAATATCAATTATATGTTCGCAAAACCTATTTTACCATAGCAATGAGTGGGAGCGAGCGACAAGATACGACAAACTCATAAGTACGAGTGAGAGGGAATGATAAAAATTAATTACTAATTTTTCGTGACCAAAATTATTGTGAATTACGCTTTAAACCGAGTGTGCACATTCGAGCTCAAAGTGGCACATTCCGATCTCGGGAAAATGAAGCGCGCCGCTCCGCGTCGCGCTTCATTTGCCTCCCTCGCTCGGAAATGTGCCACTTTTCGCTCGAATGCGCACATCCTCGTATTAATTGAATTTTGTGAATTAAACTTTCTTTCCAATCAACAAATTTAAATTAAATATCGATTCTATGTTCGCAAAACCTATTTTACCATAGCAATGAGTGGGAGCGAGCGACAAGATACGACAAACTCATAAGTACGAGTGAGAGGGAATGATAAAAATTATTTACTAATTTTTCGTGACCAAAATTATTGTGAATTACGCTTTAAACCGAGTGTGCACATTCGAGCTCAAAGTGGCACATTCCGATCTCGGGAAAATGAAGCGCGCCGCTCCGCGTCGCGCTTCGTTTGCCTCCATCGCTCGGAAATGTTCCACTTTTCGCTCGAATGCGCACGTCTACGAATTTATTACATTAATATAATTTTCCATAATCTCCTTCAAATCAAAAATTTTAATTTAATTTAGTAAATATCGATTTTATATTCAAAAAACGTATTTACCATAGCAATGAGTTGAAGGGGGCAAGAAGGTACAATGTGTTTTACTTAAACCTATTCATTGTTAATTATTAAGATATATTTCTTATCATTATCATTATCATATCAGTACAATTGTGTGGATTTTATTTCATTTAAGTTTCGGGGTATGGCAAACCCCACCTAGTATGGCATGTGACATTTAGTCACCTAGGTTAAAACCATGTCGGTTTTATTTACGATTTTAATAACTTATTGTTTTATCTAACTTCGACGTGTGTGTTTAGCTTTAAAATTGAAAATAATTCGAATTTGCTCGGTTCGGCATTAGATTTTATCGCGTACCATATTTACTCGGCATTAGATCGCAAGCAAACTATTAATTTCCATTACCTTTTCTACGTTAATACAAACTTGTCGTAACTACAACCTCCCGTTGAGCAAAACTAATAGCGCTTCACCTTACAACCCGCGGTACTTCTCGGATACAATTGCATTTATTCTTTGAACATTGTTTCGTGCTTGTAGAATGGATGTACGTGGAAAGCATTATGTGAAACTAAGCTGAAACTTTCCGGCTTGTTTCGATTTTTTTTAAGATGCAAATATTACAAGAGATAAATACAGGCGACTCTACAATGTTGTAGTATTATTGCGGAGGAGGGAGGGGGGATACTATTTTTTATTTAAAAAAAGAGCGAGTGGTAAATCTATTACGTCGATCTGTTGATATTTGAACAATGCTCGAGTAGATCTACTTTTTTTAGTTTGGTTTCGGATTTATACGATTTTTATTTTTTCTATTTCAATTAGAATTAAGATTAAGATTAAGCAAGTTTGTATTCAAGTGTAAAATGATCGATTTTCCCATGTCAAAATTGAGTATAGTTTCGTCGTTTCTTTCTGCACGGGTGTAGAAAGTACAGCTTTTCGTTCTTTTTTATTCCACTTTTTCTCTTTCTATATTACGAAGTACTATAATTGCTCGTGTTAGTACATATTTACTGCCAATTTACTTATATAATTATACAATTGGAATAAAAGTGGTAATCAGTTGTTAAATTAATTTTTTTTTGTTGTAAAATATTAAATAATTTATTATTTACGACAATGCATTTGCTGCTTTTAAATCGACTTTCTCCTGCGGGTTTCGCGAAAAAGTATTGATCGAAGTATGTGGGTAAGATGAGGGACCCGGTAGACTGGAATTGATAACACTATTTGTTGCTATGGGAACATAATAAACAAATATGCAATTATATGAAAACAAATAATACAAATAATGAAGACTATAGCTACTATACATTTAAATTTATTAACCTAAAGAAGGCTTTATTTCTCTTAATAAACCGGTGTCTAGTTATGTACGCGCGTTAGAAGTTATACTTCTTTAGAGTGTACGAAAATATAATTGAATAATTTGAATCGTTCCCTCTCACTTGCACTGATAAAATTATTATATTTTCTCGCTCCCTTCCACTCGTTGCTATGGCAAATCCAATAAATACAAAGATGTGCACGTTCGAGCGAAAAGTGGCACATTTCCGAGCGAGGGAGGCAAATGAAGCGCGACGCGGAGCGGCGCGCTTCATTTTCCCGAGATCGGAATGTGCCACTTTGAGCTCGAATGTGCGCACTCGGTTTTAAGCACCATTCACAAAATTTAGGCTAATCAATTATTCAAAAAATTAAATAAATAATTTAATTGATTTCTCTCACTTGCACCTACTAAATTCTCGTATCTTTTTGCTCACTTCCACTCATTACTATAGTAAATACGTTTCTTGATCATAAAATTCATATTTACTTTTAATTTTTTAATTTCAAAGTGATAAGATTAATTAAGGTAAATCAATAAATACAAGCATGTGCACGTTCGAGTGAAAAGTGGCACATTTCCGAGCGAGGGAAGTAAATGAAGCGCGACGCGGAGCGGCGCGCTTCATTTTCCCGAGATTGGAATGTGCCACTTTAAGCTCGAATGTGCACACTCCACTTTAAGCACGATTCACAATAGTTAATCTATTTTCTAAAAAAAATTAAGTATCCAAACAAATATAAAAGCGAAAGTAACACTGTCTGTCTATCTGTCTGTCTGTTACCTTTTCACACCTAAACCACTGAACTAATTTTGATAAATTTTAATATAGAGATAGTTTGGACCTTGAACAAGGACATGGGCTACTAGTTTCGAGCAAATATAGTAATTTCTGGTATATTCAAAATGATAAAAACGCCTGTCAAAATTTTACTCTCAACGCGCTAAAAGAAGTATAACTTCAAAAGTACTAAAGCACATGTTTAAAAGGGTTGACCTCAAAACTAAATATATTTTTCAACATCAAAAAATGTCCCTTGCGACCTTAAAGCCACACCTAATGGTAACGTGACTTAATATACTTCGAACACACATATTTCTGTCGCCAGACATGCAACAAAAGAGACATTCTAATAGGGTAGTTTTTCATAGATTTATAAAACACCCTCGCACTTTCTCCCTAATTACAATTATTTCGTCGAAACTGCCGTCGTCTCCAATTTTTCCATTTATCAGTTTTTTCGATTGCTTCTCAACGAATCTTCGTACGAAACGGACAATAAATAATTTCACATTTGTATGTAATTTCCGGATTTGAAGCGCACATAAATCCTAAACATATTCTGTTTGAACATTGCATTGTTCTATTGTAAAGGACCTTTAAAGGATGCCGCCCTTGTGCGTGTTTGTAATACCGCTTTATCTCACAAAGAGGATATAATAGCTGGTCATTGATACCGACTTTAAGAAACTACAATGCCCAACAGGTTGTACAACTCTAATCCCCAACTATTGTTAATCTTGCGTCAACTTGGCTTTCAAGAAAAACGCCACAAAGAACCGTTAGTTTGTTTGGACTACCGGTTTTCGTTCTTTGCTCTAACTTATTTGCGTTTTCGACAGAAATTTTAAGCTTTTTTTTTTATATAAAATGCTCCGGGAAGAAAAGTAGTTTCGGCTGCTTTAAAAGAAGCCCTTTAGTTTTTATTCGGTGAAATTGGTTAATAATAAGTTACATAAATGAAGAAACGGGATTCGGAACAGAATTACAGTAAAACCCCGTTTAACGCGGGGGATACGTTCCAATGAGTTTAAGCGCTAAACAAAACGCAATAAATACAGAACTTAACAAGTGCCATGACAACATCTTTTAATACATAATATGTAACCTAATATTTTGACAAAATATTAATAGATGTAAATACAAACATAACCTAACATTATGACAATATACTAATGGCCGACTTCAATGTTACCCGGTTACGTTTATCATTTATTTAATCGAAGAAAACTGGATTAATTTATGAAAAGCTAAAAAAATTAATTAACAAAAAAATGGCTTTTAAAAAGCCAAATTAAAAGCAACATAAAAAAAGGACGCAAGAGCTAAAGTGTCGGGGCGAGTGAAAAGTTTAATGGGGCAGTGCATCCGGACTTTTGGTTAATCGACACTTCCTCGGTGCCACAATTTGTTAAAATAACGTAATAATGGGAACACACAAGTTTGACCAATTCACAGCTCCGAAACGATGTTGTAATGTGGGCAAAGAGTCACGTGACCCGAGCGCGCCTCCGGCTTCGGAAAAATTTTACACGTGTGTAGGATAAACGCATATCCAATTACCTGATGTTTTATTAATATTTTGATTGGGTTTCCTTTTGCGCGCATTGCATTTCCATGTTTTTTTAATAAAATCCGTTTTTTGTTTGGCGGGGCTTTAACCTACCGTGTACGAGGTGAGGCATAACTAACATGACCTATTTTTTTTTTTTTGGTAAAACGGGACCTTTAGTAATCGTGCTTACAACCGAGTGTGCACATTCGAGCTCAAAGTGGCACATTCCGATCTCGGGAAAATGAAGCGCGCCGCTCCGCGTCGCGCTTCATTTGCCTCCCTCGCTCGGAAATGTGCCACTTTTCGCTCGAATGCGCACATCCTCGTATTTATTGAATTTATCTACTTTATTCCTCGTTTTTTCCGATTAAAAAACATTATTTTGTTTAGTAAATATCAATTTTATGTTCGAAAAATAAATTTACCATAGCAATGAGTGGAAGGGAGCGAAAACATATGAAAATCTCGTCAATGCGAGTGAGAAAGAACGAATTAAAGTTATTCAATTATATTTTCATCTAATTTATTGGTCTAAATTATTGTGAATGACGCTTAAAACAGAGTGTGCACATTCGAGCTCAAAGTGCCACATTCCGATCTCGGGAAAATGAAGCGCGCCGCTCCGCGTCGCGCTTCATTTGCCTCCCTCGCTCGGAAATGTGCCACTTTTCGCTCGAATGCGCACATCCTCGTATTTATTACAATAATGTAATTTACCGTGCGCTCCTTCAAATCAAAAATTTTAATTTAGTTTAGTAAATACCGAATTTATATTGGAAAAAGTTATTTACCATAGCAATGAGTGGAAGAGAGCGAGAAGATACGATAATCCTATGAATGCAAGTGAGAGGGAACGATTTAAATTATTAAATTAATTTTTCGTGCAATTGATTGGTTTAAAGGCCGTTGCCGGATTTACATTGAAAAGTGCCCCCAGAGATAATGAAGTGATTTTTTTTTCTGTGATGTATCCTGGTATTAGTAATAATTGTGGAAATTTTTAGCCCCCCAGCTGTTACGGTTTTGACTAAAAAATTAATTTTCATTTTTTGAAAATATTTTTTTTCTCAAAAACGGCTATTTCGATTTAGTTGTGGTTTGGATATGTCAAAGGCATGTATTCGATCTATCATTTAAAAAAAAATCATTTTTAATTATTCCAAAAAATGTAATTTTTGTAAATTTAAAGTTTGTAAAGTGACGTTTTGGGTACTTCTGCATTAGGGACACCCACCATTTTTTTACCAGTTATTGCTTATTTACTAATGTATAACATATATTTATTTCAAAATTTTCTGTGTGGGACAACATAGTTCAATATACAAAAAATCAGATAGCGGTGTAAATGAATTTCAATATACACGCATTACATACCAACTACATTATTTTAAAAAACGTCGCTAATTTCATTGGTTATGAGTTACAGCTTTTTAAAAGTCATAAAAAGATTTAAAAATACAAAATTATAATAATAGGGACTGCAATTCTAAAAAAAATATTTGCTGGTTACATGTATTTTGATTGGTATATCTTGCGAGCCGTTTAAGCAAGTATTTACTTAAATATTATACCCTACAAATCTTGTTTAAAACATGAAATTTTGTTTCCATATGTAAATAGCAAAACTGCCACAATTTTATATTATTACTTTACAAGTCTTAAAGTAGTGTTCTTAAATGTGCGAAAAGTTTTTTTGTTGGTTAAAGTGCTTTTTCTGTTATTTTTTTAACCATTATATTGTATTATTTATATTAATTAAGTCCATACGTACTTATTTAATATTAAAAATATATATTTATTGCAGTTAATAATGTCATCGCAACCCAAAATTATTAAACTACAATGTGATTTTTATGGGAAACATTTAAACAAGGACAAAGGCAATAAAAGAGTATGTTATTGGCTCAAGCCATAGATTTTTATTGTCATTGCTTAAAAAAATTATTTGTTTTTGATTATTTGTGCTTCATGTAGAACCAAAGCCTATCGTACAAACTATAATTCAAATATTATCAACCGAATTTTGGTAAGGGTATTCAGGAACTAAACTTATCTAGCACTCCATCTACAGAAGATGAAGATGTTAGCTTTACTTTTAATACTTCTTGTGGAAGTAACTCAGATACAGACGAAGAATCTGTACAGCTTCCAATTCGAAAGACTGTTGCTAACCATAAATACTGCTGTCTTTGCAATAAAGAATCGTCTTTGATAACTATTCCTGAAAAGGCCAGAACAGAAGTGTACAGTGAAAAAAGTATCAACATTCCAAAAAATAATAGATGTTGTAGTTCACATATAATAAACAATCGTTTTTATACAAATTATTTAAGTTAATTTCAAGTATTTTCAAATACATCTACGATTAAAGCATCAGAAGTGGCAAAAATGTATAAAAACTTTATAATTCAATGCCAAGAAACTTTATTTGAAACTTTATTTATGTGGATACGTTTTAAAATTGTATTTTAAAAACTATAACTCATAACAAATGAAATTAACGACATTTTGTGAAATAATGTAGTTAGTATGTAATGCGTGTATATTGAAATTCATTTACACCGCTATCTGATTTTTTGTATATTGAACTATGTTGTCCCACACAGAAAATTTTGAAATAAATATATGTTATACATTAGTAAATAAGCAATAACTGGTAAAAAAATGGTGGGTGTCCCTAATGCAGAAGTACCCAAAACGTCACTTTACAAACTTTAAATTTACAAAAATTACATTTTTTGGAATAATTAAAAAATGATTTTTTTTTAAATGATAGATCGAATACATGCCTTTGACATATCCAAAGCACAACTAAATCGAAATAGCCGTTTTTGAGAAAAAAAATATTTTCAAAAAATGAAAATTAATTTTTTAGTCAAAAACCGTAACAGCTGGGGGGCTAAAAATTTCCACAATTATTACTAATACCAGGATACATCACAGAAAAAAAATCATTTCATTATCTCTGGGGGCACTTTTCAATGTAAATCCGGCAATGGCCTTATTGCGAATCATTAAGAAATTGCCCTGAAATTAATTTGTATTGCAATAAGGAGACAACAATGAAATTCTTTTTAGGATTTTTTAATATTTGGTATCCTAATGGACATGGGCCTTTGAAATTAAATACTCAAGAAAAAACTCAATAGTTTATAAAACGAAGAAAAAGTTAAGTTTTTCTATTTTTATTAATAAAAGTCTATTCTAATGCATAAATAGATATATGTTTTACCTAAACCTATGCATTATTGGTTAGTAAAATATATTTCTTATCATTGAACTGTCATAAAGCACAATTTGTGGATTTTATTTCATTTTATTTTCGGGGTATGGCAAACCCCACCTAGTATGGCATGTGACATTTAACCACCTAGTATGCGGAACGTTAAAAATGCGATTTACTTACGAATATGTGGGCACCTTTGCGCCGGTGCCGTTAATAATTTTTTCTCGTTCGACGGCGATACATAAATATTTCTCGCGGCTTATCCGATATTAATAAACGTAAGTTATCACACGTTCAACAAATACGAATGAGTAAATTGCAGGCTTAATTTGATAGGTGGATGGGATGCAAATTTACTTAGGCGTAGGCGGCCTGCAACGTCTTTTAAACTGCACATTTATTGCTCGATGTAATACGACTACACGGGCAGCAAATTAGAAAACTGCGTCGTAAATTTCTTCGCGAATATGAAATATAATGCGGAAACGATAGTTTAAGGGTCATAATAATTTTGATCTCAACGGTCATTAAATTTAACTGGTTGCGAAAATATTTACACGTATCAAGCATGAGTGTTATTTATTGAGTCGTCTTCTGAACATTAATTGTGACGTTTTTGGAAAGACATCGTGTGATATTTTACTTTCTAGTTAGGTGCGAATTATAAGAAGTTAATTGGAGAAGAAATCTTCTTTTTCATCTTTACAGATGAGTCGTGATCCATAGGGCTCTTCATTTACTTGCTTTTTTTATTTTCTATTTTTCGTATGGTTTCACGCCATCTTTCTCTGCTACTAAATTGATGGCTGAAAGTGTTGGTCATTATTTTGATTTGGTCCATATGGTACTTTGAGGCCGACGTCTTCCTCTTGATCCCTCCATTCTTCCCTGTACTATTAATTTTTCTAGACCTTTATCTTCTCTGCGTGCTACATCTGCAAAGTATTTCAATATATGATTTGAAACAGTTTTCTGTTTTCCTATTTTATTAGGGATAGATTTGTTTGTTCGCCTCGCTGTCCAATACGAACCATTCTCCTCTAGCATCACATTTCGAACGAGTCAGTTCTTCTTGGATCTTGTACTTTTATGGTCTACGATTTTGCTCCATATAACGGGAAAGACCAAAGTTTTTATTATTGGTTTCTGAGGGTTTCTGAGGGTGACGTCTCTATATTTAAAAACCTTATTTAGGTTGCGAGCCCCATTTCTACCCATTTTATTGTGTTTTCTAATTTTTTGTATGCTTCCTCCTTGATTACTAGTAATCACTCCTGATATATCAAATGGTCGTTTTCTTCTTTCAATTGGGTTCCAATTCCAGGCCTTCCAAGGTATTCTGTTTTCTTTCATGCGTCGTAAATGTCCATAACATTTTAGCTGTTTTTCGTTTATTTTATCTAATTCTGGTTGACCCGAAATATCTTTGTGAAGCGATGAAGACTTTATGGGTATTTTTTAAAACATTAATTATGAACAAAAAAAAATAGTAACTCTTTTAAATTTTTCGAACTTAAAATCTAAGGTGCTGGCATATTTATATTTTGAAAATAAATAGTTACTTTTGACTCACATTGATTTTTGTATAAATTGCTTTCGTGGTTGACATTCCATTTCTTTTATAGCAGAAAAAGATGGTCGAGTCAGAAAAGAGTCGGCACAAAAAAAGGACGTTAAAGGATTAATAAAAATGATGTTTTGCAGAGAAATAGGACACGACAAAAAATGGACTTAATTTCTAATTTAACAGTTTCATTTTCATTTGGCGTAATACTGATAGGCATTAAGTTACATTGATGTCAATCTTCATTAGCCGATCTACATCCCAGATCCCAGTAAATTATGCCTCTCCGTTTCTGACCTCATGTATGTCAAATATTCTAATGCAATTAGTAAATAAATGGTAGAATCCCACGTTTTTATGAAATTTAACTGTCAGCCTGTCATATACGAATAGAGTAAGAAAAACTTTTGTATAATTATATCGTAAAGTATTACTACACTCGAGCGCGATCCATTATTAAAAAATTGCTTAATCTTTTTTGTCTCTCGAAAATTCACACATTAAATTTTTATTTCGACTTACAACTTGCTTAGGTATAATAAAATAAAAGTTCAATGCAAATTTCTAAAATTAATTTAGCTGCGCATACAAAAAAAAAACATACAAGTACGTTGTCTATCGAACAAAAAATGACACATTTTTGATGGAACAAATCGTTATTTTTTTTGCATAGATTAATATAAATTGTTGCACTAAGACATAACAGCATAGGCCTAAATTGTAATTCAAAAGGTTTAAGTTTGATTTTGGTCAGAGACGTACTTGATGTAATAAAAACGTTTACATACAAAGTACACTAATACAATTCCTCTTTAAAGAAACGCAATGTAGCAACGCTTATACTGAATGCTATATAGATAAAAATCCGTGTTATGAGTGAACTATTTTAAATTCGGTGACAATTTACTAAATGTCATGGGTACCTGAAATTTTGATTTTTATAAGGTCTAATGTAATTTTAATGGCAATGGAATCGTATCGAATGGCTCATTTAAACGTTAATTAAATTGTTCTTAATTATTTATCAAAGTTGTAAAATTGTCCATAAACAAAATAATGGTCTTTAAAATATCAGAAATCAAAATATATATCTATATGAAATAGATAATCAAAGTATTAAATAATTATTTTAAGTTGGTTGAATTAAATATATAAATCTAAGTGCACGTGCACTAAACATATTCAAAAATCGGTGCTTCTATATAAAAGAAATCGAAAACATTTCGTGAATCATTGTTACCAAGCGTCCATCCTTTTCTAATATTAGGACCCCGCTAATTTGGCTATCTCACTCTTCGCTCCCTTCCTTTCCTTTATGATATACTTGCCGACGAAAATTGCACGTGTTGCGTTGTAAGTAAGTTACTCATACAGTGCAACGTTTAATTAAATGCAACACCTTTACAATAACTGGTAAAAATATTTATTATTTAATAATACATATTAGGAAATGAAAATTGAATAATTAACAGTCTGTTTTGATCACATTTTAACCCCTTGACATACAAAAAAAACGAAAAAAACTATTAATTTGGCCCAACTTAACTGTTATGAGCATATACAAATAACAAAATAAATAATTAATAGTTTTAAAATATTTTGAAATATGTAGAGCAGTGTTTCCCAATCTTTTTTTAAAATTCTCTACCTAAGTCATTCTAAAATTTTGATGCATATAATATATAAATATTTTGTTATATTTAAACATTGAATTATTCCATAAATGAAGCCTAATTACAACTTGTTCAAGACACAAGATTTAGGTTTTAATAAGAAATCACTAGGAAATTATTAAGGAAAAGAAACAATAAGTAAATTTTAAAAACATAAACTAAAAAATATTTTTATATCGATAGCTCGAATTTTTGATAACGCGAATTATTTTTAGTTTCTCTTCAACTTCGACCTATCGAGGTTTGACTGTATTTAATTTTATAAATTTAATATTTCTGAACAATTAAGATAATTTATTTATTGAGTTTTCTCAATATTAATTTTATTTGCGTAAATTAATGATCTTCGAAGTTTTTTGAAAAACCACAAATTCTGTATTCACTCTATTTGAGTTTTCTGAAAATACATAATAATTTTTTCATCAAAATTTCCTTTTAAGTTTACCGAATAAAGTTTTGTTTTATACAATTAGTGTTATACAAAAAAAAATGATAATTAAAAATTTCTAAAGTTCTTAAATATATTTTAAAAATTTTCCAAGTTATTAATTTATTTAATTTGAGTTGTCTAAAAACTTAAAATAATTTATTCTTCGAGTTTACTTTAATAATTTTGCTAAATGTTTGAAACTGAATTTCATTCTATGTAAAAAAAAACCGGTGCATGTACTTATGCACGCACGTTAGAAGTAATACTTCTTTGGCGCGACTAAATTAAATATAACAACGCGCTATGTTGCGCTTGTGTATAGCTAGACCAGTGGTTATCAAACTATATGTTACTGCGCATATGTCGTTTTATTTGAATACATTGCTATTTCCTTGTTAAATCCAAAAAGTAATTTAAACAAATTGAATAAATACGAAGATGTGCGCGTTCGAGCGAAAAGTGGCACATTTTCGAGCGAGGGAAGCAAATGAAGCGCGACGCGGAGCGGCGCGCTTCATTTTCCCGAGATCGGAAATGTGCCACTTTGAGCTCGAATGCGCACACTCGGCTTTAAGCACACTTTACAAGAATTAATTTACTCTCTGCCAATTCGCAATTAAATATTACAGAATTATATTAATAACCAAATTCCCAAATCGCCAATTTTGTGCCTTTTAACAAAATTATTGTTAAAAACAAACTTGTTTCGGTACATAAAATTAAATACAGTTCTTGACGTCTTAGAGACGTCAAAATCTAAAATGACACCCTAACGATTGACGTCTCCTATACGTCATTGTACGTCAAGGGGTTAAACTATCCAAAATTATTGTTCATTTAAACTGTGTTAACATTTAATGCCATTACTAACGTGTATGCATTTTCTTTGATTACAGATGGAGTGCTTTTGATTAGGTGGTCCCTTCCACCCTCAAACCACTCGATTTTCCAAGCCGTTTTCCGGGTGTGTCGCGTTTTGCAAATCGTAGTCCTATAACCGCAAAAACCCTTCCCCAAAAGTAGTGTTGCCCTTTAAATAATAGCTTATTCGTCCGTTTAAAAAACTTGTTTTTGCTATTTGCTTACCAAAAGGCCTTAAAGTAATTTTCAAAAAATAATACGGGGTGCCGGAATGGGTGGTTTGAGGTTCTTGGCGGGTCGATTGCCTTCTCGAGCAGACCTCGGAGACCAACATCGGCGGAAAGGTATTTGGAAAACAATTTTGTTTTTAACAAAAGGCACTGCAATACAAGAAATAAATTTAATTCCATTCTACACATTATAAAATTTAATAGAATTATTAACTTATTCTTTATTTATTTAAATAAACATTTTTACAATCTTGTATTTCAGTGCCTTTTTAAATATGTTTACTGAAAATGTGAATTTGTGCTGAAAACAATTTTCGTCTAGGAAAATTTCTTAAATAGGTGTTTTATACTGATTATACTTTATGCCCGGATTTAAACCAAAGAATTGGTAATAAACAATTATAAAATAACCCAGGCCTATTTATTTTATTTTTTATAATATTGTTTTTAACTAAAACTTGCTACACTTAAAATTCTTGCTATTACAATTTTTTTTTTATTTCAAATTCTATATTTATACATTGTTGAGACATAAAAACGTGGTTGTTCTTCATAGTAATAAAGTGGTAGTCGCTTTGCTCTCTCCATTTAATTACACCCCTATTGTCAAGAAGGAACCATTTTTTTTTCTAATTACACTTTACACACGGCAAGTTATGCTAACCCATATTTAAGTAAGCGCACAGTTTTAATTAACAGATTTTTCGCTACCACTAAAACGCATAATTGGCCAGGTTAGATTGAAATTTATTTTAGCTTCTCATCCTTAAAGCAGTAATTTGAAAAATAAATAAGCTACCTAGTAATCACATAATAAAAGACTATGCTTCCCGGATTACGCAGAAATAAAAATACTTGCGCATTATAATTAGATATTAATTGCTAGCTTTATCCTACGGGAATTATTCCAAATAGATACCTTTAGCATGGGCACCTGTTAAACCTGTTTATTAAATTTGCAATTTAACTACTCCTCTATTAAAGCGGACGTCTTCTTTTTCCTTCCGAATGGAAAAAACACTTGGGAAATAATTAAATTGCTCGATGCTAAAATCGATAACATTTTGACGACCAGGAAACGGTGGAATTAGAAAAAAGAAAATATCTTAACTCGACAAAGATAAGTGCCGAAGTATAAATTTCGCCGATGGTAGATAATCGTAGAAACAAAGGCAGGTGGAAGCGAAATCGTATTATCTCGTTAATTAAATTTTTTCACAACCTATCAATATTTACTATTTAATTAAGTAAAATTAACAGGTTTTTAAAAATATTATCGACAGGTACTGACTTAACAATTAGAGAAAAAAATATACTTTTAATATTAAAATAATTAAAAAAATCATAACTTTGTAAATCAAAGAGATATCAATATGCGGTTTTAGAATTTCGTTTTCTGATGCCTTTTTACATAAGTGTGGTCATTTTGAGCAAAAAATTCGAGCCAGAAATAAATTAGTAATTGGGTGTCCAGAAATCGTATATACTTTTAAAAGCATTACATTTGCAATTGCATTATCTTCTCTACTGTTCAGTAGGGGGTTGTTAAATTTTTTTAATTATTTTTCTGGTTGTTTAGAAAGTCGAATTAATCTTTTACATATAATAGTTTTTGCGAATTTAAATATTTTTTTTTCTTTCGGTGCATTTTAAAGCATCACATTTGCAGTTACATTATGCTCTCTCCTGTTCAGTAGGGGGTTGTTAAAATTTTTTAACTATTTTTTGGTAGTCTAGAAAATCCAATTAACCTTTTACATGTAATAGTTTTTGCGAATTCGCGAATTTTAATAATTGTATTTTTTCCTTGGGTGCATTTAAAAGCATTACATTTGCAATTACATTATGCCCTCTGCTGTTCAGTACGGGGTGGTTAATTTTTTTTTATTATTTTTTTGGTGGTTTAGAAAGTTCAATTAATCTTTTACATATAATAGTTTTTTTGAATTTGCGAATTTAAATAATTGTATTTTTTCCTTGGGCGCATTTCAAAGCATTACATTTGCAATTACATTATGCCCTTTCCTATTGAGTAGGGCGTTGTTAAATTTTTAACTATTTTTCCCGTTGTCTAGAAAGTCCAATTAATCTTTTACATACAATAGTTATTGCGAATTTGCGAATTTAAATAATTGTATTTTTCCTTCGGTACATTTAATAGAAAAATAATTAAAACAATCATAACTCTGTAACTCGAAGAGATATAAATCTGCGTTTATAAATTTTCGTTTTCTGAAGCTCTTTTACATAAGTGTGTTCATTTTGAGCAAAAAATTTCAGCCAGAAATAAACTAGATATTGTGTGTCCGAAAAGCGTATGTACTTTTAATATAAAAATAATTTAAAAAAAACATAACTCTGTAAATCGAAAAGACATAAATATGGGGTTTTAAAATTTCATTTTCTAAAGTCATTTTACATAAGTGTAGCCATTTTGAGCAAAAAAATTTAACCAAAAATAAATTCGATATTTGGGTGTCCAGAAATCGCATAGGTATACATTTAATAAAAAAATAATAACTTTGTAAATCAAAGAGATACCAATATGCGGTTTTAAAATTTCATTTTCTGTATTCTTTTTACATAAGTGTGGTCATTTTGAGCATAATATTCCATCTAGAAATAAATCGTATACATACCTATACTTTTAATATAAAAATAATGAAAAAAATCATAACTCTGTAAATGGAAAAAATATTCTATATGTTCATAAAATTAATTAGTAATTAAAAATGTTACTAATACCTATCGAGGCCATTTTGATCATTACCTCTCTCTTGCACTTATGGGATTATCGTATCTCGTCGCTCCCTTCCACTCATTGCTATGGGAAATACGTTTTTCGAATCTAAAATCGATGTTTACTATATTAAATTTAAATTTTTGATTTAAAGGGGCTTAGAATAAATTAGACAAATTTTCCCGAGAAAAAAAGAAGTATAACATCAAAAAATAAATAATAAAGAAAAATAATGCGTTTTTGGCAACTATGCTTTTAATCATCGATTATTTTATATATATATTCCAAAGGTATTAAATTCCCAAAAATGATTTTGATAATACATCTCGCTCGCGCGAAGATATAACCGAGAGAGGCTGCATTGTTATAGCGGGAATTAGTTTTCTCAACAAACACGGTATAATAACAATAACGGATGTCTACCCGCAGGGTCCGTTCTGTCGCAACCCCAAAATGTGTGCCGGTTCGGAGTTTGGGAAGATTGATTACAGCCCGCAGAGTTCATTCCTCGACACCTGTGCCTGAGATGTTCTCCTTAAATTTCAATAGAAACGGATACTTTAATCCGCGCTCCACTTTCGTATCGTATAACGAAAAAACCCTACACTTTATTATTTTATTACTACTATTATTTTGGCGGGCTCGAATTAGGGTGGAGGAGCAGCACCGAATTTGTTGTTGTTTAGTGGAGATATGGTCTGGCTGATGGGGGGCGATCTCATTCCCGTCATAAATCTGTAAACCATCGACCAGTTAGCAATTTGAAAATTTCGTTACGACCAGGTGAACCCACGAAAATACAAAAGGCGAACAAATGTAATTATCCACCGAAATATAATTAATTAGTCTGTCTTTTGAAATATGTGTTAAAAAACAGGAACAGCGATTTTATCGGCCGGACGAAATATTGCACTCCCTGTTTTCTTAACAAGTCCCGGTGTCAATTAGACACCAACAAAGAAATTTTGAACGGCAAACTAACGTTAGATTTCGTTGCGATACATACAAATGAGTTTTCAAGATTTAACATATAATTCGTGACGATTTTCGACTAGCTATTTGTTTCCTCCCTTTTTGTCTTTTTCCGCAGAAGAAGAAGAAGAAAAAACGGTTGTTGATGAAATTTAACGAATTTACGTATTAATGCATGGTTAACTGCTTAAAATTCAAACCGTTCCTGTTGCAAAAATAAATATGTTTTTTATTTTAAAACGAATAAAACAAAAATTAATGTAAAATGAGCGTAGTTTACTATAAACTATAAAAGTTTTACTACGGTAAATAAACATTGTCGAGGCGAACGTACGTGTTATGCAAATTTCGACGAGGAATTGTATAATTATCGCCCTTAGGAAAAGTTTTTTTGTTTAAATTATTGAAGCGCGCACAGCTAACGAAAATTGTACAGTGTGAAGTTAGCCGTTTCGGAAAGTAAATTAATTATTGTAAATCGTGCTTAAAATCGAGTGTGCACATTCGAGCTCAAAGTGGCACATTCCCGATCTCGGGAAAATGAAGCGCGCCGCTCCGCGTCGCGCTTCATTTGCTTCCCTCGCTCGGAAATGTGCCACTTTTCGCTCGAATGCGCACATCTTAGTACTTACTACATTTGTATACTTTATCCTTTGATCTTTCATATATTAAAATTTACTTTAGCAAATATCGATTTTACGATCGAAAACGTATTTACCATAGCAATGAGTGGAAGGGAGCGAAAAGATACGCAAATCCCGTGAATGGGAGCGAGAGGGAACGATTAAAGTTGTTTAACTGACTTTTCGTCTAATTGTGAGACTTTTCTACATAAGATACATGTAAAATAAGTATAGGGCGCAATGTTAATTTTTCGAGTAATTAAAAATTGCAGTTTTAGGTTCACTTTTTTGTAGAAAATTTTACGTTAAAAAAATTGTTGCCCCGTTATTTACGGACCAATATTTAAAAATTATACAGATTTGTATTTGGCAACGTTTTTGACTTCAGTCCATGTTTTTTTGGTAAAGAATGAAAAAAATAGAATTACTTTATATTGCGAGGGGATGTTCCTACGTACCCCTAGTAACTATAGCCGGTGTCAGTTCCTGGCGCTCTCGCTCTAAAATAAAAATTTTTGATAAAACTAAATAAATCATAAAAAAATACCCCTTGTTCACAAAAAAAATCGTAGCGTCCTTATTTTCCATGCAATCATTAAAAGCGAGACAGATTCGCAATTCTGGGACTTTTTTACATAAGATACATTTAAAATAAGTACAGGACGCAACGTAAATTTTTCGAGTAATCAAATGTTGCAATTTTAGGACCCTTTTGTGCACAATTTTGAACTTTAAAAAAATTGTAGCGCCGTTATTTACGAACCAATATTTATAAACTATACATATTTGGATTTGGGAGCCTTTTTGGCTTCGGATAGGCCTAAGAAACCTTAGGCGTGCTATTCCAGAGCTTTGGAAAAACGTTTTGAAAATTCAAAATCGATGGGTTTAAACCCATGTTTTTTTAGCAAAAAATGAAAAAAATAGAATTGCTTTATTTTGCAAGGGGACCTTCCTACGTACCCCCAGTAACTATAACCGGTGTCATTTCCTCGCGCTTCCCCTCTAAAATAAAAATATTCGACAAAACGAAATAAATAAAAAAACGGACCCCTTGATTCACAAAAAAAATCGTAGCGCCCTTATTTTCGATCCAATCATTACAAACGACGCGGATTCGGAATCCTGAGGCTTTTTTACATAAGATACATGTAAAATATGTATAGGGTGCGACGTTAAAAAAAAGCAAATTAAAAATTGCGATTTTTGGCGCTCATTTTTGGCTAATTTTAAACTTTAAAAAAATTGTAGCGCCGTTATTTGTGGACGGATCTTTAAAAACTATTCAGATTCGGATTTGGCAGCCTTTTTGGCTTCGGATAGGCCTAAGAAACCATAGGCGTGCTATTTCAAAGCTTTGAAAAGAACGTTTTTCTTTTTGAAAAAACATGTTTAACTCGTTTTTTTAGCAAAAAATAAAAAAAAATAGAATTGCTTTATATTGCAAGGGGATGTTTCTACGTACCCCTAGCTACTATAACCGGTGTTATTTCTTGGCGCTCTCTCTCTAAAATACAAATTTTCGCTTTTTTGAAAAATTAAATTTGGCTTTAAAATGAAACTTTTAAAACGTAATAACTTTTTTATTCTTGTGAAGTACGCGGAAAGCGTTAATTTTCGCAAGTATTAGGCCTTAATACCTCCAAAACAGATGTTAACTCAAAACCCTCAAAATCGGCCAAAATCAAGAAAAAATATTGATTAACCCCCTTTCTTTCTTTGGGAAAAAAAAATTTAGGTAAGGGATTTGCTTTAAATTTTTGCGGAACCTTCCTATAGGCCCCAAACTCTTTTCTGCTTTTTTCTGCTCCCCCTTCAATCCCTAAATTTTTCTATAAAATTAAATAAATCAAAATAATGCACTTTGACTCACAAAAACATTAGTAGCGCTCTCATTTTCCATGCAATTATTACAAGCGAGACGGATTCAAAATTCTGACAATAAGTGGCACATTTCGATCTCGAGAAAATCAAATATAACATCTACAAAAGTACGCGCACTGGTTTTTTTAATATAACAACTGCTAGTAAATCTTATTACTATATAGCACACGTTTTCAAAATTTATTAATTTTTTTTACAATGTTGTCAAATACTTTAAAATTAATAGAAGTTCTGAGGACTTAAAAATCCGAGATCGAAATACCATCCTGGAACTTTTACATAATTTTTTTAATGTAAATTAATAGTTGTGAGAAATGAAGGTGCAATTCGAAGCTCAAAGTGGCAAATTTTCAAACTCGCGAAAAAGGCCATTCAAAATGTTTGCCTTAATCGTAAGAGTTAAATAATCCACAAATTTTTCATAAATTCTTAGTAATATTTCGAAGCTAAGTTGGAATAAGTTGTGTGGTAAATTTTTTCCAAAACAAACAGAATAAAAATGTTTGGTAAAATAACAATAATTTTTTTTTAACAGTGTAACGTTACAAATCAGCCAATAGAGCTTTGTGGGGGTCGTAATTTATAGATATTAAACAAAAATCGGAGCTTTTGTGTTCAGACTTAACGTAGGAAATTGAAAGAAAATATAAGAAAGATGTATTGGCTATTTCTGGACGCACATAAGCAAATATAGTTTCGTAAACAGTTCGCCCGAGAGTCGGACATCAAACAAATCATAGAATAAATGTTCAAATATGGAAAGTTAAATATATGCTTTGGCATTTGAAAAGATTTCCAACATTTGTAATTTTAATATTCCTACGAATCCAGGATAAAATATTTATATCCGTCCTTCGGCTCGTAATTGGATAAAATTATTTGAAATATCGTGTCGTAGTTAATATTTTCGATGCCTATAAATGTTGTAACACTCATTAAATAATTCTTAACAGTAAGTTTTTTTTTTGTACGGTAGGTGATAGTTAATAACAGTCTTTGGCTAAGCATGTAAGGTTACGAAGGCAATAAAATTCGACGCTCCCTTTTTCACATAGGCAATTCCTGTCATGCCTATTATTATAAATTAACGAGACATTTTCAAATATTCATTCATATTGCATTTGACCGGTTCGTATGTAGAATGCGCTAGTGCCTATTTAGCTCGGCCTACGCATTTAAAATCAAACATTTGCATTCTTCTAAAGATTGATTGCGTACCTCTGCCAATCTGCAGTACCACAGGTGACTAAATGTCACATGCCATACAAGGTGGGGTTTGCAATACCCCGAAAATAAAATGAAATAAAATCCAAAAATTCTATTTTATGACAGTGAAACGATAAGAAATATATATTAATAGCCAATAATGAATAGGTTAAAGTAAAACACATATTTATTTATGCATTAGAATAGACTTTTATTAATAAAAATACAAAAACTTAATTTTTTCTTCAACTTATAAGCTATTGAGTCTCTTCTTGAGTACTAAATTCCAATGACACGTGTCAATTACGATATCAAATATTTTGAAAACCTAACAAGAATTTCGTTCTTGCCTCCTTATTGAAATACAAATTAATTTCACGGCAATTTCTTAATGATTCAGAACAATATATTACACGAAAAATTAATTGAATAATTTTAATCGTTCCCTCTCACTTGCATTCACAAGATTATCGTATCTTCTCGCTCCTTTCCACTCATTGCTATGGTAAATACGTTTTTCGAGTTTAAAATCGATATTTACTAAATGAAATTAAAATTTTTGGGTACTTAGAGCTCTCGCTGTTTCATGAAACGCGCATTCCAAAATTTTCATTACCACTTCTGCTATTAGAAGCGCACATTTCAATTTACATATTATCCCATTTTTGTGACATTTTCAACACCATACTTCTAGAATATGCATGGCATATATTATGGTGTCTAAAAATATATATATAATTAAACCTAATCATAATTAGTGTAATGTTATACCTGTAGTTCTTCTATAATTAATAGGAAGCAAGTTTGTCTTCTACACCTAGTTTAATCAGTAATATTCTTCTGCGACCTCATCCAGATAAGTCATACAAAGAAATTGTCTAAATTGTTTTTGGATTTTACAATTTGAAAGTATTGCGGTTGATTTAAAATTATAGTAAGTTAATATTAGTAAATTTTACTTAAAATTGATGTCTCCTCAACATTAATACATATAAAGTTCTTTAATAAAATAATAATACAGTCAACTCGCGTTATAACGAAGTTCGATATAACGAAAATCTCGCTTTATAACGAAAATTTTAATGGGTTTTCGTCCCCTCGATATAACGAAATTTTCTTGACCAAAGTCTAATAATTTTTGTTAAAAAAGTAAGTACTTTAGGTATGCTATATAATTTACATAGGTAATGTGTTTCTACACAATTTTTGATTTTGTTATCTTAAAGCAATGCAAACTCAACACCTTTAATTATCACTTACTTGCAGAGCCATGACATTGACGACAGTGTATTCTCAAGTACAGTCAAACCTCGATAAGTCGAAACTAAAAATAATTGGAGTTATCAAAAATTCGGCTTATCGAGGTTCGACTTATAGAAGTTTACTGTATCTTAAATCTGGAAAACGCAAATGAACGGAAACGCACAGTCACCTGCATACAAACTAAAATTACGGATTTGTTTTAGATTATACGTGTTTATATTTCTATTGTTGTTTTCTACTGTTTTATTAATTTTTTTTACATTTCTGCATTATATTGGTTATTTTATTACACGACAACGAATTTGTGGTGTATCGGATTGAATTATTCTATATCTTCTTCACAATTTTATAAAAGTTTGTTAATTTATGATTTTATAAACAGAAATTTTGATTTAACGAACTTTTGATATAACGAACTTTTTCTTGGGTCCCTTAAAAATTCGTTATAACGCGAGTTGACTGTACATACATAACATTTTCTTTTCGCTCGCTCCCACTCATTGCTATGGCAAAAACTACGTTTTTAAAAATTATAATCGAAATTTACTGAATTAAATTAGAAAGAAAGTTTAATTTACATAATTCAACGAATAGGCCCCAAAAGAAGTATAACATCAAAAAACAATTAAGAGTCAATGTTAAATCACGGAGATTTTTTGACTTTGTAAACAATGATTACCAATTTTCAGGAATTTGGACTAGATTAGGCAAAAAGAAATAACTTATTGTTTATTTGAAGGTTTCGTCAATTACATTTTGAATTTTTCAGCAAAACTTAATAAATACTTCCCTTGTTAACAATATTCAAAAATGGGCGCTACGAATAATTAAGGAAACGTGCCTTAAAAAAAAGTAGATGGGTGGTATATCTTTTTCCGAACATTTTAAAAAGAGTGGGCCATAATTCAGACCAATAAATTACACGAAAATTTAATTGAATAATTTTAATCGTTCCCTCTCACTTGCATTGACAATATTATCGTATCCTCTCGCTCCCTTCCACTCATTGCTATAGTAAATAAGTTTTTCGAATATAAAATCGATATCTACTAAATTAAATCAATATTTTTGATTTGAAGTAGCGCACGGTAAATTATACTAATATAATAAACACGAAGATGTGCGCGTTCGAGCGAAAAGTGGCACATTTCCGAGCGAGGGAGGCAAATGAAGCGCGACGCGGAGCGGCGCGCTTCATTTTCCCGAGATCGGAAATGTGCCACTTTGAGCTCGAATGTGCACACTCGGTTTTAAGCATGATTTTCAATAATTCTGGGTGCCGAAAAATTAGTAAATAATTTTTATCGTTCCCTCTCACTCGTACTTATGAATTTGTTGTATCTTTTCGCTCGCTCCCACTCATTGCTATGGCAAAATACGTTTTTAAAAATTTTAATCGAAATTTACTGAATTAAATTAGAAAGAAAGTTTAATTTACATAATTCAACGAATAGGCCCCAAAAGAAGTATAACATCAAAAAACAATTAAGAGTCAATGTTAAATCACGGAGATTTTTTGACTTTGTAAACAATTATTACCAATTTTCAGAAATTTGGACTAGATTAGGCAAAAAGATATAACTTATTGTTTATTTGAAGGTTTCGTCAATTACATTTTGAATTTTTCAGCAAAACTTAATAAATACTTCCCTTGTTAACAATATTCAAAAATGGGCGCTACGAATAATTAAGGAAACGTGCCTTAAAAAAAAGTAGATGGGTGGTATATCTTTTTCCGAACATTTTAAAAAGAGTGGGCCATAATTCAGACCAATAAATTACACGAAAATTTAATTGAATAATTTTAATCGTTCCCTCTCACTTGCATTGACAATATTATCGTATCCTCTCGCTCCCTTCCACTCATTGCTATAGTAAATAAGTTTTTTCAAATATAAAATCGATATCTACTAAATTAAATCAAAATTTTTGATTTGAAGTAGCGCACGGTAAATTATACTAATATAATAAACACGAAGATGTGCGCGTTCGAGCGAAAAGTGGCACATTTCCGAGCGAGGGAGGCAAATGAAGCGCGACGCGGAGCGGCGCGCTTCATTTTCCCGAGATCGGAAATGTGCCACTTTGAGCTCGAATGTGCACACTCGGTTTTAAGCATGATTTTCAATAATTCTGGGTGCCGAAAAATTAGTAAATAATTTTTATCGTTCCCTCTCACTCGTACTTATGAATTTGTTGTATCTTTTCGCTCGCTCCCATTCATTGCTATGGCAAAAACTACGTTTTTAAAAATTATAATCGAAATTTACTGAATTAAATTAGAAAGAAAGTTTAATTTACATAATTCAACGAATAGGCCCCAAAAGAAGTATAACATCAAAAAACAATTAAGAGTCAATGTTAAATCACGGAGATTTTTTGACTTTGTAAACAATGATTACCAATTTTCAGGAATTTGGACTAGATTAGGCAAAAAGAAATAACTTATTGTTTATTTGAAGGTTTCGTCAATTACATTTTGAATTTTTCAGCAAAACTTAATATATACTTCCCTTGTTAACAATATTCAAAAATGGGCGCTACGAATAATTAAGGAAACGTGCCTTAAAAAAAAGTAGATGGGTGGTATATCTTTTTCCGAACATTTTAAAAAGAGTGGGCCATAATTCAGACCAATAAATTACACGAAAATTTAATTGAATAATTTTAATCGTTCCCTCTCACTTGCATTGACAATATTATCGTATCCTCTCGCTCCCTTCCACTCATTGCTATAGTAAATAAGTTTTTCGAATATAAAATCGATATCTACTAAATTAAATCAAAATTTTTGATTTGAAGTAGCGCACGGTAAATTATACTAATATAATAAACACGAAGATGTGCGCGTTCGAGCGAAAAGTGGCACATTTCCGAGCGAGGGAGGCAAATGAAGCGCGACGCGGAGCGGCGCGCTTCATTTTCCCGAGATCGGAAATGTGCCACTTTGAGCTCGAATGTGCACACTCGGTTTTAAGCATGATTTTCAATAATTCTGGGTGCCGAAAAATTAGTAAATAATTTTTATCGTTCCCTCTCACTCGTACTTATGAATTTGTTGTATCTTTTCGCTCGCTCCCACTCATTGCTATGGCAAAAACTACGTTTTTAAAAATTATAATCGAAATTTACTGAATTAAATTAGAAAGAAAGTTTAATTTACATAATTCAACGAATAGGCCCCAAAAGAAGTATAACATCAAAAAACAATGAAGAGTCAATGTTAAATCACGGAGATTTTTTGACTTTGTAAACAATTATTACCAATTTTCAGAAATTTGGACTAGATTAGGCAAAAAGATATAACTTATTGTTTATTTGAAGGTTTCGTCAATTACATTTTGAATTTTTCAGCAAAACTTAAAAAATACTTCCTTTGTTAACAATATTCAAAAATGGGCGCTACGAATAATTAAGGAAACGTGCCTTAAAAAAAGTAGATGGGTGGTATATCTTTTTCCGAACATTTTAAAAAGAGTGGGCCATAATTCAGACCAATAAATTACACGAAAATTTAATTGAATAATTTTAATCGTTCCCTCTCACTTGCATTGACAATATTATCGTATCCTCTCGCTCCCTTCCACTCATTGCTATAGTAAATAAGTTTTTCAAATATAAAATCGATATCTACTAAATTAAATCAAAATTTTGATTTGAAGTAGCGCACGGTAAATTATACTAATATAATAAACACGAAGATGTGCGCGTTCGAGCGAAAAGTGGCACATTTTCGAGCGAGGGAGGCAAATGAAGCGCGACGCGGAGCGGCGCGCTTCATTTTCCCGAGATCGGAAATGTGCCACTTTGAGCTCGAATGTGCACACTCGGTTTTATCTCTATTACCAAAACGTCCCGTTTTAACAAAAAAAAAATTGTTCGCGTTAGTTATACCCCACCTAGTACACGGAAGGTTAATGCAATAGATGGCCCGCAAATTAATGTGACATCAAATTTCATTCAATTTCTCAACGTCCAAGAAAAGGTTACTATTTCTGCGAGGAATTGAAATTTTAGTTAAAAGTCGCAGGCAATGACCGCACCGGCGGCTAAGTTTACGGTGTCTAAGTGAATTCGAAAACAGGTGTGGCCCATTCATTTATGTATTTTATGATCAGAATACATAATCAATAACTCAATTCGTAAAGTCTAACAGTCCTAATGGCGCCTACAAAACACTTCTATTTAGTACCTGTTTCTTTTTTCGATACCGATAAACTATTGAGCAACGCTCTCAAACTTTTGACGCAATCGGAGAAAATAAAAGCTTCGGCGATGCGACGGAGCGCTTTATTGCTCAACAATTACTTGAAAGCTTTCGCCAATAAATATGGCTATTTTAGAGTAACAATAATTATCCGACGACGTTTGCTTAGTTGGAGAAAATGCGTTTTCAGTAGAAAATGGCACGTTTCGCGGCTATTTACAGGTCGTAAAGGAAATGATGATCGCTTTGAAATGTAAATAATTTATGTAAAATGCCAATTATATTCATAACATAATTCGACGCTTATTTGAAACACTTTATGTCGTATTTTATTGGGTTCCAAGTAAACGCACCCATGTACGTTTTATAATAGTAGAAGTTGTCCAAGAAAATGATGGTAACAGTAATGTGGATTAAAATTTTAATGCAAAATCCATATGTATTAAGTTAATGGTCTACCTTTAGCGTAGAAATGTACCACTAGTTATTAAGATTCGCGGACAGTAGCTGGTGGTACTGTTTTTCAAATTACAGATTTGTATCATTTTTCTAACTTCAGTTTTTCGTAGACCATATTAGTCAAAAATATAATTATAAGTACATATCACACGTGCAAGTATAGGTAATGTCATTTATACGTTAGCAAAATGGAAATAAGCATTAAAAGGGTTTGTAACAAAGAATTTAATGTTGTTTATCCTCACCAGAGGCAGCATGTTCGATACAAATATTATTAAGGCATCTTAAGTACTTTATACATGGATTTCTAAGTGTTGAATGTTTTGTATTTAATTGTAATTTATTCAAACAATTCACAAAACTATATAAATTATTCGACTCTAAGTATTATGCGAATTATTTTTTTTTAAACCAGGATAAACGTTCAAAAATTATATTTTTGAATATTTCTTAAATGCCAGCTATGATTTTTTTAAAATCTTCAAATTTTGCGTTTTATTACAATATCAACAAACTGTTCAAATTTCGCTAATTTTGAACTTGCCGTTTTGTGACTTTACATTAGAAAATAAGAGTTTTTTTCAAATATTTTGATTACTTAATCTACGATTTTTTTAAAATTTTGTTAAAATAAACCATAGGTCCATTGTATTATAATAAATAAAATATACCTATAAAAATGAAATATACCTTTAATTTAATTTTGGTTAACTGTGAACTTGTAGTTTAAAAATCGTGGGGTACACACCCACCTTAACTATAATTTTTAGTAAAAATTAAAAAGTAATATTTTTAATATGATTTATTAAAATTAAGAAGTGTAAGAATTTAATACTAATCTATTTATTGTTGCAGAAAATTGTGGCTTGGAAAAAGTATAATCAGTCATTCAACCAATAGCAAAATATATGTCCTCTTGTCTTCTGATTATAAGGTAGGATTGTTTTTGTTGCATAGTTTTAATTTAATACGGTTCTGATTAATTATAATAAATAATTTTTATACAAGTTTTTGACTATAGTCTTGAGCCTCTTCAAAATAAATTTGGCAATTCTATATATTTTTTTAAGGGAGATATAAAGAGCAATCAACCCCATGTTTTTGCTTCTAAGTTTAACAAAGTTCAAATATTGTTTAATACGGTTCTGGTTAATTATGTTAAATAATTTTTTTACACGTGACGGTCTATAGTCTTGAAACTCTCAAAATAAATTTGGCGATTTTATATATTTTTTTAAGGGAGATATGAAGTACATATCAACCCCATGTACATATTTGCTTCTAACTTTATCAAATTTAGAAAATTGCTTAATACTGTTCTGGTTAATTATATTAAATAATTTTTATACACGTCATTACATATAGCCTTAAGACCTTATAAAATAAATTTGGTGGTTCTATATTTTTTGAGGGAGATATAAAGAGCAATCAACCCCATGTTTTTGCTTCTAAGTTTAACAAAGTTCAAATATTGTTTAATAAGGTTCTGGTTAATTATATTAAATAGTTTTATTACACGTGATTGTTTATAGTCTTGAAACTCTCCCAAATAAATTTGGCACTTCTATATATTTTTTTCAGGGAGATATGAAGTGCAAAATGTATTTGCTTCTAACTTTATCAAATTTACAATATTGCTTAATACGGTTCTGTTTAATTATATTAAACAATTTTTATACACGTTATTGCTTATAGTCTTGAGACTTTCCAAAATAAATTCAATAACAACAATAACTTGTAACACAACAAATTTGTTTAAGTATATGTATTTACACAGGTACTCCGGTTATTTTACAACATAAACAAATTTGCTTATTGGCACAAAAATTGTTACAAATAACGAGTTTAAAATTAAATGCAATCGGACATATGTTCCACGGAAAAGTATGTAATTTGCGTGTTGGACTTGCAGACCGAATTCCTTTACATATTTGTTCAGGTTGCAAAGTTCTCTTATGCGTGTTCTATAAATGCAAGAATGTCCTAATAGCGGGATGGTTATCTCGATAAATAAATATTTCACCTACTTTTATAATTTAATATTTAATACCTCTTAGGCTAAAGTATAAATAATTTAAAGGGGTATTCGCAATTGCGGTGTTAATACCTGTCCACTTAATAATTATATTTATTATGACAAATCTGGCGGTATTTATTTTTAATACATCGTTATCAACTCGTTAAACTGACATCTTGTTAAGGACAACAGGTACACCATATTTCCGACTCCAATTATGCCTTTCTATTTCCCAACTGCTTATAAATTTACGACGTGTATTAATGTTTCTGCTGATTACTCTTAAAAACAGTTTCACAGTACCTTAACGCTTAAGGGAAAGAATGTTATATTGTTACAGTGAAAGTAATCAGTGAATGGTATTAGTGAATGCAGGAAAACGTTTATTTATCAACAGAAAGAAAAAAAAACAGAACCATATGACACAAGAATTCTAATTGTGTTCGTTTAGTGCCAGATTAAGCATAATGGGGTACCTAGTTTACAACGTTCTAAGAACCCACATAAAGTTTAATATTCAATTTTATTATTATTTTTTTGTTTAAATGGTTGTGGGGGTGGTGAATAGAATTAAAGAAATTAGTTCGCTTTTGAGAAAATAATTTTTATAAATTTTGATTAACACTAGAACCGCGGCAATTTTGAACTTACTACAACCGCGGTTACCGGTCAATTAGACCTTTAAGAAAAATTGGCCTTTTCACAATTAAATATTTATTGCAACACATTTAATGCTTTCGAACAGTTTTTATAAACAATATATGCCATAAAATTCAACGAAATATAAAATCAAAATTGAATCAAATTTTAGTTGTTTGATTCATATAAAAATCTAATAAAAACGAAGATGTGCGCATTCGTGCGAAAAGTGGCACATTTCCGAGCGAGGGAAGCAAATGAAGCGCGACGCGGAGCGGCGCGCTTCATTTTCCCGAGATCGAAATGTGCCACTTTGAGCTCGAATGTGCACACTCCACTTTAAGCACGATTCACAATAGTTAATCTATTTTCTAAAAAAATTTAAGTATCCAAACAAATATAAAAGCGAAAGTAACTCTGTCTGTCTATCTGTCTGTCTGTTACCTTTTCACACCTAAACCACTGAACTAATTTTGATAAATTTTAATATAAAGATAGCTTGGACCTTGAACAAGGACATGGGATACTAGTTTTGAGCAAATATAGTAATTCCTGTTATATTCAAAATGATAAAAACAATGATCTTGAAGAAGCTACTTTTACATAATATTATTTGGCCATTTGATCAAAAAGGTCTACTTTTATTTAGTTGTCATTATACTAAGGCACTGTTTTCTATGTAATAAAGCATTTCTCTGCTGCAATAAATAATTAACGATAGAACAGTTCAAATGAATTAACGGAAAGAAAAAAGTAAGTGTCTTCTATTAAAGGCAAAAAATTGAATTAAAAAGAAAACAATTATAGGACACTAATTATCAACTAAAATTAGGAAAATGCATGTAATATGGCAGAAATATATTCTACTAATAAAAAGTAACAAGACGATAAAATTGCGAAACGGTCCAAATGACCGATTTTGCGGTTCTAGTGTAAAACAGCAATAATCAAGTAACAAGTAAATTGCAATAGAAATATAATTATTTTAGTTTTACACTTCTTCATTCGTTTTATTTTTTGCACTTAAATAGAAAATGAGGCATACAATATTGCATAAATAAATATATCATAAATATAACTTAATTTTTGTAATTGTTATAAACATTTATTCTCGTAACGGTCATTCACTGGTAGGTGGTCACAGACTGGACGTCGTTCCTATTATTTTTCAAAAATCTATTCCCCATTGATTTTTTTTGTTTGCCCAAAAATATCTTACACTGTAAATCGATTTTAAGTTATTGTAATGCAATTCTTACGTTTTACATAAGTATAAGCATTAACAGAAGTATTTTCCTTAGTTTTAATTTGACATCATTATCCGCACGCAATTGTATTATTAACATCTAATTAATCGATTCTTGTGAAGATTTAATTTCCATTTATAATCATGACCAGTTTATATATTTTTTAGATGTAGTTTGTCGGTTTCGGCTTACATTAATATTAAATTATTTAAACGGAACAACTCATTCAGAACCATACACGAAATAACCTTTCAAATAATAAATGATGGAAAGGTTTACATTTCTTTCTTTCTAGTTTTTTTTTGATTAATGATATAAATTGATTCGCATGATCCAAAACGCAGCCATTTCTAGGGTCAATGCGGAAATTAACTTTCAGCAAGTTCCTCAAATTATCATCTGCAAATTATTAAATTATATATTTAGATTTGTTTATTTGCTGCAAAGTATACAGTGGAACTTTTTAATAATAGTTATTAGAACCTTTTATAAATTAGCTTACTAGTTTCCTAAAGACGAAACTTCCTATTATATTAAATTCAATTACACCTTTGATAACTTACGAGAAAAAAAAAGGTTGATCAATTTAAAACGTTACCTGCATTAGTGGTCCGCAGATAAATAAGGAAAATTATTTCTGCAACCTAAAAATTATCTTTTTTTGACATAATTTGGTCATGTCTTAGGGGTACGGTCATTAACTGTTCTTTTACGGTTCTCGGTTTTTTGCTAAATTAATTTAATTTGATTAGAAATAAAAGAAAAATGTTTAGAAGAATCAAGCTTAAGTTTGTGACCTTTTTGGTCACCTCTTAGGCGTTGTTTTTTTGCATCGAGTTAATCTGGGAATTGCTCTCTTGTAAAGCATAAAGTTTTTATGGTTTTATGCTTGAGTATTTTATAATCTTTCATTTTAGTGTTATTTAGTACATTAAAAACTAAATAATAATATCTAAAAGTCTCGTTAAAGCTACATATGTAGCGTGGATATCAGCGATATTAAATTTAATAGGTGGTTTATCGTTAACCCATTTGTAAATTAACAAATTATACTAAAGTAGCCTCACCTGTTATCTTTACTTAACAGTTGTTTTTCACGTGTAATAAAATTAAAACATATCTTGTGTTCGTGCCAGTTTTACTTTACTCATTTTAGATACATTTGATTGCTATTTAATATTCGGTTATTAAAATATTTAATTTACATTTAATGGTTTATAGTAATTAACAATAAACAATTATATCGCATAAAAACGGTCAATTTGCCAAATTTTGAAAAATTTATACATTATAATTTAAAATTTAGTAAATGCAATACAAAAAAAAAATTTCTTGGTTTGATAGCTATTTGGAAATTTTTTTATTATTTTTTCGGTTTAGAGTAATTAACAATAAACAATTATATAGCATAAAAACGGCCGATTTGCCAAATTTTGAAAAATTCATATATTTCACTTTAAAACTTAGCAAATGCAATATGAAAAAAATTATTTCCTGCTTTGATAGCTATCCGGAAAATTTTTATTATTTTTTCGGTTTATAGTAATTAACGATAAACAATTATATAAAATAAAACCGGCCAATTTAGCAAATTTCGCACAACACAAATCGTGGATTTAAAAATTTGGCAAATCTAATAAGAAAAAAATTATTTCCTGCATTGATAGCTATGACGGATTTTTTTTATTATTTTTTCGGTTTATAGTAATTAACAATAAACAATAATATAGCATAAAAACGGCCGATTAGCAAATTTTGAAAAATTAATATATTTTATTTTAAAATTTAGCAAATGCAATACGAAAAATAATATTTCTTGCTTTGATAGCTATCCCAGATTTTTTTAATTATTTTTTCGGTTTATAATAATTAACAATAAACAATTATATAGAATAAAACAGACCGATTTAGCAAATTTCGCAAAACAAAAATTTTGGATTTAAAAACTTAGCAAATCTAATAAGAAAAAAATTATTTCCTGCTTTGATAGCTATCCCGGAATTTTATTATTATTTTTTTGGTTTATAGTAAATAACAATAAACAATTATATAGCATAAAAACGGCCGGTTTGCCAAATTTTGAAAAATTCATATACATATTTCACTTTCAAAGCAAATGCAATAAGAAAAAATTTATTTCCTGCATTGCTAGCTATCCAGGAATTTTTTTATTATTTTTTTGGTTTATAGTAATTAACAATAAACAATTATATCGTATAAAAATGGCCGATTTAGCTAATTGCGAAAATCATAAATTTTGAACTTAATAACTTAGCAAATCCAATATGAAAAAAAATATTTACTGCATTGATAGCTATTTGGAAATTTTTAATTATTTTTTTGGTATATAGTAATTAACAATAAACAATTAAATTGCATAAAAATAGCCGATTTGCCAAATTTTGAAAAATTTATATATTTCAATTTAAAATTTAGCAAATGCAATACAAAAAAAATATTTCTTGCTTTGATAGCTATGCCGGAACTTTTTTATTATTTTTTTGGTTTATACTAATTAACAATAAACAATTATATAACATAAAAACGCCCGATTTGCCAAATTTTTAAAAATTAATATACTTCACTATAAAATTTATCAAATGCAATACGAAAAAAAATATTTCTTGCCTTGATAGCTATCCCAGATTTTTTTAATTATTTTTTCGGTTTATAGTAATTAACAATAAACAATTATATAGAATAAAACAGGCCGATTTAGCAAATTTCGCAAAACACAAATTTTGGATTTAATAACTTAGCAAATCCAATATGAAAAAAATTATTTCATGCTTTGATAGCTATACCAGAATTTTTTTATTATTTGTTCGGTTTATAGTAACTAACAATAAACAATTATATCGCATAAAAACGGCCGGTTTGCCAAATTTTGAAAAATTCATATACATATTTCACTTTAAAAGCAAATGCAATAAGAAAAAAATTATTTTCTGCTTACACACACTCCCCTATGAAATACGTATGTGCTTTATTAATATTTTTATAATAACACAAGATTTATTCTAGCAGAGGAATAAAAATTCAAAAGCGCCTAAAGGCTTCAAAAATAAGTTGAGAAGGAAGCTTGGCCTATATTTCTATTCTGCAACTCGCAAAAATTTTTATCGTATTTAAATGAAATGACTAGCTTTCAAATAGACTTTACCCAATATACATAAATGCAAACAACGATAGTTGCATACGTTTCTCAATTTTCTAATTTATTCCTACATTGTTGTATCGAATAAAAATAAATCATACTTTTTCTAACGCGCATGGGAAACGTTGAAAAGTATTTACACGACGCCCGCGGCCAACTAATATAAATAAACTGCTGTAATAATTTATTGCAACTACTATCGAAACGCTAAAAGCCAATCAACAATTAGCAACAATGTGTAGGAGCTTACCAATAAATGAACAGGTGTCCATAATAATGTTCTCTCAAAGAAAAAAAGCAAAATCACCCAATAAAACGAGCCATAATTTTAATCGCTTCGAATAAGGAATTGTTGCATTGGTACACTTATAAAAATAATTGGATTTTGCTCATAATCGAATTCAATTTTTTAATTTATTCGGTGCCCGAGTAAAAGTGCAAATTTAATTTTTGAATGAAATTTTACTAAGTTTTATTTACTGTGCCACAGCTGTTTGGCGGAGCACACAACCGCACAGTAAAATTTTATTTTAATTTCTCATATATTTATGTTTTTCAAAATTAGATAAATTAAAATTTAATGAAAAAAAATCTTTCCTATATGCTGAATTGGTAAATTTGTTATAGCTTAAAAACAATTACTGAGATCGAAATAGGGTACTGACTAATTGAAAGAGGAGTAAATTAGGGCTAATACAATTTTTTGAGAAATAATTTTTGACAATTCTAAGAACACTTAAACATTACTTTTTGAAAATATTAATTCGGGTATATGATTAAAATATGAGAAATAATTTTATGTCTTGGGTTCTATTAAAATGTCCAAAAATCATATTCCAAATACCGTTAGCCCAGGACCCCCATTACGCCTAATCCGGCACTGATCTCATCGATCTGCCGAAAGGCACACGTTACAATAAATATAAGAGTAATTTTAATGCATATAAATTTTGATTTGATCGAATTAAAGATCTGATTTAAGCTCAGCTTAATCATAATACAAACTTATTTAAATATAACAAGCTTCCTGCCATTTTATGTAAAATATGACCAGAATCATAAATCAGTGCAATATAATTTGTTATGAAAAATGTATCAGCCTAATCTGTACTCGGAAAGATTATGTTGTCATATTATACGCCTACCATCTAAATTAAAAAAAAATACGTTTCATAGTATTGCATAAGTGTATTTAATAGCGTTAAAAAATACACGGTCCTACTTTTAAAACCTACACGCACTTTTAATGTCAAGCACAAGGCACAACAAAGAAAGGAGTCATTTTCAAAAAATATTGCCCAACGCTCGATAATCGTACTAATTGAATGTTCGGCCTTAAGCTATCCGAAAAAATGCATTTTACTTATGCCCGAAAGGTCGATCGACGAACTGCCAAATTTTCCGTTAAAATTCAATCGACTTCTTCTAATTAAAATAAGATTTATGTCCGATATTGGATCTTCCATTTATTTTAAGTAAAATTAATTAAACGATCAAGTTGCACCTCTAATAATTTACTTCGATAAAATCACTTTCAATTTGTGAGATAGTTTTAGCCTTTAATTATGCTTCAAAGGTGTTGGATGAAAGTTAAAAGTGTGATTTTATTGAAAATTAAAATTTATTTTCCTCGTAATTGATTTTCTCAAAAATAGTTTCGGTTTAAATTATTGGCTATTTAAATTTTAATTGGGTACGTATTTTCGGTACCTATTCCCTGCTCTAAGTCGTTGGGAAAATATTTTCGCACTTGATTTCTTTAGTTATTATTTTTTTTTTTTAGAACAAAAAGTGCAGATTAAATAATTTTATTTATTTTTTTCTTTAGTAAAAAATTGCACTGCTGATATACACAGAAATTTTTTTTAAAATTAAATTAAAGTAATTAGGCCAATTTTATTTAATTACAGTAAAACCTCGATTATCGGGACCTCAGTTATACGGATTCGCGATTATCCGGATTGTCAACCGCGTTCGTCTTTTCCTGTTAAAACGGGGCACTACGTAATCGTGCTTAAAACCGAGTGTGCGCATTCGAGCTCAAAGTGGCACATTCCGATCTCGGGAAAATGAAGCGCGCCGCTCCGCGTCGCGCTTCATTTGCCTCCCTCGCTCGGAAATGTGCCACTTTTCGCTCGAATGCGCACATCCTTGTATTTATCGGATAGGTATGCCTATATTATTATTGTATTCTTCAATTCAAAAAATTTAAAGTCGAATAAATTAGATCTGTTTTTTGTTTGAAAAAGGTTAGATATTTTATTCCTTAATAAAAATATTTTCGGGAGCACTTTCGAACGTTTTTGATTAATTAAAATGGTATGAGTCAAATTTTCTAAAGTGGGCCACTAAAAATCAACTAGTTGATTTTTATATCATCTTTTGTAGATTGTTGAAGGTTTATATGTCAAAATTAAGGTCTCCAAATATTTTTGGGCAATTTTCATTTTTGTAAAAATTATAAACAAATTAGTTTTAAGGCACATTTTGTAGACACTGTTGTAATTAGACTTCATTTATGGATTAATTCAATTTTTAAATATAAAAAAATATTTATATGTTACATAGGGGGCGCACCAAAATTTTAGAATGACTTGGGTGGGGTATGTTAAAAGAAAGGTGGGAAATAAGGGTCAAAATTCGAAAATAGTTAAGGTATTTCGACGCTCTAATTAGCAAATTGTCTAACTCAATTTTTGTAAATTTTTCAGGAGAGCCAAAAAACGTTTCATTAATAAAAAAATGATAAAATAATTAATAAAAAATTTGACTATTGTTAAAATTATGTTTATTATTGAGTACAAATATAAAAATATGTCTTCGTACTAAAATTGTATCAGCTAAGAAGCTTTTTTGGAGTTAGATAATTTTCATCCTGAAATTCTAAAATTATATGAAGAGTTAGACAATTTGCATTCTGAAATTAAAAAGTAGATATGAGTTAAAGTAATCAATTAAATCAATTGGAATATTTTATATTTATTAAATTAAAATTTTTTAACAGGTTAACTTTTTATAAATAGGTAGGTTTATAAATATCAGTAACGTTAACTATAGTAAAACTATATTGTACATTAATTCTTTAATACTCAACAAAATGGAGTCTAAACGAGATTTTAAATCTTTAGTATAATATTTGTCAAACTAAATTTGTAATATTTGGTTGAATTAGCTTCAACATCGTATTATGATTGCAATTTTATATTAAATAAGCTAATTATAATTTTAATAATGCGTAAAAAAACAATTGACCGTTTTATTTTTCGTAAGGAAGATTATTATAAAACTGATGATAGTCAATGGCCAATGTTTTCTTCAATTCTTGCAAATCTTCATATTTTCTTTTCTTTATTTTGAGTCTGGCGCGATAGAGTCGGGGTAGTTGTTGAAAAGTCAAACAGGATTTTATTTTATTTTTTCTCTGAGGTAGTCTTCCATCTAGTCTCGCTTAAAAGTACTAAATTAGAAATGTGTTTTTTGGTAAAAATACCCTATTGTAATTTTTAATTAAAAGAAAAGCCAGAAGTGGTACATTTAGTTCAGTTTGATTTAATTAATATTATTTGTAAGAGAGGTGAATAAGATAGGCAAATTCAATTATTAAGGAGTATGTGCGCTTTCAAGCGAAAACTTTTTCCGAATAGAAAATCTGAATTTTAAAGATTTGTTATTAATATTAATACGAAGATGTGCGCATTCGAGCGAAAAGTGGCACATTTCCGAGCGAGGGAGGCAAATGAAGCGCGACGCGGAGCGGCGCGCTTCATTTTCCCGAGATCGGAATGTGCCACTTTGAGCTCGAATGTGCACACTCGGTTTTTCGCCACAATTAACAATGATCAATTTAATTTTATCTAAACATTTTATGATTCTTTTTGGTATTTTTTACTGTTGATTTTATAATTAATACTTATTAGTTTCGTTTTTTTTGTAAACAAATACGTAACAAGTTAAAATTGTTTTTTTTTTCAATTATCAGGATTTTCAATTATTCGGGTGAGCTGCAACATTAATTAGTCCGGATAACCAAGTTTCTACTGTACTATTTATTTTTTCAAGCAATTTTAATAAATACAACACTGCAATTATATTAAAAAACGTGCTTTACGTGTCTTTAATATTTATAACAAAAAAATCATAGAAAAGTATATTGTTCTTCCTCGCATTATTAGCATATACGAGGTCCGGTCAGAAAATAACCGCAATGGTGCTATTTAGTGATACACGGTTGGCAGCACTGCCTTACGCATAATCTCCTTTGTAACCACATATCTTCCAATCCTTTTTTTCGTTATAAATATTTCAAAATTGCTCCATTTCAAAATAATGTGGATCATTGTTTTATGGCGTTTAAGATGACATTTTACCATACCACAAATATAATCGCTAATCCATGGTCTTTAAATTTTACATTTCATAACTTTTATAAAATCCAAAAAGTAAAACAGGAGTGAACAATAAAATGAGATATTTTGGTCCCGATGTGTTGGCAGTGGAAAATTCCCATTAACAAGCGTAATTTATGTGAAAGCTTAAATCAGAATGACGTTTTTCAAAAGCAACAAATTCGAAATTAATTAAGCTCATTACCGATTAAAAAAAAAATGGTTATAATTCAAGCAAAGGCCATATTAGGTATTTATTAGGTATTGGCAAATCGCTTTTAACTCTAATTTAAACATGAAAGTTGCGATAAACAGCGATCTAGAAATGCAAACCGACAGGTTAGAATAACATTTCATGAAACGGCGGAAAACCAACCGTGAGAGAGTGCCAGTTGTGTTTAAAAAGTAAGGCACAGCCAATTAGTTGTTCAGTCGGCCCATTTCGAATGCAAGTAGATGCAATTATGCGATATCCTTGCCTCGGGTTTGTGATAAGCCGAAAACGCCATGGGGCCTCGGCCACGACAGATTCATTCTTCTTCGACGCCGAACTTACTACCTTTTTTCGAAATTCTACACACACGCAAAAAGGATTCAATTTCGTCTTTCTTGATTGCAATGTGACTTTTTCAATAAAAAGTTTGACTCATCGACGGTGGTTAGAAGAGCAGTCTTGGTGACGGGATCGTTAGCTTTTAATGGCACCAAATCACTAGGATCAAAAAGGCCGCCCATGAAGAAAAGTGCAATTTTCTAACAATGTCGAAATGACTATTAGAATGTTCCAACAGGAAATGGCACACAATTTTATATCACTATAATTGTTGTACAAACGAATGACATAAGTTTGAATCAAGGTTGTTCTCATTTCGACAATGCGTAACGGTAACACATAATTTAATGTGCGGACCTTTTTTTTTTTTTAAACCGTAAATCGTCTTTTTTGAGTTTCATTGAACGTGGTTGCACATCTGATCTTTAGAATTTTGTAATTTGAAGGGGATGTATTGAAATAAAGTAATTTAATTGATTTTATTGAGATTTGCATTATTATAAAATATTGGCGGTATTTGTGGATTTGAAGCTCATCCTGTTCTTAACCTTCCGTGACAAATTTTTTTCTCGTTAAAACGGGACGCTTGGTAATCGTGCTTAAAACCGAGTGTGCACATTCGAGCTCAAAGTGGCACATTCCGATCTCGGGAAAATAAAGCGCGCCGCTCCGCGTCGCGCTTCATTTGCCTCCCTCGCTCGGAAATGTGCCACTTTTCGCTCGAATGCGCACATCTTCGTATTTATTAAATTTTCTAAATTAAACTTTTTTTCCAATCAACAAATTTAATTTAGCTGAGTAAATATCAATTATATGTTCGAAAAACGTATTTTTACCATAGCAATGAGTGGAAGAGAGCGAAAAGATACAACAAAAGCATAAGTACGAGTGAGAGGGAACGATAAAAAATTATTTACTAATTTTTTGTCACCAAAATTATTGCAAATAACGTTTAAAGCCGAGTGTGCACATTCGAGCTCAAAGTGGCACATTTCGATCTCGGGAAAATGAAGCGCGCCGCTCCGCGTCGCGCTTCATTTGCCTCCCTCGCTCGGAAATGTGCCACTTTTCGCTCGAATGCGCACATCATCGTGTTTATTATATTAGTATAATTTAACGTGCGCTCTTTCAAATCAAAAATTTTAATTTAATTTTGTAAATATCGATTTTATATTCGAAAAACGTATTTACTATAGCAATGAGTGGAAGGGAGCGAGAAGATACGATAATCTTGTCAATGCAAGTGAGAGGGAACGATTAAAATTATTCAATTAATTTTTGGTGTAATTTATTGGTCTGAATTATTGCGAATCATTCAGAAATTGCCGTGAAATTAATTTGTATTTCAATGAGGAAAGAATTAAATTCTTGTTAGGTTTTCTTAATATTCGGTATCGCAATTGACACGTGTCATTGAAATTTAATACTCAAGAAAAGACTCAATAGTTTGTATTTTACTTAAACCTCGTCATTATTTTTTATCATTGAACTGTCATAAAGTGCAATTTTGTGGATTTTATTTTTGGGGTATGGCAAACCCCACCTAGTATGACTTGTGACATTTAGTCACACAGTATGCGAAAGGTTAAAATTGAATCTAATTTTAGCATATTAATCCAATTGGAGAATTTCGTTTATAGAGCTTTGAATTACGCTGCACTTTAAATATTTAAAATAATGGGGACTTCATTTGTGACGCGAGACAGATCTATTATGTTATTTTTTTTTAAAGGTGCTTTATGAATGGTATTGAAGTTATGCTTCTTTTGGCCTGATGAGAGTAAAATTTTAGCAGGTAACGAAATAACTTCTAACGCGAGCACATAAGTAGGGGAAAATGGTATAAAATGATCCTCTTTAGGGAGAATGATCATAAGTCCGCAATTGTCCAACATAATCTTAATGTTAAAGCGGTTTTGGATAGACGATTTATCTATTTTTACATTCTTTAGTATTTAATGCATTATTAATGTCCGATTCATTTTTTAAAAATCTGCTAAAGGATCATTTTATACACCGGGCTGTCCAAAATGATCACTGTGCTGTGGATAAGATGATCCTAGGAGATCCAGTCAGCAGATCATTTACCAAAACCATGTTTTTGGTATATTAAATTAAAAAAAAAAAACAAATATAAAATAGTTTACAACGTTTTTTTCAAATGAAAAATCTAAAATTGCCTATTTGTTAAAAGCAAGTTAAATCAATTTGTTATTCTTAAAAATATTGGGCTGGCAGGAAAATAATTTCAGATGGAACGAAAGCGTTTTACTGAAAATGGATGTTTCGTAGGTTGGTCCCGAAGAAAAGTTACAAATACATACATATGAATATTTAAATTACAATCAGAATGTTTCGTGTTAATTTTTTTATTGCGACAAGTCAGGTGGAACGTGCAACAATAATAATAACTATTATTTTATATTCAGATTAAATGCTTCTTTAATGCAATACTATAAATATTTCAACACATGCAAATGCCAAGGTTGGTTACAATAGCCATCATCGCAGTTTTAACTTGCAGAGAACATAAGTATATATGAGACAATCGTATACGTAATTATTATTTTAAAAAATATGACTTACTATATAATAACGTTAATTGTATAATAATTCTCGTTGAAAACCGAAATATTATAAGTGTTTATATTATTTCAACTACTATTATTAGCTGTTGTTAAATATTTATTGCTACTTTAATATTTAAAACCGTTTCTTTATCGTAATTGCCGGTAAAACGAGAAGTTCGTTAAAAGAACAATGCCAAATTCTCAGTAAACGACTTTAAAAAATTATTTTATAATTAATAACGCACACAACAAGAATAGATATGTATTTTTAATGAAATGTTTGGTGCAAACTGCTTAGAGAAAATCTCGTAACGACTAATGAAAAAGTGGATACATTTATTATAAACGCCAACAGTTTTGCACCTTAAAACACACCAATTAAGTGAGAGAATGTAACATGATATTTCTTTTAACAGGAAAAGTGTAAGAAATATGGGGGAATGTTTGAAAGTAGGAATGGAGGCTTTGTTTTAGTAAAATGTCTCACAAGCTGATATTTAATTAGTTTTAAAAAAAATTATTATCAATTTAAGTTTTGTTATAACACAATTAATTTGGAAACCAATCGAAATTTTTGGTAGCATCAATAATTTAATTGAAGACCAAGAAACAATACGTCTTTTTTTGTAGAAAAATTCTATTAAAGCTTTATGGTTTTAAGAGTCGTAAAATAAATTGAGATTCAAATGAAAAACAAGATTCAAGATTTTTTGCCAATGCTAAATAAAACTCTATCAAAGCGTTAGATTTTTCGAGATGCAATGTAAAGTTTTCTACTCAATTATTAATAAATTAATAACCATAAAATAATTTAATTAAAAAGCAAATTGTATGGTTCTTTTACGGTTTTATATTTTATTAAGTTTTTGGCATTGGAATTTAATTAGATTTTCACTAGTTGTATTTATTTTTGTAAATTGATGTGAAATTAGATGCACTTGAACAAAATTGATAACTAAATACTAAAAGGTGGAAGGTACAGGAGTTCGTTTTTAATATTGTTGTTTCAAATGAAATGCGTCATCACAATCATTAAATACTGAGCGCACTTTATTAGAAATCATTTTATATAAAAAACCGATCTAACTGAGTGATGAGCAAATCAAGACCAAGACCAAGACTGTAATAGTCTTGGTATCGGTCTTGGTCTTGCTTATTAGGTCTTGGTTTTGGTCTTGGTCTTGCAAAACTGCAAGACCAAGACCAAAACTGCAAGACCAAGACCAAGACTGCCAGACCAAGACCAATTTTGCTCATCACTAATCTAAATTAAAAAATATTGAATATATGGATTTCTTATGTATTAAAAAAAATGAAAAATTCAACGTCCAAGGCTCGACGATAATGATCCATTTGTAATTCGCAAAAGGAAACGACTATTTTCAATATACATGCAGTTAATTACAATTAAATTGAAATCATGAATACCAACATGAGTTGCGCGCCGCAAAAATGTCATTATATGATTGTTTGCACGTACAATTTGAATATAGGATGCAGGACATCGTGCGCCGACGAACGTGACCATAATTTCCCGGAAAAACTGCTAAAAGTCTCGCCAAAACCGAAAGGCACGATCCTTCTGGAAAGCTCCTCTTAGATATCGTAAATCGCTTTTCGCCGATTAAAAATTAACACTTCCTCTTTCGATTTTTTTAATTGAGTCTCGCTCGCGCATGAAATTTCGTAATTACGTTATTGCCCGTAATGGAAGAGTAATTATTAAACGCTAATAATATACATAAATCAATTTCATTACAGAGTTTATAGTTCTTTTTGCATAATTGCTCGCATAGTGCTACCGGCTGTATGTAATGCAAGTATTAAAAAAAAACACACGAGAGGGTTAGGCATGGCTTAATTTAATTAAATTTATACGCCACGGAATTATACATCGCGTAAAAAGATTAAAAACAATGATTTAATGACCAGACTCACGAAATATCACTCTTTAGCCAGATTAAAAAAAATACAGTGGAATCTCTGTTATCCGGACTAACTATTGTTGCAGCTCATTCGGATAATCGAAAATTCGGTTATTTGAAAATGAAAAAAGTAAAAAATTATGAAAAATTAGCGAAGCCCAAAGGAGACGGTTTTAGAATTACTTGAATTTTTTAAAAGTAAATTGATTATTGTTAATTGCGGCGGAAAGTGGAGTGTGCACATTTGAGCTCAAAGTGGCACATTCTGACCTCGGGAAAATGAAGCGCGCCGCTCCGCGTCGCGCTTCATTTGCCTCCCTCGCTCAGAAATGTGCCACTTTTCGCTCAAATGCGCACATTCTCGTATTCATTGAATTTTCTAAATTAAACCTTCTTTCCAATCAACAAATTATATGTTCGAAAAACGTATTTTTACCATAGCAATGAGTGAAGAGAGCGAAAAGATACAACAAAAGCATAAGTACGAGTGAGAGGGAACGATAAAAAATTATTTACTAATTTTTTGTCACCAAAATTATTGCAAATCGCGTTTAAAGCCGAGTGTGCACATTCGAGCTCAAAGTGGCACATTCCGATCTCGGGAAAATGAAGCGCGCCGCTCCGCGTCGCGCTTCATTTGCCTCCCTCGCTCGGAAATGTGTCACTTTTCGCTCGAATGCGCACATCTTCGTGTTAACTGGATTCGATTATATTAATAACAAATCCTTCAAATCCAGATGTTCTATTCGGAAAAAGTTTTCGCTTGAAAGGGCACATACTCCTTCATAATTGAATTTGCCTATCTTATTCTTCTTTCTTACAAATAATATGAATTAAATCAAACTGAACTAAATGTACCACTTCTCGCTTGTCTTTTAATTAAAAATTACAGTAGGGTATTTTTACCAAAAACCACATTTGGATGGAATTAAGCAATAACGTCTTAACCAACAAAATTCAAAAATCGAGATTTCAGCGAGTTTTTTAATTTATTTAATTTTGTTTTCTATGACGATAAACTTAACAATAAAAAAATATTTTTTATTTAAATGTTGTTATTTCCTAGAAGAAAGAAGTACAAATTATTAAAATATCAAAAAAAGCAAATGACTAATTAAAAAAACAGTTAATTCGTTTTTGCGTAAAGAGCGTACCTTGAAAAGCGTTATGCAATAACGTCTTAACTAAAATAAAAATTAAACTCTAATAATTATAATTTTTAATTTCGGTTATTTTCAGTTAAATTTTTATAATTTTCGATTTTAATTTTGTTTCTAATTAAACTTGTTTTAACTATGATAAAAATAATTCAAAATGAAAGACAACAATTGAACAAATATGCAAATAGTTATTAATATTCAAGTTTCGTTCATTTCATCTTCTACTCCAGTTACTTCTATTTGAAAATCCAAGTCTCCATTGTATCCATCAACATCTTCTTCTATTGTATTGTCACCAATTAAATCATTGTAAAATTCATGGTTAACTTGAGGAATCAGATGCATATACAATTTTATATCATTTAATTTAGCTTGAGCTATAGTTTTACCATTGGGCCATAATATCTCCAAATTATCAGAAAAAATATTCTTTACAAGTGAATTTTTTTTTTTTTTAATGTCAATTTTTTTATACTTATCAGTGTCATTATATGACATTTGAACGAAAATTTTGAAAGGCTCATCCATGAAAATTTTTATTTGTCTTATGTTAAACCAATTTACTTTTTCCCCATCCAACGTTTTTTTTTTCGATTTGTAATTTTTTTTCAATCGATTGAGTACTAACAAAATCTTCTTTTTGTAATGAATTAATAATGAACGGATTTTTTTTTCGACACTGTCTCATCACCTCGAGATAATCTTTCGGAGTATAAATTTTTAGTTGTCTTTTTAGTGCACATTCCACATCGCCAAGTCAGAAGTCATTCTAAAATTTTGATTCACCCTCTATGTAACATATAAATATTTTTTTATATTTAAAAATTGAATTAATTCATAAATGAAGTCGACAAACAACAGTATATACAAAATGGGCCTTAAAACTAATTTGTTTATAATTTTCAGAAAAATGAAAATTACCCAAAAATATTTGGATACATTAATTTTGACATTTAAACCTTTAAGAATCTGCAAAATATGATATAAAAATCAACTAGTTGATTTTTAATGGCCCACTTCAGAAAATTTGACTCATATACAATTGTAATTAATAAAAATGCGAATTAGTAAACATTCGAAAGTACACCTGAAAATATTTTTATCAAGCTCGCTACAACTAGGCGTGCGGAAGAGCACAATGACAACTCATCAAAAGGAATAACATATCTAACCTTTTTCAAACAAAAAATAGATCTAATTTATTCGACTTTTAATTTTTTGAATTGAAGAATAAAATAATAATATAGGCAAATCCAATAAATACGAGGATGTGCATTCGAGCTCAAAGTGGCACATTTCCGAGCGAGGGAAGCAAATGAAGCGCGACGCGGAGCGGCGCGCTTCATTTTCCCGAGATCGGAATGTGCCACTTTGAGCTCGAATGTGCACACTCGGTTTTAAGCGCTATTACAAAGCGTTCCGTTTTAACACGAAAAAACTTGGTCAAATTGTTAGGTATATGTTTACAAAAAACGCAACAAATATTAATTAAACAAATTAAACAAATATTAATTTCTTGCATTATCAAACTTAAGAATTAATTAGCTTTACAGAAGATTTTTCTTGTTTTTTTTTACAAATTGTCAGTTCAAAAAATTTGTGGGTGTCTCGAAAGTTTTGTGGTGCTTAGAATGGGATGAATAACGAAGACTTATTTATTTTAACATTTACTATCTTTGGCCATATTAATTTGGAGGAATTAAAATTTTTGACAAGTTCTTAAACGTGCTTGAAATATCTTCGCGATTTCCCACATTCAAAATGCAAATTGGAGTTCGGCGAAGAGTATTTTTACAATTGCTTATTATAGAATTTGAAAGTATCAATTTGGTAGATGGCAACATAAATTTATTAAATGTTTAAAATAAGATTTTATTGATTATCACGAATTAAGCAGCGAACCTATGATTTTTATAATATCGTAGATCGCTTCCAGATAATAAAATAATCGGAGGTAAAAGGCATGTGAAAAAAGTTGGTTCCTTTATATTAAAAGCTAATTTCGTTTCTAATTTATGCATATGCACACATACCACCGCTGCCAGCCATATATTTATTGGTTATATACAAGCCATAAAATCAGATATGTTCGTTTCTATCGTATCATGCTAATAATTTAATCCACAACCAATAATTTAAGCTTTTCTACTCCTGTATTTTTCTGTTATGTGCATTGGAAAAACGAATTATTGATAGAAAAATGATTTTGTTAAGGGTGTTCTTGCTGTGCCTTTTACAACTAGAACGCACAATTTGGATTTTAATTTGTAATCAAGCATTTTGCATAAAAATTATAGTACTTACAAATGATAAATTTATTTAAGCAAAGCAAATAGGATAAAGCTATCTAAATAGTAGAAATTTTTGGTTTTCAATTTTTAATTTTGAAAATACTTAAAAAAAGATCAAAAAAAGTCAAGATTTGGTCCTTGTAGTAATATGGTCTGTAATTTATAATTTAAATACTTTTAAATGGAAAATTATAGCAGATTGTGCTCATTCGAGCTCAAAATGGCACATTTTCGATCTATGAAATGTGTCATTTTTTGCTCAAACTTTTCGAACGCGTTTTTCTCCCATACTTAACATTGGGCCTTGTTGATTTTTTTCCGCGATCATACGTTCCGATACACGGGCTTTCAGAATCTGAAAAGTTTTTAACGATCCGTTCACAAAAAACCGAGCTACGACTTTTCAAAGTAAAAATTTAGATAAAATTAATTTCAAGTCGGACTCTTTGAACTTATTTTACTCGCAAATTTTAAATGGCACGCCTATGGTTTTTTGGACATGTCCAAAGCCAAAAAGTCTGTCCAATCCGGATCGGAAAAGTTTTTGAAAATTCGTTCACAAATAACGGTACTACAATTTTTTTAACGTAAATTTCGTGCTACAAAAATGAACCTAAAACTTCAACCCTTAATTACTTGAAAAATTAACATTGCGCCCTATAAGAATTTTTAACGTATCTTATGGGAAAAAGTCTCAAGATTCTGAGTCCCGGTTGTTTTTAATGATCGGATCGAAAATGAAAGCGCTACGATTGTTTTTCTGAGTAAAAGTGTATTTTTTTCGATTTCTGTAGTTTTCTCGAAAATTTTGAGGATTAAAGGGGGATCAAGGGAGACTGGCTCCGGCTTTGTTAGTTTGGGGTCCATAGGAACGTCCCGCAAAAATGTAAAGCAAAGACATTACCTAAAATTTTATTTTCTCAAAAAAGGCAAAGGGGTTAATCAATGTTTTTTTGCTAAACTTAAATTTAAATTTAAACTTGATGGAAAATTATCGAAAAATAAATTCAAATAAACCGGTAACAATAACTAGATTTTCTTATCAGAAAGTGCATAAGTCGTTCCCCCACACACCTCAGTTGTAAAGTGTAGCTCGACGTGTCAATATCCTTTTATAAAATTTTTGATTTTATTTTGTGTTTCTGCATATGTTTTATAAAATGGTATTTACCAAAGTGTTTTCAACCCTCAAAAACATCGTTTGTATCAACATCCACGTTGTAAGTTTTTTTTAAATAATTTTATTATTTTTTTCAATATAGTGATACCATAACAAAATTTATACCGTGGTGCTCGGAAAAAAAATAGAAATTTTATGGGCTTAATGGTTTTGCAAAATATTTATTACAAAGTCCAAAATCAATTTCCTTTGTTCTAATTTTTAATACGTAACGGAAATGACTAAATGTCTGGAGTTGTTTTCGAGTCGACTTTATCGCACTTTTTACCTGCCTTTTGCGGTATCACACATTTGGCCTTTTAACTATTGAAATGTTTATTTATTTGTAATAAGCAGCACAAGTAAGATAAATTGAAAAATAAAGTTTAATACGAACGTAATTTGTATAAACATATCATATTTTTCGTTTGGATAATTTATTGCAGATCAACCTCGACATTTAGATGAAAATTATTGAATGGACGTGTTTACTTCTGAAATATTGAATCCATCGAGGTCGATCACTTATGTATTTTACCGTTTTCGGAGTAAATAATTAATATTAAGAGGCGCTTCGCGTGTTGGATCAAGAGATTAACAGATGTAGATCCTCGTTTCGTGTATGACGAATGGGTTGATACTTGTATTTTTTAGGGTCACGCGTGGGCATTAATATTCGACCCTCTTCGACCACTATTGCTCTTCACGAATGTCGCAATTATCGCCGACGAAAAAACGCCGAGGCCGATTTCTTTCCAAATTCACTTCCCGTAATTGCAACACGTCAAATTAACACTCGTTAAAAGTTTAATATTCACTTAAATCTCTACCGATTACAAGTTCAACACTCAAAAGAGCCAAAATATCCTGTTCTTCCAGTAACCGAATAGAAGAAACTGTTAAGATTATGACAGGTATTTAACTAAACTTGATGCAAATTGGATAATCAATTTAATAAGCGCGTGGGCGTTTGTTTTAATTGCTCATCTTTTTGCGGACGTTAAAAACGCCAAAACTTTTCTTCTAACATTAATTGAGCGAAAAGTTGTCGTGCTGTTTTGACATTAAAGGTTGCGTCTTTTTTTTTCGCAAATTAAAAAGCGACATAAAAAAATTCTATCTTTTTGCATTTCCTATCAGCTCCCAAAAGAAGAGATAATGTGTTCAGAAAGAATTGTCTAGTCGTAAAAAAGCGTGTTTGATTTTTGTAATAGGATATTAGTAGAGGGATCTCTCTATATGGACGTTGGTAAAAAATACGTATCGAAATTAAGAAGTCATTAATACATTCTACACTTGTTAGATGTTTGTGTGTTAAAGGAGAATTACCGACAGATCTAATTCCGAGATATAATCTGCGTTTAATGTAAACGTGGGTGTCTCTTAAAATATTGTGTTTCAAATTTAATCAATCAAACTTAATTAAGCAGGTAATTAGCCAATGAGTTTTTTGTACGGTGTGCAATCGGCGAGTTAATTTTTTATTTTGATAAAAACCCGACAATGCGTTGTACAGATAGAGCGTTGCGAAAGTCTAAAATAAAAAAGTTTGATTTTTGATGCATCTGAGGACGAGATCTAGGTGCCTATTATATTTTGCGCCACTTAATTAGATATTATTTTTCGCTTTAGGTGTGCTAGACCGACACTACTAAAATTTTCAAAAAATTGTTAAAACATTTCATAATTGCTTACAATGCACTATGGGCCAGGGTCGACAAAAACAACTTTTATTCTTTTTTCTATGTATTTGACCACGAAGAAACGGACTATGAAAGAATTTTTGAAATCTGTGAAATATTTTTTAATATAATTCTAAAAAACCGAGAAACTCTAAATTTTGAAAAATCTGAGGTCCTACGATGTTTAGGATCGTTTTATTGATTTTAGAATGTATTTATTTGTCAAAATCGGTTAGGTGGTTCTTTAGTTATTGCAAGAAAACCGAGAAAAATTGACAAAAATGGGTATTTTTGAAAAATCATATCTCCGAATCGGTATTGATTTCTCAAGAGTATTTTTTATAATTTAAAGAAACACTTCAACTTTCAAACAAAAAAATAAAATTGAGTTTTTAGCTCGGAATTTTTAAAATATTAAATTTGGAATTATTTATCGCAAATATGAAAAATATGGGGGGGAGAATCCAAACTTAGTTAGGGGATGATGAGCTTGAAAATGAAAATACTTTGAATTTAAATCTATTGTTATTAGGGAAGAGGTAGAAGATAAAGAAGAAGAATAAAATTGATAATTTAAACTATATTAATTTTTTTGATTAAATTTATAAGTTTACATAAAAAATATGAATCTATTTAAAAAAGATATGCATTAATTAAATTAATTTTTATTAAGACGCAAAACAATGTTCTAAATGAAATATCAAAATCCAATTTAAGTTTGTATTCTCCTCCCCATATTTTCGATAAATAATTCAAAAATTCGTATTTTAAAAATTCCGAATTAAAAACTCAATTACATTTTTCTGTTTAAAAGTTTAAGTGGTTCTTTAAATTATAAACAATACTCTTGAGGAAAATCAATACCGTTTCGAAGATATGATTTTTCAAAAATACCCATTTTTGTCAATTTTTTTCGGTTTTTTTGTAATAACTAAAGAACCACTTAACCGAATTTGACAAATAAATTCATTCTAAAATTAGTAAAACGGTCCTAAACATCGTAGGACCTCAGATTTTTTAAAATCTTGCTAAGTCCGAAATTTCAAGGTTTTCGGTTTTTCGAAATTATATTAAAAACAAACTCACCGATTTCAAAAATTCTTTCAAAATCGGTTTCCTCGTGGTCAAATACATAAAATAACCATGTTTTAGAATAAAAGTTGTTTTGGTCGACCCTGGCCCATAGTGCTATTACAAATAAATAAACATTTCAATAGTTAAAAGGCCAAATGTGCGATACTGCAAAAGACAGGTAAAAAGTGCGATAACAATTGGTATTAATACCAACATGTTGGTAAAAAAGAGGATTCTTTAATTACCATATAATATTTTTAGTCACAACAAACCCAAAAACATTACAAAACTAAATACATAATTCGATTAGGTAAATTCCGCAATCGTTGATAAAAAAATTATTTTAATCAATAGACAATAGTAAAGGTAACACAAGGAAGATGAGCACATTCGATCTTTCACATATCTTTATAATAATCTAACAGTAAAAGTTATTGATTGCTTTTAAATATCTGCAATTCTGACATACTTAATTAAAAACAAATACTTTAAACATTATTTTGTAAAAAACCGATTTTTTAAAATTAACGATTAATCGCAAATAATTTTTTACATATAATTTTTCATAACTGCGATAGCAAAATAAGAAAATAAATACAGTAAAACCTCAATTATAACGGGTGCGACATTAGAAAATGGACAAATGCGGTGCTGTTGATTTTGAATGTTGATCATGCAAAATTTTGGATAAAAGTACTCAGTAATAATTTTTTAAATAAGACTCTGGTAATGCTCTCAAATAACTGCATACTTAAAAACCACATATATTTTGTTAGGAATGTTTTAATTTCATATAAAAATGTAATGGGTGCAACAACTTTTTGTAACGGGCGCGACACCATATGAATTTACAAGTTTTCAAGTGAGAAAAAAGATCTGTTTTAATCAACATTTTTTTATTAAAATTAACTATGAATAAAAGAGACCAAAATCAGAATTTAAGACATGTTTTTTCCAATTTGGAACTAACCGTACGACCACCATAGATGCAATTTGCTGTATCATAAGCTTTTTTGAAATGGTGCTTCCTTTGTAGATTTTTGATGGGTTTTATGTTCTCCCATCGTGTATCCAGCAGGTGTTGGTATTTTGTAATATCTTGGTTTGATAGATAAAAAATTTTGACGTTCTCTAATCTCTTCTTGTTTAAAAATTCGAAACAATCTCGTGGTGTGTTAAGAATAGTTTCCCGAGCATTAACTGAAGTCCACAAGGTTCTCTTAACAACCGCACCAATGCCATCGACAGCGCCTTTTCCATGACTAGTAGGAAAAATGACCAAGTACCCTAATATTCACCCCCAAATCTTCTGTAGCCATACACAAATTGTACAAGTTCTAGCGTTTTTTGAACTAGAGTTAAACTAGAGTTTTTATCAATCGGGGGTCAAGAACCATGGAAATACCCTTGTGTGGGTTATGTTTAAAAAAAGGTTGGGAAATGAAAGTCAAAATTCGGTAAAAGTTAGAAGTATTTTTTTTTCTCATGTACGATTAAGCCTCCCATCTAGCCTAGTTGCAAAGTACTAAATTAGAAATGTGGTTTTTGGTACAAATACCCTATCGTAATTTCTAATTAAAGAAAGGCGAGAAGTGGTACATTTAATTCAGTTTGATTTAACTAATATTATTTGTAAGAGAGAAGAATAAGATAGGCAAATTCAATTATTAAGGAGTACCTAGTGCACTTTCAAGCGAAAACTTTTTCTGAATAGAAAATCTGGATTTGAAGGATTTGTTATTAATATAGTCGAATCCAATTAACACGAAGATGTGCGCATTCGAGCGAAAAGTGGCACATTTCCGAGCGAGGGAGGCAAATGAAGCGCGACGCGGAGCGGCGCGCTTCATTTTCCCGAGATCGGAATGTGCCACTTTGAGCTCGAATGTGCACACTCGGTTTTAAGCATGATTTTCAATAATTTTGGGTACCGAAAAATTAGTAAATAATTTTTATCGTTTCTTCTCACTCGTACTGACAAGATTGTCGTATCTTTTCGCTCCCTTCCTCTTATTGATATGGTAAAAATACGTTTTTCGAACATAAAATCGATATTTAAATTAAATTTGTTGATTGGAAAGAAAGTTTAATTTACAAAATTCAATAAATACGAAGATGTGCGCATTCGAGCGAAAAGTGGCACATTTCCGAGCGAGGGAGGCAAATGAAGCGCGACGCGGAGCGGCGCGCTTCATTTTCCCGAGATCGGAATGTGCCACTTTGAGCTCGAATGTGCACACTCGGTTTTAAGCATGATTTTCAATAATTTTGGGTACCGAAAAATTAGTAAATAATTTTTATCGTTCCCTCTCACTTGTACTGACAAGATTGTTGTATCTTTTTGCTCCCTTCCTCTTATTGATATGGTAAAAATACGTTTTTCGAACATAAAATCGATATTTAAATTAAATTTGTTGATTGGAAAGAAAGTTTAATTTACAAAATTCAATAAATACGAAGATGTGCGCATTCGAGCGAAAAGTGGCACATTTCCGAGCGAGGGAGGCAAATGAAGCGCGACGCGGAGCGGCGCGCTTCATTTTCCCGAGATCGGAATGTGCCACTTTGAGCTCGAATGTGCACACTCGGTTTTAAGCATGATTTTCAATAATTTTGGGTACCGAAAAATTAGTAAATAATTTTATCGTTCCTCTCACTCGTACTGACAAGATTGTTGTATCTTTTCGCTCCCTTCCTCTTATTGATATGGTAAAAATACGTTTTTCGAACATAAAATCGATATTTAAATTAAATTTGTTGATTGGAAAGAAAGTTTAATTTACAAAATTCAATAAATACGAAGATGTGCGCATTCGAGCGAAAAGTGGCACATTTCCGAGCGAGGGAGGCAAATGAAGCGCGACGCGGAGCGGCGCGCTTCATTTTCCCGAGATCGGAATGTGCCACTTTGAGCTCGAATGTGCACACTCGATCTTTCACATATCTTTATAATAATCTAACAGTAAAAGTTATTGATTGCTTTTAAATATCTCCAATTCTGACATACTTAATTAAAAACAAATACTTTAAACATTATTTTGTAAAAGACCGATTTTTTAAAATTAACGATTAATCACACATAATTTTTTACCTACAATTTTCCATAGCGGCGATAGCAAAACAAAAAAAAAAGTAACACCTAATTTTTGTTTTGCCTACCACAAAAACTATTTTATTACATTTTGAGCCGTTGATTTTCTCTCTGTTGTCGGCACGATTTCTTACGCTCTTTCCCCATGGCCGCATTTAGTAAACAGCATATTTAATTTCGTCTTAATTTAATACCGTACAATGTTGCAGCGCTGTCGGGGATGATTTGCGCTCGTAACTGAAAATAAAAGCATTTAAAACGGAATGCTCTTCCCGATGATTAAGCACCTACACTTAGACCGTATCGTTTGTTGTACAAATGGACATCTCGGACAATCTGAAATTTAATATTATTTTCCTAAAAATCGCCCGTGGCGCGTCGCCGAACGCCGAGATTTCAATTTGGCTTCTCACGTTTCTCACCGAAATCCATAAAAAAACAACCCACAAATCACTATGGCGAATTTATAATTAAGGACACCCTGAAAGTCTCGTAGTCGTGCACTTTTACGATTCCTTTTGACGTTAACAATCTGAAAATTGGAATAAACTATTTATTTCTGATCCGTGAAAGCTATAAATAAAAAAATACTTAGCTTTCCGAACGTGTAGATTAGGAGCGATAAGTCCAAAAAAAATATTTTCACTTCTGTAATGTAGTGGTGTGGCTCAACACACCTCTCAACATTTAATGACCTCCGATAAGCAAAGGTATAAATTTTTTTCTGCCTTTTTAACGAAACAAAATATAAATTCGTTTTACGACTTCGAAATTAATTCAGGTTATTTACGATGCAAAGCAACTTATTATTAATAGAAATGGCGAGAACGATATTTAAATCAACACCCAGCTTACGTACGTACGAAAGGCCCATTAATGCATATCGCCAATAAAAGGAACAACCTGCGTTTTCGAACGACGGCGAAGTAAATAAATAAAGGGCAACACTATTACACACCGGGGCCGGCAATTTCCATACAAAAAAATTAGCTATTTATATGAAAATGGATAACATTAAATACTTTTTACTGGCGCCTGCATAATGTCGACCTATTTATGTACACCGCGGTTTTGTTGTCGTAATTTATTATGCCAGGCGAAGAAATGACAAATGAATTACTTTAGAAAGGGATTTAGGAGAAGCCTTGGTATTGTTGTTGTAAAACAGCGAATAGATAGGTCCACGTTGTGCGCGCGACGTCCAATTCTAACGCCTCGCATGGACGAGCAATAAAATTGCGACACTTATTGCGCAACAATGTTGCATTTCTGTTTATGTCGCCGTCGCGCTCTTTCTGCGATTAGAAAATTAATTGTTTATGCGGGATGAATTTCCGGTGTCGGACACAACTTGTGCAACATTGTAAATGTGTCGAGATTTGCTGGCCTCTGAAATTAACTGTCTCAATAAGTGTCGCAAGTTTATTGCTCGTCTATTTGAGACATTAATAAAACACGATTAAACTAAATTTAATATAGGTAATAGTGTTTTATACATAATATTTTAAAAAATATACATTTGCACAAAAAAGTATTCATACGCCATTAATCTGAAAGTTAGATTATGCTAGTGTTCAGTAAATAAATTGATTAATTAAATCTACAAAAGTAATTAATGATATTTTTATTTAGTTTTACAATTACATACAAATAATTAAAAACAATACATTCATAAAAAAATAAATTTACAATTTTTAAAGAGTACCTAGTGTAAAAATTATTCTAAAAAATTATTCATACATTTAAAAATTTTAACCAAAAACTACAGTTATTGCGTAGGATAATCTATTGATTGTATAATAGCTTGAAAAGACGTGGTACTAAATTAACAAAATCCTCTGTTACTGCTGAACTGATATTTTGCCATTCTTGAATTAAAAAACGTTTAAATTCATTGCAATTTGAAATTAATTATTATTATTATTAAACTAACAACCCTACGCTAACTAATTTTGAATACACATATGTATTTTGAAATTGAAAATTTTGTTCTCTGACAAATATGTGTTCAAGTGTATGAATACTTTATTTTTCATATGTGCAGAGATAGCTTAATAAATCTTTAAAAATTAATGTTTTATTCATATCAAAATTTGTTTTAAAAATAAATTATATCATAATTAATACCAAAGCGAGACGTATGAACTATAAAAAAACATTTTTTGAAACTTTCATATATATTTTTTTTATATACAAGGTACCAATTTAATTGAACATCATACAGTGTACGAATACTTTTTTGTTTGACTGTATGTAGGTTGGGCAATCCGATCTGTTTGAAAGGCTCGTTAAATGCTAAATATGGAAACATAATTACGAGTCCTCAGATTCTGTATTAAATGAATACAATGTTTGTGTTTCTAACGTTCCTCTCAATTTTAAGCGTTTATTTACTCGACAAGCAGCTATTATCGTAATTTCCTCGATATTATACCCAATTTTAATCTGTCGATTACACGTTCCCTGCAGAGCACGTTAAAACAGTAAATAAAGAAACCTGTTAGTTTTTTAATTTTGTTTATAACCAGCAAATCAAACAGCTTGACTTTTACTTATTGGATAGCTTTAAATTAGGATTTAATTATTACGTCAAAATTAGTTAGAAAAGTTGCGTGTTATAATTTTTATGTTCGATGAACGGCTTCGAAGCACAGCAGCAGTTTCGGTGGATCGGGTTGTAAAAATGCACATTAAAAATTTATTTATTGATGTCGGAGTAATCGAAATGAATAAGTACTTGTATTTTTGGTTGTCAGATAGTTTATTGATTGGCCTTTTAATTTTTTCTAATTACTAAAGCGGATTCTTATTTAATTTTTTTTTTCTTAAATATCCTACCGTTATAATCCCAAGTAAATTGTTATTCGTTTTATTTTTTGAAAATTAAAATAATTTTTTTTATTGGGAATTACGATTGTGAAGCTGCTTGTAGGGCAAAACGTCCAGTGATTGACCGATTTGTTGCATCGACAGCTACTTTGATATAAAAAATAGTAAACAAATCAATAAACCCAAAACAACCGTTAAACAGCAATTTGGTCATTTAAACTGTGTAGAATTAACTATAAAGAGTGTAAAATGGGGAGTCCAGTTAATGACCTTTTCGTCTAAACAATGACCGAGATAAAGTTCAGTAAATAACCGATCAATTGATTCGTCTATTATAAACGACTAATTCATAAAATATTGTAAAATTTATTTTAAACATCGTGTAGTTTTTTTTATTAAAACTTTTTTTGGTATTTCTTAAATGACAGGCTTTGTTGGCACTTCGGAGGTTACGCCCATGTTTGTTAATTGCGTCCTTCGAAGTTTCAACATTGTATTTAAATTTTGCAAACTGCAAATAAATTTAGTTATTTTAGCTATACACTTCTTTATTTCTTGCGCTTAAATAAAAAAAAATACATACAAGATTCCATAACTAAATATATCATAAATATAAATTAATTTTGTAATTGCTATCAACATTAGTTCTTCCAACGGTCATTCACTGGTAGGTGGTCAGAGACTGGACGTTTTACCGTACTATACTTTTATTTGTCAATGTTTAAAAGATTAGTCCAGCTACAAAAATAAGTCATTACATCTCAAAACGGTATTTGGTTTTAAATTTCAATTCCGCGACTTTAAATTTCGAAAAATAATTGTATCCCTTAAAAAAATTCCATTAAAGTTTTATAAAGCAGAATGAAATAAAAGGCAAATTCGGAAGCTCAATTATAAAATCCATTCCAAATCTAATATTCATAAAAAACTCATTCCGCGCAATTAGCAGAAAATGCCCATTAAAATTCAACAACACCATTAAACAATTAACTTTTAACACTACAAAGTTAACATAGATTCGTCAGTTTTTAAAAGTCGAGTCACTTATAGAAAACAAAAATAATTATACTACAATTAATGGGAAAGATAATGGGCATAGAGAAGCGAAAGAATTGTTTACGTTTTGCGAACGGATCAAAGAGCGTTTCGAGTGCAATAACCGTTCTGCGAAATCCGATATCAAATTCGCGGAATAGTTCCGCCCCCATAATAATAACTATGCGTGTAATTATTTATTGCTAAATGTTTGTGTGCGGACGATAAAGGTGTATGAGGCACCTACAGTAGAAACTCGGTTATCCGGACTAATTATTGTTGCAGCTCATTCGGATAATCGAAAATTCGGTTAATTGAATTGAATGTATAGAAAAAAACAAATTTTAGCTATATATAATGTGACCATACTTCCTGTTTTGAATGGGATTGTTCCGTTTTCAGATCTTTTGTCCCGTTGCCCCCAAGCGGAACGCCAAAATGTCCCGTTTCCAAAAAATTGTCAATTACGATACCGAATATTACGAAATCGTAACAAGAATTTCATTCTTGCGTTCTTATTTAACTACAAATTAATTTCACGGCAAATTCGCAATGAAAAAAGTAAAAAATTATGAAAAATAAGCGAAGCCCAAAGGAGACATTTTGAGAGCGCAAACTACGGTTTTAGAATACCTTGAATTTTTTTAAAATTGATTGATCATTGTTATTCGTGGCGAAAAGCGGAGTGTGCACATTCGAGCTCAAAGTGGCACATTCCGATCTCGGGAAAATGAAGCGCGCCGCTCCGCGTCGCGCTTCATTTGCCTCCCTCGCTCGGAAATGTGCCACTTTTCGCTCGAATGCGCACATCTTCGTGTTTATTCGATTTTTTTACTTTATCCCCCGCTATTACAAATCCAAAAATTAAATTAAATTAGGTAAATATCGATTTTGTGTTCGAAAAACCTGTTTGCCATAGCAACGAGCGGAAGGGAGTGTAAAAAAATCGACGCGTTTGTGAATGCGAGTGAGAGGGAACGATTAAAATTATTCAACTAATTGTTCATTAAATAAGATGAGCTTAATAGTTATTTTTGTTCAAAATTTTAAATAATAAATTGATTTTTAATAATATTTTTCCAAAATCCTTTATGTACTTGTTTGAAAAAATCAGCACAAGGTTATTTTTATTTTTTTATGTGATTTATTTAATTTTCTGTTTGTTTTTTGGAACATGTTTATTTATTTATTTTTTTTTAAATAAGGCCAGCCTAAAATGGTATTTCCATAGCGATTTTAAATTAATAATTAATTTATAATAAACTTAGACATTTTGGTGATTTTTTTGAGAGAGATCTCGACGATTTTTTTATATACATTATTTTTTATATTTACACTTGTAATTATATGTTTAATTTTGGGTTAGTCTTTATTTTTGCGAAATTAAAAGTGTTCGATTTGTTTTCGATTAAAACCTATATCAAAATTTTATAATTTTAAAGCGAGGCTTTAATTAATTTTTTTTGAGTAATCGAATATTGTTTTATTAAGTTTTAGATGTGTTTTTGTATAAAATAAAATGTTATATAGGATTTTCTATGTTCTACTTGGAAATTTTTAGTCAACTTAGTCGTTTTAGTACTTTGTCTTTTTGGGAACTAATTTTTTAGGTCTTTTCGATATTTTCTTTAATGCATTTAAATGGCACAAAAGAATTTTTCAAGTTTAAACTTTATTTTGAATTAATTCTCTATTTTTGAAAAAATTTTAACTTAATTTAGTAAATATCGAATTTATATTGGAAAAAGGTATTTACCATAGCAATGATAAGGCCTTAGAAAATCAATAAATTTTATCGAATTTATTTTTGTTAATTTTTGCGCGTGGTTACATTGAATTTAGTCACGCCAAAGAAGTAGGGGAACCTATTGTACCTTGGTCCTTTGTGCCTATTGCAACATTTTTTTAATAATTGCGGACTTTCGTGACCCATAATTTTCGATATTTTAAATGCCACATTGACAGACATTAACGTAAAGTTAGCAGCAACTGGCTTTATCAAAATAATAATAATTAAATAACTAAAATCAACTCTATATTCTGCATTTAAATTATTAATTATTGTGAATTGTGCTTAAAGCCGAGTGTGCACATTCGAGCTCAAAGTGGCACATTCCGATCTCGGGAAAATGAAGCGCGCCGCTCCGCGTCGCGCTTCATTTGCCTCCCTCGCTCGGAAATGTGCCACTTTTCGCTCGAATGCGCACATCTTCGTGTTAATTGAATTCGACTATATTAACACTAGATTTACGATTTTTGATGATATACCTATTTTTACAGAAGTGAGCCAATTTGAGTCATACAACAAAATTGAAGCTTTTGCAAGAAAAACAGTTCCAACTAAATTGAAATAAATGATTTATTATTAAAAACTTCATTGAAATCATTTTTTACATAAAACTCTATTTTTGAAATACATTTTCCACAAACAGAAATAATCCTCGCTTTTTTGCTAGGAGCTACATATATAACGAAGATCCTGTTCTTCACTACTCGAAAATTTAGTGCTATTGACTTCTTCCTCTATTTCACTTTCGTTATCACATAGTTCCATATTAGTTGCATCCGATGATTGGTCTTCCATTATTTTGTTCAGTTTTTTTAGCAAAAGAAATTTTTTCTATTTTTTTTCCTATAATAGCAATTTTACGTAATTAGATGTAAAATATATATCAATTAAAATACCTTTTTCAAATAAATATTGAAATTACCTTGGTGGACTTAATTTTTCTTGCAAAAAAATTTATTTTATATAATTTGATGGACCATGAATGTTCGAGCATCAGCTTTCTTTCGAATTCTCATGAGAATTTTCTTTATGTAAGCCATAAGATTCATGTGCTTAAAGCAATTAACTGTTAAATCATTTTATGAATCCATTTGGCTCATAGCCGTTAAAATAAATATACCACATTCGAATATGCGAAATGAAGGGGTCGGCGGAGGGGAGTAAGCTATATTTACCTATATTTCATTAAGTAACTAAAAACCAATATATGTATTTAAAAGATTATATTTCAGTTTTATATATACATATATGGTATAGCAATAAAATTTTAAATGAGTCAAAATGGCTCAGTTCGTAAATCTAGTGTTAATAACAAATCCTTCAAATCCAGATTTTCTATTTAGAAAAAGTTTTCGCTTGAAAGTGCACATACTCTTTAATAATTGAATTTGCCTATATTATTCTTCTTTCTTACAAATGATATTAATTAAATCAAACTGAACTAAATGTACCACTTCTCGCCTTTCTTTTAATTATAAATTACAGTAGGGTATTTTCACCAAAAACCACATTTCTAATTTAGTACATTTAAACTAGACTAGATGGGAGGCTTCATCGTACATGAAAAAAAAAATACTTTACCTTTTCCGAATTTTGACTCTTATTTCCCAACCTTTTTTCAAACATAACCCACACAAGTCATTCTAAAATTTTGATGCACCCCCTATGCAACATATAAATATTTTTTTATATTTAAAAATTGAATTAATCCATAATTAAAGTCTAAAAACAACAGTGTACACAAAATGTGCCTTAAAACTAATTTGTTTATAATTTTCAGAAAAATGAAAATTACCCAAAAATATTTGAATACATTAATTTTGACATTTAAACCTTCAAAAATCTGCAGACGATGATATAAAAATCAACTAGTTGATTTTTAATGGCCCACTTCAGAAAATTTGACTCATATATAATTTTAATTAATCAAAAATGCGAATTAGTAAACATTCCAAAGTACACCTGAAAATATTTTTATCAAGCTCGCTACAATTAGGCGTGCGGAAGAGCATAATGTTAACTTATCAAAAGAAATAAAATATCCAACCTTTTTCAAACAAAAAGTAGATCTAATTTATTTGACTTTTAATTTTTTGAATTGAAGAATACAACAATAATATAGGCAAATCCGCTAAATACGAAGATGTGCGCATTCGAGCGAAAAGTGGCACATTTCCGAGCGAGGGAGGCAAATGAAGCGCGACGCGGAGCGGCGCGCTTCATTTTCCCGAGATCGGAATGTGCCACTTTTCGCTCGAATGTGCACACTCGGTTTTAAGCACGATTACGAAGCGTCCCGTTGTAACAGGAAAAAATTGGTCAAATTGTTAGGCATATGTTTACAAAAAACGCAACAAATATTAATCACTAAATAAAACAGTTGCACATTATCTTAAAATAAAAAAGCAAAAAAACATTGTTTAGTGCGAAATACAAAATAAAATATTTAATAAGAAATGCCGAGGTTTATTTTTCGCAACGCGATTGACAATCCGGATAATCGCGAATCCGTATAACTGAGGTCCGGATAATTGAGATTTTACTGTATTTACGTGTTTACTCTTTGACCGATAAAGTTGCATGTCCGGGGGGCGACGCATCGGAGGAAAGAATACATGTCTAATTTGTTAAAATGTCGGTCGTCATCGTATATCATACGGGGCCATAATTAACTCGAAAACTAATTAATATACGAGCGAGCCATGTGCGAGCAGCTGACTGATGAGAAATGCACAATAAAACGAGTCATACGCAGTAAAATGCAGTGTACATTTATTAGAAAACAGCTGGTTTGCATTTGGTGGGCACTCAGAGGCTCCAGCGGTCTCTTTGTAAAGGAATTGCTCTTGTGATTTTGAAGAATACCAGTAGCTTTGTATATCAATGATAAAAACAGACCGTAATGAATGTCTGTCTTATGTTTACGGACTCGTACTTCTAATTCGAAATTCAAAGGAGCGGAGATTGTAATTTTTTCATTTTTGCCGAAGGTGGAACAGGACCAAAACGTTCAAAAGTCGAACACGGATCAATTTCGGTACTTTTTTTTTATTTCCATTTTCAAATTTAATTTGTGGCGCAGTAATTTTGGACGAAGAAAATATAAGAAGTCGTCTCAATCGTACGAATTTTGTATTTTATTTTTAATGTTGAAAATATTTGAAAAAAGTCGCAAAAGTTGAGCTTTGGTCCTTGTAGTAATACAGTTCTCTAATTTATAATTCAATTTTTTTGACGCCTTGGTTTTTATTCAAGTTTTGATTAACATAAAATGCTAAATTTAATACACAGTAAATAATTTATTTAATAATAATCGATGTGATGACTAATCACAAAAAAAATCTTTTTATAATTTTTGAACAACCCCGTGAAGTAAATATAGTACAATACAACCTCCATTATTCAAATTAATTGGAGATTAACATGATCTGGATAGCAAAAAATCTGTATCATAAAGAAGAGAAAAAATGTCTATTAAGATCATTTTTCAGTGAAACACTTTGCTTGCTTGTAAACTACATTAATTATTGTTTTTTTTTAAATTGAACTACCGATTTTTATTTTAAAGTAACTGTTCACAAACATGTTCTTTTCAAACACATAAATTGCACAATGTCGATACGGATAATCGACGTCCTACTGTATACCATTAAAGACAAAAATCTCGTTTATTGCCCCATGAAACCTATTTAAAAAAACCGCGGCGTTAGAAGTTATACTTCTTTGGTGTAACTAAATTAATCATAACTACGTGTAAAGATTAATATAAATATAATTAATAAATACGAGGATGTGCGCATTCGAGCGAAAAGTGGCACATTTCCGATCGAGGGAAGCAAATGAAGCGCGACGCGGAGCGGCGCGCTTCATTTTCCCGAGATCGGAATGTGCCACTTTGAGCTCGAATGTGCACACTCTGTTTTAAGCATGATTTTCAATAATTTTGGGTGCCGAAAAATTAGTAAATAATTTTTATTTTTCCCTCTCTCTTGTACTTATGAGTTTGTTGTATCTTTTCGCTCGCTTCCACTCATTGCTATGGTAAAATACGTTTTTTAAAATTATAATCGATATTTACTGAACTAAATTAGAAAGAAAGTTTATTTTACAAAATTCAAGGTATATGCCCCAAAAGAAGTATAACTTCAAAAAACAATTAAGAGTCAATGTTAAATCCTGGAGATTTTTTGATTTTGTAAACAATTATTACCAATTTTCAAGAATTTGGACGAGATTAGGCAAAAAGAACTAACTTATTGTTTATTTGAATGTTTCGTCAATTACATTTTGACTTTTTTCAGCAAAACTTAATAAATTCTTCCTTTGTTAACAATATTAAAAAATGGGCGCTACGAATAATCAAGGAACCGTGCCTTTAAAAAAAAGTAAATAGATGATATAGCTTTTTCCAAACATTTTAAACAGAGTAGGGAAGACCGGGTATAGTTGTCTCACGGGTAAGTTGTCACAAAAGCCATAACATCCAACCTAATGAATTAATAAATTTGTTTACCCGTGTCAAAGAAGCGCGAGCACAATACCTCCTTGCGTACTTCACTTCAGTTCGCTGAAAGCAATTTTTTGTGAAACTGTGTTGAGTCTCGTAAGTATATTTAAATTTTGCATAGTGATATACTTTTTCGTGTATTTATGATGTTTAAGATGTGCTTCATGATATCATTCATATGGTTTCTTAAATGAACATTGATTTAAATTTATTTTGGGAGTTAATTGTTTAAAACTGTTTGGGGGAAAGTTGTCTCAAGTTAACGGGGGCTAGTTGTCAAACGTGCAAAGCAACACCATAAATATGTGCGGCCTTTTTTATTGGTTTCTAAATAAACGATTGGCTTTAATTATATTTGTGTCATTTTTGTTAACATAACCTAAGTTCGTTAGATGGAAGTTACTATTCGCTCACAGCAAATATTTTTTATATATTTTTATTTATGAATAAAATATTTTTCGTTCTTTTCTTATATAAATTATTTTACAAACAACATTTTACCTTTAATAAAAATAGGCATTTGTTTTGTCGTTTTGTATTTTACCTTTTATTTAGTATGTGACTACTTACCCCAGACACGAGGTTAAAAGTAACACTTCTCTTTTTTCATAAAAATATAATATGTTCTCATTAGATAATGATAGAGAAAAAGTATTTATTTTTTCTTAAACAAGAATAAATACACTATTTATTGATATATAAATGTCATTGATAAATGAAGACCATGGGCTCTATAAATGCAAAAGAACAAAAATTGTGACTTCTAACCCCGGTCTCCCCTACGCCATAACTGTAAATTTAAATGCACCAATGAAACGAATCACGTTGCTAGGTGACCTAAATAAAATAAACATCTTTTTAACATTTCTCCCAAAAAGTGATCGATTAATAAAAAATTTTTTAACGATGTTCAAAACACAAAATATTAGTCAGAGAAAACCTTTAGAAAATGTCAATGTTTAATTAAGTTCCGTTACTCTTTCTACATTGAATTTTTTTTATAAAGAATCTCAGGATTGCAATTAGTCGGACATCTAAACATTGTGACAAATTGAAAAACGCAACCCACTCACGAAATTGCCAAATTCCTTCAAATAATTTTCTGAAAGATCTCACAACGCGCACCTACCCCACTTTTTCCGAGCGAATTTTTTGCGGACTTATCGAATTAGGGATGTTCCTTGCAGGGCGTTTTTCCTTTTTGTCGAAAGGTTCGCGGCCCACCTTTAGATGTCCTTTTCGGAATTTTTTTTTTGGAATACATTTTTAAGTACACAGCAACTGTACAATTGACTTCACGGCCTTTTAAGAAAGAAATTCATTGGACAAAAAGCAAAACATATCGAAAGAAAGGGCAGTGACTGCAGTCGCGTCTTCGTTCTCCTTCGTTACCCTAACGAATTTATGAGCGGTGCTTCTTCGCGCATACCAAATCTCCTGGTAAGTGGCGAGATGGCTACGTACAGTCGTCCTGATGAATTTTCCGAACATCAAACGTAAAATTCGCTCTAAAAATAAAATGTACGCATGCAATTGCGAAAACGTCTGCTACATCTGATGAACCATTGAATTTATAAATGGTACGACTAAGACTTTATATGATTACGAAGCTGACAATTTGGCTGCGTACCTTCTTACGTGTGTTGTATTAAACATATTTCTCGAAGGTCCCAACTTCTTCTCCTTGCGAGACCTGTTGCTAACATGAGAACTTTTTTTAACTGTTCGCGGTTCGGCTTACTTTATTTTCCTATAAAATTTAAACGTTCAACTTTGACTGTTAAAGAGCCCCTTCAGATTTCTATGGGAAGAAGTTCGAGCGCATTTGGCTGACGATCATCTCTAAAAATAAAACGAGAAAGTCGCCCAAAATATCGAACAAATTGAGTGTACAGTGAGTCCTCGTTTAGGGCGTACAATGCGGACCTAGTGACAGAGCGCTAAACGAGGTCACATTGAAATGCGGCAATAAGTTGAATTAGCGTAAATGTTCGGTTGTTTTGTGGCTTCGAGCGGACCGCGTAATATCGAATGAGTGTTAAGCGAGGAATGCCATTAATTATTTTTTTTTTAATACGTCTCATAAAATGTCGTTGGAGTTTTGAGATTTAATTTAAACAAAACTTACAATTAAATTTGCTTAAGGGATGATCTACATGAAGTACTGCTGAGGGTGGGTCGGATTTCAATCGCCTTTGGCACTTGGCACTTGGGAATTTTTAATGCAATATTGATTATTATGATTATTAAAATATTGCATTGGTTTTTGAATACAGTCGAACCTCGATAAGTCGAAGTTGAAGGGAAACTAAAAATAATTCGAGTTATCAAAAATTCGAGTTATTGATGGAAAAATATTAACGTTTAAATAGGCAAGTCCTAGGGAAATAGGTTTGGGTTATCAAAAATTCGGCTTATCGAGGTTCGACTTATGGAGGTTCGACTGTAATTGTTTTTAATGAACACTCAAAAGGTTTTTTTTAATTATTTACGTACAGGTAACGCTCCTATAATACGGCGGATAGATTCCTAGAAAATGTCGTGTTGTGTGAAACCGTGTTATATGAGGCCCAGAGCTAGCACAAAAAGGAAACTTATCTTCCAAAAACCTATTAAAAACAAACATAAATGAGTACATTATAATTTATTTTTATGTTTTCATGTAAAGGCACTAGAGTTGATTTTTAGTTGTCGTCATTATTTTCAGGTAATTAATTTTTTAAATATGTTTAAAAAATATATTATCCAGTTCTGCAGTACTACAGTGTTTTACAAAGTTTTTTGGAATTTTCTTATCGTGTTATATGTTGTCGTGTTATACGAGGGTTCCAGCAATTTATGAATCATTTTATTGCGAAACCGTGTTATAGGATGTCGTATTGTACGAGGGTTGCCGCAATTTATAAATCATTTTATTGCAAAACCGTGTTATAGCAAAACCGTGTTAAAGAATGCCGTGTTGTACGAGGGTTTCTGCAATTTATGAATTATTTTATTGCGAAACCGTGTTATAGCAAAACCGTGTTATAGGATGCCGTGTTGTACGAGGCTTCCCGCAATTTATAAATCGTTTTATTGCAAAACCGTGTTATAGCAAAACAGTGTTATAGGATGCCGTATTGTACGAGGGTTGCCGCAATTTATAGATCATTTTATTGCGAAATCGTGTTATAGCAAAACCGTGTAATAGGATGCTGTGTTGTAGGAGGGTTCCTGCAATTTATGAATCATTTTATTGCGAAACCGTGTTATAGCAAAACCGTGTTATAGGATGCCGTATTGTACGAGAGTTTCCGCAATTTATAAATCATTTTATTGCGAAACCGTGTTATAGCAAAACCGTGTTAAATAATGCCGTGTTGTACGAGGGTTTCTGCAATTTATGAATTATTTTATTGCGAAACCGTGTTATAGCAAAACCGTGTTATAGGATGCCGTATTGTACGAGGGTTGCCGCAATTTATAAAACATTTTATTGCGAAACCGTGTTATAGCAAAACCGTGTTATAGGATGCCGTGTTGTACGAGGCTTCCCGCAATTTATAATTCGTGTTATAGCGAAACCGTATTATAAGATGCCGTGTTGTAGGAAGGCTACTTGTATTTTAATATTTTGGAAAAGACTCCACATCAACATCTTATTTGTTCAAGCTTAGCTGTGTTATTTTATTGCAATCACCCTGTATACAATATTTTTCCTGCCGTAAATTGAATGAAATAATCGATAAAAATTTTCGACTCAAACTTAGAAATAAAACAGGCGCTTTTATCTATAAAGGAAATGCTAAGTGCCCATAGCTATGTATGGCACAGGTGGTAGTGTGACGTCAATAGTTACTCATATGCTGCATAAACACGTTCGCTTTCATTCCTCCAAATTCGCCGAAACGCATTAGACCTCTTTATTAATTCAGAGTGCATTTAATTGATTTTAGTGTGATTTTCAGAGGTAAATATATTGAAATGTGTTGTTTCAAGTTTCAGCAAACACGGTAAAAAAATATTTTGATTACATCTTTGTCTTAAGATGTCTAATTAATTTTTTTTATTGTGGCTTCGAAATTTAATTTGAGCAAATATAGTAATCACATTTAATTGTTATTACTGCAATATTTGGCATTGTGATTAATGCGACTAATCGATTAATATTTCTATTTCAGATCTGATAGTTATTAACCGAAGACGAAGCCCCAGTTTGCAGCAGGATTTCCAATGCATTATACCCGGTCGCCCTGCTATCGCTTTAAGGTAAAACGCACCCCTTGTTTTTTGGGTTTATATTTTTTGGTCGGGTTCAAAATAATTGTGGGAGACCTTTCATACTTCAACCACATTCGAATTTAACCCCTTGACATACAATGACGTCTAGGAAACGTCAATTGTTTAGGGTGTCATTGTAGATTTTGACGTCTCTAAGACGTGAAGAACTGTATTCAATTTTATTTTCCGAAAAAGGTTTGTTTTCAACAATAATTTTGTTAAAAGGCACAAAATTGGCGATTTGGAAATTTTGTTATTAATATAATTCTGTAATATTTAATTGCGAATTGTCCAGAGAGTAAATTAATTTTTGTAAAGTGTGCTTAAAGCCGAGTGTGCGCATTCGAGCGAAAAGTGGCACATTTCCGATCTCGGGAAAATGAAGCGCGCCGCTCCGCGTCGCGCTTCATTTGCTTCCCTCGCTCGAAAATGTGCCACTTTTCGCTCGAACGCGCACATCTTCGTATTTATTCAATTTGTTTAAATTACTTTTTGGATTTAAAAAGGAAATAGCAATGTATTCAAATAAAACGACATATGCGGAGTAACATATAGTTTGATAACCACTGGTCTAGCTATACACAAGCGCAACATAGCGCGTTGTTATATTTAATTTAGTCGCGCCAAAGAAGTATTACTTCTAACGTGGGTGCATAAGTACATGCACCGGTTTTTTTTTACAAAGAATGAAATTCAGTTTTAAACATTTAGCAAAATTATTAAAGTAAACTCGAAGAATAAATTATTTTAAGTCTTTAGACAACTCAAATTAAATAAATTCATAACTTGGAAAATTTTTAAAATATATTTAAGAACTTTAGAAATTTTTAATTATTTTTTTTTGTGTAACACAAATTGAATAAAACAAAACTTTATTCGGTAAATTTAAAAGGAAATTTTGATGAAAAAATTATTATGTATTTTCAGAAAATTCAAATAAAGTAAATACAGAATTTGTGGTTCTTCAAAAAACTTTGAAGATCATTAATTTACTCAAATAAAATTAATATTGGAGAAAACTCAATAAATGAATTATCTTAATTGTTCAAAAATATTAAATTTATAAAATTAAATACAGTCAAACCTCGATAGGTCGAAGTTGAAGAGAAACTAAAAATAATTCGCGTTATCAAAAATTCGAGCTATCGATATAAAAATATTTTTTAGTTTATTTATGTTTTTAAAATTTACTTATTTTTTCTTTTTCTTAATAATTTCCTAGTGATTTCTTGCTAAAACCTAAATCTTGTGTCTTGAACAAGTTGTAATTAGGCTTCATTTATGGAATAATTCAATTTTTTTATATAAAAAAATATTTATATGTTATATATTATATGCGTCAAAATTTTAGAATGACTTAGGTGAGGAATGTTAAAAAAAGATTGGGAAACACTGCTCTACATATTTCAAAATATTTTAAAACTATTAATTATTTATTTTGTTATTTGTATATGCTCATAACAGTTAAGTTGAACCAAATTAATAGTTTTTTTCGGACTCATCAAATTCGGTTTTTTTGTATGTCAAAGAGTTAATAAAAAAATCTTGAATTTTGCAAAATCAGTTTTACACAATTTTTATTGATTTTATTTTTGGAAACCTCTAATTTGGTATTTATTGAATACCTACTAATTGATGATTTTTTTGTCATTATAGAGGTGTACTTATATTTTTTTTATTTAGCACTAACGAAGCATACTTTTAAAAAAAAATCAAGTGTTTCCCAGAGCTCTGTTTCAAATTTAAACAAAGACACTTTTCTAAAAAATTGTCCATTGCAATTATTGCTTTTTTTGCATTATGAAGACGCAAATAAATCAATCTAAACTAATTTTTTCCATTAGTTGCCGAACACTGGGAGAGGAAACCGCAGAACCACCTCCAGGACATCGGTCTCGAAGGACTTCAGAAATTCTCGAAGAATGTTTTTTTTTAAGGTGAGATTGGTTCTATTATTTCTTTCAGCTAAGTGAACGAGCTATCCTTAGACGTTTGATGAGTGGCCATCCTCTACACATCTTGGAAAAATATTTTTTGAATTTTACTTTTCAGGCCCTCGAATGGTTTGGTGTGCAGTAATCGATTAAATTTATTTTATTTAGGTGTAAAGCGATAATTGTTTTTGTACAATTATTTTTCCAAGCTGCATTTACATGGTCCGATATGTTATCAGCTTGCCTTTAAGCCGACTACATTTCAATGCCTTTGTATTTAGCAATCGACATGTCCAAATCCAACTTTTATTCTAAGAGTTCCAATCGAAATTGGACCAATTTTGGTTGGAACCCTTGTTGTGTCCATAATTAATCAATTTACATTTTTTAATTATAGACACAACGACCCAACGACAGCTTTAACTAATCTGTTACGATTCATTTCAGCATGTCTTCAAGAACGACCGCGAGCAACCGCGCTTTCGTTTTGCTTTCGTAGTCTTTCAAACGAGTGTTTGTCCTCCCAGTACAAGTAGTGGTCCCTTTAATTCAAAAAATCGCGCGTATCCATTTAATAATTTTTTCTTCGGGGAGGAGCTGATGGTGCTGCCGGAGGAGCTGCGGGCGAGGAAGGCCGCGCCAGGGTCAGCCATCCACCCCCTGGTGCCAATACATCTTTAACTGGACGTCAGGTAGGTTCCTCCAGCGTTTGGGACCGTGGAAGAGGACGAAGGTGCCACTCTTCGGTGAGTACCGTTTCGAATTTTCCCATTGCAGGAGCGAAACTGGATGGTGGAGTCTCATTTTTTTTAATCGACTTAGGGGACGAATCTTTTTAATTGCCGGTGGGGGTGGGACGGATTTATTGCGCTTAGAATTCTCAACAGACACTTGGAAAATATTCAACGTACTGTACCATATCGAACCTTCATGACTTTATGACTTAAAATTTTGCTTTTAATTTTTAAATTAATTTTTATTTTTAATGAAGAGTCAGAAGGTTTTCTTTTTGTATTGCTTGGGCTTTTTAATTTTAGGGATGAGACTCCACCTCAACAGTTTGTTCAATTTTATTGCCATCTACACTATTTTTTTCAGTTTAGATTCATTTAAATCGTCAAAATTTTGTTGATAATTATTTCATAATTATTTGTTAAATGTTTGTCATTCAAATTTAAGTAATTAAGCAAATACTAAATCAAAATCGTTGAAAATTTAAATTGTGTTTACAATTCATAATGTTGATTACAAAACATGAATTATTGATCTGAAGACTTTATATGAAAGAATACAACGTTACAATTGTTTAATTTCACAAAGATAATTGTTGTTTTTGCAAATTTTAATATGTTTCGAAAAACTAACTTAACGGTAATATCTAATCAATTTAAGAATTTCTCTATGGAATTTATTGAAGTGTCATTTTAACATTAAAAATTTTACAGTAATATAAATTATTTAGCAAGCATAATTTTTGATTTTTAATTAAATGTCATAATTTAGTAACAGTTGGATGATACAATTTTTTTGTAATCAAATGGCGTAATTAATCATTTAGTTCTTTATTGGATAGTAAATTGAATATTAAATTTGTCAAATACTGTTTTCATATACCTACGAGAAAAATAAAAGTTGATTTAGTGTTTTCAAAAATTTCAATAATATAATTTTCGATTTGTGAATTGCATTACATATTTTTACAAGTTCAAATGCATCTGACACCATTTTTTATTTTTTTTGTTAACAAAATGAAATTGTTAATTTAACTTCAAATTCTCAAAAAAAACATTTTCAATTTAATTGGATTTTAAGATTTTTAAAAAACAGTTTTTAAATTGTATCTTACGTAATTTGAATATCTTTATATTTGTTACTATTTTTAATTAACTTTGTTAACAAAATCAAATCTTAAATGGTTCAATTAGTGCATTTAAACCGTTTAAACCAAATCATTTTTGTTAACTAACTCTTTGCATTATGAAAAAAGGCATTTTCTTTCAATAAGCACGGAAGAAAGTCAAAAACTCTGGAAGTACTCCTTTCAGGGTTGGATACTTATTTCGTGTTTAAAAACCAGTTCGCTCCTGCAATTTATTTTTTTTGCTTTTTATTTGTGTATGGGAGTTTTCGTTAAGGGCGGATTTTTTTCGAAGAATTGCCTTCGAACTAAATTTCAATCTTCCGAAAGCTCCTTCGTCGAACCAATAAAGCTGCAAGTCCTCTTGCAAATCGGAAGTCGTTCAAACTTTTGGGTCTTGGCGCAATGTTATCTTTCTTAAGGTCCCCTTTGGCCCCCTCGCCAATTTTATTGTTTATATATATTTTGTAACGCCAAAACCCAACGAGGGAGAATATTTCCGTTTTATTGTTTCGACTCTTGCACAATTCGCTAGGCGACCAATCTTTTGCAATCTCATCTCAAATTTTATTCTAACTTTGAATTCGATTTTTTTTTAATTAATCACGATTGGTACGGTTGCGGTTGTGCAAAAAATTGTTTTGATATTTGTGTATTTTTTGTATGTATTTGTGTGCCGCCCCGTGCCTACGCTAGCTGGGCATTGGGGCACCCTTAGATTTCGCGATTTTTCTAATGCTACCACTCTTAAAAAGATTTTGCAAAACTTCAGGTGCAAATCTGAAGTTTTTTTCTCGTAAATTTTTCGGTCTTTTTAAGTGTGGTGGAAGAGGGGGTTTAGAATTGTCCCACATTTTTCAGGTCTCTTATAAAAAATTCATCGGCGCATTCCATTGCAATTTGAGCACTTTTGCAACGGTTTGTCCGATTTGCGCCTCGACTGTTAAAAAGTCAATCTTGCGCATTTCGTATAGTATTTAAGCGTTTTGCGTTTTGATCTTTACCATGTAACAGATTACTTATTAGTAAAGTAAGAACTTTTTTTTTGAAGTTACATAAGCGGTTTTACTTCAAAAATTTGGAGTTTTTGCGTCTTGACTTTTAGTAAAGTCAAACTCCAATCGTTGGAAGTTTTTCATGACGAAACTTACCAAGTGTCTGTTGCATTTATGAGGGTGGGATTTCTCGAAGAAAATGGTTTTTTACGAAATTTAATTATCGGTGAGAACTAATGCGGAAAGAAAATGCAACAAGCATTTTTACATGTTTCTAATTAATCATTTTTCTTTTCAGCTTTTTTATATTTTTTTCTTTTTAAATGTCTTATAAATATTTGTGTGTTTAATCAATGTTTTTTTCCAGCATTAATCGTTTTTTTTCTAGGTTTTGCGTAAATTTTTTTAAATTGAAATGCGTTTATTGCGTTCCAGCTAAATAGTAGCTCTTGCGTTTTAGTTTTAAGAATTGGGGGGTTTTGCGTTGTGATCTCTTCGAAATGATCACTTTTACGTCTTCTCCTAATATTGGAGAATTTGCGTTCCTTCTTTGACATTGCGCCTTTTAGTCCAAAAATGCGAAGTTTTGTTACATCTTGACTTTAAATGACAAGGTCAATTATTCGGATTTTTGCGGCGAATTTATTCATTTCAGTTTTCATTTTCGTAAAAAACCATTTTCGACGAGGTTTCAATTTGATTTTGTGATTTTTACATTTTACTAATATTTTACTTTATTGTTTCAGCATTTGGGCGAGGTTAGGGCAGGTGTAGGGGAGGAGGAGCCTGCAATTTTTTTTTAAATCTTACTGTTTTCTAAATTTCGCATATATTATATAATTCGTCAACGCATTTATCAAAAAACAAAATCAATGTGGTGTTTTAATCAAAATTAATTTTATTTAGTAATTCCTGAACGAGGTCGGAGGATTCTGCAATTTTTCTAAATTTTATTGTTGTTTCAGACAATTTGTTAAAAATAATTTAAAAAACCGGTGCGTGTACTTAAGTACGGCTAGGGTGGATTTTTTAACTTGGAGGTACAAATTGTAACTTATAAACTTTTTTTTTAAATATTTCGAGATGTCCTATTTATTTTTAAAATTCATAATGAATATAAAATGACTATAGATATAAAAATTATTCTAGAAACTACAAAATATCCCCTTCAAAGTCAATCAAATATTTAAAAGCAAATAGTATTTTTGATTAGTCAAAATCGTTTTGAAAATGATCATATTCGGCAATTTTTAGATGTTTCTAAAGATTCTAAGTTGGAAAAATTTTTGGTCTCAAAATCAAAAATTTTAATTCATTATCAATTTTACAAATTAGTGGGGCACCTCAAGATATTAAAATAAATAGTTGTCTTTTTTTTCAAAAAATTTCATTTCTTATAAGTTGCAATTTGTACCCCCAAGATAATCTTTTAAATATTTCGACCAATTAAAAATTATTTTTGTTTTTGAAACTTTTGGATGACATCAGGGGACATGAAGGACCCTACAATTTTCTTTAATGGAAAACGTTTTCTATTGGCATGGCCTAACATCCAGACTCTCGAATTCTCTGTGAACATAAAGCGTAAATTTTTTTCATTTTGAACATTAACATTCAATATTTAAAGAATGCAAGTGTTGAAATTAATATAACTACATTTTAACATATATTTTTCAAAAAAAAAGTTAATAATTTTTTTAAAAATAGAGTTCAATCGCATTTTGCCTTTGCACAATAGATAATCTTCATCGTTCGCAGATGTCCAGTTTTAAGACTTTGTCCTTAAATTTATTTCTTCATATTTCTGGGAATTTCGACTTTAATATTAGTTATTACAAAACTGAATTATACGAGCACTTCCTTCTGGTATACTATACATCCAAGAATTATGCAAACTATCATATAATCTCGAAGGTAGCTTGACGAATGATACCGCAATAAAATAGTTTGCATATTAATTAAAATAAGTGTCCTTAAATAACGTTCGTGTAAGTCATTTAATCGTAAATTTTCTTATTAAATGTAACGGTTGTAACCGAACGAAGTCTTATCGTAAATAGACGTCTGCCGTTTATTACTTCTGACAAAGCTAACTTATATTTCATGTTGAAATGCAATAATTTGGTTCAAGGATGTGCATCTACTATCGCTAATGATGCAGTAACTTTGTTGCTTTTGCCAACCGCGCAAGATTCCATTAATTATGCGAATCCCGAAAGGTATTTTTACTCCCGAAAGCCGCACAAACGTGCCATTTACATTTATCTCTTTTGTCTACTGCTTTTTCCCGCTTTTCGTCCACCTCCATTCGCGTCCGTTTGTTTATATCGGACTTCGCGTGGGCCTAATAGATTTTATTAGAATAGCAAGCAAATCGAAAAACGAAGGTTCGCCGCGGATTAGGGGATTAGCGATGCGGTCGTATAATCGCTTCGAAAGCCGAATTAATGGACGTACAGTAAAACCTCAATTATCCGGACCTCAGTTATACGGATTCGCGAAAATTAAACCTCGGAGTTTCTTACTAAATATTTTAATTTGTATTTCGCACTAAACAATGTTTTTTTTTCTTTGTTAGTTTTAAGATAATGTGCGACTTTTTTATTTACTGATTAATATTTGTTGCGTTTTTTGTAACCATATACCTAACAATTTAATCAATTTCTTTCATGTTAAAACGGGATGCTTAGCAATCGTGCTTAAAACCGAGTGTGCACATTCGAGCTCAAAGTGGCACATTCCGATCTCGGGAAAATGAAGCGCGCCGCTCCGCGTCGCGCTTCATTTGCTTCCCTCGCTCGGGAATGTGCCACTTTTCGCTCGAATGCGCACATCCTCGTATTTATTGGAGGGCAATTTATGGGGGCAATGGGACAAATAATCTGAAAACGGAACGATCCCATTCACAACAAGAAGTATGGTCACATTATATATAGCTAAAATTCGTTTTTGTTTGTACATTCAACTATTATACAACAGAAAAATAATGAAAAAATTCCCGGATAACTATTAATGGAGAAACAATTTTTTTTTAATATGATTTTGCCTTGAAAGTAAGACTGAAGTATGTAATGTTCAAAATATACCAAAACAGCCGTTCTAACTGCTTATAATTGTTTATAACAATCTATTGTACATTAGAAAAATAATTAAATAATTACCAGATCCGTATATAAGGAGAAACAAATTTATTTAATACTGAATTTGCTATAAATAACGCACTAAGATATGAGATTTTTGAAAAATGCTAAAAAGGCCTGTGTGATGGTTTATAATTGTTAACAATAAACAATTATACACCAGAAAAATAATTAAAAAATTCCCGGATGACTATTAACGGAGAAACAATTTTTTTTCAATATGATTTTGCCTTGAAAGTAAGACTAAAGTATGTAATTTTCGAAATATACCAAAACGGCCGTTCTAACTGCTTATAATTGTTTATAACAATCTATTGTACATTAGAAAAATAATTAAATAATTGCCAGATCCGTATATAAGGAGAAACAAATTTATTTAATACTGAATTTGCTATAAATAACGCAGTTAGATATGAGATTTTTGAAAAATGCTAAAAAGGCCTGTGTGATAGTTTATAATTATTAACAATAAACAATTATACACCAGAAAAATAATTAAAAATTCCCGGATGACTATTAACGGAGAAACAATTTTTTTTCAATATGATTTTGCCTTGAAAGTAAGACTAAAGTATGTAATTTTCGAAATATACCAAAACGGCCGTTCTAACTGCTTATAATTGTTTATAACAATCTATTGTACATTAGAAAAATAATTAAATAATTTCCAGATCCGTATATAAAAAGAAACAAATTTATTTAATATTGAATTTGCTATAAATAATGCAGCCAGATATGAAATTTTTGAAAAATGCTAAAAAGGCCTGTGTAATGGTTTATAATTGTTAACAATAAACTATTATACACCAGAAAAATAATGAAAAATTCCCGGATGACTATTAACGGAGAAACAATTTTTTTTCAATATGATTTTGCCTTGAAAGTAAGACTAAAGTATGTAATTTTTGAAATATACCAAAACGGCCGTTCTAACTGCTTATAATTGTTTATAACAATCTATTGTACACTAGAAAAATAATTAAATAATTTCCAGATCCGTATATAAGGAGAAACAAATTTATTTAATATTGAATTTGCTATAAATAATGCAGCTAGATATGATATTTTTGAAAAATGTTAAAAAGGCCTGTGTGATGGTTTATAATTGTTAACAATAAACTATTATACACCAGAAAAATAATGAAAAAATTCCGGATGACTATTAACGGAGAAATAATTTTTTTTCAATTTGATTTTGCCTTGAAAGTAAGACTAAAGTATGTAATTTTCGAAATATACCAAAACGGCCGTTCTAACTGCTTATAATTGTTTATAATTAACCGAATTTTCGATTATCCGAATGAGCTGCAACAATAATTAGTCCGGATAACCGAGTTTCCATTGTATTGTTCTTCGACGATTTTTGTCATAACGTTCTAGGAGACGTGGGCACCATGCTGACCCCCAAAAGTGAAATTCGAAATCAAAATTTAAGCCAAGATAAGAGTCGAAAACGTGGCCTGTTGCGTGCTGATTCGGCAAATCGCGTATTAGTGCAGTCAGACGTGCAATTATCGATTCAATGCGAAATGCAACAATGAGTGCATCCACCTCATCCGGGACCTGTTTACCTCCAAAATTTGCTGCATGTTTTTTATTCCGGCCGCTCGACCTTTGCGTAGGTCACATTCCGTTTCATTTAAATTTTAAATGGTCCTTGTTTTTGACACGTCTCGCAAGTTACGAAAATAATAAACGCCAAATAACTGCGTCCCCAAAACGATACAGAATTGTCTCGGAGAGCTGCAAAAATCGAACGCTCGAGCCGCTGGGAAAAATATAGTCTATTTTATTATGTGACTGTTTACATTTGAGAGAAACCGTCCAAAGATGGATGGCGGAGGCGTAAATTTGATACATAAGTAACGCGAACGAGATGTAAAATTTTAATAAAAGCAACCGACTTGCGTTTTGATTAAATTTTTTCGCTTCACAATATTTTGGTTTATTGTAAATTTTCAATTTGCTTCCCACCGACTATTGCGTCATTTACGCAAGTCGAAGTAAAAATATTTGTAACTAAGGCCTTATTAAAATTTAATTTTTTCGCAAAGTTACAATTATTTTAATGTAAATAATAAATAGTCCGGACAGAAAATTTGTTTTGGCTCTTAATTTCTTTTTAAGTGTTGCTACGGATTTATTTAAGAGTGAGTAAGAGTTAAAATTATTAACTGGGGAGATTAAGTATAAATATTCTTTGTGTAAAAAAAATATTTTATTATTTATTATAGTTCCGGCAGAAACAGGGGCGGGGGGGTAATTAATATTGTTTTTTTTATACACGATTTCACTTCTGCTCACTCTTAAGGTTATTTTTCAAATCTTAAATTTTTTAAATCAAAATTATTTAAAAAAAAAAATTATAGTTAGTCGTTTTCTGTGAAAAATTGAAAATAATTTCAATGTTTTGAAAGTACAATTTTCGGAAAAACTTTTTTCGAATAAATCGATTCCAATTTAAAACCAGAGATAAAAATTAAGGCCTTACTATTTATAAATGACGATTTAGACTAAACCGACACCTTCCAAGTTTTTATAAAAAAAAAAATTAAAACTGTATTTCGTCAGTGTTTTCGAAGGAAACAAATATTGCTTCCTTCGTTTTCGGCATTGGAGATTAAAACTTGATAAACGATATTAAAAATCGACTCGGTTGCTCTCGATGACTAAACAAATCAAAAAGACAATTCTGGACGGCTACACCAAGCATTGTATTGTGGCCTTTCGAGATGTTGGTTTAGGTCTTCACGTATTTATGCATGTGGGTGTTATTTTAATGAATATTTATCACCTACAACAAAATAACAAATTGAAGACAAGATAAGAAATCATCACGAAGTGATTAATAGTATACAAAATTGACAACGGCTATTTTCTTGTATAAATTTTTCTTTGAGTGCTCGTCATCACTTTTGTAATAATTTTTAGAAAGGTCTCGGAGTAACGTTATTGATAGACAAGTTGTTTTTAAAAATTGGATCTAATCAAGTTTCGACAGCGCTTTTAAATTATATCGAAGGTTTTCTAATCGCCGCTTCGAAACAAACGGAATTTTTGAAGTTGTACTTCTTTGTGCGCGTAGAAAGTAGGAAATTGGCAGGCGACGAAGGGGGCGCGCGCGCAGCTAACGAAAATTTGACGGTATGAAAGTAAAATAATAATTGTAAATCACGCTTAAATCTCTCGCATTTGTTAGATCATCATCTTTTTTTCAAATCAAAAAGTTAAATTGAGATTTGCTATTCGGAAAAAGGTGTAGCGTTTTTTTTCTAAAATAATCGTTTAAAAACACTAAATCAGAGTGTTGGTGTTTCTGGTAAAAATACAGTTTTGTAATTTTTAATTAACATTATTTGGAAAGTAAATTAATTATTGTGAATCATGCTTAAAACCGATGTGCACATTTGAGCTCAAAGTGGCACATTCCGATCTCGGGAAAATGAAGCGCGCCGCTCCGCGTCGCGCTTCATTTGCTTCCCTCGCTCGGAAATGTGCCACTTTTCGCTCGAATGCGCACATCTTCGTATTTATTGATTTGCCTTAATTTATCTTTTCACTTTCAAATCAAAAAATTAAATTTAGTTCAGTAAATATGGATTGTATGTTCAAAAAATGTATTTACCATTGCAATAAGTGGAAGTGAGCGAAAAGATACGATAATTTCGTAGGTGCGAGTGAGAGAAAACGAATAAATTATTTTTTGTCTAATTTTTTGGCCTAAATTTTTTGAATCATACTTAAAACCGAGTATGCACATTCGAGCTCAAAGTGGCACATTCCGATCTCGGGAAAATGAAGCGCGCCGCTCCGCGTCGCGCTTCATTTGCCTCCCTCGCTCGGAAATGTGCCACTTTTCGCTCGAATGCGCACATCCTCGTATTTATTGAATTTGTTTACATTAATTTTTGGATTTAAAACCAAAAGAGCAATGTTCCCAAATAACACGACGTAGCAAATACACAATGCGGAGTGGTGGGCTATATTTTTCTGAGAAAAGTGCATTTTGTTCCGGGATCAAATTGTACATTCGGATTTTAACTAAAATATACGATAAACACTACACGTATCTCGCAATTTTTGATTTAAACTAATCTATCCACCCTGTATATATCGGCAAAGCGCTTAACAGTGAGGAGACGAAAAAAGATTCGATTTTTTACCGGAAGGCGCAGTAACTTATAGTTTGGAAACCACTGGTCTAACTATATAAAAAAGCAAGATACGTAAAATTTAATTTAGTCACACTAAAGAAGTAAAACTTCTAACCGGTGCACATAGAGTGCTGTGAATAAGTAAATGGGAATTACAAATTCAGTTAGAAAATCACTAATAATAAAATAATTTAATAATATTCTTATTCTATATTAATAAGTAAACAATATTAAACATATTACACTAATATATAATTTAAACTTATTACTTATCAGATTTACAGTTGCATTCGGACCTGTCCTGCTCTGTGAGGGGTAGTTAGATTTTTTTAATTATTTTTTTAGTTGTTTATAAACTTCAATTAATAGTCTACGTGCAAATTTTTTTCTTAATTCGCGTTTTTCAAAATCTCTATTTTTTAACTAAATTAAATTAAATACTGTTCATTTACAGTTGCATTCGGTCGTGCCCTGTTCTTTGAGGGGTAGATAAAATTTTTTAATTATTTTTTTAGTTGTTTATAAACTCCAAATAATAGTCTAGGTGCAAATTTTTTTCTCAATTCGCGTTTTCCAAAATCTTTATTTTTTGACCAAAGTAAATTAAATGCAGTACATTTGCACTTGAATTCGGATCGGCTCTGTTCTCTGAGGGGTAGTTAGATTTTTTTAATTATTTTTTTGGCTGTTTATAAACTTCAATTAATAATCTACATGCAAATTTTTTTTTAATTCGCGTTTTTCAAAACTGTATTTTTTAACCAAAGTAAATTAAATGCCGTACATTTGCACTGGCATTCGAACGTGCCGTGTTCTTTGAGGGGTAGTTAGAATTTTGTAATTATTTTTCTGGTTATTTATAAACTCCAATTAATAGGCTACCTGCAAATTTTTTTCTTAATTTGCGTTTTTCAAAATCTTTATTTTTTGACCAAAGTAAATTAAATGGAGTTCATTTGCACTTGCATTAGGACCTGCCCTGTTTTCTGAGGGGCAATTAGATTTTTTTAATTATTTTTCTAGTTGTTTATAAACTCCAAATAATAGTCTACGTGCAAATTTTTTTCTTAATTCGCGTTTTCAAAATCTTATTTTTGACCAAATAAATTAAATACGTACATTTTACAGTTGACATTCGGACCTGCCCTGTTCTTTGAGGGTAGTTAGAATTTTTAATTATTTTTCTAGTTGTTTATAAACTCCAAATAATAGTCTACGTGCAAATTTTTTTCTCAATTCGCGTTTTTCAAAATCTTTATTTTTTGACCAAAGTAAATTAAATGCAGTACATTTGTACTTGAATTCGGATCTGCCCTGTTCTCTGAGGGTAGTTAGATTTTTTAATTATTTTTCGGTTGTTTATAAACTTCAATTAATAATCTACATGCAAATTTTTTCTTAATTCGCGTTTTCAAAATCTTTATTTTTGACCAAAGTAAATTAAATGCGTACATTTGCACTTGCATTCGGATGCCCTGTTCTTTGAGGGTAGTTAGATTTTTAATTATTTTTCTGTTGTTTATAAACTCAATTAATAGTCTACTGCAAATTTTTTCTTAATTCGCGTTTTCAAAATCTTTATTTTTGACCAAAGTAAATTAAATGCAGTACATTTGCACTTGCATTCGGATCGCCCTGTTCTCTGAGGGGTAGTTAGATTTTTTTAATTATTTTTTTGGTTGTTTATAAACTTCAATTAATAATCTACATGCAAAATTTTTTCTTAATTCGCGTTTTTCAAAATCTTTATTTTTTGACCAAAGTAAATTAAATGCAGTACATTTGTACTTGAATTCGGATCGGCCCTGTTCTCTGAGGGGTAGTTAGATTTTTTTAATTATTTTTTTGGTTGTTTATAAACTTCAATTAATAATCTACATGCAAAATTTTTTCTTAATTCGCGTTTTTCAAAATCTTTATTTTTTGACCAAAGTAAATTAAATGCAGTACATTTGTACTTGCAAATTTGGATCCTGCCCTGTTCTTTTGAGGGTAGTTAGATTTTTTAATTATTTTTTGGTTGTTTATAAACTTCAATTAATAATCTACATGCAAAATTTTTTCTTAATTCGCGTTTTCAAAATCTTTATTTTTGACCAAAGTAAATTAAATCAGTACATTTGTACTTGAATTCGGATCCGCCCTGTTCTTGAGGGTAGTTAGATTTTTAATTATTTTTTTGGTTGTTTATAAACTTCAATTAATAATCTACATGCAAAATTTTTTCTTAATTCGCGTTTTTCAAAATCTTTATTTTTTGACCAAAGTAAATTAAATGCAGTACATTTGTACTTGAATTCGGATCGGCCCTGTTCTCTGAGGGGTAGTTAGATTTTTTTAATTATTTTTTTGGTTGTTTATAAACTTCAATTAATAATCTACATGCAAAATTTTTTCTTAATTCGCGTTTTTCAAAATCTGTATTTTTTAATCATAGTAAATTAAATACCGCACATTTGCAGTTGCATTCGGACCTACCCTGTTCTTTGAGGGGTAGTTAGAATTTTTTAATTATTTTTCTGGTTGTTTATAAACTCCAATTAATAGTCTACGTGCAATTTTTTTCTTAATTCGCGTTTTTCAAAATCTCTATTTTTAACCAAAGTAAATTAAATGCAGTACATTTGCACTTGCATTCGGACCTGCCCTGTTTTTTGAGGGGTAGTTAGAATTTTTTAATTATTTTTCCGGTTGTTTATAAACTCCAATTAATAGTCTACGTGCAATTTTTTTTTTAATTCGCGTATTTCAAAATTGTTTTTTAACATAAGTAAATTAAATACCGTACATTTACACACGCGGTTATATTTAATTTAGTCTCGCCAAAGAAGTATAACTTTTTTGTTTTTTTTTTTAATTTTTGGACTTTGCGTCTCCGTTAATTTTACAATTTAGCGCTCGGTGCGAACGTAAACCGTGCTTTTTGCGTATTATATTAAAATCCGTGTTTATATCGAAGCTTAATGGATATAATGAAGCATTTTATTACGAACGTGCGGAGGGAACGAACACTCTTCGCTTAATCTCCTCGAAAAATGTTTATACTTGGCTTGTCCGTATGGCAGTAATTGTCTATAATATTTATGCCCTCATTTTCTTAAATTAAGTTGGAGTCAACAAATCGTGAATCACGAAATAATTATTTCTCCATATAAACTGCGAAAAGTGATGGGTCTAAGCCTTGGATTCATCAATCATTCGGAATGTTGTGTGTGTGTGTGTGTATCCGTTGTGGAAGAGCTTTTGTCGAGATGTGCTTTTGCTCCTCAACCTTGAACCGATCCCGTTGACCGAATAAATTCTGATGCACTTCGGTCAATGGAACAGCGAAGTTGTTTGGCCCGACAAAGTATGCAAAAAGTGCGCCGGAGAGTTTTTCAACTCTTCAGACGCAAACAGCGGGTTTAATGAACCGTTCGCTTGCATGCAGTTGTCCTGCATTATGCGTTTTATTAATATCGTAAATTTTTACCAGGGCGCCCAAAAATTCGCGCGTCCAATTTAGAAAAGCAATTAAGCGCGACGAATCTCGCTAAAAACTCAAAGAGGAGTAATTGCCAAAAAAAAAAAGAAACGAAACGGGCAGCCTTCGTATTTTTAGAATTCGAGCAAACTTTTGAGCTCGTCGTCTTCTCTTTTCGTAAATATTTTCGCCAAGGTTTATTTCACTGTCAAACGCAAGACTTATTGTTTGCTTTCATACATCTAATAAGATATATTTACAAGATTTTAATTACTAACAAATGTACTGTAAATTATTTTTTATGTCGAGCGGGAATGGCGTATCTGTTAACACTTTACATTGTTATTCTTGGACAGCTTTCTCCTTGTTATAGAGGCAAGAGAACTATTTAACAGATGACGATTTCCATATGCCACCTGACAGCCATCGAGCATATCTAATTCTTCTCTTTTCAATTAATTTTCTTGTTATGAGAATCGTGTAGAAACCGGCTATTACGATTATGATTCAGTGGCGTAGCTATTAAAATTCCGAAGCGGTTTTATGGAACCGACTTCCACTACTTTAAGAACCAACTAAAGGCTAGTTCGAACGAAAAAAATTATTTCTTATTGGAAACTAAATATTGAACCGTTTAACATTCAATCTTCAAAATTGGGGTCTCACGCGAACTCGTTAATGCGGTTTTCGTTCCATTTGGTTGCTTGAAAATTATGAGCTTTACGTTAAAATAATGGTAGTAAATGTAGTCCCAAATTTTTCAAAATTTTATTTTTAATCTTCCGCATACTAGGTGACTAGGGGACGTTTAGGGATAAGTCTATTAGCCACTTATTTCAATTACGAATAGTTATAATTTAAAAATTTTAAAATATCAGTTAAATTTTTTATTGAGATTTTAAGGGCAAAAACTAACAATAATAGTAGATTTTCAACTTTTTACTTTGACCTATACCATTCTTTTTTTGTGTAAAAGTGCTTAGGATTTAAAATCAGATGTTCTCACAAAGTATTTCAGGTGAAAACTTTGTTTGGGGTGTAGTATACATCTTTGAATTTTCGAAAATATATAGTTTTGTGTTTGTTAAATTTTTTTTAAAAATTATGGTCATTTTAAGGAGAACATTTTTGAATTTATTTTTTGTTTTTTATTGAAAATAAAAATGCACAAGAAAAGTAATACAGTGAATAATAGCATTTGTAAAGGTTCGTTTCAATAAATTTATTAAAAATGAAAAAAAATCGACACATGAACTATGATTAATTTTTAGTATTTTAATTTTAATCAGATGATCAATAGAAATTTCTTCTTTCTATAAATGATCAAAACAATGATGTTGAATGCACCAAGTACATTTTATAATTTGTGCATTTTCCAAGTCAAAGCAGAAGAATAATATAAATAAATTTAATAAATACGAAGATGTGCGCATTCGAGCGAAAAGTGGCACATGTAAATAATTTTTATCGTTCCCTCTCACTCCTACTTATGAATTTGTTGTATCTTTTCGCTCGCTCCCACTCATTGCTATGGTAAAAATACGTTTTCAAAAAATATAATCGATATTTACTCAATTAAATTAAAATTTTCGATTTGAAGGCGTGCACGGTAGATTATACTAGTATAATAAACACGAGGATGTGCGCATTCGAGCGAAAAGTGGCACATTTCCGAGCGAGGGAGGCAAATGAAGCGCGACGCGGAGCGGCGCGCTTCATTTTCCCGAGATCGGAATGTGCCACTTTGAGCTCGAATGCGCACACTCGGTTTTAAGCATGATTCACAAAATTTAAGCCAATAAATTAGACAAATAAATAATTTATTCGTTTTCTCTCACTCGCACCTACGAAGTTATCGTATCTTTTCGCTCACTTCCACTTATTGCTATGGTAAATACATTTTTTGAACATACAATCCATATTTACTGAACTAAATTTAATTTTTTGATTTGAAAGTGAAAATATTAATTAAGGCAAATCAATAAATGAGAGGATGTGCGCATTCGAGCGAAAAGTGGCACATTTCCGAGCGAGGGAGGCAAATGAAGCGCGACGCGGAGCGGCGCGCTTCATTTTCCCGAGATCGGAATGTGCCACTTTGAGCTCGAATGTGCACACTCGGTTTTAAGCACAAATACCAAACGTCCCGTGTTAACAAAAAAAAATTGTTCACGTTACTTATATCCCACCTAGTACACGGAAGGTTAAATACAAAGATTTGATTCAAGAAAAAATACTTAATTATTTTAAGTTGGTTTTTGTATAGAATTTTTGGGCGTTGGTCAACCGCGCGCCGCGGTCAGTTTACCCTTTGTTTAGGGGTCTTGTCTCAAAAGGCACTAGGACTATTGCGCACGGTGGTTGATTTAATGTCTTCATTGAGTTACCTGGAATTTTTGCAAGTACTTCAATATTTGATCAAAAATTTTTAATTCAAACGCGCAACGGCCAAATATGGGCTGTTAATGTTGATATTTAGAGGTGCCCTTTTCCATTCTTTTTTCTATTTACAAAAATTTTATGTCAGTACTTTTTTATGGCACGTAAAATTTCTTATAAGAATCTGTATTTAGATAACTTATAATTCGAACTATTTACAAGAAAAATTATTTAAAATTTTTTTTGATTTGTTTACGTGTTTTTTAAATAATAAAAAGAAAAAATAAAATAAACGCCATTAAATTTTAACATTAGAGCTCATATTTGGCTGAGCTATATCGTTTGAGATGCTCCACCGAAAATTTGATGCGCGTTTGAAAAAATATTTCTTTGTTTCGGAACACCCTATATGTATTGCATACAAATAGAATATTTCTAGCTCTTTCATAGATTGTCATTTAAGGGTGATTAATTTAATTAAGTTGTACAAAAATGGTACCATCAATTTTATGATCTTGGTCTGGCAATTGACCCACGTCCAGAATTTTTTAGCGGTTTTATATATTTTTTTAAATTTTATTTCGTACCTTGCAGCTTATATTTTTTTCCAATATGTTAAGCAATTAAAAGATGTCACCAGTGTGAAAGTCGCAGGTTTTAAAATGTGGGTACCTGCATGCGGTTTAATGCAGAAAGTGTCGTATCGTTGTGTGTGGTTTTCATATAGATTTTTACGGCGTCGCCTACTTGTTTTATTGTTTTATTGTGTCTGAAAATGTGAATTTTTCAAATATCGAAAGCGTCCCTAGGGACGCCTTATAAATAAAAAACTATAGGACTTTGATCTACACATAATATGAATGAATTAAGTAATACATTCTTTTTTTTTTACATTTAGATGATTATTAACCTTCACACTAAGTTTTTCGACTATTTATTAAAACATAATTTTTTTTAATTGTTCTAATTGTTTTCAATTTAAATTTTACGTAGAAATACTGAAATTTTTCCAAAACTTGAAATAAGTCTGGTAATAAATATGTATCTTTAAATAACACATTAATTATTTATATTTTTACCTGTACAACTACATGTGGTGGTAATAATATATTTTACAAATACCAATAATTAAAACTCATTAATCCACAAGGCCAAAAACTGGTCCACTTTAGTTGCTACTTATTTTTAAAATTTCTTTAGCAATGAAATATTGTAAAATCAGGCCCTATAACTTTTCATAAAACAAAACATTAAGGCAATATAAAAGGTTTTTTTATAAATTTTAACGATAATAATTATAGCAATAAATAAGATAGACTTTTTAAAAAGTTCAGGCGCGACGAATAAAAAGTTGAACTTAAAATACGATTGAAAAATAAACAAAGTAGGCAAATTAAAATGTATGTCTATGTCGTTTAATTTAAACAATATAAATATTAGAAAATCGTTTTTTTAATAAGCTCAAAAATAACCGATTTCGATTTTTTGTATTTTTATCAGTATTTTTAATAATTATTTCTTTTTCTTCTTCTTCTTTATCTTCGCTTTCTTAACTGCCCCCGTATCAGAGGAGTCGTGTTCCAAGTAGTATTCTCTTCAGTTATATTCCAATTCTGGCATTGTATTATCTGATTATTTCTTAAACCATTGTTTTCTAAGGTTTTTTTCCAACTTTCTCCATATCCATCTATTCAGCTGCAAACAATATAAGATCTTCAGCATATAGCAGAAGTGGCCAAACTCCTTGCAAGTGCGAGCCATTTTTCAAAATTTGAAATTTTTTGCGAGCCGCAATTAAATTGGTATTTGAAAGATTTGCAAAAAAGGTATTAAAAAAATTTGTTACACCGTTGCACTTAGTCTTTCATATTTGTTGTCAGTAATTTAAAAGACATTTTGAAACGCACACGGAACGATAATAATTTCTTAAAATATAATAGCACAGAAAAGAAAAGGGAACTCGGGTACATTTATCGAGAGCCACAAATAATCCTTCAAAGAGCCGCATGTGGCTCGCGGGCCGCAGGTTGGCCACCCCTGGCATATAAGATACCCCACCAAAGCTTTTTCATCAAATAATTCATCAGGTAATTGATTACCTTGTTAAAAAGTAAAGGGCCCAATACAGATCCCAGCTTCTTTTATTTTTTAATCGGGGTAAGTCAATGCGGCCAACTTATTTCCCGCAAAAATATCACTTCTTCACATATTTGACACCAACTCGTTTCTCCTGCGATTTTCAAATTAATTGTTTATGTTCGAAAAAGTTCTGGTCCCAGACGCATTTGCGACGCGTTGAGCCTTGCTCCCATTTGTGTCGACACATCGCCTGAGATCATCTCTCGCAATTAGTGTCGCAATTTTATTGCTCGTCTATTTGAGGCATAAGACAACGAACTGTACGATTTGTCATTACGACAAACCTTCAATTAACATCAAAAAAAAAAATTTAAGTTACATTTTTCTAACCTTAAAAAATTAAATTCGTTTCTTTTGCATTGATTTTTCAATTTCATTGGACCGTCGAGTTTTCGAGATAAGTTTTTTCACAATTTGGAATAAGTTTGTTGACGGATCGTTAGGAGGGCTTTTCAAAGAGCGCATAGCTCAGTTTCGAAGATCCACCGGATGCGTTATAACTAAGCAAGTGCGCAATGTGGCAATGCAAGACTCGCCTTCGACTTTTACAGTCTCCCTTTATGCTCGTAATACCGTAATAAAGTTTTATAACCGTATAAAATAACAGATCGTTTAATACCAACTATGGCAAAAAAAATTCTGAATATTACAACTGTACTAAAAAAACAGTTAGTTGTAAAAGTATTTGTAGGATCATGTGATGTATATCTTTAATGTTTATCTCGCGTCGTGTCTTCCGAGTGGATATGGGCGCGCCGTTTGACAGAAGGGAAATGTATGTACCTGTAAATGCGAGTTTTTGTCGCTTTATTGTAAGAATTGATAACCAGTTAGTTATTCCCAGTGTTGAATGCGTTGTACTCGAGTACGTGATTTTTAAACAGGTGTACGTGCGTTTGCCGGAGAGAGCATATAAGCAAGTGTCGTCGGTGGCTCGCAGTTCATAAATCAAACGCGAGCTCGTCCCTCGACCACCAATTTAAATGCTACAGGCTTCCTCGCTACAAGAATTTCACTCTTTTCCCTGCATAATGTTCGAAAAATTCCTCACGAGTCATTTCACGTTTGGTGCTTTGATGAATTATTCGAAATCATCGATACAGCGACGCGCACAAAGCGACTCTCCACTATAATTAACGGATTATTAATGCCTTCTGTCTAATTCATAAATTGCGTTTCTACAAATATTCTTTACAATTGCGTTGCTTTGTGTGCGCTAAATTAAAAAAGGCTACGCCACTTTTTAGGTATCATTCGTTTTAATGAAAAGAAATTAGTATGGACGTCGTCCTAAGTCTACTTTTTCGATGGGCTCATTTTTAAGCGACTTGATACGAAAAGGCAGGTTTTCTGTTTTTAGAAATTATAAAAAACGCATAAGTTTGTTAGGACCTTAGTTATTTTTTTGATTTTTTAAAAAAAATGTTGATTTTTTTCTTAAAGAGTTGACTGCAGTTAAGGTTTTTAATTTAATTTAATTTATTTTTTTTTGATAATAAATGAATTATTGTGAATCGTGCTTAAAACCGAGTGTGCGCATTCGAGCTCAAAGTGGCACATTCCGATCTCGGGAAAATGAAGCGCGCCGCTCCGCGTCGCGCTTCATTTGCCTCCCTCGCTCGGAAATGTGCCACTTTTCGCTCGAATGCGCACATCCTCGTGTTTATTATACTAGTATAATCTACCGTGCGCTTCTTCAAATCGAAAATTTTAATTCAATTTAGTAAATATCGATTATATTTTTTAAAAACGTATTTTTACCATAGCAATTAGTGGGAGCGTGCGAAAAGATACGACAAACTCATAAGTACGAGTGAGAGGGAACGATAAAAATTATTTACTTATTTTTTCCTCACCCAAAATTATTGAAAATCATGCTTGAAACTGAGTGTGCACATTCGAGCTCAAAGTGGCACATTCCGATCTCGGGAAAATGAAGCGCGCCGCTCCGCGTCGCGCTTCATTTGCTTCCCTCGCTCGGAAATGTGCCACTTTTCGCTCGAATGTGCACATCTTTGATAGGTAATACTACCAGTAGATGGACGCGACTGCCAGTAGATGAACAGCTGTCCCCCAATAGTCGATAGTAATATGTTTATTTTATTATTTAATCTAAAAGTAAATAAATTTTTATATTTAATGAAAAATAGTTAAAATTTAAAGGAAAATAAATTGTTTTTTAAATCAAAAAAAATCAAAAAGCAACAAAAAATATTTTTTACGCAATCATGAATTTGTATATTTAGAGAAAAAATTACTTTTTACAATTTTACTTATAAATTTAATTTAGTTATTTAGTAAAATAATTTTCGCCCATCTATTGGTATCAGGTTACCATATATATATTGTAGCTACCACAATTTATTTTCCATGTGAATTAATGGTTATTTCTTTTTATGAAGGGTACTTAAATTTTTTAATTTTTTTCTTGAATTTATTATTATATTTACAAAAAAACTTCCATGGCCGAATTAATGATTTTAAAAATTTTGTTTTTGAATAGCTATAGGTATAGTCAAAACTTACACTTTGAATGGTTTTAATGCCTGTCCCGCTTTTTTAGAGGTAGATAGAATTTTTCATTATTTTTCTAATTCATTAAAATTTATTATAAAAAACTTTCATTCAACAGTTTTTTTGAATTTGCGATTAAAAAAATATTGTTTGTGAACATAGGCAAAATCAAAACTCATATTATTTAATTGATTTAATTTTTTCGAGTTATTAGAATTTTTTAATTATTTTTCTAGTGTATTAGAAAGTGTAAGAAATATCTGCCTTCAAACAGATTTTCAGAATTTGCAATTTTAAAAATTCGATTATTGCAGAGAATTGTAATTTATTAATTATGGTTGATTTTCCATCTAATTGCGATTTATTTGAAAATTAATTTAAAATGGGTTTATTTAAAGTACAGTGGAAACTCGGTTATCCGGACTAATTATTGTTGCAGCTCATTCGAATAATCGAAAATTCGGTTAATTGAATGTATAAGAAAAAAAAACGAATCTTAGTTATATATAATGTGTCCATACAAAATTGTGCTTAAAACCGAGTGCGCACATTCGAGCTCAAAGTGGCACATTCCGATCTCGGGAAAATAAAGCGCGCCGCTCCGCGTCGCGCTTCATTTGCCTCCCTCGCTCGGAAATGTGCCACTTTTCGCTCGAATGCGCACATCCTCGTATTTATTGAATCCAAAACTTAAATTCAGATTTTCTATTTTGAAAAAGTTGTATATTTAAAGACACTAAACCACAGATTTGGTGTGTCTCTGGTATAAATAGCCTTGAATTTTTTAATTCCAATTTTTTAAGAAGTAAATTAATTATTGTGTATCACTCGTAGAACCGAGTGTGCGCATTCATTGAATTTGTCTATGTTAATCATCTCTCTTTCAAATCAAAAACCTAAATTCGATGTATATACATTGTTATGAATTATACAAACCGACTTTTGTATGATGCTTGAAGAGACAATTAATTTATTTTTGATTTTTTAAATTGAAATCCACAAAGTATACTTCACTTTTGTATAATAGGAGTTTATATTATTTTTCAAATAATTTTATTTCATTAATAATGGAAAATTAAAAAGGTCCTAGAAATTTTATTATTTATTTTAAATTTTCGAATTATTTCATAACTTAGCCTTGAACCAACTATGCAATATTTAGATATCATCAAAATATTAGTCAAATTAAAAAAATAGACAAATATCGCTTATTTTTTTGATGTGAAACAAAATCAAAATATAAGTGCCTGTCTAAAAGAATTTGATTGAATTTAAAATAAAATCTGTTGAGAATTTTTGTTAAGTCTTATGTATTGAAAAGTTTAATAAGAAATTTGGTTCCTGGTAGAATTGTTATTAAAATTTGTTAGAAAATAAATTAATTACGTACACAGAGAAAAAGGTGCACTTGGTTAAAGATGACTTTTCTTAGTCCAAGAAAATTTTTAGGATCTCAAAGGAACCTCGAAAAAATAATTTCTTGACTTCGACAATTTTGAATTGAAAAAAAATTCTTAATACAAGAGTTACGTCGTACTTGGTTCAACAATAAATTTTCTTATAAGGAGAATGTAAATTTATTAATACAATTTTTTTTTTCTTTAGCAAAATATAATACCCACTTTATTTTAAATATTTAAAATTGTTTTCTTCTAAGAATTTAATTCTTGCACCTAAAAATTATTAAATTGATGCAAGTAACTAATTATCTTATAACAAAAAAAATATATTTTTTCGAGAAAGTTTTTTCTTCATTTCAAGAATATTTCTTTTTTATCTAGAAAGTGAATACTTAGACGAACTGAGTGATTTCTGGTTACAAGCAATTGTTTTTTTTTCATTCAAGTGCAATTTTTTATTTTAGTTCAAAAACATATTCTTTTTTTAATTTTAATTCAAAAATTTCGTCATACTTGGTTCAACAATAAAATTTCTTATGAGGAGAATGTAAATTTATTAATACAATTTTTTTCTTTTGCGAAATATAATACTCACTTTATTTTCTAAATATTAAATAGTTTAATATTTTAATATAGGTATTTTAAATAAAAAATAAAACATAAAATATTGTATAAATATAAAATTTAAATATTTAAAATTATTTTATAAAAATTGTTTTCTTCTAAGAATTTAATTCTTGCACCTAAAAATTATTAAATTGATGCAAATAACTGTATCTTATAACAAAAAATTCTTGTCTCAAGTTTTTCTTTAGTTCAAGAATAAATTTTCTATATCAAGAAAATGGATACTTAGGCGAAGTGAGTGATTTCTGTTTACAAGAAATTGTTTTATTTTCATTTGAGTGCAATTTTTTATTTTAGTTCGATGAGCCAAGATGTTCTTTTTTTCTGTGTACAAGCTTCCAATTTTTAATTAAAATTATCTAGAAAGTAAAGTAATTTTTGTGAATCATACTTAAAGCCGAGTGTGCGCATTCTTTGGATCTGTCTACATTAATCTACTTTCGTGCTAATCAAAAAATTAAACTAAAGCCAGTAAATTTAAAGTTTCGTGCTTAACCTATTAACCACTCGACTTCCCTATATTAAAATCGAACAGAAAAAAAAATATCGTTAAAGAAACACAGTCGAACCTACACAAGTCAAAAGTAAAAGTAAAGAGAAACCATAAATAATTCCTGTTATCGAAGCAAAACCCTCAAAATCCCATAATTATGCATTGTATTTTGTTCAGGATTAAAAAGAAAAGTATAGGGTAGAAGCACCGATTTTGGACACCATATCAATTGTGGACATTTTTCACTTTATATGAAAAATATAAGAAGTATCGATAAGTCTAATTAATGTATCTTTAAATGCGATAGAGAACATCAGTGATGTTGTTTTCATATTTTAGAAGCTATTTTATCTAAATTACTCATATATCTAAAACTGAGCTTAACTTGTTCAAAGCGGGTAGTTCTACTCTAGTTACTTTACAAAAAATAGTAGTAATTTATAAGTAGTCATTAACATTACTTATTCTAATTAAGTATCTAATATGTTTGCCTATTTACAATTTACTCAGTGCTTGATTGAAAATAATGTAATACTTTCTGTTGTTGCTTTCCCCCAAAAAAATTATATTTAAAAAAAAAAAATTAAACCGAATCGTGGATCTTGCGTCCTTTAAGGTAGTTCACTCGTAAATCTATCTTCTTACGAATTTCATGAAGTATGTTATTGAGCTAAGTAACATTTTTATGCATCAAGTACAATCTCTGACAAAAATAAAATATATTAAACTTCTTGTGCTCACTGTAGGCCAGTGATTTTGGCTCCGATTATCACGAGTGAACTACCTCAAAACCCCCAACATTTAGAATAAACAAAATTGAGCTTAGTCAAAACATAGTTTCGGAAATTAGAGTAAAAATATAAAAAATAATAATAATGCACAAAAAGCCGAAAGGTTGTAATTACTGCAAGTAATTATTTCTACTGTGCGCTTATCTTTCGTATCCTGACCAATTATAATCGCATTTGCAAATACTTTTTCGTTACGATTAACACTTTAAGCGAACTTAAAAAAAGTGTTGAAATGAAACGAATAGGTTTTCTCGTATTTAATTTAAGCTCGCGGTCATAAACTTTTGAACGTTTAATCAATTGTAGTTGGTAATTTTCTAATCTGGTTAAGTGATATTTAACGAATGTTTTATATTCTTTTTTTAATAATTTAAAAAAAAATATGAACATTTATCTCGTACGTATTTCGCGAGATGCCTACATTTTTCTCTTCACAATCATTTTCAATAAATTAAAATTTATTTTTTGGACCAAGAAAGCAATTCAAGCAATACCTGTTTCTCGAATGGCCATTTATCTTAATGCCTGTTTTAATTTTCAATTTAGGTAGCGAAAATCCATCAACCTTGATAAAAATAGAATTTAATATGATGTCATACACGACACTTGCGATGCTAGATACATCTTTTAATTCTTCTAAATTACGAGATAAAACTTAAGGTGGACGACCTTCCGTTTCCAAAAAGCTAACGTTTTTTTTCCTCGACAAAAGCTCGTCCGTTTTCCGCCGTTCGCACCTCAAAAAATTGGTTCTTCAAAAACTAATTAATGTAAACTTCCAAATTAACAGTTCACGCAACGAAGAATATCGAAATTCCTTTTCGGGGTAAAATTAATTTAATTCACGCCTTTTTTTACGACTTCTCACAGCTGTTGCGAGCGGCACCAAAAAAAAAATTCTCAGCGCTCCCCTCGGGCATCTTGATAAATTGTAACAATTTTTCTCGTAGAAAACGTTTACCGAATCGACTTCGCATCTAAAAGGATACAAAAGCAGGAAACGAAGAGAAATAACGAGAACAACAGAAAACGGATGTGTTAATGTGTTAATTCCTCGAATTGCATCTGCTGCAGTTTGACTTTCTCAACTCGGTAACCAACACGAATGCAGCAGTAAACTCGACAAGTAGCCCATTAAGCAAGCAATAAATTCTTAATGCCACAACATTTTTACCTTTGTTGTTTATAAATGTGCGCTTTGTAATAATCCTGGATTTTCGTTTCGGAAAGTTCGCCCTCCTGAGACGCTTAATATGCCTTACATGCGGATTACCCACCCTAAATATGACACATTGCCGAGGAACAGCATTCTTACTATATTTAATCGAGATAATTAATAATTATCACGGTTGCAAAAAACCTAATGTAAAAAATAAAGCAAATGGTTTTTTTTTTAAAGGGTAATGGATTTTTGATGCATTACTCATTAAAAAAAATTTGTTAATGAAATATACCTTATTGCTCATTGAAAGAATAATGAGTTATGTAGAACATGTATTTTTACCATAGCAATGAGTAGGAGTGAGCGAAAAGATACAACAAACTCATAAGTACGAGTGAGAGGGAACGATAAAAATTATTTACTAATTTTTTTGTCACCCAAAATTATTGAAAATCATGCTTGAAACCGAGTGTGCACATTCGAGCTCAAAGTGGCACATTCCGATCTCGGGAAAATGAAGCGCGCCGCTCCGCGTCGCGCTTCATTTGCTTCCCTCGCTCGGAAATGTGCCACTTTTCGCTCGAATGCGCACATCCTTGTGTTTATTATATTACTTAATTTACGGTGCGGTCCTTCAAATCAAAAATTTTAATTTAGTTTAGTAATTGTCGATTATATGTTCGCAAAACGTAATTATACCATAGCATTTAGTGGGAGCGAGCGAAAAGATACAACAAACTCATAAGTACGAGTGAGAGGGAATGATAAAAAGTATTTACTAATTTTTGTGACCAAATTATTGCGAATCATGCTTAAAACCGAGTGTGCGCATTCGAGCTCAAAGTGGCACATTCCGATCTCGGGAAAATGAAGCGCGCCGCTCCGCGTCGCGCTTCATTTGCCTCCCTCGCTCGAAAATGTGCCACTTTTTGCTCGAATGCGCACATCCTCGTGTTTATTAAATATGTTTACATTAATTTTTGGATTTAAAACCAAAAGAGCAATGTTCCCAAATAACACGACGTAGCAAATGCACAATGCGGAGTGGCGGGCTATATTTTTCCGAGAAAAGTGCATTTTTTCCCGGGACCAAGTTGTACATTCGGATTTTAACCAAAATATACGATAAACACTACACGTATCTCGCAATTTTCGATTTAAACTAATCTATCCACCCTGTATATATCGGCAAATAACTGAACAGGAGGAGGCGGAAAAAGATTCGATTTTTTACCGGAAGGCGCAGTAACTTATAGTTTGGAAACCACTGGTCTAACTATATAAAAAAGCAAGATACGTAAAATTTAATTTAGTCACGCTAAAGAAGTAAAACTTCTAACGGGCGCACATAGAGTGCTGTGAATAAGTAAATGGGAATTACAAATTCAGTTAGAAAATCACTAATAATAAAATAATTTAATAATATTCTTATTCTATATTAATAAGTAAACAATATTAAACATATTACACTAATATATAATTTAAACTTATTACTTATCAGATTTACAGTTGCATTCGGACCTGTCCTGCTCTGTGAGGGGTAGTTAGATTTTTTTAATTATTTTTCTAGTTGTTTATAAACTTCAATTAATAGTCAACGTGCAAATTTTTTTCTTAATTCGCGTTTTTCAAAATCTCTATTTTTTAACTAAATTAAATTAAATACTGTACATTTACAGTTGCATTCGGTCGTGCCCTGTTCTTTGAGGGGTAGTTAAAATTTTTAATTATTTTTCTAGTTGTTTATAAACTCCAAATAATAGTCTACGTGCAAATTTTTTTCTCAATTCGCGTTTTTCAAAATCTTTATTTTTTGACCAAAGTAAATTAAATGCAGTACATTTGCACTTGAATTCGGATCGGCCCTGTTCTCTGAGGGATAGTTAGATTTTTTAAATTATTTTTTTGGCTGTTTATAAACTTCAATTAATAATCTACATGCAAATTTTTTTCTTAATTCGCGTTTTTCAAAATCTGTATTTATTAACCAAAGTAAATTAAATGCCGTACATTTGCACTTGCATTCGAACGTGCCCTGTTTTTTGAGAGGTAGTTAGAATTTTGTAATTATTTTTTGGTTATTTATAAACTCCAATTAATAGGCTACCTGCAAATTTTTTTCTTAATTTGCGTTTTTCAAAATTTTTATTTTTTGAACAAAGTAAATTAAATGGAGTTCATTTGCACTTGCATTCGGACCTGCCCTGTTTTCTGAGGGGCCGTTAGATTTTTTTAATTATTTTTCTAGTTGTTTATAAACTTTAATTAATAGTCTACGTGGAAATTTTTTTCTTAATTCGCGTTTTTCAAAATTTCTATTTTTTAACTAAACTACAATTCTAAACTAAAATGGCTTTTATTTTGCTTAATGTAATTAGAGCCAAGGTACATCACCTCTGTTGTACCTAGGCCATAGATCCACTAATTTTTAAATCTTATAACAATTTGAGTAAACGGTTGGTAATGCTTTCAAATATTTTATTAGTGCCCCACTACGATGCAATTTATTTTATCAACAAATTGTTACATATACAACTTGAAAAAAATTACAAGTGAAAAAAGGGCCAAGGTACAACAGGTTCCCCTATATTTACAAAATCTGTGCTGTAGAATTCTGAATCACTCCTTGCATATCAAATCATAAACAATAATAAAGCTTAGTCTACCATTTTAAGTTATCATCTCACTTCAATTAAATATTTAGTAGCAACCAATCCGTAAATTTATGACGGTATGACTTTTAAAACCACGAAGAAATCTGTCAGAGTTCGATGTTGTAATTTAATGCAACATATTTATGGAAATCACATAAGATGACAAGATTATTTACGTCAAGAGCCGAGAATAAGTAAAGAAACGAGCAGGTATCAGTGTATCATTAGAATCGAGCAAACCCAAGAGTAATATAAACGGTACTAAGAAGTAATATCGGTATTGCTGATAAGCGGTGGCTGTCACTTATCGTTCTATCAAATCCACACCCAGGGTCATACGCATTGTAGCAAATCGTGGTGTTAAGGAATTTGTAATATGTAAAACTTAACATAAGTAAACGTTCTTAGCAAATTTATATAAGTATTATAGGTGTGGCCGTCGGTATCGTATAGTTTATCATGCACCAACTTAATTTGTATTTCAAAAGGATACGTTCACAACAAATAATGAGAAGAGCTCGTTATTTCGAAAGAATCGTTTCCCTCAAACGTTGCATGTAGATTAGCTCTTTGCGCAGATTGTGTTGATTAATGGGCCTTTATTAACGTTCGCGTCGGTGCTATGAGATGTAAGATGTTAATTTCGAGAATTCCACACGCTTCTTACCGCGTATGGATTCTTGAAATTTTTTTACGCCACTTCCCCCTTACATCCTTTATTGTACCACTTTTTAACAAACAAAAACGCTAGCCTTAATTACGGACGGAAACAAATAGATGCAAATCAGCTACAACGTACGAAATGGGAGTCGTAAATAAATACATAATGTCAAAATAAAAAGAACGTTAATTAAGAAAGAAAATAGTTTATTGTTAACATAATGCATGCAATTGTGGTCATTATTTTAAAATAAATCTTGATAATTACTCTTTGTGTGCATACCTTGCGGAGTTACGGTGGCGTAGCGAAAAGACCCAAAGGTCAACTGTTAAAATGGCAAAACTTGTAATATTTTAAATTTATCATTTATAATATTGGTTGCGAGAAAGATTTATAAGGCAAAACGTCCAGTCCGTGACCAGTGAATGACCGTTACGAGAAATAATGTTTATAAGAATTAAAAAAATAAATTTATATGAAGATATATTGATTTATGCAATTTTCTATGTCTCCTTTTTTATTTAAATGCCGGAAATAAAAGTCATAAAGAGGTGTATAGCTAAAATAATTAAACGTATATTGTTAATTGATTATTGTTTAAATTTAATTAAAATTTATAAAATATAATTTTGTGCAAAAAAGTGAACCTAAAATTGCAATTTTTAATTACTCAAAAAATTAACATTGCGCCCTATACTTATTTTACATGTATCTTATGTAGAAAAGTCTCAGAATTCCGAATCCGTCTAGCTTGTAATGATTGCATCGAAAATGAGAGCGCTACTATTGTTTTTGTGAATCAAAGTGTATTTTTTTTTATTTATTTAGTTTTATCGAAAATTTTTATTTTAGAGCGAGAGCGCCAGGAAATGACACCGGCTATAGTTGCTAGGGGTACGTAGGAACATCCCCTTGCAATATAAAGCAATTCTATTTTTTCATTTTTTCCCAAAAAAACATGGGTTAAAATCCATGTTTTTTCAAAAAGAAAAACGTTTTTTTCAAAGCTTTGAAATAGCACGCCTATGGTTTCTTAAGCCTATCCGAAGCCAAAAAGGCTGCCAAATCCGTATCTGAATAGTTTTAAAGATCCGTCCACAAATAACGGCGCTAGAATTTTTTTAAAGTTCAAAATTGTGCAAAAAAGTGGACTTAAAATTGCATTTTTTTATTTTCGAAAAATTTACGTTGCGCCCTATACTTATTTTACATGTATCTTATGTAAAAAAGTGCCAGGATTCCGAATCCGTCTCGCTTGTAATGATTGCATCACAAATAAGGGCGCTACGATTTTTTTTGTGAGACAAGGGTTTTTTTTTATTTATTTAGTTTTATCGAAAATTTTTATTTTAGAGGGAGAGCGCTAGGAAATGACACCGGCTATAGTTACTAGGGGTACGTAGGAACATCCCCTTGCAATATAAAGCAATTCTATTTTCATTTTTTGCCAAAAAAACATGGATTAATAGTTTTTGATGTAACAAGTCGGTCATTCACTAGACGTTTTAATTTGAGGTCTGGACGTTTGTATCTGAGATAATATTCCATCCATTAAATAGAAGAGACCACTAATACATATTTTTTCAAATAAAATACTAATGAATTAAACAAACACGACGACTAAGTAAATAATTAAACTTGTTGCATGTTCGAACTTAATATTTTTACCCTAGAATAAGAGCTAATTAGTTTGTACATAGAGTGTTGTGCCAATTTCAAAACTAATTAGCGTATTACATTCGTATTTTTTGTGTACTATAACGAGTTAACAATTTAATGGCTTCTACATTCGATAAATAGTTTATTACTATTTAATTTAATATCAAAGCAATTTTATGGCCGCTGTCTATTTTAAGGGTTGAACACTACTTTTTAATTAATGTCTTTTTTATAATAAAGAAAAATTAAAACCTTTTATTATTTTTCCTTGTGCTTAATCAATATTATAGGTTAGAAAGCTTTTTTGATATGGCAACTTGAATTACCCCTGAACCTGGTTTGAGAACACAATTTTAAAAATAGAATCAAATTTTAAAGGAATTTATCCCTTATACCTTTTTTTCTAAATTAAATTAAAAAAAACCATATTCCTACTCAAAACATTTAAAAATAGAAGTCTGACTGGATAAATAATAATGTAACCATGGTTCCTCATATAATGAGCCAATCAAGTTTTTTCTTTAATATTTGAATTTAAATGAGGTTATAAAAACATTTCAATTAAGCTTTTTTTGAATTTTAACCGAACGAGATATTTCTCTATCATTACGGAAAAGGACACCCTGCAATTTGAAAATAAACGAATAATAATGTGATACAAAGTTTGTAAAATTGCACGACATACGAGATACAAGTTTCGGTTTATATTTGTTGCAAATTGGCTTTAATTTTCGCGATATTTCAGCAAGTACACGTATGTAAAGTTACCTTACGGCTTATTAACCTTTCTGAAATTGCATGTGGGCTGTAATGATAGTGTGTTTGGCGGTGGATAGCAATTACTACATAAATTGAGCGACACCTTCGGCGTGAGTGAGAGGCACATAGCCCATTGCTCCACGTTTTTTGCACTTTCAATTCTATTGCATTCCTAAGTTGAATGCTTATTTCCATTTCTGGTTGTAATGTTGCGGCAACGTTTCGAGTATCGGAGCGACCGTATTTTATGTTTTGCTTGCCAAGAAAGTAAGCCTTAGACAAATCCGAAATAACATTATCAAGCTAGTCGTTATGTAATTTTTGATTTTTTCTTAACTTGAGTTAAACCCAACCTAAAATAATCCAATATTAAACTAAAAAGAAACTAACATGAAAAAAATTGTATTATACAGTAAACCCTCGATTATCCGGACCTCAGTTATCCGGATTGTAAACCGCGTTTGGACTCGTTGCGAAAATTAAACCTCGGTATTTTTCACTAATTATTTTATTTTGTATTTTGCACTAAACAGTGTTTTTTTGACTTTGTTGATTTTAAGATAATGTGCGACTGTTTTATTTAGTGATTAATATTTGTTGCGTTTTATGTAAACATATACCTAACAATTTGACCAACTTTTTTCCTGTTAAAACGGAACGCTTCGTAATCGTGCTTAAAACGGAGTGTGCGCATTAATTGGATTTGCTTATATTATTATTTTATTCTTTAATTCAAAAAATTAAAAGTCGAATAAATTAGATCTATTTTTTGTTTGAAAAATGTTAGATATTTTATTCCTTTTGATAAGTTATCATGGTGCTCTTCCACATGCCTAATTTTAGCAACGAGCTGGATAAAAATATTTTCAGGTGCACTTTTGAATGTTTACTAATTCGCATTTTTGAATAATTAAAATTGTATATGAGTCAAATTTTCTGAATGGGCCACTAAAAATCAACTAGTTAATTTTTATATCATCTTTTGCAGATTGTTGAAGGTTTACGTGTCAAAATCAAGTCTCCAAATATTATTGGGTAATTTTCATTTTTGTAAAAATTATAAACAAATTAGTTGTAAGGTACATTTTGTATACACTGTTGTAATTAGACTTCAGTTGTGGATTAATTTAATTTTTAAAAATAAAAAAATATTTATATTTTACATAGGGGGTGCAGCAAAATTTTAGAATGACTTGGGTTGGGTATGTTAAAAAAAAGGTTGGAAATAAGAGTCCAAATTCGGAAAGAGTTAAATTATTTTTTTTTCATGCACGATGAAGCCTCCCATCTAGTCTAGTTTAAAAGTACTAAATTAGAAATGTGGTTTTTGGTAAAAATACCCTACTGTAATTTTTAATTAAAAGAAAGACGAGAAGTGGTACATTTAGTTCAGTTTGATTTAATTTATATTATTTGTAAAAGAGAAGAATAAGATAGGCAAATTCAATTATTAAGGAGTATGTGCACTTTCAAGCGAAAACTTTTTGAATAAAAAATCTGGATTTGAAGGATTTGTTATTAATACAGTCTAATCCAATTAACACAAAGATGTGCGCATTCGAGCGAAAAGTGGCACATTTCCGAGCGAGGGAGGCAAATGAAGCGCGACGCGGAGCGGCGCGCTTCATTTTCCCGAGATCGGAATGTGCCACTTTGAGCTCGAATGTGCGCACTCGGTTTTAAGCATGATTCACATTTATTAATTTAGTTTCTAAGAGTCTTTAATGAAAAATAGCAGGGCCGTACTTAAAAGGGTACTCCCAAATAGCTGACTTAGTACTGTAAAACAATATTATGAATAAAAATAAACTTTATAATATTTTGCAAACAAAAAACCTTTTTTAGCACTAAATTTATTGTAAAGTAGAAGGATTAATATGGAAAAATTCAATAAAAACGAAGATGTGCGCATTCGAGCGAAAAGTGGCACATTTCCGAGCGAGGGAAGCAAATGAAGCGCGACGCGGAGCGGCGCGCTTCATTTTCCCGAGATCGAATGTGCCACTTTGAGCTCGAATGTGCACACTCGGTTTTAAGCATGATTTTCAATAGTTTTGGGTGCCGAAAAATTAGTAAATAATTTTTATCGTTTCCTCTCACTCGTACTTATGAGTTTGTTGTATCTTTTCGCTCGATCCCACTCATTGCTATGGTAAAAATACGTTATTAAAAAATATAATTGATATTTTACTAAATTAAATTAAAATTGTCAATGTGAAGGAGCCCACGGTGAATTATACTAATATAATAAGCACGAGGATGTGCACATTCGAGCGAAAAGTGGCACATTTCCGAGCGAGGGAGGCAAATGAAGCGCGACGCGGAGCGGCGCGCTTTATTTTCCCGAGATCGGAATGTGCCACTTTGAGCTCGAATGTGCGCACTCGGTTTTAAGCACAATTTTGTGTGGGCACATTATATATAACTAAAATTCGTTTTTTCCCTATACATTCAATTAACCGAATTTTCGATTATTCGAATGAGCTGCAACAATAATTAGTCCGAATAACCGAGTTCCACTGTACTTTAAATAAACCCATTTTAAATTAATTTTCAAATAAATCGCAATTAGATGGAAAATCAACCATAATTAATAAATTACAATTCTCTGCAATAATCGAATTTTTAAAATTGCAAATTCTGAAAATCTGTTTGAAGGCAGATATTTCTTACACTTTCTAATACACTAGAAAAATAATTAAAAAATTCTAATAACTCGAAAAAATTAAATCAATTAAATAATATGAGTTTTGATTTTGGCTATGTTCACAAACAATATTTTTTTAATCGCAAATTCAAAAAAAACTATTGAATGAAAGTTATTTATAATAAATTTTAATGAATTAGAAAAATAATGAAAAAATTCTATCTACCTCTAAAAAAGCGGGACAGGCATTAAAACCATTCAAAGTGTAAGTTTTGACTATACCTATAGCTATTCAAAAACAAAATTTTTAAAATCATTAATTCGGCCATGGAAGTTTTTTTGTAAATATAATAATAAATTCAAGAAAAAATTTAAAAAATTTAAGTACCCTTCATAAAAAGAAATAACCATTAATTCACATGGAAAATAAATTGTGGTAGCTACAATATATATATGGTAACCTGATACCAATAGATGGGCGAAAATTATTTTACTAAATAACTAAATTAAATTTAAAAGTAAAATTGTAAAAAGTAATTTTTTCTCTAAATATACAAATTCATGATTGCGTAAAAAATATTTTTTCTTGCTTTTTGATTTTTTTTTTAATTTAAAAAACAATTTATTTTCCTTTAAATTTTAACTATTTTTCATTAAATATAAAAATTTATTTACTTTTAGATTAAATAATAAAATAAACATATTACTATCGACTATTGGGGACAGCTGTTCATCTACTGGCAGTCGCGTCCATCTACTAGTAGTATTACCTTTTTTTTTGTATTTACGACTTTCAACAATACTTTAAACAATACTGAAGCGAATCTAATTTTAGAATTTAGTAACATTTGATAAATATTTATTTATCATTACTATTTATGTAGTATTTGTTATTACATTGCCATTTAACGCAATCTTTTTGTAAAAAAAACACAATTTATTTTCCGTGCAATTAAAAATGTTAGAGTTAGAAGTGATATTACATTGGAAAATTAAAAATGTAAGAAAACATGCATGAAAGATAATAAACCAAAGAAATAATTTAATAATTCTAACCACCCTTAAAAACAAACAGAATAAGCAATAATTCAATTAAAAACTTAAGAGTTATGTAAAAATATTTTTTTTTACAAAAACCAACTTTGCAATTTATGTAACGTAGGAACTTGATATTTGAGCCGTTGTTCCATCTCAAATTCTAATCAACGACTCATTATCTACAAAATTCAATTGGTGGAATAAATTTTCATCAAAAATCCAAAATTCTATGTAAAAGGCGCGTAGTTCCTTTAATAATTTACATCTATCATTTTTTAACTACTCCAGCCCAACTTAAGAACCGTTAAAAATGCCTATTACAAAACAAAAACGGCTTTAAAAAAAATATAAAATAAACCATATGCGACGTATAAGGGTCAATGAAATGCCATAATGATTTTAAAAACAGTAATAGAATTTAACATAAACAAACGTTATTTCGGTGCCACTTAAAAATAAGCAACAATGGTCGCCCTATCGATTTTGTTTAGACCAGAAGGTACTGAAAATAAACTACAGGCTCCGAACAAGAAGTGCTTGATGCCCCTTAAAGCTTTGCACTGCTTGCTACTTGTAGATCTTATATTGTGCAGCACAACAGAAATGGTAACAACCCTCGAGCTTTACATACTTCAAGAACCATACGCTGGATCAGCATTAACTGCAAATCTGTAGCCGGTCGACATTTTTATGCTATTGTTTGAAATCCACTCGAATTGCGGACGGATTATTACAGAAAATCCTTCTACAGTGTGTTCATTTAATATCGATATTCCTTTGCTCATTAAATTTTATTATTTTTTTAAAAGAGCTTATTTTTTTTATTTAACAGACGTGCAAGTGTAATTATCGTAGTTGCAAAAAACGCATTATTTTTATGTTTTAAAGTTTCATTGCTTAGTATTATTTTAATGAGTAATAAATTAATTTCTATTGATTTTTTTTAATGAGTAGGGGAAGGTGTTGTACCTTGGCCCTTTTTACTCAAATTGCTATAAGACTTAAAAATTAGTGGATCTATAGCCTAGGTACAACAGAGGTGATGTACCTTGGCTCTATTCACATTAAGCAAAATAAAACCCATTGTTCTATGAAAACTATATATTTATTTTTGAATTACAAGAACTACTAACGTTCTTCTTTGAGATGACACTAAAATTGTTTCAAAAATTAACAAAACTTTTCTCGTATACTAAAATTGCACATACTTAATGGTTAACTTTGCAAAAATTTAAATTTTTTGTTAGACTTGCGAGGCATATTATCTGAAGCAAAATAAAAAAAAAATACGAATTTATAACAAAGGTATATCTAAATTTTTATTTATTACACGTTGATCTTAGGGCCAAGGTACAATTTAATGACAGTGACCGAGGTGTAACACACCGACCCTTGATGTTTAAACTCAAAATTAAAATTAAAGATTATGCTGTGCCAAAATCGGACCACTACTATGCAAACATTAATAAATAATTTTTCTATTACGATGAGTCATTTGTTATTAGGTAATAAAATCAATAAGATATTTAAGTAAAAAGATATATAAAAAGACTTTTTTTTTTTAAAAATTTGTTTAACGCCCCATAAAACTAGTTAAAAAAAACCGTGGCGTTAGAAGTTATACTTCTTTGGTGTAACTAAATTAATTATAACCAAGTGTAAAGATTAATATAAATAAATTTAATAAACACGAAGATGTGCGCATTCGAGCGAAAAGTGGCACATTTCCGAGCGAGGGAAGCAAATGAAGCGCGACGCGGAGCGGCGCGCTTCATTTTCCCGAGATTGGAATGTGCCACTTTGAGCTCGAATGTGCACACTCGGTTTCAAGCATGATTTTCAATAATTTTGGGTAACGAAAAAATTAGTAAATATTTTTTATCGCTCCCTCTCACTCGTACTTATGAGTTTGTTGTATCTTTTTGCTCGTTCCCACTCATTGCTATGGTAAAAATACGTTTTTAAAAAGTATAATCACTATTTACTAAAATGAATTAAAATTTTCGATTTAAAGGAGCGCACGGTAGATTATACTAGTATAATAAACACGAGGATGTGCGCATTTGAGCGAAAAGTGGCACATTTCGAGCGAGGAGGCAAATGAAGCGCGACGCGGAGCGGCGCGCTTCATTTCCAGATTGAATGTGCCACTTGAGCTCGAATGTCACACTCGGTTTCAAGCATGATTTTCAATAATTTTGGGTAACGAAAAATTAGTAAATATTTTTATCGCTCCTCTCACTCGTACTTATGAGTTTGTTGTATCTTTTGCTCGTTCCCACTCATTGCTATGGTAAAATACGTTTTTAAAAAGTATAATCACTATTTACTAAAATGAATTAAAATTTTCGATTTAAAGGAGCGCACGGTAGATTATACTAGTATAATAAACACGAGGATGTGCGCATTTGAGCGAAAAGTGGCACATTTCCGAGCGAGGGAGGCAAATGAAGCGCGACGCGGAGCGGCGCGCTTCATTTTCCCGAGATCGGAATGTGCCACTTTGAGCTCGAATGTGCACACTCGGTTTTAAGCATGATTTTCAATAATTTTGAGTGACGAAAAAATTAGTAAATAATTTTTATCGTTCCCTCTCACTCGTACTTATGAGTTTGTTGTATCTTTTCGCTCGCTCCTACTCATTGCTATGGTAAAAATACATGTTGTACAATACTCATTAATCTTTCAATGAGCAATAAGGTATATTTGACCCTTAATGTTTAAACTCAAAATAAAATTAAAGATTATGCTGTGCCAAAATCAGTCCACTACTATGCAAACATTAATAAATAATTTTTCTATTACGATGCGTCATTTGTTATTAGGTAATAAAATCAATAAGATATTTAAGTAAAAAAAATATAAAAAGACTTACTTTTTTTCGATTAAAAATTTCAATTGATCTCATACATTAACAAAGTACATTGGCCAGCTGCTGCTAATTTTACGTTTAATATCTGTCAATCTGAAATATTGAAAAATATGGGTTACGAAAGCCCGCAAATATTACAAAAAATAAAGTTGCCCTAGGTACAAAGGGACCAAGGTTCAACAGGTTTCCCTACAGTATTTGCTAAAGCTGTGCTATTTACTATTCAGAAATACTCGAAAAAAAACGAGTTTAAAGTTTCATTGCGCTGTTAATCCCTGCGTAAATTTTCGTGCTCGTAAGAAGCAACTCTGTAGCCGAAGGGTTAACACAACCAACTACAAACAGCAGATCTTTGGTTCGAGTCTCAAATATTTTTTGAAAGTCAATATTTTTGACAAATTAAAACTAGTAAGACAAAAAATATTCAGTAGAAAACAAATAAGCACTACATGTGCAAATTCTATATTCAATAATGATAATACTTTATTTTACAACAAATGAAAAGATTATTTGAACAGTACATTTTGCACATACTAATGCAGTTTGTTTGCTTAAAAAGAAGACACTTTTTAAATTTTAAATAAATAGCTATTTACGACAATCTAACATTTTATCGTTTTATTATTTTTTTTTATTAACTCTTAATATACATACAATCTATCCTTAATAGGGATAATAAGTACTTGATGTGATCGTTTTATTAAAAAATGAAAAATACAATTCATAATAAACAATAGATTGAATTTTAACGTTAATGAAATAAGAATAATTTAGAAAAGGTTTAATAATTTTTTTACTTGTATATAAAGATAAATTTCAAGATGTGCTAGAGTATTACTTTTAGAAAATATTGGGAATACAAATAACGATTGACAAAAAGTAATTAAAAACAAAAAAGTAGTATTATTGCTTAATTAAAAATTATACGAACCTGCTGCTTGGTTGTTAGTTGCGTTAACCTTTCGGCTACTGAGTTGTTTCCTACTAGCCGTTTTTTTTTTCGAATATTTCTAAATACTGCGTCGCACGGTTTTGGCAAATTAACGTTGAATACTCTATTCAAATACTCTAAATATAAATAAAATTTTCGATTCAGAGTTCTAAACCTCTCCATGTTAGACAATTTAACGAATAAAAAAATATATACAAAAACAGAAGTTTTAAAATAGAGTTTGCAAGCTTGAATTTTTTTTGCTGTTCTTAGAAAATTTCTTTTATAACAAAATTATATTGATGATTAATTTAAACTGTTATTGTAGTGTTATAAAGTTTAATAACTGAGTTTAAGAATAGTAGCATACCAATTTTGAAACATTTTTATTGCTCCTTTTACTGAGGTCTCTGCATCAAGTAAAACCATATTCTTGTTTGAGATTGTATTTTTGTTTTAAATTGTGAATCTTAAGTTTATTTTAATTTTTCTTTTTTAAATACATCTATCTAATTAAGTTATAACCTAAATCTAACAAAATTTTGTTAGAGTTATTAAAAAATACATTTCTACAAACAAAAATTAAATACATACTAAAATTCTTATACAATCACATACAAAAGTTTTGCAGATAGGCTTATTAAGGCACCTTGTGCTTTAATGCAGGGATGATCAAACTTTTCAGGGTTATGGACTACTTATCTATTGAAAACCACTTTACATACATACGATCTAAAATTTTTAGAATAGTTTTGAAATTATAAAAAGTCCATTTCAGTATTTTAATCAAATCTTTGGACGAAAAATAGGGTTAAATGCAAAAAGTCGTAGTGTTTATTTTTTTTAATTATTTTATTTACGTTATTTTAAATCGTTTGAATTGTTCTCATCCAACTTCTTATTTGCTTCACGGAAATGTTTAGGACCAAAGGTTATAAAAATCGTTTTTTTTGTGAATAACTCCCAGCCTAATTTAGATTGTTATAAAAATTGTAGATCTCGAGATTTTCTACAAAATTTTTTAACGATTTTTTTACGTACAGCAAAATCTATTGAATTTTTTAAATAACTTTGTCTCATAATTGTTAAACACTGAGACACCACTGCCTATGGCAATTATTGCAAACTATGAAGTTGTCTTAAATTAATAATACACACAGTACAAAAGTTAAATGGTTGTAATTGTGGATGCAAGAGATTGATAATGTTTCCGAACGTTTCTTAATTAAATAATACAGAACTGTATTTCTACCAGGGACCAGATTTATTATTATTTTTTTAGAGATATCGACGAGGACCTTTTTAAATCATTTTAATTTTTTTTTTATAAATACATAAAATAATTTCTTAATTATTTAGCACAAAAAATTGAAAAGTATTATTTAAAACGTTTTTAATAGCCAATAGCAATATTATTGCTGATAAATACAGGTAATCCTTTTAAAATGTTGTGCGAAACCGTGTTATAGGATGTCATGTACCGCATATATTCGTAGAAACAAATCGGGCAATAATTGAACATGTTTTAGCAGGTATTCAAAAAAATTGTTGGTTTTTTCTTTAATGTTTAGGGTCTTCTGTTTTTCTTCTCAATTTCTTACCGGTACACCTAATAACTAACAAATATTATGCTAAACACATTTTAATGAAACCGACGACAGGAATATTGGAATTTTTATTTATTCCATCCAAGATTTAGGATGCATAAAAATTTTTATTGCGCACTTTCTCATAATCAAATATTTATAATTTATTTTTTCTTAATCAAACAATTTTCAGTGGACCATAAATAATATTTTTTTATTCTCTTCCACATTTTTTACCATTTCGAAAACATGGAAAAGGCATCGCGATTTACGGCTTTCTAAAACGCGACCGCACCAAAACTACGATTTCCACGTTTAGGCCCGTTTCGCCGTAAAATAAATAATTTTTAATTTTCGAACACACGTCCGCAGGTGTTCTTCGGATCTCGTAAAGCGAAATATTTTCCAGATCGATATCGCGGAGATGTGTTTCTTTATTAATCAATGTAATCGTTGGGAGACAGCAAAAGACAAGCGAGGCATTTCACCGTTAGTCGATGTTAATGTAAAGTTATTAATAGAGTTGGTACTTTTATTATGTTTATACTTGATCGGAGAAAAAACTTGACTACAACTAATAAAGAACTTAATGATTTACAGCGGTAAAGTAATTAAATGATTTTTGAGTGGGTAGCTACCGTTTAGAGCGTTGCCACATGGATACATTCTTGACAACGTTTGCGTTGTAAGTACTTGTAAAATTTATTATTTACACTTATCACGTTATTAAAAAAATAATACAGTAAAACCTCGATTATCCGGACCTCGGTTATACGGATTCGCGATTATCCGGATTGTCAACCGCGTTCGGACTCGTTGCGAAAAGTAAACCTTGGTATTTCTTACTAAATATTTTATTTGGTATTTCGCACTAAACAGTGTTTTTTTGCTTTGTTGATTTTAAGATAATCTGCGACTGTTTTATTGAGTGATTAATATTTGTTGCGTTTTTTTAAACATATACCTAACAATTTCACTAAGTTTTTTCCTGTTAAAACGGGACGCTTTGTAATTGTGCTTAAAACCGAGTGTGCACATTCGAGCTCAAAGTGGCACATTCCGATCTCGGGAAAATGAAGCGCGCCGCTCCGCGTCGCGCTTCATTTGCCTCCCTCGCTCGGAAATGTGCCACTTTTCGCTGAATGCGCACATCTTCGTTTTACTCGATTTATCTATATTAATATACTTTCTTTAAATTAATAAATTAAATTTATTTTAGTATAGTATTGATTTCATGTTCGAAAAACGTTTTTAGCACAGCAATGAGTGGAAGAGAGCAAAAAGATACGACAACCGCGTCAATGCGAGTGAGAGAGAACGATTAGAACTATTGAACTTATTTTTTGTCAGGTTTATTGGGCAAAATTGTTGAAAATCGTGCCTAAAACCAAGTGTGCCCATTCGAGCTCAAAGTGGCACATTCCGATCTCGGAAAATGTGCTCGAAAATGTGCCACTTTTCGCTCAAATGCGCACATCTTCGTATTTATTAAATTTTCTAAATTAAACTTTTTTTCCAATCAACAAATTTAATTTAGCTCAGTAAATATCAATTATATGTTCGAAAAACGTATTTTTACCATAGCAATGAGTGGAAGAGAGCGAAAAGATACAACAAAAGCATAAGTACGAGTGAGAGGGAACGATAAAAAATTATTTACTAATTTTTTGTCACCAAAATTATTGCAAATAACGTTTAAAGCCGAGTGTGCACATTCGAGCTCAAAGTGGCACATTCCGATCTCGGGAAAATGAAGCGCGCCGCTCCGCGTCGCGCTTCATTTGCCTCCCTCGCTCGGAAATGTGCCACTTTTCGCTCGAATGCGCACATCCTCGTATTTATTGGATTCGCCTATATTATTATTTTATTCTTCAATTCAAAAAATTAAAAGTCGAATAAATTAGATCTATTTGTTGTTTGAAAAAAGTTATCATGGTGCTCTTCCGCACGCCTAATTGAAAGAGCTTAATAAAAATATTTTCAGGTGTACTTTCGAATGTTTACTAATTCACATTTTTGATTAATTAAAACCGATATATTTGGGGGAATGAAAATCGGAACCAAACCGATATATATTTTTTTAATTGAACCGAAATGACGAAAATAACAGTTCGAAGCTCTGCTGTGATTAGATTTTTTTGCATATATTGCAACAGTAATTTCTCTATGTTTAGTTGTTTAATAAAACTTTTTAAATCAATGAAATGTAAAAAAGAAATAGAATTTGTAGAAAAAATTTAAAATTTTCGCCCTGTTTCTGTTCTCAAAATAATATGTGACATATTTTTTTTAATGTATATGGATGCTATTGAAGAACATCTTAATCAAATAATTTCAAAAAATAAATTGAAGAGGCTAATAGTTAAAACAACATTTTGAAACATTTTGAAAATATAGTTATAAAATCTTGTTAAACACTGGAATCAAGTATTCGTTTAATTTTGTGTAATTTTGTGTACAAAAGTAAAATAATTTTTTTTAAATGCAAAAGAAACTGATTTTATGTCAATAACATGTCCAAAAGTGCGATAATCTCGGAAATATTGAGTACGCACGTCGTTAACAAGAACCGCGAGTAACTCGAAATTAATAAGACGGCTGTCTTTGCGATTTGAACCAATTAAAAAGTCAGTAAGTATTATTAATGACTGCCACTAACAGCTGGTTATCATTACTCTTCGCTTGGGTTAGAGATCTTAGATGCATTATGTCATATGTCAAGTGCCATGACCTTGCCTTAACAGCGTCGTCATTTATACAATTGATAACTCGGAGTGATTTGATAGTTCCAACACAAAAAGCAAATTCACAGACGCACAAGCAACGGTCATTTATGTCACAAATTCGAAATTAGAAGAATCATAGAAATATCTTAATTAATCAGTCCCACTTATCAACCTATTGTTGTGTGACCCTTTGCTTCAAAAGTTTGGTGACGTCTGTTTTAACCCGTTAGTGCATAATGTAACTTATAATGGATGGCCCAAAATTATTCAAAGTAACGTGATTATTGCAAATTTAGACCGGCAGTGACTTTGAATCATATATTGGTAGTTCGTGATAAAGGGCACTTGCAGTTATCAACTGAAGTCAAAATATCCACATTAATACAACAAAACTACTGATTTTTTATTTTAAATTACTTCATGCACTAGTGGGTTAAATCAAGGCTTTTTGAGTATGGCCTAAAATAACAAATTTCCGGGCAAAAAAGAATATAATCTTGGCGCCTTCCCACTATACACCTATTCCTCGATTTACACGGTCGATAGGTTCCGGAGAAAAAGTATAATATGGCAATAAATGTCTAATGGAGTGTTTCCTAAACTTTTTTTAACATGCCCCACCTAAGTCATTCTAAAATTTTGATGCCCCCAACATATAAATATTTTTTTATATTCAAAAAAATTGAATTATTTCATAAATGAAGCCCAATTACAACTTGTTCAAGACAAAAGAAGAAATCACTAAGAAAATATTAAAAAAAAAAAAATAAGTAAATTTTCAAAACATATAATAGGTAGATAACTAAAAATCAAGTACGTTTTCAATTTGTCGCCTTGGATAATGATATTGTCCCTCTAAACATTTAAATTGTCCCCATTCAAAAGATATATCCTACTTGCATGAATTAGATTTGTTTAGTTACGATGGTAAATATTCATAAAATCTTTTATTTTTACTAAAATCTTAATAAACAAAATAGAAAAAGAGTTTTCTAAAATTAATTTGTTGTATTTAGAAAAAAAAAGACTTTTGATTCAGATTTTGTTGAATGGATGAATGTACGTATGTAGATGTTGTATACGATCAGTCTGAAGCTTTCGAAATCAAGATGAATGGGTTTCGAAGTCGTCTGTAAGGTTTTGCAAGCCGAAGATATGAAAAACGCGGAGCGTACCGGAAAATTTTATTTACGGTCGGCGTTCGATGCCGTACAGGTTGTACCGACAAACCGCTGCCATAATTATGGACGTTCGATGTCCATTAAAACGTACTGTCATGTAGCATGTGGAGCAAAACTGCAGAATTGATTTCTTGTTTCCATTAGTACAACAAGATGTGTAATGAGTTTAAATCGTTCTGTACTCGAAACGATGGGAAATGGTTTCGTTTAGATGCTGTAACGAATTAGCAGCATATAATTGGCGGAAATTGTTTCTCTTCAACAGTAAAACTAGCAATAAAAGCTTTTTGCTGTTGCCTTTGAGTGACAGGATTCAAACCGAGCGAAATGAGTTTATAGTTTCGAAGACTTTTTTTTTTAATGTTCGAAAGGTTGACGGAGCTTTTATACGCGCATAAAATGCAAATTTTCCTCAATAAACCTACGACAAATAATGCCCGTGTCTGCATTAAAAAGTCAATTAGCTAATAAACATATTTAATACAAACGGAATTTGCAAGGCTTTATCATAAACGTTATTGCTAAAACCATTCCTGACAATGATAAATTAAGAGACTACTACCTTTACAACATTCTTGGCGACGGAGGTCGTTAGTACACTCCCGTATTGTTTTACTATTTGCAAACTTACATTACATATTTATAAATTATTAAGTACGGTAGAAACTCGGTTATCCGGACTAATTATTGTAGCAGCTCATTCGGATAATTGAATGTATAAAAAAAACGAATTTTAGCTATATATAATGTGACCATACTTCCTGTTTTGAATGCGACTGTTCGTTTTCAGATCATTTGTCCCACAAGCAAACATTCGGGACGCCAAATGTCCCGTTTTCAAAATATTGTCAATTAAGGTACCGAATATTGAGAAATCCTAACAAGAATTTCATTCTAAAATTTTGATGCACCCCCTATGTAACATATAAATATTTTTTTATAATTAAAAATTGAATTAATCCATAAATGAAGTCTAATTACAACAGTGTATACAAAATGGGCCTTAAAACTAATTTGTTTACAATTTTCAGAAAAATGAAAATTACCCAAAAATATTTGGAGACATTAATTTTGACATTTAAACCTTCAAGAATCTGCAAAAGATGATATAAAAACAACTACAGTCGAACTTCCATAAGTCGAACGCCGATGAGCTGAATTTTTGATAGCTCGAACTCGAACCAGTTTCCCTACACGGAGAAAAAAATATCCTTAATATAACTATCTAACATATACCCAATTGACGTATTGTTCTGACAAGGATTCGAATGTCTAATTTAACGATATTTATAAGTCAATTTGACAATTCATAGTATGATCAAAACAGCTTTACATAGTATACTTATAATAAGGATTCATTTATTTGATTCAACCATTCAAACGAAAAGCTTTCGTGAACGTGTGCAGTATCCGTCGTGTAGGTAACTGGATAGTTAATTTGAGGATTTGAATAGCTAAAATAGGGATACGTATGGTTATTATAACGATATTTTGTTCTCCGTGCATATCCGTTAAATCACTATGACAAGAATCTTTTGAATGTCTAAAACAGTAATACGGATCGTTACTATAACGATTCGCAATAAGGATACTCTGGATAGCTAAATTAGCTATACGACGTATCCCTGTGAAAGATAACTATCCAACGGATAGCTATAATAAGGATACGTATGGTTATTATAACGATATTTTTTTCTCCGTGTAGGAATTGCCTATCTCAACGTTAATATTTTTATGTCAATAACCCGAAATTTAATAAATCGAATTATTTAATTAGTCGAAGCGTTTTACAATTCATTCAATTCAAGTTTCCATTAGTAAATAGGTCGATGACTCGAAGTTAAATTTTACAACTTTTCTAAAAATTTCTCTACCTGAGAGAGGATTAACGACGGCTTGGTTTGGTGTTATTGATGCTTTAAAAGCTCTATTGTTAACTACGAATAAAAGGTTTATACTACAAGAATGTTTTGACGGCGGCACTTCAATTGGATTTAAAAACTAATTTATGTTTAAATGCCTTATAAACAGTTATAAATTTTTGAGATGGTTTTACCGTTTATTTTACAAAAAAAGAAATTATTTTTGCATTTTAGTTTTCAATTTGCTAGTTATTCGTCGACTACGAAGACTAACAAATGTGTTTTACGTTCTTTATAGTTTGTAACAGAGTATAACAGAAAATCTAAAAAAGTTTAATACTTTTTCGAAAACTATTTACGTCTTAACATGGAGTGTAAACGAAAATTAAAAAGTTTAACCATAAGGGAGAATATTAATCTTATAAAAGAAGTGGAACGTGAGCTCAAAAGAAAAAAGGATATAGCTAAAGATTTTGGTATTCCCGCAAACACTTTATCAACCATTTTAAAAAACAGAGACCTAATTGTAGCTGCTGAAGATACAAATGACAAATGTCAACGTTGATAAAGATTTGGAAGTTGCTGAAATTCCTAGCGATGAAAGCATTATAAGTAAAGTGCTAGAAGAAAATAAGAAAAACTGTGAAAGTGAAAGTGAATATGAAAGTGATACAGATGTTACAGTAAACATCCCTTCAACAACTCAAGTTTACAATGCAATAGATACTATTTCTCTATTCCTATGTGCTCAAGAAGATGTTCCTACAGATATATTATTATCGGTAAGATCATTGGAAAAATTTGTAGAAACGTAACATTTTGGAGCAATGAAGCAAAAGACAATTTTAGATTACTTTCAATTTAACAGTAAATAATATGTAAATAACTATATTTTTAGGGTCCTAATAAAAATAAATAATGTTAATGATTGTAGATCAATTTTGGTTATTTTCTATAAAAAATGAATGATAAATATATCAACTCTTTAACAAAAAATCAATTATTAAAAAGTATGTGCCCTTTTCGGAATAGAAAATCTGAATTTGAAGGATTTGCTATTAATATAGTCGAATCCAATTAACACGAAGATGTGCACATTCGAGCGAAAAGTGGCACATTTCCGAGCGAGGGATGCAAATGAAGCGCGACGCGGAGCGGCGCGCTTCATTTTCCCGAGATCGGAATGTGCCACTTTGAGCTCGAATGTGCACACTCCGCTTTTCGCCACGATTAACAACGACCAATTTACTTTAAAAAAATTCAAGTAATTCTAAAACCGTAGTTGCGCTCTCAAAATGTCTCCTTTGGGCTTCGCTTATTTTTCATAATTTTTTACTTTTCTCATTGCGAAATTGCCGCGAAATTAATTTGTATTTCAATAAGGAGGCAAGAATGAAATGCTTGTTAGGATTTCGGTATCGTAATTGACAATTTGTTGAAAACGGGACATTTTGGCATTCGAGTGATTGCTTGGGAGGGGGGGCAACGGGGCAAATGATCTGAAAACGGAACAATCCCATTCAAAACAAGAAGTATGGTCACATTATATATAGCTAAAATTCGTTTTTTTTTCTATACATTCAATTAACCGAATTTTCGATTATCCGAATGAGCTGCAAGAATAATTAGTCCGGATAACCGAGTTTCCACTGTAACAAAATTGAAATGCTGCAGGTAATTTTTGCTCGGGGGCAACTGAAATAAAATAATAAATCTTTCTAACAATTTCGAATAATAGTCAGCTAAAAGTCAAGTAATATTGCACGGCTGTAGATTAGTAATAAGTCTCTATTGTATGTTAATGATGGCAGCGGCACCCATCCCTTAAGTGTTGATTGTTGTTGTGAATGTAACAAACTTAATGTATTAGCGCACCCAAACATGTTACTTCTATCAAGAAGCACATAAAATGAACCGCGAATCGCTAATTGCGGTTTTTATGAACGCTCCAAGACCTTCCTGTCATTGTATATCATTTTTTTCGCGTTCGCCATTAACACGAAGCGCAAAATTAGCGATGCGGATTTTTTTAGTGGTCTTCGTAGGTGCTGTCGCTTCTTCGGCTCGTAAATTTCGCGCAAAGTAAGCGCGTCAGGCGCAAAGCGGGATTTATGACGAACGTCTTTGTTTAAGAACTTCTGGACTAAAAGGTTTGTGGTTTTGCATACAGAAAGTCTGCGCTCCAAGGACAAGGTGGAGTTATGAGGAATGCATTTCTTTATATGACATGTTTACATTATGTGACAACTGACAAGCTTGTTCGGCTAAGGTTTCACGAGTTATTGATCTCTGCTTGCCATATCTGTAAAACGGCTATACGCTTTTTATTGCCTATACCAAATAACGGCAATAAAATTTTTAGCGGGAATTGCAAGAAATCGTCTTCTCCTTTTAGGTGAAATTTAATTAAAATTACAAATTTTTAGCCTTTTTTCCTTATTATTATTGTTATTACTTTTTTTTAGAATAAATTGCCTTTATTTATCGCATCGAAATCGTATTAATGCTCATTTTGCCGGACGGGAAAAAAAATTTAATAATCTTTAAAAGGTGGACAAAATTGTTATGATAATTAGGGATCTTTTACCTGTTCCGACTACAGAATTCTTTGCCAGAAGGCTTTACATCAACTATTAATTACTTTATTACTCTGGAAAATTATAAAGTTTTTATGAAAATAAAAGTTTAACGACTCCTATGAATGTCATTTAAATGAAGATAAATTATGTGGAATTCTCTTAATTTTTAATTACATTCAGATGTGTTTCAATTTTGGAACAATCGCATTTTTGACTGGGATAGCTTTTGGCTTTGCGAAGTTTGAATGTATTTCGATTTTGGTGCGGTTTCACAATTATGTTAATTGCAAAAGGCTGACTATAGTGGTATTAATAATGCGCATTTTTTCGAAAAATTTAATTTTTGCTTTTTAAAAAGCTTAAAGTTCTTTATTTGACTTGATAAAGCTTACGACGTCGTAAAATTGTTCTTGTGTTTATTGTGGGTTTATGTCTAACATTTTTACGGTTTAGCTGTACTGGAAGTAAATATAAAAAATTAATAAAATCGTTAAAAAAAAATTAATTAATGTTAACGTGTGGAATTGGACTTTTAATAAAATAACTTGTTAATTGTGCAACGTTTCGCTTCTTTATTGAAACTTTTTCAAGCAACTTAACGTTTCAAAAAATGTTTTGGCCATCAAAACTCAAAAATTGTACAAGCGTCAAACGTGAAAGATTAAAAGTCGAATTCCTGTTAACATTAATTAATATTAAAAGGTATTGGACGTGCACATTACGATTAATTATTAAAAAATTCTTCTGCGGAATAGTTTTCTCGAATTACTTTTATTTGACTTCACAAAAGATATGTGAAATATTTTTAATGTCAAAAAAAGCGTTCGCCTCATATCGTGACTTTATGCTTTTTGGATACCAAATTTCGTGTGTATATTATAAATGTGAATTTAATATGGTTCAAAGGGCCGTATTTTTAATGATAGAGAAATCAAAATCTTTGCAAAAAAATTAACGAAGAGAACGCAGCGTTAATTTGATTCAGTTCCTACGCCTTAAAAAATAAAAATATTAATTTCGGCTTTTCGCCAAATGAAGAACAAAGATTGTGAAATAGACTTGTAATCGCAAATGGTTTTAACCTTCCGTGTACTAGGTGGGATATAATTAACGTGAACTGTTCTTTTTTTTTGTTGAAACGGGATGTTTGGTGATCGTGCTTAAAGCCGAGTGTGCACATTCGAGCTCAAAGTGGCACATTCCGATCTCGGGAAAATGAAGCGCGCCGCTCCGCGTCGCGCTTCATTTGCCTCCCTCGCTCGGAAATGTGCCACTTTTCGCTCGAATGCGCACATCCTCGTATTTATTGGACCTGCCTTAATTAATCTTTTTACTTTCAAATCAAAAAATTAAATTTAGTTCAGTAAATATGGATTGTATGTTCAAAAAATGTATTTACCATAGCAATAAGTGGAAGTGAGCAAAAAGATACGATAATTTCGTAGGTGCGAGTGAGTGAAAACGAATAAATTATTTTTTTGTATAATTTATTGGCTTAAATTTTGGTAATCGTGCTCAAAACCGAGTGTGCACATTCGAGCTCAAAGTGGCACATTCCGATCTCGGGAAAATAAAGCGCGCCGCTCCGCGTCGCGCTTCATTTGCCTCCCTCGCTCGGAAATGTGCCACTTTTCGCTCGAATGCGCACATCCTGTATTTATCGGACTTGCCTATATTATTATTTTATTCTTCAATTCAAAAAATTAAAAGTCGCATAAATTAGATCTATTTTTTCTTTAAAAAAGGTTAGATATTTTATTCCTTTTGATAAGCTAACATTGTGCTCTTCCGTACGCCTAATTGTAGCGAGCTTGATATAAATATTTTCAAATGTACTATCGAATGTTTACTAATTCGCATTTTTGATTAATTAAAATTGTATGTGAGTCAAAATTTCTGAAGTGGGCCACTAAAAATCAACTAGTTGATTTTTATATCATCTTTTCCAGATTCTTGAAGGGTTAAATGTCAAAATTAATGTCTCCAAATATTTTTGGGTAATTTTCATTTTTCTAAAAATTATAAACAAATTAGTTTTAAGGCACATTTTCTATACACTGTTGTTTTTAGATTTCATTTATAGATTAATTCAATTTTTAAATAAAAAAAAATATTTATATGTTACATAGGGGGTGCATAAAAATTTTAGAATGACTTGTGTGGGTTATGTTTAAAAAAAGGTTGGGAAATAAGAGTCAAAATTCGGAAAAAGTTAAAGTATTTTTTTTTCATGGACGATGAAGCCTCCCATCTAGTCTTGTTTATAAGTAGGTAGGGGGAAAGTGGCATGAAACAGCCAAGTTTTGAAAGAGCCATTATCAATTACGCGGTAGTTTTCATACGAATCGTTTATGTATTATTATTTTAAGATAGCAACACTAGCCAGATATCCCCACAAAAATTTGACCGTTCACCGTCAATAAACGGCGCCGATACGACGTATTGAAGATTTTGTCGTCAAAAAGTAAGGTTTTGAGTTCAGTTTATTTGTTTTCTAACGCCTATACGTACAAAACTAATAATAATATGATTACACTATAATTTTATAGATATATTAGGCCTTCTAATAACGTATATATTTTGTAGACTAATCTTTGATTTCATAGTAATTTTCGAGATTTTGTTTCTTGAGAGAATATGTTTTGAAATAGCCGAACTGCAGTGTAATGAAGAAGCCACCTTTTAATTGCATAAAATGCAATAATAATTGTAGTAACAGCAATCAAGAGTGGTACCGATGCAAAATTGTACTGGTTGGGCATATAAATCCTGTGGCGTAAAAGGGAAATTGCATTATTTTTGCTAAAAGCGTTTTTAAGTTTTTGCAATGATTGATCTCAAACGTCAAATTTTTTGACACTTTCTTAGATTTATGTAAGTAAATATTTTATTGAGAGTTTGCGTTATTTAAAACGTTTTATAATTATATAAGATCTAAAATTATAGCTTAAGATTATTATTAACTAATATATTCGTTAATGTGCTGTTTTAATCTTGTAATAAGAACATGGCTTTTTCAAAACTTGGGTTGGCTCTTTCAATATCTATAGTTTATGAAAAAGCCAAATTTTATTTTTTTTATAAATGATTAGAAGTCGAAAAATATCGTAAATTTTGTAAAATGTTTTATGACATTACGTACATAAATGCATGAACAATTACAGATTTAAAAAAATTGATTTATTTATGTCCTTATATTATTTATCCCTTTTTTTAAAACTGGCTGTTTCATGCCACTTTCCCCCTACTAAATTAGAAATGCGATTTTGGTAAAAATACCCTACTGTAAATTTTAATTAAAAAAACGGCGAGAGGTGGTACATTTAGTTCAGTTTGATTTAATTAATATTATTTGTAAGAAAAAAGAATAAGATAGGCAAATTCAATTATTAAAGAGTATGTGCCCTTTTCCGAATAGAAAATCTGAATTTGAAGGATTTGTTATTAATATAGTCGAATCCAATTAACACGAAGATGTGCGCATTCGAGCGAAAAGTGGCACATTTCCGAGCGAGGGAGGCAAATGAAGCGCGACGCGGAGCGGCGCGCTTCATTTTCCCGAGATCGGAATGTGCCACTTTGAGCTCGAATGTGCACACTCCACTTTCCGCCGCAATTAACAATGATCAATTTACTTTAAAAAAATTCAAGTAATTCTAAAACCGTAGTAGCCCTCTCAAAATGTCTGTTTTGGGCTTTGCTTATTTTTCATAATTTTTAACTTTTTTCATTGCGAAATTGGCGTGAAATTAATTTGTGTTTAAAAAAGAGGCAAGAATGAAATTATTGGTAAGGTTTCTTAATATTCGGTATCGTAATTGACAATTTTTTGAAAACAGGACATTTTGGCGATCCGAATGATTGCTTGGGGGCAACGGGACAAATGATCTGAAAACGGAACAATCCCATTCACAACAAGAAGTACGGTCACATATATAGCTAAAATTCGCTTTTTTTTTATACATTCAATTAACCGAATTTTCGATTATCCGAATGAGCTGCAACAATAATTAGTCCGGATAACCGAGTTTCCTCTGAATAACTATTTGTAATTGAAATAAGTGCCCAATAAACTTATCCCTAAACGTATGCGATCGCGAACATATATAAATATTAAAATGTATTAATTAAGCATTTGATTTGTGGGCTTTATAATATTTATTTACCTTACTTTTTTTTATTGATTTAAAATAGTGTATATTTGCGGCGATAAAACAAGTTTACAGTTACTATTGCCGGCAATAAATCGAACATTCCCACAAAACGGATGGGTCGTACAATAAACAGCAACTAATGCAAGAGCATAAGAAGATCCCATCTGAAAGAAGCGATTTTCAAGTACCAGAAAAGTCTCTAGTGCCCATTTACTATCATCAAGAACCCACTAGTTCTTAAGAGTAGCGATCAACTCTTAAATAGTAAAGCTATGATTCTGTGTACATAAAGGAGCGGTGCCGAGTATTTACCCACGCAGTTCTGATTAAATTTCAATACTTTTATTCAAGCACAAAAGACAGATAGCCACGCGGCCAAACTGCCTTTATGCAATCTTTAATTTCGATATGTATTAAGATTTTCTTGTCGATTACAGTAATAATAAGGCATTCATGTAAAACGACTCGAGAGCTTTTTTGCTTTTGCAACTACGAAAGATCATTTCTGTAATTTTTATGCTTTGATAATTTGATTTTTGATCTGTGCTCAGAAATTTATTAGTGCAATCAATTTAGAGTTTGTTTTTCTACTAAACGAACTTCCACCATCGATTTTGATGTTAATCTTTGAATTTACATAACACCGTCTAGTCCTCTTTTGGGCCGACTTAATCGTTTGAAAAATTATTATTAGATTTCTCTGACATTCTACAATTAAAGCGAGTGTTAAAACAGCTGTCTTGTATTTATTTGAAACGGAATTGTTGGATGGAAGGAAACAATCTTTATCTATACACGGACAGACCTAATTATTTATACGAGCTACCTTTTTTTTAATTAATTTAGTTCGTTGTTGGTGCAAAAGAGACTCGGAAAGAAAAGTCTGCGGGTTTACGAAATTTTCGTATACCGAAAGAATAAATAAATTGGATTTGATTGTTGTATTTTGAAAAAAAATTGTTTAATTAATTAATTGTATTATTTATATTATAATCTTTACTTATTATTGAAAATAATTGGTTTGGAGAAAAAAAAACAACATTAATTGTGTGGTTAAATTCTATCTGGAGTTTAAAGTTACAATTTATTTATGTTTTAAATATTTTCAAACACCAATAACACGGATAAAAGAGCATATATATACATACAAAGCAAAATATACATAAGATCGAGCATTCAGTATAAGCGCCACATTTATTTTTTTAAAAGTGTGATTGAATTAGTATATTCTGTATATAAACGTTTTTATGTATCAGATACAGTCTCTGACAAAAATAAAATACTCGACCGTTGAATATATTAAACTTTTTGTACTTTTAATTCCGATTGTCACAGGTGAACTATATTTACAAATCACAAAGACTAGCTAAACTTCTAAAATTGAACCAACCTAAATTCCAAAATTGAAATTTACAATTTTGGATTAAATTATTTGTGACAAATTAAATATTTATATAAAAAAAACTTTATTTGAAATAGCTTTGTAAAAGAATCGAATTTTCTCTTTTACAAATGTAAATTAAACTAAACATAATTCGAGTTATCAAAAATTCGACTTATCGAGGTTCGACTGTAGTTGGTTAACGACAATTCAATATTGCTCCACTGCGAACCACCTTGTTTTCGTACTCGAACCGTTTCCAGAAACGACAAGTCCGTTTTTCCGATTATTTTTGAATAAATAAATAAAATTGCAGATCGATAGTGCAGATAAAAACCGTTTAAACGATCTCGAGTAGTTTCGCAAACTTAATATTCGTGCTAGGAAAAAAATACGAAATGTGCACAGATTTTCTATTAGCAAAAGTATTAATACGTCTGAAATAAAATTGATTTCGTAATTCGCTGTCAGATAGATAAATGACTCGCGGTAAGGCTCATGAATATTTTTTTTCTGTTTCCTTAAGTAATACACACCTTCCTTTGGACATGTTATTAACTACCTAATTGAAATATCATTCCCACAATAAAACCTTTAGATCTATTTGTCATACATGTTTAAAACATTAATTTTTAATAACAGGAACCCAAAATTATAAATATTTATCGTGGCGTAGTTGCTAATATGTTTGAATTTAAATAAGGGTTCGTTGGCTAGACGAACGCTTACAAATTATATCTTAAGAAAACCTATCACGTTTTAATTACTTCTTAAGATTATCTCAAAGGAAACGTGTGGTAAGAATTATTGTAAATACATATGTATATCTTATTAGTTTCGATAAAACAATTTGAAAAATTTGGTCAGTGGAATATTGCCATTTTTAACGCTTCTCGACAACTGTTTGTTATTTCGCGTTCTTAACCTTCCGCATACCAGGTGACATACTAGGTGGGGTTTGCCATACCCCAAAGATAAAATAAAATCCACAAAATTGTACTTTATGACAGTTAAATGATAAGAAATATATTTTAATAACCAATAATGAACAGGTTTAAGTAAAATACATAATTATTTACGCATTAGAATAGATTTTTATTAATAAAAATATAAATACTCAACTTTTCTTCAACTTATAAACTATGGAGTCTTTTCTTGAGTACTAAATTCTGATGACGCGTGTCAATTACGATACAAATATTAAGAAAACCTAACAAGAATTTCATTCTTGCCTTCTTATTTAAATACAAATTAATTTCACAATTTCTTAATGATTCGCAATAATTTAAAACAATAAATTACATGAAAAATTTATAGAATAATATTAGTCGTTTCCTCTCACTTGCATTAACAAGATTATCGTATCTTCTCACTCCCATCCTCTCATTGATATGGTAAATACGTTTTTCGAATATAAAAACGATATTTACTAAATTAAATTAAAAGTTTTAATTTGAAGGAGCGCACGGTAAATTATACTAATGTAATAAATACGAGGATGTGCGCATTCGAGCGAAAAGTGGCACATTTCCGAGCGAGGGAGGCAAATGAAGCGCGACGCGGAGCGGCGCGCTTCATTTTCCCGAGATCGGAATGTGCCACTTTGAGCTCGAATGTGCGCACGGGGTCTTAAACATGATTCACAACAATTTAAACCGATAAATTAGGCGACAAAATAATTAATTAATTAATTAAATAATTTTAATCGTTCCTTCTCACTTGCATTGACGAGAATATCATATCTTCTCGCTCACTTCCACTCATTGCTATGGTAAATACGTTTTTCGAATATAAAATCGATATTTACTAAATTAAAATAAATTTTTGATTTGAAGGAGCGCACGGTAAATTATACTAATATAATAAACACGGGGATGTGCGCATTCGAGCGAAAAGTGGCACATTTCCGAGCGAGGGAGGCAAATGAAGCGCGACGCGGAGCGGCGCGCTTCATTTTCCCGAGATCGGAATGTGCCACTTTGAGCTCGAATGTGCACACTCGGTTTTAAGCTTGATTACGAAGCGTCCCGTTTTAACAGGAAAAAAATTAGTCAAATTGTCGGTATATGTTTACAAAAAACGCAACAAATATTAATCACTAAATAAAACAGTCGCACATTATCTTAAAATCAACAAAGCAAAAAAACACTGTTTAGTGCGAAATACAAAATAAAATATTTAGTAAGAAATAGCGAGGTTTAATTTTCGCAAAGAGTCCGAACGCGGTTGACAATCCGGATAATCGCGAATCCGTATAACTGAGGTTTTACTGTATTTTAAAAATTTTAAAATATTAGTTAGTTTTTTTATTAATTGTTTTGTTTTCTTTGTGGTGGGATTTTAAGGCCAAAAACTAACAATAATAATAGGTTTTCAACTTTTTTTACTTTTGGTAAAATAATTCGTTTTATTATACCTACTTCAAAATTATTATATTTTAAAATAGAGAAGAATTGCATCAAAAATTGTGAGTTAAATACGTATTATGTAATGAAAGGTGAAAGCAAATCAGGACTTTTAAATTAATAATGAAAAGTAAAGAAATATGGGGTACCAAGCATTTTGTTTTTTGAACATAAAAAATAAATAAATATATTTATTGCTAATCGGTCATATATCTTTGTTTAGCCAAGTAACAATTTGACAGTTCTACAATTAATTAACAGTATTAAAGTTTTGCAAAACAGCAATAACGAAAATACATAATTGATGACTACTTCTTACTTTAAAAGACAGTACAGCTTTGTTATATGAGATTTTTGGTAGTTTTCCAGGCGTATTTGTTGCTAAAAATTTTTCTAAACATAACACACTAGTAAATTTAAATTCTATAACATTTTCGTAGTCGTTGGTAATTTCTAAATTAACGGCCATGGCTTTTGACTGAAACATAAAAATAAACATAACTATAAAATTAGGAATGAACAATAAACTTCTAAATTAGAAGTCATTTAAAAAACAAAATTACTGCGATTATAAAATAATTTTCGTTTCTTCTTATTGCCAGTTCTAATTTGTTAACAAAAACAGAGGACCAAGAACGCATATATAGGTACACATAAAATGTAAATTATTTTTAATACGTTTTCCGATGTCGTAGGCAGGTAGGGTACCCGCAATATACGTATAAATAAATAATAATAGTAAAAGCTAATGGCGGCATTAGAGATAGTAATAATAATAAATATCAGTTAATAAAAACGTCCGTACTCATTATTACAAAATGAGGACTTTAATTAATTAATTAGAGGAAAAAAACTTTCGGCAATTTTTACGATAGCCACACAGCTGTGTAATAAAATGATAACCTTATCTGAGAAACTTCCAAAATCCCATTAATTTCGGCTGATTAACTTCTTACTTAATTATCTAAATCGTCTTACAAATATCCAGAAAACGTTATTTTTCAAAGAAATCTAATCATATCTGACTCCACGATAGTTTCGGCATTTAAATTAAACTTATTCGTTCAATTTTAGTGGGCTTTCGTTGCTACGATTTAAAAAATTGACCACGACGCTTGTGGCATAAAAAATTTCATCTTAATAATTATTTATGGAGTTGTATTTAAAAATTTTATGAGTATTTTAAATCAGTTTTAAAATAAATAATTTGTTAGCAAACAATAAAAGTTGAAATTAATAACATTTTTGTTAAATTTTTAGGACGATTTTATTAATTAAAAATAACTTTTCTTTAACTTATAAACTATGGAGTCTTTTCTTGAGTACTAAATTCTAATGACACGTGTCAATTACGATACAAATATAAAGAAAACCTAACAAGAATTTCATTCTTGCCTTCTTATTTAAATACAAATTAATTTCACAATTTCTTAATGATTCGCAATAATTTAAAACAATAAATTACATGAAAAATTTATAGAATAATATTAGTCGTTTTCTCTCACTTGCATTAACAAGATTATCGTATTTTCTCGCTCCCTTCCTCTCATTGCTATGGTAAATACGTTTTTCGAATATAAAAACGATATTTACTATATTAAATTAAAAGTTTTGATTTGAAGGAGCGCACGGTAAATTATACTAATGTAATAAATACGAGGATGTGCGCATTCGGCGAAAAGTGGCACATTTCCGAGCGAGGAGGCAAATGAAGCGCGACGCGGGCGCGCGCTTCATTCCGAGATCGGAATGTGCCACTTTGAGCTCGAATGTGCGCACGGGGTCTTAAACATGATTCACAACAATTTAAACCGATAAATTAGGCGACAAAATAATTAATTAATTAATTAAATAATTTTAATCGTTCCTTCTCACTTGCATTGACGAGAATATCATATCTTCTCGCTCACTTCCACTCATTGCTATGGTAAATACGTTTTTCGAATATAAAATCGATATTTACTAAATTAAAATAAATTTTTGATTTGAAGGAGCGCACGGTAAATTATACTAATATAATAAACACGGGATGTGCGCATTCGAGCGAAAAGTGGCACATTTCCGAGCGAGGGAGGCAAATGAAGCGCGACGCGGAGCGGCGCGCTTCATTTTCCCGAGATCGGAATGTGCCACTTTGAGCTCGAATGTGCACACTCGGTTTTAAGCTTGATTACGAAGCGTCCCGTTTTAACAGGAAAAAAATTAGTCAAATTGTCGGTATATGTTTACAAAAAACGCAACAAATATTAATCACTAAATAAAACAGTCGCACATTATCTTAAAATCAACAAAGCAAAAAAACACTGTTTAGTGCGAAATACAAAATAAAATATTTAGTAAGAAATAGCGAGATTTAATTTTCGCAAAGAGTCCGAACGCGGTTGACAATCCGGATAATCGCGAATTCGTATAACTGAGGTTTTACTGTATTTTAAAAATTTTAAAATATTAGTTAGTTTTTTTATTAATTGTTTTGTTTTCTTTGTGGTGGGATTTTAAGGCCAAAAACTATCAATAATAGTAGGTTTTCAACTTTTTTTACTTTTGGTATAATAATTCGTTTTATTATACCTACTTCAAAATTATTATATTTTAAAATAGAGAAGAATTGCATCAAAAATTGTGAGTTAAATACGTATTAAGAAATGAAAGGTGAAAGCAAATCAGGACTTTTAAATTAATAATGAAAAGTAAAGAAATATGGGGTACCAAGCATTTTGTTTTTTGAACATAAAAAATAAATAAATATATTTATTGCTAATCGGTCATATAGGTATCTTTGTTTAACCAAGTAACAATTTTACAGTTCTACAATTAATTAACAGTATTAAAGTTTTGCAAAACAGCAATAACGAAAATACATAATTTTTGAAACGTTGAAAATTGATGACTACTTCTTACTTTAAAAGATAGTACAGCTTTGTTAATTTTGGTAGTTTTCAGGCGTATTTGTTGCAAAAAAATTTTTCTAAACATAACACACTAGTAAATTTAAATTCTATAACATTTTCATAGTCGTTGGTAATTTCTAAATTAACGGCCATGGCTTTTGACTGAAACATAAAAATAAACATAACTATAAAATTAGGAATGAACAATAAACTTCTAAATTAGAAGTCATTTAAAAAACAAAATTACTGCGATTATAAAATAATTTTCGTTTCTTCTTATTGCCAGTTCTAATTTGTTAACAAAAACAGAGGACCAAGAACGCATAGATAGGTACACATAAAAATGTAAATTATTTTTAATACGTTTTCCGATGTCGTAGGCAGGTAGGGTACCCGCAATATACGTATAAATAAATAATAATAGTAAAAGCTAATGGCGGCATTAGAGATAGTAATAATAATAAATATCAGTTAATAAAAACGTCCGTACTCATTATTACAAAATGAGGACTTTAATTAATTAATTAGAGGAAAAAAAACTTTCGGCAATTTTTACGATAGCCACACAGCTGTGTAATAAAATGATAACCTTATCTGAGAAACTTCCAAAATCCCATTAATTTCGGCTGATTAACTTCTTACTTAATTATCTAAATCGTCTTACAAATATCCAGAAAACGTTATTTTTCAAAGAAATCTAATCATATCTGACTCCACGATAGTTTCGGTATTTAAATTAAAACTTATTCGTTCAATTTTAGTGGGCTTTCGTTGCTACGATTTAAAAAATTGACCACGACGCTTGTGGCATAAAAAATTTCATCTTAATAATTATTTATGGAGTTGTATTTAAAAATTTTATGAGTATTTTAAATCAGTTTTAAAAATAAATAATTTGTTAGCAAACAATAAAAAGTTGAAATTAATAACATTTTTGTTAAATTTTTTAGGACGATTTTATTAATTAAAAATAATCTCTTTCAATTGTAATCGAATCAATGCCTCTCCTTCTTTTTGAGGGGTAGTTAGAATTTTTTAATTATTTTTTTGGCTTGTTCTAAACTTTAATAAAGCACTTCCGTATAATAGTTTTTTTAAATTTGCGATTTTAAAAAATTGGGTTTTCTATCATAAATAAAATAATGTCTTACATTTGCAATTAAATAAATGGCTCCCCTTCTTTTTGAGGGTTAATTAGAATTTTTTAAATATTTTTCTGGCTCTTTCTAAACTCCAATAAGCCACTTCTATATAATAGTTTTACCAAATTTGCGAATTTAAAAAATCGGGTTTTCTATCATAAATAAAATAATGTCTTACATTTTCAATCGAATCAATGCCACCCCTTTTTTTTGTGGGGTAGTTAGAATTATTTAATTATTTTTCTGGCTTCTTGTAAACTCCAATAAAGCAATTCTATATAATCGTTTGCCCAAATTTGCGAATTTAAAAAATCGGGTTTTCTACCATAAATGAAATAATGTCTTACAATTCCAATCGAATCAATGTCTGCCCTTTTTTTTGAGGGGTAGTTAGAATTTTTTAATTATTTTTCTGGCTTGTTCTAAACTCCAATAAATCACTTCCATATAATAGTTACGCCAAATTTGCGATTAAAAAAAAAATGTTTTTCTTTCATAGATAAAATAATGTCTTACATTTGCAATTAAATAAATGTCTCCCCAACTTTTTGAGGGGTAATTAGAATTTTTTAAATATTTTTTAGCTTGTTCTAAACTCTAATAAAACACTTTATATAATAGTTTGGCCAAATTTGCGAATTAAAAAAAATCGGGTTTTTTATCATAAATGAAATCATTTCTTACAATTCCAATCGAATCAATGCCTCCCCTTTTTTTGAGGGGTAGTTAGAATTTTTTAATTATTTTTTTGGTTTGTTCTAAATTCTAATAAAGCACTTATATATAATAGTTTTGCCAAATTTGCGAATTTAAAAAATCGGGTTTTTATCATAAATGAAATAATGTCTCACATTTGCAATCGAATCAATGCCACCCCTTCTTTTTGAGGGGTAGTTAGAATTTTTTAATTATTTTTCTGGCTTGTTTTAAACTCCAATAAAGCACTTCCATATAATAATTTTTCTAAATTTGCGATTTTAAGAAATTGGGTTTTCTATCAGATAAAATAATGTTTTACATTTGCAATCGAATCAAGGCCTTCCTTTTTTTGAGGGTAGTTAGAATTATTTAATTATTTTTTTGGCTTGTTCTAAACTCCAATAAAGCACTTTTATATACCTAATAGTTTGGCCAAATGTGCGAATTAAAAAAATCGGGTTTTTTATCATAGATGAAATAATGTCTTACAATTCCAATTGAATCAATGCCTCCTCTTTTTTTTAGGGGTAGTTAGAATTTTTTAATTATTTTTCTGGCTTGTTCTAAATTCTAATAAAGCACTTCCATATAATAGTTTCGCCAAATTTGCGATTTAAAAAAAATGTTTTTCTTTCAGAGATAAAATAATGTCTTACATTTGCAATTAAATAAATGCCTCCCCTTCTTTTTGAGGGGTAATTAGAATTTTTTAAATATTTTTCTGGCTCGTTCTAAACTCCAATAAAGCACTTCTATATAATAGTTTTGCCAAATTCGCGAATTTATAATATTGTTTTTTTTAACATAGATACCACCATATATTTTACATTTTTAATTAAATTGATGAGCCTGCTTTTACAGAGTTAGTTAGATTTTTTTATTTATTATTTCATTTTATTATAGATCACAATAACTAATTTGGACGCATTACTTTTTTGGAATGAACCATTTTCAAATATAGTATTTTTTTTTTAAATTAAAATCATCCTTTTCTTTTAAAACTTGGACACTCCTGCTTTAAAGCAACTCTTTAGATTTGTAATTAAAAGTAGTTTTCTGCTACTTTGTAAAATCTTGTGAGTCAGAAACTAATAACAATTTGCGTAAAACCGAGATACTAATCTTCATAGATACAAACACGAATTAATTTCGTACTTGCATTAACATTTAAATGAACAAATGCACTTAGTATTTAATTAACAAATAAAATGTCAACAGGCGGTATAATATTAATATTGGTAAGTGGGAACAGCGTGATATCCGCTTTATTCAAGAACCAACAACCAACACACAAATTACCAGAAATAAAAAGTCGTTGGCCAACTGCAAATGTTCGTACATGTTCCTTTCTGATAAATCGCGACATGTGTACCCGACTACCCGATTTTACGTCGCGGTTATTTTTCATTTTCGTATTTCAAAAAAAAACGCGTTCGTTTAGAGCAGGGGTTCCCAATTTAATATTACCGAAATTTTTGGCGGGCCAAAAAAAACGGAATAGAATCAAAACAATAACCACGATTTTTTTTGTTTTAAATATATTTAACTATTTCTTATTTCTTTATTTTTTTTTATTAGTATACTTTTAATATAAATATAAATCTTTAATTATATATTTATTATTTATTTTGCTATTTACTTATTTATTTTTTAATAAAAATATAATATATTGATATCGATATCGCGGGCCGCACTTTGGGAACCTCTGGTTTAGAGAATAGCGCTGCAGACTTCCAGGACACTTTAAAATTTGCTCAAATTTCCTTCCACTTGTGGATAATTTTTACGATTCGAATAAACGAGGAAGCTCGTTATGGAAGTTGGACATAAAGTGGCGCGCAACTTCTTCGGCCATCACAAATGACCGTTTTCTTAAAATTGTTCATAAATTGAAAGTTTTTACAGGAAAAAAAAGTTAGAAAACAAAAAAGCGCCCAAGGTGAACGTGTGTTGGCGAATAATGCGAAAAAAGGAAAAAGGCGACCGATATGTTTATCTTGTTTTTTAACAAACATGCGTAACTATTATTGTTTGCGAAACGATTTTGTGTGTGTGGGTAATTGTTTAAACGACTATTGCTGATTTTCTAAAGTCGTAAATTGCAATTAGCGCGATAAATTCCAGAAGTCATTAGTCGCGGAGAACTGTTGGGCTGGAATGAAGATCCTTCTCTTCGGTAAATGCTTACGCCAGGTTTTTAACGGGGTTGTTGATTAAGAAAAGAATCAATACGACATGAATATGCACTTCACCTGCGCGCACTGGAATTTTATCTCGTTATTTCTTATGTGTTTGCTTTTTAAGTTTGGGCGGCGATTATCGTTGGATCTTAACCATTTTCAGTACATTTTAATGGTTTATGTAGTCGAGCCAAATAAATTTAAATTCTGCTAATAGGCGAAAAAAGCGTTCGCGAAACGTTCCCCGATTTCTTGCATCAAAAGCTCCATACTTTTTGAAGTTGTACTTCTTTTCGCGCGTCGAGGGTCAAATTGTAGCAGGCTACGGAATTTGCGCGCGCGCAGCCGCCGAAAATTCGACAGCGTGAAGTTAGCTGTCTAAGAAAGTAAATTAATTATTGCGAATCGTGCTTATAACCGAGTGCGCGCATTCGAGCTCAAAGTGGCACATTCCGATCTCGGGAAAATGAAGCGCGCCGCTCCGCGTCGCGCTTCATTTGCCTCCCTCGCTCGGAAATGTGCCACTTTTCGCTCGAATGCGCACATCTTCGTATTTGCTGAATTTGTTTAGATTATTTTCCGTGTAGGTATTTGATGATCTACGTTCTTAATATTTTTTTTGAAACCCGGTCTAACAATTTGTTTTATTCGTCTAGTTTTTAACTCTTTACTACGGTCCTTTAATCTTTTAATATATTCGGGAATGGAATTTTTCGAAATACTTTCGAGGCCGGAAACAGATATCGATTTTTGGTTATCGCAAAGACTCATTCAATCTTTTCAGTTGTGTTTTAACTTTTGTACTATAAACACTTTGTTTTGTTGTGCAGAGCTAAATTTCTTATTTCTTATTAAATTAACTAATCTATTTTCATTTGTAATAATTAAACAATGTGTTGGTGCATTAAGAAGAGCAGTTTCAAAAAATTCGTGTGAGTTTTCTTGCCTATTTTAATCCATCATATGACGCGCCTCCCAGTTTGGAAAACACTGCATTAACCCCTTTGCTCGAATTGAGGAAAAAAAATTAGTTAATGGATTTGCTTTAAATTTTTACGGGGCGTGCCTAAGACCCCAAACCGACATAGCCGGATCTATTCTTTCCTGCTCTACCTTCAATCCGCAAATTTTTCGAGAAATCTAAATAATTCGAAAAAAATACACTTCGACTCACAAAATCAATCGTGGCGCGCTCATTTTCGATCCGATCATTAAAAGCGATCCGGATTCGGAATTCTGAGACTTTTGCTCATAAGATACCTGCAAAATCGGCATAGGGCGCAATTTGAATTTTTTGAGTAATTAAGGTTTGATGTATATACATTGTTATGAATTATACAAATCGAGTTTTGTATGATTCTTGAAGAGACAATTAATTTATTTTTGATTTTTTAAACTGTAAACACGAAGTATACCGCACTTTTTTATAATAGAAGTTTATATTATTTTTCAAATAATTTTATTTCATTAATAATTGAACTTCAAAGACGTGGTCTTAGGAATTTTATTATTTTATTTAAATTTTCGAATTATTTCATAACTTAGGCTTGAAGTAATTATGGAATATTTAGATATCGTCAAAATATGAGCTAAATTAAAAAAATAGACAAATATCGCTTATTTTTTTGATGTGCAACACAATCAAAATATAAGTGCCTGTCTAAAAGAATTTAGTTAAATTCAAAATAAAATCGGCTGAGAATTTTTCTTAAGTCTTATCTATTGAAAAGTTTAATAAGAAATTTGGTTCCTGGTAGAATTATTATTAAAATTTGTTAGAAAATAAATTAATTATCGTAAATCGTGCTTAAAGCCGAGTGTGCACAAATTAAGAAAAAATAGACAAATATCGCTTATTTTTTGATGTGACAAGATTAAAATATAAGTGCCTATCTACAAAATTTTTGTTGAATTTAAAATATTTTAAACGCCTCGTACCAAATTAATTACAGTGTTTTTTTCGTTTATAAAATTTATTCTTTTTACTTTTATTTGATAAGTAAAGTGTTTCGAGCGGAAATTTTGTTTGGGGTAGTTATATACATTTTTAAATTTCTTCCGACATGAGGATTCCAAAAATATATAGGTATAGCTCGGAAAATCAGCTTTGAAAAGTTTTTGGACCATTTGAAAAAACAAAATATTTCAATTTTTATTCATTTTATAAAAAATAATTACAGAAGAAACGTAATAGAATGCAAATAACACCTTTAAAAGTTTATTTTGACAAATTTGTTCAAAATAAATAAAATTCTTTACAAAAATTATGATATTATTATTATTTTAATTGTACATGTTCATCTCATAGATGACCAATAGACATTTCTTCTTGTGAAATGAATAATAATAATATATGCATTATTTTATTAACAATTTATTTATTATATTTTACTTCGCACAAATTTAATTTTTTTCACGATTTATATAACAATTAACAGAATTTAAATTTAAAAAAAATGTCCAATTCCAATCAATCAAATATAGGAAAAACTTTGATAGGCATTCAAATTTTGGAAATATCAACTTGACTTTTTTTAAGTGTTTCTCTAGTGTCTGTTTTACTTCCATATTAATAAAACTTATAATTTAAAATAGCTGTCCCAGCAAAATTTTTATCAATTATTTAAGTAGGGAAATGTGTAGTTATCGAAGGGTACAAAAGTCCCTTTCAAGGACATTCGTCCGCTTAAAGAAATTCGTTCCCAAATCTTATGTAATCCGTTGCTGCGAGGCATCTCATCTTTATTAGGCTGTAAAACTCACGCTGATTTTGATCTATGTCTATTTTTTCTTACAACAAACAATAATTTGTAGAAACTTTATTTAAATGTCAGTTTTAAAATACCGGTTATCCAAAGTTTTTGCAGAAGTCTAACACCTTTTGAATGTTCACAGGTGTGTCTGTCAGATTTACATTCACCAACTCTTATTCTTAACTGCTTCCTACTGTGTAGAAAGACTCTATTGACTAAGTGAACATAAATTATTTGGTCGTGCTAAAGCTATTTTTATATTTCTATATTCTGCCAATAAAGTTCACAATGATAAAACGTATATACCACATTCAACAAACTAATAGGAAATACTTTCGATTCGATTTTCTATTCTTGTAAAACGATTGCCGTTTCTTATTAAAAGTTTACGCAGGAATGGACATTGCAAATAAAAAAAAAAAACTCAATTTATTGTTAATTATAAATAATATGCCAACATTAATTACACGTTACATCACACACCTCCGCGAACAAATTACAAAGCACGACATTGTGAGTCTGCAAACTGTCGATTTAAAATTTTACGTCCGAAGAAGAAGAGCTTTCACCGCAGTATTTTCTCAAAAAAAATCATTTTTAATTTCTACTTACATAATTTCGGTGTTATGGCACTTACAGTTAGAATCTATTTCTATATCGTTTGTGCAAAAAAAGCAGACACATTTGCAACGCAAATTTTGGTCCTGTGTGGGTTGAAAAGTTCATTATATTATTTTTTCGTAGGAAACCTTTACGTTTCGTAGTGTATAAAATCCCATTCGAATTAACTTAAAAGGTTTAATGGAAACATAAATAAAGTGGAGGAACGCAAAAAATTCTATTAATTTCCAAAAAGTATGCGAACAGCTTTAACAATTCGGTAATTTATTGTTATGGCCCAGGATATGCCCATCCTTGATCTTTCAAATTTCGGGTGACACGAAACAACACAAATGCCATTTCGGGACTGTAAATCATAAAAAAGAAGTTATACTTCTTTGGTGTAACTGAATGTAATCATGTGGGACAAATTAATGTAAATAAATTCAATAAATACGAGGATGTGCGCATTCGAGCGAAAAGTGGCACATTTCCGAGCGAGGGAGGCAAATGAAGCGCGACGCGGAGCGGCGCGCTTCATTTTCCCGAGATCGGAATGTGCCACTTTGAGCTCGAATGTGCACACTCGGTTTTAAGCACGATTTACAATAATTAATTTATTTTCTAACAAATTTTAATAACAATTCTACCAGGAACCAAATTTCTTATTAAACTTTTCAATACGTAAGACTTAAGAAAAATTCTCAACAGATTTTATTTTAAATTCAACTAAATTCTTTTAGACCGGCACTTATATTTTGATTTTGTCTTTGAAAGGGACTTTTTTACCCTTCAAGAACTAAACATTTCCTACTTAAATAATTTAATGGTTTTTTGCTAGGACAGCTTTTTTAAATTATAAGTTTTATTAATATGGAAGTAAAACAGACAGTAGAGAAACACTTAAAAAAAATTAAATTAATATTTACAAAATTTGGATGCCTATCAAAGTTTTTCGTATGTTTGATTGATTGGAATTGGACATATTTTTTCAATTTAAGTTCTCTTAATTGTTATAAATCGTGAAAAAATTTAAATGCGTGCAATGTAAAATATAATAAATAAATTGTTTATAAACTAATGTATATTTTATTTTTATTCATTTTTTATTATTATTCAAATTATTTTTCAAATGGTCATAACTTTTTAAAGTTGATTTTGCGGGCTATATATTTTTGGAATCCTCATGTCGAGAGGAATCCCAAAATGTATATAACTACCACAAACAAAATTTCTACCCCAAATACTATACTTATCAAGTAAAAGTAAAAAGAATGAATTTTATAAACGAAAACACTGTAATTAATTTGGTGGCAGACTTTTAAAAATATTTTAAATTCAATTAAATTCATTTAGACAGACACTTATATTTTGATTTTGTTTCAAATCAAAAAATAAGCGATAATTGTCTATTTTTTTTTAATTTGGTTCAGGTTTTGATGATATCTAAATATTAGATAAATAAGTTATGAAATAATTCGAAAATTTAAATTAAATAATAAAATTCCTAAAATATTTTTTAATTTTCAATTATTAATGAAATAAAATTATTTGAAAAATAATATAAACTATTATAAAAAAGTGAAGTATACTTCGTGGCTTTCAATTTAAAAAATCAAAAATAAATTAATTGTCTCTTCAAAAATCATACAAAAGTCGGTCTGTAGAATTCATAACAATATATACCTATACATCGAATTTAGGTTTTTGATTTGAAAGAGAAATGATTAACCTAGACAAATTCAATGAATGTGCACACTCAGTTCTAAGAGCGATACACAATAATTAATTTACTTCTTAAAAAAATTGAATTAAAAAATGCAAGACTGTATTTATACCAGACACACCAAATCTGTGATTTAGTGTCTTCATATATACAACTTTTTCCAAATAAGAAATCTGAATTTAAGTTTTGGATTTGAAAGAGATAAATAAACCCAATGAATACAAAGATGTGCGCATTCGAGCGAAAAGTGGCACATTTCCGAGCGAGGGAGGCAAATGAAGCGCGACGCGGAGCGGCGCGCTTCATTTTCCCGAGATCGGAATGTGCCACTTTGAGCTCGAATGTGCACACTCGGTTTTAAGCATCATTTTCAATAATTTTGGGTGCCGAAAAATTAGTAAATAATTTTTATCGTTCTCTCTCACTCGTACTTATGAGTTTATTGTATCTTTTCGCTCGCTCCCACTCATTGCTATGGTGAAAATACGTTTATAAAAAATATAATCGATATTTACTAAAGTAAATTAAAATTTTCAATTTGAAGGAGCGCACGGTAGATTATGGTAATATAATAAACACGAGGATGTGCGCATTCGAGCGAAAAGTGGCACATTTCTGAGCGAGGGAGGCAAATGAAGCGCGACGCGAAGCGGCGCGCTTCATTTCCCGAGATCGGAATGTGCCACTTTGAGCTCGAATGCACACTCGGTTTTAAGCATGATTTTCAATAATTTTGGGTGCCGAAAAGTTAGTAAATAATTTCTATCGTTCCCTCTCACTCGTACTTATGAGCTTGTTGTATCTTTTCGCTCGCTCCCACTCATTGCTATGGTGAAAATACGTTTATAAAAAATATAATCGATATTTACTAAATTAAATTAAAATTTTCGATTTGAAGGAGCGCACGGTAGATTATACTAATATAATAAACACGAGGCTGTGCGCATTCGAGCGAAAAGTGGCACATTTCCGAGCGAGGGAGGCAAATGAAGCGCGACGCGGAGCGGCGCGCTTCATTTTCCCGAGATCGGAATGTGCCACTTTGAGCTCGAATGCGCACACTCCGTTTTAAGCATAATTCACAATAAATAATTTACTTTCTTAGACTTTTCGTTAACTGTGCGCGCGCAACTTTCGCTGCCGGCTAAAATACTACTCTCAACGCCCCAAAAGAAGTATAACTTCAAAAAAACCATTCACATTTACCCTTCGAGTCGCAATCCCGTTTTAGAAGCGAGCACAAAAAAAAGAGTTCCTACCAGAATTTTACGAGATTCAAACTATTTAAAGCAAACAGACAGACGAACGTTTAAAAACGGAAATCTTTAACGGCCCATAAAACATCCGTTGTGCCATTTTAGCTGTTTGCAAACTCCACCTCTGCTTTGACTTTTATTTGTTTAGATTATGGCTTTTTGGTTTTATTATCAAACATCAAATAACGGAATTTTAATAAACGTCTTTAACCATTTTCTAAATTAAACGTCGATACAGGCTTTGTCGGCGCTCTAGCGTTTCGCAAAAAAATCTCTACGATATCCGCTCTACTCTATTTTCTTCTTATTAAGAGTTGTTTACACTTTTTTTCACAAATAGAAAATAAAGCAGTACGGCCATACCCGTTCCCACGGTATCGAAGTGCAATTTCCTAATGTTGCCCCACAGACTTCTTAATTAACGTGCGCACATGGAATCCGCAGATAACGATTCGTAGAAATGTACATAACAGAACGAAATTGATCACTTTAAATCGTACAAAATGCGTTTGGTGGGTTTTCTTCGAAAACCGCGCAAAGAACTTCGCAATGATATTTTAATTGGCCTTATTACAAGTGGAACATAAAACGAGCTTCGAATTAGCCTATTTCTGCCTATTTTTTTATTGCTCCAGCTCAATTTTTAATGTTTTTACGACTTCATGGATTTTGTCTAATAGTTGCTTTGTGGCATAAAAAAACATGTCCACTTAATGGCGTTTTTTATTTCTCTGCGCGATTGGAGTTTTGCTTTGTTTATCCGCGAATGTTTTAAAGTAAAACGTTTTGCGCAAATTTACTTTTTGTCACACAGGGATCGAAAGTTATAGTATATTACTCACAATATCTTATTAATAGTAAATAAGTCGTTGTTAAGTAACGTGAAAAACTTTGGCGTTTAATCATTTTTCAAAAATCTCCAATTTTACAATATTTAATTTGGCAAATCTTATAGAAAAAGATATATTTCCTTCTTTGATAGCTACCCTGGAATTTTTAAAACATTTTTGGGGTTATAATAAACAATAATAAATAATTGTATAAAAAAGGAACGGCTGTTTTGCTATTTTTCAAACATCTCGAGTTTTAATGTATTTAATTTGGCAATTCTAATGAGAAAAAAAATATTTCCTTCTTTGACAGCTGCCCTGGAATTTTTTTAACATTTTTTGGGGTTATAATAAACAATAATAAATAATTGTATAAAAAAGGAACGGCTGTGTTGCTATTTTTCAAACATCTCGAGTTTTAATGTATTTAATTTGGAAATCTAATGAGAAAACAAAATATTTCCTTCTTTGACAGCTACCCTGGAATTTTTTTAAAATTTTTTGGAGTTATAAAACAATAATAAATAATTTTAAAAAAAAGGAACGGCTGTTTTGCTATTTTTCAAACATCTCGAGTTTTAAGGTATTTAATTTGGCAATTCTAATAAGAAAAACAATTATTTCCTTCTTTGACAGCTACCCTGTAATTTTTTAAACATTTTTCGGGGTTAGAATAAACAATAACAAATAATTCTATAGCATCAATACGGCCATTTCCTCAAAATCTCAAATTGTACAATATTTAATTCAACTTCGAAACATTGCAGTCTTTGCAAGACGTACTGTTTTACATATTCTACTAATGCCCTTTTTTTATTTCAATTAACAACAATTACTTTCATTGCTGAGCCAACCAATAATATTAAACACGGCGAAAAACAATTATCCAATTTCGATAATACGTCAATTAAAAAGCAATTAACATCCAACAATGTTTACGGATCTACAGCGAACGCGGTTTCAAAAGCTCAAACAACGAACGCGCCTTTAAATTTTTTAATTTTTGACACCGAAATCGACCAGAAAGAAGTTCTAGTTCGGTCAATATTGAAAAACTCGCTGCAAATACGATTAAAAAAAAAAAAAAAAAAGAAATTGCCTTCTAATTTTGCCGGCGTGTGCGACTGAAAGCGCCCGGAAAAAGTGCCTCGCTCGGTCAACTTTTACGCACCCACGGCTTATACGGTTTCATAGCTGAAATATTAACTTCGCCGATTTAACAAAATCAACAAATTTTTTTCTACAGTATTGTTTTAAATGATTAGAATAGTGATCTATTTGAAAAGCGGTCGCTCAAGTTTGACGTGGCGTTAATTAAAATGAATTAACAAATGACAAGTCGAGGTCAGCGAAAAAATGATCGCGACATAAATACACCTTTCAATTTTATACAAGAGTGGTTGGACTTGTTCACCTCATAATACCTGAGAAGGTGTTATCATTGAGGCAGCAGGAATGCTGCTAGTCCGTCAGTGTTTGAGTGCGTATTCCTCCCTGACGGACATGCCAATGTGTACATCTGATCAGTTATGTTAGACTTCTCATGCTGCACTAATACTATCCAGCCCAGGATAATATAAGTTCACCGTGGAAGTCTAAATATGAGGTGACAAGTTCGAACATTTTGTTTTTTTAAAAAAAAAAATCTTTCCAACTCAAGCAATATTCTCTGTGTACCTACAGTAGACCCTCAATTACCTTCTTAAGAGTTAGATTAATAAATTTTGCCCAAATTGGTAAAATTAATTAAATGGCATTTGTACACAATAAAAAACGATTAATTCTGCGTACTACAGTACACCCCCGATAATTTTATCAAGTGTTAATAATTCAATAATTTCTCAAAAATTAAAACCATTAATTAAGTGGCGTTCTAACGAAACGAAATATATTTAATTGTGTGTACTACAGTATACCCCCGCTTACTTTTTTAAGTGTTAGATTAATAAATTTGTCTAAAACTAAAAATTTAATTAATTGGCATCTTTACACGATAAAATGCCATTAATTCTGCGTACTACAGTAGACCCCCGATAATTTTATTAAGTGTTAATAATTAAATAATTTCTCAAAAATAAAAACCACTAATGAAGTGGCGCTCTAACGAAATAAAATATATTTAATTTTGTGTACTACAGTAGACCCCCGCTTACTTTTTTAAGAGTTAGATTAATAAATTTTGCCCAAATTGGTAAAATTAATTAAATGGCATTTGTACACAATAAAAAACAATTAATATTGCGTACTACAGTACACCCCCGATAATTTTATCAAGTGTTAATAATTAAATAATTTCTCAAAAATTAAAACCACTAATTAAATGGCGCTCTAACGAAATGAAATATATTTAATTGTGTGTACTACAGTAGACCCCCGCTTACTTTTTTAAGTGTTAGATTAATAAAATTAACCAAAACCAAAATTGAATTAATTGGCATATTTACACGATAAAATACGATTAATTCTGCGTACTACAGTACACCCCCGATAATTTTATTAAGTGTTAATAATTAAATAATTTCTCAAAAATAAAAACCACTAATTAAGTGGCGCTCTAACGAAATGAAATATATTTAATTGTGTGTACTACAGTAGACCCCCGCTTACATTTTTAAGTGTTAGATTAATAAAATTAACCAAAACTAAAAATTGAATTAATTGGCATATTTACACAATAAAATAAGATTAATTCTGCGTACTACAGTACACCCCCGATAATTTTATTAAGTGTTAATAATTAAATAAGTTCTCAAAAATAAAAACCACTAATTAAGTCGCGCTCTAACGAAATAAAATATATTTAATTGTGTGTACTACAGTAGACCCCCGCTTACATTTTTAAGTGTTAGATTAATAAAATTAACCAAAACTAAAAATTGAATTAATTGGCATATTTACACGATAAAATACGATTAATTCGGCGTACTACAGTACACCCCCGATAATTTTATTAAGTGTTAGTAATTAAATAAATAACCTAGAAATATTAAATTTTATTATTTTAATTTTGACGGAACTTTCGAACCCGGTGTGATAAAAATTTGTATACTCGCCACGGGAGTTAAGTATGACATCCCGACCCGCGTTTTTGTCACCCTCGGTTTCGGGGGACAATACTACAAGGATCGGAAAGTCTTACCTACCTCCTTAGGTGAGTAATATACTATTAATAATTATTATTACAGAAACAATTCTAATAAACACAAAGTGTGGTCAAACTTCAGTAAATCAAGCTGCCATTGTACAGTGCTCGTCAAAAGAAAATGGACATTCGAATTTAACATTGAAAGTTAAAGCTCCGAAAGTTGTCCATTTTCTTTTGACTTTGACTTATTGATGTCATTCGTTTTAGCAGTTAAAAATTGTTTAATATTTCAGACCATTTACTATTTCATTAGACCAAAGTAATTCAAAATTAACAGGTTTTTTGAAACTGACCTACTCTTACAACATTATTTGCGTCTTTGGTTGCAGTCGCCCCAAAACTTGCAGCTTCCCTTAAAAAAAACGAAAAGTGGGTCATTTGTGGCAACGTTTATCCAATAATAGGTCGCCGAAACAGGTTTTTTTTAATGCATTTTTTGGAAATTATCTCAAGAACCGTGTTACTTCTAAGAGTACAAAATGTCGGGAGGAATTAGCATCGTCTTTACATAAAACCGCCGGTATGTCGATGTGTGGCCGTGTGGGATTTCATGCACATACTTAATTTACTACAGACAGCCTAAGATAAAGCTGCCAATTTTAATTCACAATTGACAGATCAGGTTTCGTCGTACGATTTTGCGGTGCACCTGCTATCGCATCGAAAATTTTCGTTTAATTATTAAATTTCGCGACGCGCGGAAACGTACCCCGCTCGCATACGGTTTATTTAATAAATCATTCTTTCGTAACGCTTGCAATTTATGCAAAATCCCACATACCTAACTACTCCTACATTAATATCGGAGTTAATTTGTGATTTTGATTTATTTTCAATATTATGCATGCGTATAAACTAATAGTTGTGCCTAATTTGGAAACGTTTACAAATACTATGATTTATCTCTTATCGTTTCCATGGTAATTATATTTTTCGCCGTTTATGGCCTTCGAATGTCTTCAAAAACGTTGTTTTTATTGGAAAAAAATCTTCCGAAATAAATTCTCCGGTTTATTTGTTAATTGTTAATAATAATACCGATTATAAATGATTATTTATCCCACCACTAATTATTAATTCTAATTTAAAAAAAATATATTTAAATTGATTATAACAGTTTAAGTAGTAAAAAGTAGTCTTAATCTCGTTGGTTAACGGTATCATCGAAAAAAGACCCACATTTTACTTTCATCAGTGAATCATTAAATATTTAATCTAGAACGATATATATCTTTAATATTTGTGTAATTTTAATTATACAAATAGGTTGACGCCGTTCTTACATATAAATGAACCAAAATAATAAAGGCACAAAAAGTACTTGGTGTACATAAACAACGCACCGACACCCAGCATTTATAACGAGAAATCAAATTGGGTGTACAAAAAACGAATGGTGAATGCAAAACTAGTTTTTAATTAGTCATGAAAGTAACCCATTCAACTTATTAATTAGTGAATCACACTTCGTGTCCAAAGGTTATTGCGTTTGCGTCGCCATTTAGCATTTTCGCCTCAAAAATTACGTTTCCCCTTTTTATTTTTCTTGGACGTGCTCTTAAAAGCGTTTTAGCGAGTTTTTAAAAACGATCAAAGCACTTAATATGGTCAACACTTGGTTAAGGATAGCGAGCTGTTTATTAGCTTGCAAAATTTTTAATTGTATACACAAGAAACGACGCCTTCCTGTTTGTTTAAGTTTCTTTGGTTTATTTTAAAATTTTGCTTGTTTTAAGTAAAGGTTAAGCGCTTTTGAAATTAATTAGACCCGACGTGTTAACGACATTTGTATTAAAAAAAACGACGTCATAAATTAATTTTTCGATATTTTCGAATGCGAACGAAAAACTGACACGGCGTAGTAAGTCATGTTAAAAAAATGGGGTGCCCAAGGACCAAGAACACCAAAACCGCCCAAAAAAACTTGTTGGGAAACAATGAAGACATACAACCAACACAAGAGACCCCCGTTATATTGTTGTCAGTTACAAACGGGGTACGTGACGGTCGACCTTTTTTGCATAAGTTTAACCAAAGCCTTCGGAAACACAAAAAAAATTTATATATTTGCTGATGAGTCCTGATAACGACAGCTGCAAGCAATATGACATTTCGTACGTTAATATAAAACACTGCTCGTTTATCAGATTAAAATCTAAAAAAAAACAACAACGACACGTATGCAAAAAAAGTGACAGCAGTTGTGTATAATTCACTTTTATAATCTAATATTAAAAATTAAGGGCGAGAAAATCTTCCAACTGTTGTTGTACACGCCACGAATATATATTCACAATGCTCTATTTTTTGTCGAGCTTTTTTTTTATTATTATATGCATACCTAGAAAAGGTGGAACAATACCGAAGAGAAAACAGAAAAAAGGGTAAAGGGAAAAGCATAAAAAAAGGGTTGAGGTGGCAGCAGCCGGCGTTTAATTGTTTAGCTTAAGTATTTTCAACAAGAATTCAATTAATTTTTAATAAAAAAAAAGCAAAAGCCATACACACACACACACACACACACCATCAAAGACCCCATACTATGTAATTCTATTTGTTTAATAAGGCTTACCAATGAAATGGTATTTTAAAAATTCGGGCGATATTTAAGGAAAAATTGTCAATGTTGTTGGGGAATGCCAAATAATTATTTTTAATATTGGGGAACCTGTTGTACTTTGGTCCGTTTGTACCTAGGGCAACTTTATTTTTTTTAATATTTGCGGGCTTTCGTGACCCATAATTTTCAATATTTCAAATGCCATATTGACAGACATTAACGTAAAGTTAGCAGCAGCTGGCCAATGTACTTTGTTAATGTATGAGATCAATTGAAATTTTTAATCGAAAAAAGTAAGTCTTTTTATATTCTTTTTACTTAAATATCTTATTAATTTTTATTATCTAATAACAAATGACGCATCGTAATAGAAAAATTATTTATTATTATGTTTGCATAGTAGTGGACTGATTTTGGCACAGAATAATCTTTAATTTTATTTTTGAGTTTAAACATTAAGAGTCGGTGTGTTGTACCTCGGTCACTGTCAATAAATTGTACCTTGGCCCTAAGATCAACGTGCAATAAATAAGAATTTAGATACCTATACCTTTGTTATAAATTCTTATTTTCTTTTTATTTTGCTTCAGATAATATGCCTCGCAAGTCTAACGAAAAATTTAAATTTCTGCAAAGTTAACCATTAAGTATGTGAAATTTTAGTATACGAGAAAAGTTTTGTAAATTTTGAAACAATTTTAGTGTCATCTCAAAGAAGAACATTAGTAGTTCTTATAATCCAAAAATAAGTATATGGTTTTCGTAGAACAATGGGTTTTATTTTGCTTAATGTGAATAGAGCCAAGGTACATCACCTCTGTTGTGCCTAGGCCATAGATCCACTAATTTTTAAATCTGATAGCAATTTGAGTAAACGGTTGGTAATGTTTTCAAATATTTTAAGATGAATACCTTATTAGTGCCCCACTACGATGTAATTCATTTTATCAACAATTTGTTACATATGCAATTTAAGAAAAATTACAAGTGAAAAAAGGCCAGGTACAACAGGTTTCCCTACACTTTGCTATTTTATGGTTGTGTCGACGAAGGTTTCTACTTTTTACTCCGCAAGAAGAATGACAATTTTGATCTTTTTTTAAAATATTTTAGTTATAGTCATTTTTTGAAATTAGAAACATCCACGGAGAGGAGGACGTAAATATTTATCTAGTTTAATTAATTTTTACGTATAATCTTGGAAAAAAGTTTAGATCCGACCATAATAAAATTTGATCCCGGAGATCTGGTCAGATCTGAGCAGATAGAGCCAGAGCTTTAAACTGTCTCTATTTAATCAGATATAAAGAAATCTGTACGATATGAAAAATAATGTTTTTCCCGATATAACTATATCTAAGCAGGTCTTACGAGTTTTGATCAGAGACGAAAAGACCTGGACAGATCTGCGTAAATTTAAAAATACATTTTTTTTAGATATAATGAGAAATGCTGTTGTTTGCCCAAATACAATCAAATCTCAATGTTATATCTCAACAGATCTGCCTAAATATAATTATATATGGTGAACTCTATCATTTTTTCTCAAGATTTTAGACATACAGTCGAACCTCCATAAGTCGAACCTCGATAAGTCGAATTTTTGATAACTCAAATTATTTTTAGTTTTCCTTCAACTTCGACTTATCGAGGTTTGACTGTATTTCTGCTTTCATTGTATCAACCTATTACAATATGGAAACTATTCTAGAATAAAACTACGGTCACACGCAATCAAAATATTCAGTTAGCCGTTCAAGAAAGTAAATTAATTATTGTGAATCGTGCTTAAAACCGAGTGTGCGCATTCCCTGGATTTGTTTACATACATAATTTCTTTGAATTAAAATAATTAAACTTAAACCAAATTTATATTGTGTTCGAAAAAATTTTAAGTGTCTATTATTTCATATTTGCAAGAAAACGTGTTCTACAAAAAAATGTGTATGTGATTGAACTATTGTTTACCGTACAGCATAGACAGCTGAAGCCAAATAACTTATAAGATATTATAGTATGCGATAGTAGGAACCTATACGGTAATAGGCAACTCTCCTCTACTAAAATCCAATGACACGTGTCAATTATGATATCGAATCTTAAGAAAACCTAACAAGAATTTCATTCTTGCCTCCTTGTTGACATACAAATTAATTTCACGGCAATTTCTTAATGATTTGCAATAATTTAGACCAATCATTTACACGAAAAATTAATTATATAATTTTAATCGTTTCTTCTCACTTGTATTGACAGGATTATCGAATCTTCTCGCTCCTTTCCACTCATTGCTATGGTAAATACGTTTTTTGAATATAAAATCGATATTTACTAAATTAAATTAAAATTTTTGATTTGAAGGGGCGCACAGTAAATTATACCAATATAATAAACACGAGGATGTGCGCATTCGAGCGAAAAGTGGCACATTTCCGAGCGAGGGAGGCAAATGAAGCGCGACGCGGAGCGGCGCGCTTCATTTTCCCGAGATCGGAATGTGCCACTTTGAGCTCGAATGTGCACACTCGGTTTTAAGCACGATTAACAATAATTTAGACCGCTATATTAAACGAGAAATTAGTTGAATAATTTTAATCGTTCCTCTCAGTCGGACCGACGTAATTTTCGTATCTTTTCGCTCCCTTCCACTCATTGCTATGGTGAATACGTTTTCGAACATAACATTCATTTTCACTAAAAAAAGGCTTACTTGGAACGTATTTAGGATAAATTGGATAAATAGGTATAAAATGCTTCATACTGTCGAATTTTCGGTAGCTGCGCGCGCGCAAATTCCGTTGCCTGCTAAAATTCTACCCTGAACGCGCGAAAAGAAGTATAACTTTAAAAAGTATGGAGCTTTTGATGCCAGAAATCGGGGGAACGTTTCGCGGACGCTTTTTTCGCCTATTAGCAGAATTTTTTTTAGTTGCTGGTGGTTTTTTTAGTGGTAAATATCCTCCAAAGGCAATGACAGTAAATCGAATAATGGTAACATAGGCATATGTTTATCATCAGCAATATTCCACTGTATTCATCTCTTTACTATACTATATAGTTAGTTATATTATTTTTATTAAGAAAAAAACAATTTAATATTTTGACTTTTTTTGCTTTACTTTTCTTACTTTTTTTTTATTTTTCGTTATTTGAATTAGTTAGTTCAGCTTCGAGTGAGCGCTAGTAGTTTTCTAGTGGTTTTAGAGTCGACACTAGTGGTCTCTCGAAAAATATTCTGGCAACACTGCGTAAAAAATAAAGTCTGTAGAAACAATCCACAATTGATTCTTGAACTAAAGAATGAAAATAATCGTGTTAGTGGTGAAATAGGGCCTCAATTATGTCGAAATCCAAAATTTGGCAAAAGAGTGAACGTGTGTGGAGCTACAAGAGGTGGTCATTTAACGGATATTATTTTTTGACATTTAAATGTCATACATTTTACTTCAATTATCAATAAAAAGTTTTTGAAAATCAATGCAAATTGTGTTTTATTAGGTTTTAAAAAAAGGCACTCAATTTGAAACACCCTTTACAATAATAAAATCGGGGGATAGGTGTAGTGTTTATTGTGGATTTTAGTTCAAAGCCGAGTGGACAGTTTGGTCTCGGGAAAATTCGCATTTTTCGCTCTAACGTGCATATACGTCGTTTTATTTGGCTACAATGCATTTTTCTTTTTAAATCTAAAAATTAATATAAACAAAAACAAAAAATACGAGGATGTGCGCATTCGAGCGAAAAGTGGCACATTTCCGAGCGAGGGAGGCAAATGAAGCGCGACGCGGAGCGGCGCGCTTCATTTTCCCGAGATCGGAATGTGCCACTTTGAGCTCGAATGCGCACACTCGGTTTTAAGCATGATTCACAAAATTTAAGCCAATAAATTAGACAAAAAAATAATTTATTTGTTTTCTCTCACTCGCACCTACGAAATTAGCGTATCTTTTCGCTCACTTCCACTTATTGCTATGGTAAATACATTATTTGAACATAAAATCTATATTTACTGAACCAAATTTAATTTTTTGATTTGAAAGTGAAAAGATTAATTAAGGCAAATCAATAAATACGAGGATGTGCGCATTCGAGCGAAAAGTGGCACATTTCCGAGCGAGGGAGGCAAATGAAGCGCGACGCGGAGCGGCGCGCTTCATTTTCCCGAGATCGAAATGTGCCACTTTGAGCTCGAATGTGCACACTCGGTTTTAGGCTCGATTACCAAACGTCCCGTTTTAACAAAAAAACAATTGTACACGTTAGTTATACCCCACCTAGTACACGGAAGGTTAAACATAGAAATAGGTTTAAACTCGTATGAAATTCAACTCACATACCCACACACGATTAAGAGTTTACAGGGTTAAATATTAATAAAGCTAATGAATCAAACCATAAATCTTAATATGGTTAGAGAGAAAAACCAACCTAAATTTTAGGGTAGACATAAATTGTAGATTGGCCGCGTGGTCAGCATTGACGTCGAAAATTTAAATGAGGACCGTTATTGCTACGTAGCCGAATTAAATCCGTTATTGTCTTATTTACGTTAAAAACGGTGAAGATAATGAGCGAAGTGACTAAGCGCCTTTTTACAACATTATTAAGGATGATTCACGACGCACTCACTTCTCGCAGCACATCTTAGCACGTGTGTCGTCACGTGGGTGGACAGTGACATCATCCCCACAATGCGTCTTATCAAGGGAATTAATATGTGTGTAGAACGAGCTTGTATCTTGGTTTCATATACAATTATTTCATTGAGAGATCAAGCGCCTTTGTCATTGTAATTGGTACTGCACGCCGACCCACGTTTTACCAATTATATTGCTCGACCGTGTAATAAATGCAATTGCAAGTGAAAACGTGATCGCCCAACATGCTCTAGTAAGCAATCGCTATTGCCTTGTTTATTGCCCGCACGATAAATAGTTCGCCGAAAAAAATCGGGCTCCCCAAAATGTCCACTATGGCGATTTTTGGCAAAAGTCGCTCATTTTAGATTAAGAGCAACTCCAAGAATCTTAATCTAGATCGCGCTTGTTTTAAACCGCCACCTATGAAAACAAAACTGTTTATAAGGGATGGTTCAAATTTCCAAAAAATAAAACACAAATCTTAGCCTTTAATTTTTTCAAAAATTGTCAATTGCACACCCATAGTTCTTTAAGTCTAGCCGAAGGCAAAAAGTTTGGGAATTTTAAAATTTTCAAGGTTTTTAAAGGTGCGTTCACAAATAACGGAGCTACGATTTTTTCAATGTTTAATTTTTTGTAGCGAAACCGAACCCAAAAGTTGACATTGTGCTCTATACCCATTTGGCATGGATCTGGGGGAAAAAAGTCTAAGGATACCAAAAACTGGGTCGTCTTGAACGATTGGAAAAAAATAAGGGAGCTACAGCCTTATTTTCAAGTCAAAGTGTAATGTTCGCATTATTTTTAATTTTTTAGTGTTGAAGGGGTAGCAGAAAAGAATGACTATGGACGTTATCAGATCATGAGGAGGTCTCAGAATTCCAAATCTAGGTCGGTTTTAGCCATTAGGCCAAAAAAAAGTGCTACGTGGCTTTATTTCCAAGCAAAAGTTTAAATTTAGCGAAATTTTGAGTTTTGTCAAAAAAATTTTGGAGTGAATGGTTAGTAGAAAAGAACATTTTCGGCTTTGGACATTTGGGGTTCATGGAAACGTATTAAATTTTTAAAATAAATTAATTTTCTAATTTTTTTTCTCGAAAAAAAAAGTAAAGGGGTTAACCTTCTTTTTCCTCGATTTTGGCCAATTTTGGAGGTTTTTGAGTTTGGATCAAACGAAATTCGCAAAGAGCACCGAAATACAACGTTTTAAATATTAAAATTTCTTCTAAATTTACACTTTGAAAGTTTCGAGCGCGTTTTTCTGCCCGATTTAACATTGGGCCTTAATTGTATTTTTGCCCAGTCTGAGACCTTAATCAACGAGCTTTCAAAATCTGATAATATCGCCAGAAATAACCCAGCTAAAACATAAAACACAAGTGTGAGTCTCCAAGCCCGATTTTCTCGAAAATTTCATATAGCACTTCGATGGTTCCGAAGTCAAAAAGCCCGGCAATTTTAAATCTGCAAAGTTTTTCGACATCCGTTCGCAAATAACCGAGCTACGCTTTTTTAATATTTAATTAGGTCAGGTGTTATTTCAATGCAACTAATCACAAATACGTCTGTATATTTTCCATTTTTTTTTGCTCACCACGTATGTTTAGCGTTAGTGCGCCCCAAATCAAGTTCAGAGAAGGAAAACTAAATTGTTGGACACCCCTGCTCTAGATCTTGGAAAGCTATGAACATTTTTTAATAACGTAATTTGTTACAATTAAGAAATAGCACAACCGTGGTTGTCACTTTGCTTTAATTATTTTATAAAATATATCTCAATTATTCCTAACAACTAATTCTATTAATTTTATTAAAATGAATATTTATGAAGCTCTAAATGTAGCCAACTTAGCAGATACATTCCTTTAATAATTAATCGCGTTTTTAAGTGGTCGCTAGACGTTAGTTTAAATTTCCTATACGTCCATGTTTATAGAAAACATTCGATTTGTTTAATGGCATTAATTAAGAGCCGAAAAGAAAATTGATATCGTAAAATTTACAAATTCGACGGGAGCGAAGTAGAGAATTAACGGTAATAAAAATAGTCGTTCCTTATAATTTTTAGGTTTCTGGTAATATTAATAAAATTAATTCTTTTCGAAATTAGTCGAGAAGTGAAATACGTGCGATTTTTTCCCGCGGCGTGTTTCCCACCTGAATTTGCTTTTGGCGCATGCAAATATATGTTTTGCATATAAATTCTGGGAAGAAGTGCGCTCTTAAACTTCCATAAGCAAAGGTGGTAGAATTTGAGGGGCAAGACGCCCCTTCGCGCCGCTTTTTCTCACCGAGAACCTCGAAAGGGGGAACGCATTTGAATATTAGACTGGAACGTATGCAAAGTAATCTTGCAAATTGAAAGTTCATTCAAATAAGCCGTAATGCGCCGTAGTTCTGATTTAACCCTTTTAGATTTTCCTTTTCGTTCTTTCGTATGGCTATGTTCGAGTGCCAATATGCAAAGAAGTTGACCGTGGGAAGACAAATATAAATCCGAACTCTTCGGAGCCCACTTGGGTGGAATGTTTATCAGAAGCGATAATTGGGCAGGTGTGGCTCTTTATGTACTAAACATCATTTGGAAATTTCCGATTAATATTTTCGTTCAAAACGACCAACGAAACTGTATCGTTTTCTTTGACCGAGGATCGGGCTAAAATTGCGTTTATTTATCGTTTTAATAATTCGGACCAATTGGCTTTTTACGATTTGGTTTTTGATGAGGAGAAATTAAGCCCGTTGAAATTTGGAATCGATCAAATAGATATCTGCGTGTCTCGGTAAATTTTTTAAAAATTATTTAGGTACTATTGAAAACTTTTTTAATTAATACAGTCGAACCCAGGTTTTCGTTTTGGATCAATGAAGCAAAAGACAATTTTAGATTACTTTCAATCGAACAATAAATAAGATATAAATAACCATATTACTTAGAAACTTAATAACAATAAATAATGTTAATGATTTTTTATAAATTTTGGTTAGTTTGTATAAAAGATAGTAAATATAGATATTAGGATGGTCGTTAAAAATTTAATTTCTTCCGACGCCCTAAAAAAACCTTCCGTTTAATGAAAAAATACGGAGGAATTTTTTTAAAATTTTTTTAACAAAATTAACACGTGCCTTACGACAATCAAAGTTAATTTTTGGATAAAATTGTATTTTTTTGTATGTATCTCTTAAAGTATAAGGATTTGAGAAAAAGTTATGGAAGCATTTTGTAGGAAATTTAATTCTCTACAAAAAAGGTCTTTCCCATTTTCTTCATAAAATTCATATTTATAGAGATATTCTTAATAATAAATTCATTAACTTCATATAGTCAACATTTTTGACCCTCAAACGTCATTCTTTCTTAAATATATATAATTTCGTAAAACTATAATAAATTCTAGTTGTTACAATTTTTTTTAATTTCAGAAAAAATTCCCCCTTATTTTTTCATTAAAAGGAAGGTTTTTTTGGGGCGTCGGAAGAAATTTAATTTTTAACGACCACCCTAATAGATATGATATATACACACGAAACCATTTAACTGAACTTTTTTTGATAACTCGAATTATTTTTAGTTTCCCTTCAACTTCGACTTATCGAGGTTTGACTGTATATTCAATATAACCACGTGTAAAAATTAATATAAACAAATACGACGATGTGCGCACTCGGTTTTAAGCGTGATTCACAATTAACAAGGTAAAAGGAAAGAATTAAAATGTCCAATCAATCAGGAAAAAATGTTAAATATACACGTTTATAAAAATCTATTAGGATTTGCACCAAATTAAATAAATTTAAATATAATTAATAATTGTAGTATCTCTGACATAATTTTTTGATATAATTAGTTGTAGTAGAATGCACTACAATTTATTAATTATTTATATTTCAATGCAATGGTAAATATTTAACATTTTTTCTTTAATGCATATTTTTTTGCTTACTAATTTTTACTTTAAATATTTTTTTTTAATTGTTTTAAGATATAAAAAAGTATATCAGAAATTGAGTTGAATACTTCTTGAAAAATGAAAAATACAACTAAACTAGTATCTTTAAATCAAATAACAAAATTCTTCTAATTATCTCGAACCTCATCTCAAAAAATTGACCATATTTCTCATGGGACTATTGCTACACCAGTGCTTCTCAACCGCCACTAAAATGTATAATGTACCCAATTCCGTTTTTCCATGCGGGCACATGGGGCTTGAACCCAGGGCCCCCGGCTTGACGGGCGCCCCAATATTTCGAAAATTTTCGAAAAATCGCGAAGCTAAATCTTTAGTTTAATTTTTTAATTTTTCTAAAAGGGCCCCAAATTCTAAGACGGCTCAGAATGTACCCCTTACTTCTTGGTACCCAATTCTTCTCAACGCCATAAAAGTCGTTATTTCAATATGGAGCAACGCCATAATATTTTTTTTATTGCTCACGAAACGAAACCGATTAATAAAATTAACTGACACATACAGATGGCGGTAATTGTAAATATAACGATACCATTAAACAATTTAATAAGGAACAAATTAAAAAGTCGAGAAGGACACCTCGGAAGGCGCTCGGTGCGAAAACACTGGTAGCAATCAATAATTGCTGATATTAATAGACAAATTAAACGAATATAATTTCGAAACACACTTATCGTTATTAGAAATTATAAATCATAATACACCTTTAACGAATCGAGTCGATTAACTTTGTTCCGAATAATTTGCACTGGCGAGAAAGAATATATCGTTAAAATTGCACATAGCCAGCGGATTTTTTTCTCTTCTAAATATTTATGTACGCTAACTGAGCACTTGTACACTGTCATTAAATGCTTGTGGTGAAATTCAAAACAAAGATATAAACTTTAATGGCATCCAAAGAGCACTAAACTGTAAACCACTGCCTATTTAAAGAAGGCAACGAACCGAGGCCACAAAACTAATTGCTATTAAGTTATTTTTATTTTTTAATAATTATTTGTACTACCGCTCATTATCGGCGAGCTGGGACTTTAAGAGCGGTTCATTCGATTAAGCTTCCGATGACCGAACTGAAATTTTCGAAGCGTTTTCTTCCCTTGGGACAAATTTAGAAACAAACGCGATTGGTGATATAAGATTATTTTAAACAATTTATTATCTTAATAAAGGAGTTGTTTTTCGTCTGACATATCTATCTATCTGCACCTCTAATAGGCGTCTATTAAAACGACAGCTACTTATTTATATAAATGACAGCTATTAGACAAGAACAATCGTTTTATTTAGCTAATCAATTAATTAAAAAACTGCATATCCTCCATTCGTTAGTTCAGAATGCAATTCTTGGCCTGCATCGGTTTTTTTTCAATTGAAGAATCGGGTTTTATTGAATACAGTAAGACCCCGTTTAACGCGGGCGGTGTGTTCCAATACGATTAAGCGCTAAACGAAACGGCTTTAAACGAGATCACTTTGAAATATGTCGCAATAAGTTGAATCGACGTAAATTGGGCGTTATATCAAATCGAGGAAGCGTTAAACGAGGTCTTACTGTACAATACGATTTAAATCGTGGTTTTTCCACGTTTGTCGTTTTTTAAATTCTTGAAAAGACAATTTATTTTTGATTTTTGAAGTCACACTTTGTTTGGCGCGTTGAGAACAAAATTTTAGGAAGCAACGGAAATTGCGCGCGCACGCTGACTAAAATTAAACAGTGCAAAACTTCATACCTTTAGGGGAGTGAATTAATTGTTGTGAATTATGCTTAAAATCGAGTGTGCGCATTCGAGCTCAAAGTGGCACATTCCGATCTCGGGAAAATGAAGCGCGCCGCTCCGCGTCGCGCTTCATTTGCCTCCCTCGCTCGGAAATGTGCCACTTTTCGCTCGAATGCGCACATCCTCGTATTTATTGATTTGCCTTAATTAATCTATTCACTTTCAAAGCAAAAAATTAAATTTAGTTCAGTAAATATAAATTTTATGTTCAAAAATTTATTTACCATAGCAAGAAGTGGAAGTGAGCGAAAAGATATGATAATTTCGTATGTGCTAGTGAGAGAAAACGAATAAATTATTTTTTTGTTTAATTTATTGGCTTAAATTTTGGTAATCGTGCTCAAAACCGAGTGTGCACATTCGAGCTCAAAGTGGCACATTCCGATCTCGGGAAAATGAAGCGCGCCGCTCCGCGTCGCGCTTCATTTGCCTCCCTCGCTCGGAAATGTGCCACTTTTCGCTCGAATGCGCACATCTTCGTATTTATTAAATTTCTTTATATTATTATTCGTGTAGGCATTTGATGATCCACTTTCTTAATATTTTTTTTGGAACCCGGTATAATAATTTGTTTTATTCGTTTGGTTTTGACTTTTCACTACGGTCCTGTAATCTTTTAATATATTCGGGAATGGAATTTTTCGAAATACGTGATAAACAACTTTCGAGGCCGGAAACAGATATCGATTTTCGGTTATCGCAAGGCTTATTCATTCTTTACAGTTGTGTTTTCACTTTTGTAGTATAAACACCTTGTTTTGTTGTACAGAGCTAAATTTATTATTTCTTATTAAATTAATTAATCTGTTATCATTTATAATTAAACAATGTGTTGGTGCATTAAGAAGAGCAGTTTCAAAAAAATCCTGTAAGTTTTCTTACCTTTTTAATCCATCACATGACGCGCCCCCCAGTTTGGTAAACACTGGATTAACCCCTTTGCTGGAATTGAGGAAATAAATTTAGGTAATGGCTTTACTTTAAATTTTTACGGGACGTTCTAAGGACCCCAAACCGACATGGCCGAAACCATTCTTCCCTGCTCCACCTTCAACCCCCAAATTTTTCGAGAAATCTAAATAAATCGAAAAAAATACACTTCGGCTCAAAAAATCAATCGTAGCGCGCTCATTTTCTATCCGATCATTAAAAGCGACCAGGAATCGGAATTCTGAGACTTTTTCCCATAAGATATCGCCAAAATCGGCATAGGGCGCAATTTTAATTTTTTGAGTAATTAAGGTTTAAAGTTTTTTCTATACTAAATATTACGTTAAAAAAATTGTACCGCCGTTATTTGTGGACGGATCTTTAAAAACTATACAGATTCGGATTTGTCAGATATTTTGGCATAAGATACGGTTAAAATACCATAGGGGTGCTATTTGAAATTCTTGAGAAAAGTCGGGTCGAAAAGTCCGACTTGTAATAATTATTTTCTAAATTTCCACTTTGAAAAATCGTAGCTCGGTTATTTCTGAACGGATCGCTAAAAACTTTTTATATTCTGAAAGCCCGTTTATCTTATTGTAAGATCAGCTAAAAAAATCACCAGGGCTCTATGTTAAGTGTAGGAGAAAAACGCGTTCGAAGCTCGCAAAATGTAAATTTTGCGAAAACGTTTATTTTTCAAAATGCTGTCTTTGCGAATTTCGTCAAATCCTTTCATTTCTGAACGTTTTCAACCCCTACAAGTCGGAATCTGATCATAACTTAAAACCCTAAAAATCGCCAAAAATGGGGAAAAACATGGATTATCCCCTTGCGTATTTTTGAGGAAAAAAATTTTAGGTAATGGATTTGCTTCAAATTTGTACCTGACGTTCCTATGGACCCCAAACAGACATATCCGGCGGTATTCTTCCCGGCTTTCCTTAAACTGCCAAATTTTTCGAGAAAACTAAATAAATCGAAAAAAATACACTTCGACTCATAAAAAAAATCGTAGCGCTCTCATTTTTGATCCGATCATTAAAAGCGACCCGGATTCGGAATCCTAATCGTTTTTATTGAATTTGTTTAAATTGCCTTTTTGATTTAAAAAGAAAAATAGTAATGTGTTCAAATTAAACGACATATTAATATTAATATTAATTTTAATTGTACCAAAACAAAGCATCCGATACTAAAAAATAAAGGTTTACTAATACAGTGGTAGTAAATTATAATAAAAAATTCAGAAAATTAAAACTAATTTTTTTTTATAATTTAGAACTTTTTTTAAATCGACTCTACAAAAATAAATAAATTATTTACAATACTCAAATCGAAATTCAATGTGTAGAGACTTTAAAAAACAACTCATGACATAAATTGAAGTGGTCGCTGCAACAATGTGAGCCAAATTAGTAATTTTTTATATGTGCTCTAAAAAAATTCAAAACTCTGCAATTATTCATTTTGTACCAACATATTTAATTAATCGACTTGTACGTTTAAAGCTGGACGATTAATAATAATTCAAAGCGATCTAAAATCTAACAAAACGAGACGTACTATAAAATTAAAAGGCTCCTTAAATATTTGAGCTGCTACTTAAAATTTGTGATGATATCGCGCTCGGCACAGGACCATATCACTCTAAATAATTCACGCCTTCGCACACTTTTTTAAATTTACATTAAACGTCTGGCACAGATAAAAGTGAGAAAAGAGGCCCTTATCTGTATTTCGGCTTTTCGATCGTCGTAGTATGTGGTGTTCGTTTTGATGCTCTTCTCGAAAGCTCTAACGTCCTCCGTAAATTATTTCAATATCATTTTAACGCTAATTATTTTGACCGAACGTCCGTTTAAAGAGGAAAAAACTGGTCCCCCGTAGTCTGTCAGCGTGAAATTAAACGGATCCAGAAAAAAAATGGAGAAAATTACGGCGCCGATTATATATTTTTATTACGTTTTTATTCAGATTTGAAATCTAAATAACTTGTTGACTTGTCCGTAATTTCAATTAAACGGATATTAAAATAGATTTTTTTTTTTTGAATTGTGATTCACTCGTGTTCTTATTTTGTGTCTTGTGGAGTCGTCGTGTCTCCACATTTTTTTCTCCGAAATCGAAAAATGCTTAAATAGATTGTTTAATTTTTTTCGTTCATCTAGTGAAATTTTTTTAATACTTTTGAAAATGAAAATATCATTTTTTTTACATTTTTAATTATTTAAATCGATTATTTAATTTTTCGTTTCCTGAAACATAAACTATTTTTTTCTTAATAATTTTGATTGTTGAAATAATTAATATTTCAGTATCTTTTGAAAATTGTCAAAATACAACAATTACCACCAATAATGAATGTTTCTTTCAACACCAATTAAACATTATTATTAAAATTAATTTTATTTTACTTATAATTATGCATTCCTTTTTTCAAAAATTTACAGACGTAAATAGATATATCTACTATAGTTAATTATGAAACTTATTATTATTGTGATGATTAATATAATTATATACTTTCTTCATCTGGGAATTAATAATTTAGTGATCTAATCATTCTTTACATGATTTGTTATCGTTTAATGTATCGTGTTAAAATAAAATTATGGTTTATAAGAGAAATAAATTTTAATAATGAATAATAATAATAATATTTTAATAATAGAAAATTGGTGTTAAAAAAAAATATTTATTATATATACGATTAGTTATTGGGTATTTGGACAATCAAATTAGATATTACATTTTCAAAAGTCGCAACGTTTCGTCGTTTACTATAGCTGGTGTCATTTCATGGCGCTTTCGCTCTAAAATCAAAATTTTCGATAAAACAAAATAAATTTAAAAAAATATCCCTTGTCTCACAAAAAAAATCGTAGCGCCCTTATTTTCGATCCAATCATTACAAGCGAAACGGATTCGGAATTCTGGGACTTTTCTACATGAAATACATGTAAAAAAGTATAGGGCGCTACCAAATATGGTGCAACGACTTATTTAACAAAAAAAATTAGTAGAATAGCAAATAATTAGTTATTTAAAAAAAATTCAGTTAATTAAAAATTACATTATACAAATTTAAAATTAAAAAAAATTATGAAAAATGAAAAAAATTCAATTTCTGTTCGATTAAAAGTATATGAGTAGAAATTAGATACATGATCTAAAAAAATATAAAACGCGAATTTTTTTCTTGCCGATCTCTGGTACTCACACCGCAATTGATGCGACATAGTAGAATTAGTGTGTGGCAAAGGGAAATTTTGGATTGACCCATTTTTTCCGTCGTTAATCGTCAAACAGGTACATTAAACGTTGTTGCCCTGTCATATTGACACGCTATCTGCAGATGGTGTCATGCGATCTTAAAACACCATGTCATTAGATAATCATAGGTATTTAAACAACGCTAGGTGCAAACTATGAACATTTTTAGAACGACATAAACGAAAATTAATAGCTTTCTGCCACTCAAATATAGGTGTCTAGACTTCCCACTATTTTATATTTAGTGTTTACTAATCTACGAAAAAATTTCACTTATAACGTTCCTCGAATTTTTTCTTGGGACTTCGTTAATTGCATTCTTCGTAAAAAGCGTCTCGTTAATTACATTTCTATTTTTTTTTCTGTATAAAAAAATCTCACAATGGCAATAATTAAAATCGCTTTTCGGTCGCTGTTCGCTTTTGAATCGAATCGAAAAGCAAATCTAACTAATTTTACAATACATTTATTCGGTATGAGGTCTTAATTTGTTAAGCTTTTCGAATAGTTTTAGATCTATTCTCGTTTTGACGTTCGTTATAAGTGGTTATTGATTAATAACTTTTACAGTAATTATTCGTTCTTTTTGACCGTACTACAAATAAGAATTTTGTAGGTTTGGGTCATTGCACTCGATTTTTATAACATTATTTTATATGTATTGGCGGAGATTTAAGACAAAATGAAACGAGGTTATTAAAAAACAATTAACTTTTTCCGAACCTCAAATTTCAAGTGGCTGCGCTATTACTTTACTCAAAAACGAGTTTCTTATTAGATAGCTGCTTTTAATACTTTCGTGTTGCATTTGCGCTATTGTCCAAGGCTAGAGCCATATAATGTTCCCAGTTCTACCGTGCAACGGAAAAAAGTCCGTTTCCAGAGTGCCAACGAAAAATATCTATAAAAAAAAACCGGTGCGTGTATACTGCTCGTCAAGAGAGAATGGACATGGGAAGTTAAAGTTCTGAAAGTTAGAGGACCAATCTTACATTAAATTTATGACAATAAAATGTTGTATTAGAATTTAAAAGATATAATATTTTATTTTTTATATTGTCATTATACTAAACGTTTTTTAAGAGATGATTGTAAAGGGTCTTTCAAATTGAACGCATTTTTTTAGAACCAAATAAAACACTTTTCTAGTGGTTTTAGAGTCGACACTAGTGGTCTCTCGAAAAATATTCTGGCAACACTGCGTAAAAAATAAAGTCTGTAGAAACAATCCACAATTGATTCTTGAACTAAAGAATGAAAATAATCGTGTTAGTGGTGAAATAGGGCCTCAATTATGTCGAAATCCAAAATTTGGCAAAAGAGTGAACGTGTGTGGAGCTACAAGAGGTGGTCATTTAACGGATATTATTTTTTGACGTTTAAATGTCATACATTTTACTTCAATTATCAATAAAAAGTTTTTGAAAATCAATGCAAATTATGTGTTTTATTAGGTTTAAAAAAGGCGCTCAATTTGAAACACCCTTTACAATAATAAAATCGGGGGATAGGTGTAGTGTTTATTGTGGATTTTAGTTAAAAGCCGAGTGGACAGTTTGGTCTCGGGAAAATTCGCATTTTTCGCTCTAACGTGCATATACGTCGTTTTATTTAGCTACAATGCATTTTGCTTTTTAAATTAAAAATGAATATAAACAAAAACAAAAAATACGAGGATGTGCGCATTTGAGCGAAAAGTGGCACATTTCCGAGCGAGGGAGGCAAATGAAGCGCGACGCGGAGCGGCGCGCTTCATTTTCCCGAGATCGGAATGTGCCACTTTGAGCTCAAATGCGCACACTCGGTTTTAAGCATGATTCACAAAATTTAAGCCAATAAATTAGACAAAAAAATAATTTATTTGTTTTCTCTCACTCGCACCTACGAAATTATCGTACCTTTTCGCTCACTTCCACTAATTGCTATGGTAAATACATTATTTGAACATAAAATCCATATTTACTGAACCAAATTTAATTTTTTGATTTGAAAGTGAAAAAATTAATTAAAGCAAATCAATAAATACGAGGATGTGCGCATTCGAGCGAAAAGTGGCACATTTCCGAGCGAGGGAGGCAAATGAAGCGCGACGCGGAGCGGCGCGCTTCATTTTCCCGAGATCGGAATGTGCCACTTTGAGCTCGAATGTGCACACTCGGTTTTAAGCATGATTCACAAAATTTAGGCCAATAAATTAGAAAAAAAAATAATTTATTCGTTTTCTCTCACTCGCACCTACGACATTATCGTATCTTTTCGCCCACTTCCACTTATTGCTATACTAAATACATTTTTTGAACATACAATTCATATTTACTCAATTAAATTAATTTTTTTGATTTGAAAGTGAAAGATTCACAATAATTAATTTACTTTCTTAGATGGCCAACTTCAACTGCTGACTTTTTATTAGCTGCGCGCGCGCAACTTCCATTGCCTGCTATAATTTCACTCCCAACGCGCCCAAAGAAGTATAACTTCAAAAAAAATTAAACGGCCGCACAAACGCGCACTATACACAATGCAAAAAAAATTAATTTGAAACGGACATTAAATTTTATAACTTCCTACTCAATTAGTGTCATTAAACATGCAAATTCCAATAGCAATTAAGTGCAATTTTGGAAATACAGGAACATTTGATCGGTCACACCTAAACGTACGCATTAAATTTTTACCGAAGCGGCCATTTAATAATTTAGAGCTCAATTTAAAATTACCGTTTTGCTTTTATTTCGAAATTAGTATTTTCATTCGAACTTCTATCGGCGAGCTCGCTAATTAGTAGATTGAATGGCTCACTCAACGACAGGGGCCGTTCCTATAATTATTATCATAATTTTTCGTGCAGGTAACAGGTGAAACATATTAAAAATTTGTGTGATACCCGCCATTATTACTTCCTGGATAATTAACTAATAAAAAGGATAATTCATTCGTGTCCACTTTCAATCAAGACGTTTATGGGAAATTCCGCGCATTCTTTCATCATCAGTTTTCGAAGTCCTTCCCGTCAGAAACCATTTCTAATTAACTTCCATAGCACTAATTGAAGAACCGGCCAAAACACAACACGGTAAGGAAAGAGTGCGCACTCGATTTACTCGATGTGCGAATGGTCCAAGTCCGAAACCGAGACGATTCTCCTGTCGAATGCCCAATTTAAATAATCACTAAATCCTAATGTGCTTTCGCAACGATGTTGACGGCTATACAATTGAATAATAACTTTAAGTAATCCGTAAGCTTCGATAGAAGTCATGGGAGTGGTCGTCAGTTACACTCGTCCAAATCCAAAACCTTTTCAGGAGTTCAACGAAACTCCGGGCATCCGAACTGGTCCAGTTGCTTCCATATTAAAATGAGCCGATCGGCATTGAAATAAGCACACGTACGACACTGGCTCTCTCGTTTCGTTATACGTGCGCCGATTACTGTTCCACTACGGTTTTCGAACTTCTCGCACGTTTTCGTACGGATTTTTGGGAAATATGGGTGGAAAAACAGGAGCCTGATTTAATTCCGAAAACACATTGGAATTCACCCAAAAAAAAATGTAGGAGAAAGTTGTCTAAATTGCGTCACCTACTTAGAGAACTTTTTTTATGTTTATTAATTAGAATTATCTATTTGGGAAGTATATTGGCTATAGTACTGTCCGCTTATAACAAACCCGCCTATTGCAAACTTTTGTTTATAACGAACCAATCTATAGGTATAGCTTTTTCGAAAATAACAAACTCGTTCTTAACAAACTTTCGGATATAGCGAATCTTAATTTAATAAAAGATAAACAATGAAGGTACTATACATAAAAATAGACATTTCTATTGAACAAATGGAAAAAGAGCCATTTCGACATGTTTTAGTGAAGTTCTCTGTAAATAAGACAATTGAGATTTTAAATCTGGGCGTTTGCGTGACTTCGTGCAATTTTATTAAAGCAATATTAAAAATATTAATAACCAATATATAATTAAATGTATAAAAACTTTTCAAAGATCATGCCCTTAACTTCAAAATAAAAAAAGAAAAGGGCCAATAATATTTTTAGTTTAAAATGTTAAAAATAAATAATAATTGTATAAATTTGCGATGTCCCCTCTATCGTCCGGCCTATACCCTCTATCGGCCACCTTTACGGAAATTATATAAATTACAAAATCAATCAATATTTAATACAATTTGTTTTGAAAAAGTAATTATTATTATTAGAAAATAAATAGAATAGAATATAAGAACATTTTTAATTATTCTTATTATTTATTTATTAGTTAAAGTATTTTTTTCTTTTTTAGTATTCTTTTGACTGTGCATTCAAAGCCAATTTTATTGTACCTATGCTCGGCCACCTTATTTTTAGTTTAAATTAATAAAAAATTATTAATTTGTTTATTTTTTTAATTATTTTACACTATAGTAATTAAATCAAAAATATTTTTTGATTTTATAGTTGTTATTTTATATTTAATATCATTTGTGAAAAAAACCTTAACCTACCTTTTAAGAAATCATTGTCGTAGCAAATTGATGAACTAATTTTTTATTTTTGGTTTAAAATCACTATTTAAACTACGTTTATATTATATTTTATTAAATACAACGTTTTAATATTTTTTTAAACGTTGTTCATTGACTTGTAATAATGCATTTCAAAATTGTTGGCGAAGTGGCCGGTAGAGGGGCCATTTCCGGTAGAGGGGTCCCTTACCTTATGTCAAATAAAAAAAAAAAAAAATTTATACAACTAGTATGCATTGTGCAACTTTCCACTAATTTTTTTTAAAATCTCATTCGTGGTAACTTAGAAATTTGCTCAAAATTGACGAAGTTTTGGACACAATACAAAACCGAATAAGAATTTTGGTGGAAATTCGAAGCGTCCAACTTTTATGAATGGTTCGTCTAGGAGACTGATATCTGGACCGCCCTGTCGGGAGGCTGATTAATATACGACCCAGCGCGGTTCGGAACTTTTTGTTTGGCAATATTCAAAAGAGGGGCAGAAGCTGGTTTGATTTAATGGGTTAGAGAAAAAAAGCCCATGCGGTTGTCAACCAGGTGATGCGGGTCGCTGGGAGCTGCGCTATGCAAAATAGACTTCCATTTACTATTCTTCGGACGATTTCCACGATCATAATGCGAAAACCTATCGGGTAATCAAATACATCTCGAAATTTAAATAGCAAATTTTTTTTCGGCAGCCACGGACCGTTAGTAAATGTATGCCCCGTTGAAAAAGTATTTAACTTTTTAAATTGCATCGCTCGGAATCTGCTTAGGCACGTTATTATTTTAATTAGTGATACGGAGATTTTAATTATTTCGATGCGAAGACTATTGTATGAAAATTTGTAGAGCAATTAAACTAATTATTTTGAAGTAATTGACTTTTGTCACGGAAGTTAGTGCTTGTTTTCGAAGCTCTTCGCGTTCGCCATCTCGCTCTATTTTCGTTACGTTTACGACGTCCTGCCATGCGAAAACGTAAACAAAACTCAATTTAAGTGGCACGATCTCGGAAGAGATGCTTGGTCATCTTAACAACAATATTATTATTAAGTCTGAATCGCGTTTTTTCGTTTTTTGGCCACCTTTTTTTTTTAGCGCGCCCATAAAAAAGTGTTTACACGAAAGAGCTTTTTGTAATTGAAATTAACGAAGTAAAAAATTAGACTAATAATAATTACAACGCGCAAAATGGGCAATTGCACACAACTCAACGTCTTTTTATTTCTCATTTTGGAAATTAACATTTTGGTTCACTTTTGTTGTTTTTTTGAAAATTTTATTTATGTTAATGAAAGAGCTCCGATTTGCTTTTTTTGGTGTTTGCCAAAAAAATTATTTATTGTGCAAAAAAACTAAGTCCTTGCTTTGTGGTCGATTCGAGAGACGTACAGCCCTCGAAATTGATTTGCGTACGGCCCCTTTTTATTTTTGGAGTGGTGTTTAAATTTTTTTTGGAATCAGAAACGTTTTAATCTTCTAGGTGGGGTACAACTAACGTGAACAATTTTTTTTTAATTAAAACAGGACATTTGGTAATCGAGCTTAAAACCGAGTGTGCGCATTCGAGCTCAAAGTGGCACATTCCGATCTCGGGAAAATGAAGCGCGCGCTCCGCGTCGCGCTTCATTTGCCTCCCTCGCTCGGAAATGTGCCACTTTTCGCTCGAATGCGCACATCCCCGTATTTATTGATTTGCCTTAATTAATCTTTTTACTTTCAAATCAAAAAATTAAATTTAGTTCAGTAAATATGGATTGTATGTTCAAAAAATTTATTTACTATAGCAATAAGTGGAAGTGAGCGAAAAGATACCATAATTTTGTAGATGCGAGTGAGAGAAAACGAATAAATTATTTTTTTGTGTAATTTATTGGCTTAAATTTTGTGAATCGAGCTTAAAACCGAGTGTGCACATTCGAGCTCAAAGTGGCACATTCCGATCTCGGGAAAATGAAGCGCGCCGTTCCGCTTCGCGCTTCATTTGCCTCCCTCGCTCGGAAATCTGCCACTTTTCGCTCGAATGCGCACATCCCCGTATTTATTGATTTGCCTTAATTAATCTTTTTACTTTCAAATCAAAAAATTAAATTTAGTTCAGTAAATATGGATTGTATATTAAAAAAATGTATTTACCATAGCAATAAGTGGAAGTGAGCGAAAAGATACGATAATTTTGTAGGTGCGAGTGAGAGAAAACGAATAAATTATTTTTTTGTCTAATTTATTGGCTTAAATTTTGTGAATTGAGCTTAAAACCGAGTGTGCACATTCGAGCTCAAAGTGGCACATTCCGATCTCGGGAAAATGAAGCGCGCCGCTCCGCGTCGCGCTTCATTTGCCTCCCTCGCTCGGAAATGTGCCACTTTTCGCTCGAATGCGCACATCCTCGTATTTATTGATTTGCCTTAATTAATATTTTCACTTTCAAATCAAAAAATTAAATTTAGTTCAGTAAATATGGATTGTATATTAAAAAATGTATTTACGATAGCAATAAGTGGAAGTGAGCGAAAAGATACGATAATTACGTAGGTGCGAGTGAGATAAAGCGAATAAATTATTTTTTTGCCTAATTTATTGGCTTAAAGTTTGTGAATCGAGCTTAAAACGTTTTCGAGCTCAAAATGGCACATTCCGATCTCGGGGAAAAAGAAGCGCGCCGTTCCGCTTCGCGCTTCATTTGCCTCCCTCGCTCGAAATCTGCCACTTTTCGCTCGAATGCGCACATCCCGTATTTATTGATTTGCCTTAATTAATCTTTTCACTTTCAAATCAAAAAATTAAATTTAGTTCAGTAAATATGGATTGTATATTAAAAAATGTATTTACGATAGCAATAAGTGGAAGTGAGCGAAAAGATACGATAATTACGTAGGTGCGAGTGAGATAAAGCGAATAAATTATTTTTTTGCCTAATTTATTGGCTTAAAGTTTGTGAATCGAGCTTAAAACTTTTTCAACTTGAAAAGTACCTTCGTAACAACTCTAATGTAGCATCTCCTAACAGTTAATAATCCGTTATCACCAATATATTTAGAAAAAAAAATAGCAAACGTTGCAATGCGTCTAAGTGGATGACATATGTCATCCGCGCGACCAATGGAGGGTTAACGTATGACATGTAGGTATACAAGTTGGTTTTGATGAGTTTTTTAATGTTTTATTTAATAAGACATAAGGGTTGATTTGATAAGCGTATAGCCATCTAAATTAATTTACGTGTACCTCCCCACCCTTCTATTTTTTACGGGTAATATTTTTTTTTTATTTTAGAATCAAAAACGTTTTAACAAAGCTAATTTTCTTAACGGATAACATGTAGGTACTTATTAAAGTTAGTTTTTATGAGTTTTTTGATGCTTTGTTTATTAAAACATAAGGGTTAATTTGAGAGGTGTACAGCCATCTAAATTAATTTGATTACATCCCCTTTTATTTTTGGCAAGTAGATTAAATTTTATTTGGAATCAAAAACGATTTAACAAAGCCAAATTTCTTAACGTATAACATATAGGGTAAAAGTACCGGTTTTGGCCACGTTAGGCCCACTTTTAGACACTTGAGTAATTTTGATAATATAAATGAAAAAACATCATTGATGTTTCTATCGTAGTTAAAGACACATTAATTACACTTATAGCAGTATAGATAATTCTTATATATCGCATTTGTCAAATAAAGTGAAAAATGTTACAACTGGTACAGTGTCCAAAACCGGTGCTTCTGCCCCATATAAGTTAATTTTGATGAGTTTTTTAATGCTTCGCAAACAAAACTTAAGGGTTGACTTGAGAGGCGTACAGCTATCTAAATTAATTCACGTACACCCCCCTCCCTATTTTTTGCGAGTATTTTAAATTTTATTTGTAATCAATAAAGTCTTAACAAAGTCAAATTTTTTAACGTAAACATGTAGGGGAACCTCTTGTACCTTGGCCCTTTTTTTACTTATAACCTTTTTTTAAATTGTATTTGTAACAATTTGTTGACAAAATAAATTGCATCGTACTGGGGCACTAATAAGGTATTCATTATAAAATATTTGAAAGCATTAGCAACCGTTTACTCAAATTGCTATAAGATTTAAAAATTAGTGGATCTATGACCTAGGTACAACAGAGGTGATGTACCTTGGCTCTATTCGCATTAAGCAAAATAAAACCCATTGTTCTATGAAAACTATATATTTATTTTTGGATTATGAGAACTACTAATGTTCTTCTTTGAGATGACACTAAAATTGTTTCAAAAATTGACAAAACTTTTCTCGTATACCAAAATTTTTCGTTAGACTTGCGAGGCATATTATCTGAAGCAAAATAAAAAAAAAATAAGACTTTATAACAAAGGTATATCTAAATTTTTATTTATTGCACGTCGATCTTAGGGACAAGGTACAATTTATTGACATTGACCAAGGTACAACACATAGACCCTTGATGTTTAAACTCAAAAATAAATTTAAATGAATATGGTGTGCCAAAATCAGACCCCTACTATGCAAACATTAATAAATGATATTTTCTTCACGATAAGCCATTTGTAATTAGGTAATAAATTCAATAAGATATTTAAGTAAAAAGAATAGAAAAAGACTTACTTTTTTTCGATTAAAAATTTCAATTGATCTCGTACATTAACAAAGTACATTGGCCAACTGCTGTTAACTTTACGTTAATGTCTGTCAATGTGGCATTTGAAATGTCGAAAATTACGGGTCACGAAAGCCCGCAAATATTAAAAAAAATTTAGATGCCCTAGTTACAAAGGGACCAAGGTACAACGGGTTCCCTTATAGAAGTTAGTTTTGAAGAGTGTATTAATACTTTTTAATAAAACTTAAGGGTTGATTTGAGAAGCGTACAGCCATATAAAGTAATTTGTGTACATCCCTCCCTCATCTTAGAAGGGCAGTTTAAATTTTATTTTGAATCAGAAACGTTTTCATTAAACGTATTGAATATAAAATGATGAGAGGCTTCATCGTTGTCGTAATATTTATGTCGAGTTTATGTTAAAAACGGTATCGGTTTTAATATCGACCGATCGAGTACGAAGGCGTTAAGAATAATAGTTGTACGTAACTGTGATATTAAATAACCCTAATAGACCCACGAAGCCGTTCTTATCTGAAGAATATCTATAGCAGCATGTCATAGTATTTTATAGGGCCATTAATATAACAGAATCTTTTAAAACATACCACATGAACGTTTGTTATTTCGTTAAAAAAATTCTCGGGATAATAATTTCGTTTTTCAAGTCACAAATTGCTGAAACTCTGAAACAGGTTTCGGTGCGCGTTCGACGGGGTCAACCACGTTCCGCCAGCGAGCGTTTGTCAATTATTAGCAGTTTTTGAGCTGTGGCCTCCTAAAAACGAATGTCATTACCAAAGTGGAACGGGCAGGACTACGTACGCTTTAAAAACTTTAAAAAAAAAAGCGATTCTGTGGGACGAATTTCACAATACACTATCGAAACCTGTTCGGGCTGCGTGAGTTGCATTCGTGATAAAAATGACCTACTATAGTATTACCATCATTCCGCTTTCTACAGAGCGGTAGTAATGTTATTATTGGTTGTGAATGGTCTTCGATGATGCAACTCGGCGACCATCTCTGCTGAAGAACGTCGAGGTGAAACTCTGCACCTGCCGTTACCGATTTCTTTTCGTAGTAAAATAAGCTATTCCTCGCTCATATGGTAAACGTTGCATATTTTGCGTGAACGTGAGTTACACTTTGTTGGGGCACTACCGGTGCTCCCAAATACAGCAAAGCTCGATTAATTACTTTCAGTTGCAATCGGAAAGCATTCATTTCTTTTGGAATCGATCAGGAAAATATTGGAGAATGCGAACATATGTTGGTTTTGAGCTAAATTCGTTCTTTAATAGTCTAGTTTTTTTTTATTATAACCGTTTTTAGGAATTCACTGCGAACACGGTGACTAGAACAGTCATTTAGCCATTTTTCAAAAATTTGAGTTTTACAGTTTTTAATTTGGCAATTTTGATAGGAAAAAAAATTATTACTTACTCTGATAGCTATGCTGAATTTTTTAAACATTTTTTGGGGTTATAATAAACAATAACAATTAATTGTGTCGCATGAAAACAGCCATTTAGCCATTTTTCAACTATTTCGGTTTTTACACCATTTAATTTAACAATTCTAATAGGAAAAAAAATATTTCTTTCTCTGATAGCTATGCTGGAATTTTTTAAACATTTTTGGGGTTATAACAAACAATAATAAATAATTGTATCGCATGAGAACAGTCATTTAACCATTTTTCAAAAATTTCAGTTTTTACAGCATTTAATTTAACAATTCTAATAGGAAACAAATTATTTCTTTCTCTGATAGCTATGCTAGATTTTTTTAAACATTTTTCGGGGTTATAACAAACAATAATAAATAATTGTATACCATGAGAACGGCCATTTAGTCATTTTTCAAAAATCTCGAGTTTTACAGTATTTAATTTGGCAAATCTACTAGGAAAAAAAATATTTCTTTCTCTGATACCTATGCTGGAATTTTTTAAACATTTTTCGAGGTTATAACAAACAATAATAAATAATTGTATCGCATGAGAAGTCATTTAGCCATTTTTCAAAGTTTCAGTTTTTACAGCATTTAATTTAACAATTCTAATAGGAAAAAAATTATTTCTTTCTCTGATAGCTATGCTGGATTTTTTTAAACATTTTTCGGGGTTATAACAAACAATAATAAATAATTGTATCGCATGAGAACAGTCATTTAGCCATTTTTCAAAAATTTCAGTTTTTACAGCATTTAATTTAACAATTCTAATAGGAAAAAAATTATTTCTTTCTCTGATAGCTATGCTGGAATTTTTTTAACATTTTTCGGGGTTATAACAAACAATAATAAATAATTGTATCGCATGAGAACAGTCATTTAGCCATTTTTCAAAAATTTCAGTTTTTACAGCATTTAATTTAACAATTCTAATAAGAAAAAAATTATTTCTTTCTCTGATAGCTATGCTGGATTTTTTTAAACATTTTTTGGGGTTATAATAAACAATAATAAATAATTGTGTCGCATGAGAACAGCCATTTAGCCATTTTTCAAAAATTTCGAATTTTACAGCATTTAATTTAGCAATTCTAATAGGAAAAAAATATTTCTTTCTCTGATAGCTATGCTGGAATTTTTTAAACATTTTTTGGGGTTATAACAAACAATAATAAATAATTGTATCGCATGAGAACAGTCATTTAACCATTTTTCAAAAATTTTAGTTTTTACAGCATTTAATTTAACAATTCTAATAGGAAACAAATTATTTCTTTCTCTGATAGCTATGCTAGATTTTTTTAAACATTTTTCGGGGTTATAACAAACAATAATAAATAATTGTATACCATGAGAACGGCCATTTAGTCATTTTTCAAAAATCTCGAGTTTTACAGTATTTAATTTGGCAAATCTACTAGGAAAAAAAATATTTCTTTCTCTGATACCTATGCTGGAATTTTTTAAACATTTTTCGAGATTATAACAAACAATAATAAATAATTGTATCGCATGAGAAGTCATTTAGCCATTTTTCAAAAATTTCAGTTTTTACAGCATTTAATTTAACAATTCTAATAGGAAACAAATTATTTCTTTCTCTGATAGCTATGCTAGATTTTTTTAAACATTTTTCGGGGTTATAACAAACAATAATAAATAATTGTATACCATGAGAACGGCCATTTAGTCATTTTTCAAAAATCTCGAGTTTTACAGTATTTAATTTGGCAAATCTACTAGGAAAAAAAATATTTCTTTCTCTGATACCTATGCTGGAATTTTTTAAACATTTTTCGAGATTATAACAAACAATAATAAATAATTGTATCGCATGAGAAGTCATTTAGCCATTTTTCAAAAATTTCAGTTTTTACAGCATTTAATTTAACAATTCTAATAGGAAAAAAATTATTTCTTTCTCTGATAGCTATGCTGGATTTTATTAAACATTTTTCGGGGTTATAACAAACAATAATAAATAATTGTATCGCATGAGAACAGTCATTTAGCCATTTTTCAAAAATTTCAGTTTTTACAGCATTTAATTTAACAATTCTAATAAGAAAAAAATTATTTCTTTCTCTGATAGCTATGCTGGATTTTTTTAAACATTTTTTGGGGTTATAACAAACAATAATAAATAATTGTATCGCATGAGAACAGTCATTTAGCCATTTTTCAAAAATTTCAGTTTTTACAGCATTTAATTTAACAATTCTAATAGGAAAAAAATTATTTCTTCCTCTGATAGCTATGCTGGATTTTTTTAAACATTTTTCGGGGTGATAATAAACAATAATAATTAATTGTATAAAAAAGGAATGAAATATTAAAACTTATTTAATTTTGCAAATATTAATGAATTTAATTCAAGGGCAGTCTTTACACAATAAAATACGTTCAATTCTGCGCGCTACAATAGACCTTCGATAATTTTACAAAGTGTTAACGATTTATTAGTTTCCTAAAAATTGATACAATTAATTAAGTGGCGTCTAATGAAATGTAACATATTTAATTGCGCGTACTACAGTATACCCCCTATTACTTTATTGGGTATTAAAAATTAATTTATATTGATTTTCTTTTTTTGACGGGGTAGTATCGACTTACACAAACATATTTAGGACTGCTGATTTAAAGCAATGTAAATGGTTTAAATTTTGTTTACCTGCTGTACTTTTAACGGTCGACCTTTTTTTCGTTATCAACTTTTTATCAGTTTTATTTCGACTTTTGCAATTCCTATCAGTTGATTGTAAAAATTCGTTGTGTGCAGTTCGCATGTGGAGAATCGAGTGCCTTTGTTGTTAATTAAATTTACTTAATTATAATCATTTATTTATTATTATTTTAATTTTAAACGTGTGTTATAAGGCATCAATGTAAATTAGCGGTGAGTTTTTTGCAATCATATTAATTTTTTTAATTTCTATTAACTCATGCAATAAAATAGCACCATTATTAAAATAAGTGTCAATATTAATCGTTTGATACACTAACGTAAGAAATTTTAAAAGTTTTAAATTAAATAAAATTGCGTACAATACATAATCACACAATCAATATTTAAAAGGTACAAAGAAATCACTTTAAGAAAATTTTTGTTGGTAATATTATAATTACATTAATACAGATTTATTACACATATTAACTTGGCATAACGAAATGTGATCATATATTTTTTTTTAATTAAGACTTTGTTCCTTAAGAAAACCAGTCAACGTACTAATAGTTACAATTCGATTTTACATAAATTTCAATACAATATAAGTTTAGCTCTAAATTTTATTAATCAGCTGTATTTTAATCGCTTGGCCTTTTTCATAATCGACTCTTATCAATTTACTTTCGAATTCTAGTACTTTTATCAATTTGCTATGAAGCTTACACATTACCGTTGAACCACGTGTTTATCTATTATTTTTTGGTATTTCACTTCTGTTAATTGCGACAACCGAATTAATCTACTTAAAAAAAAATATGTACGTGTCCGTGATATTAATTAACACATTTGGATTGCGTGGCTCCGTTTGGCACGTTATAAATCTTTTTTTTTGTTTGGCAAAAAGCTTATGGTCTGCGCCTATTTTTACTGAGGTGTTAGCACCACAAAGCATTGGACTTTCATATGACTGCATCTTTCTACGGAATTAAATTTTTTCACATAAAACTAGCGAGTAGTACTTTGGCCGAATAAAATAACATAGTTTTACGCCAAGATGACGAGGCGTTCGGACCACACGCAAAGCGTTAACAAATACACGTGCATTGTGTATCTAAGAAGGTTGTCATTTTAAAATTCTAATGTAATTTTCTGGCGCCACAAATGTATATCTGTTGAAAGCTGTAACAATGTTTTCCTAAACAATTATCGCATGTGGTTGACACTTCCTGTAGAAAAAAATTCAACTGTAATTTCTTTAATTTTTTTCCTTACCACTAAATTAACTCGATGTGCTTTATTGAAGAAAATAAGAAAGGAAAAATTCTATTTATTTTCACAAGATACTAAATTCAAGGTAGATTCAAAAAGATAACAAAATTATTGTACAGTAAGACCCCGCTTAACGCAGGGAATACGTTTCAATGAATTTAAGCGCTGAACGAAAGGAGACATTTGGTGAGCACAACTACGGTTTTAAAATTACTTGAATTTTTTTAAAGTGCTAATTGTGGCGAAAAGCGGAGTGTGCACATTCGAGCTCAAAGTGGCACATTCCGATCTCGGGAAAATGAAGCGCGCCGCTCCGCGTCGCGCTTCATTTGCCTCCCTCGCTCGGAAATGTGCCACTTTTCGCTCGAATGCGCACATCTTCGTGTTAATTGGATCTAACTATATTAATAACAAATCTTCCAAATACAGATTTTCTATTCGAAAAAAGTTTTCGCTTGAAAGTGCACATACTCGTTCATAATTGAATTTGCCTGTCTTATTCTTCCTTACAAATAATATTAATTAAATCAAACTGAACTAAATGTACCACTTCTCGACTTTCTTTTAATTAAAAATTACGGTATTTTTACCAAAAACCACATTTCTCATTTAGTACTTTTGAACTAGATTAGAGGCGAGACTTTATCGTACATGAAAAAAAATATTTTAACTTTTTTCGAATTTTCACTCTTATTTCCCAACCTCTTTTTTAACATACTTCACCCAAGTCATTCTAAAATTTTGGTGCACCCCCTATTTAACATATAAATATTTTTTTATATTTAAAAATTGAATTAATCCATAAATGAAGTCTAATTACAACAGTGTATACAAAATGTGTCTTAAAACTAATATGTTTATAATTTTTACAAAAATGAAAGTTAGCCAAAAATATTTGGAGACATTAAATTTGCCATATAAACCTTCAACAATCTGCAAAAGGTAATATAATAATCAACTATATGGCTCACTTCAGAAAATTTGACTCATATACAATTTTAATTAATCAAAAATGGGAATTAGTAAACATTCGAAAGTATACCTGAAAATATTTTTATCAAGCTCGTTACAATTAGGCGTGCGGAAGAGCACCACGATAACTTCTCAAAAGGAATAAAATATCTAACTTTTTTCAAATATAAAATATATCTAATTTATTCGATTTTTAATTTTTTGAATTGAAGAATAAAATAATAATATAGGTAAATCCGCTAAATACGAGGATGTGCGCATTCGAGCGAAAAGTGGCACATTTCCGAGCGAGAGGCAAATGAAGCGCGACGCGGAGCGGCGCGCTTCTTTTTCCGAGATCGGAATGTGCCACTTTGAGCTCGAATGTGCACTAGGCTGTATCAAAAAAATCGACTATTTTTTTTTGAAAAATATCCTGAAAATCTTGTTCAGATTACCGAAAGAATACGCCAGTTTAACGGACAGCTCTTAATTTTAATATTAAGATGTCCCGCATCACGATTTTCCATTTCCCATTTAAATAACATGGGAAAATTTGATTTCTCAAGTTTGGAATTTTTTTAGCTCTGCGACGAATTAACCAATCGGTAAACCTTACCATACCTTTACAGAAAATTGAATGCTCTACAAAAAAAGCCTCTTATAAATTTTTGATAAATTCACTCCTTCAGAAGTTATTCATGCTCAAAGTTAAAACTATTGTAAATTCTAAGATATTTTCACTTTTTTGGAGCATCTATCATACTTATTACAATATTTTGTTACAAATTAACCATTGTAAATTTTTTTTGGGTTCCACAAATTTTTTGAACTATTTAAATGGTAGATTATCTATCAAAAAACTTGTTTTTAGATGCTTGCTATTAAAATGAAGATTCTAAAGAATGTTTTTCGTCGTTTCGCACCTTCTCTTTTGACTTTAAGGACATTAAGGAGTATTTATTTACCAGTGTTTATTAACGCATACAATTTTTTCAAAATACTTATTAGGTAAAGCTTATAACTTATAAGTCTTGGTGATTGTTATTTAACTGAAATATAAAATAGATTAATTTACTTAATATATATTTTCAAATATCGATTTATATTAATATCTTAATATTATACTAAAATTCATAATAAATATTTTTCTTTTTTTTCATTTCCTCAATACCTAGCGCAATATTTCATGTTTTTTGATAGATAATCTACCATTTAAATAGTTCAAAAAATTTGTGGAACCCAAAAAAATTTTACAATGGTTAATTTGTAACAAAATATTGTAATAAGTATGATAGATGCTCCAAAAAAGTGAAAATATCTTAGAATTTACAATAGTTTTAACTTTGAGCTTGAATAACTTCTGAAGGAGTGAATTTATCAAAAATTTATAAGAGGCTTTTTTTGTAGAGCATTCAATTTTCTGTAAAGGTATGGTAAGATTTACCGATTCGTTAATTCGTTGCAGAGCTAAAAAAATCCAAACTTGAGAAATCAAATTTTCCCATGTTATTTAAATGGGAAATGGAAAATCGTGATGCGGGACATCTTAATATTAAAATTAAGAGCTGTCCGTTAAACTGGCGTATTTTTTCGGTATTCTGAACAAGATTTTCAGTATATTTTTCAAAAAAGAAATAGTCGAATTTTTTTGATACAGCCTAATGTGCACACTCGGTTTTGAGCACGATTACTAAAATTTAAGCCAATAAATTATACAAAAAGCATGATTCACAAAATTTACGTCAATAAATTAGACAAAAAAATAATTTATTTGTTTTCTCTCACTCGCACCTACGGAATTATCGTATCTGTTTGCTCACTTTCACTTATTGCTATGGTAAATAAATTTTTTGAACATACAATCCATATTTACTGAACTAAATTTAATTTTTTGATTTGAAAGTAAAAAGATTAATTAAAGCAGTGCCAATAAATACGAGGATGTGCGCATTCGAGCGAAAAGTGGCACATTTCCGAGCGAGGGAGGCAAATGAAGCGCGACGCGGAGCGGCGCGCTTCATTTTCCCGAGATCGGAATGTGCCACTTTGAGCTCGAATGTGCACACTCTGCTTTAAGCACAATTACATAGCGTGTCGTTTTAACAGGAAAAAACTTGGTCAAATTGTTAGGTACCTATATGTTTACAAAAAACGTCCGAACGCGGTTGACAATCCGAATAATCGCGAATCCGTATAACTGAGGTCCGGATAATTGAGGTTTTACTGTACATTATTTCGCTGCCGTTTGGAATTGATCAGGCACCATTTCTATTTCATTTTCAATCATTCAAAAAAATTTTTTGGTACAGAGCTTTAAGGAACAAATTAAAAGTTGGAGTTATTGTTTAATATTCAAATTGGAAATTGTTTATAATACATATATTATGAGTATAGGAATTAACATAATTAAACCTTTGCACAATCTTAAAAGAAAGATTAATTAATTAATTAATTTACCTTACACTTGGCTCTGGAAGTTAGGTGCATAAATTACATAAGTCAGAAGTCTCACAATATCATAAATTGAAGATTAGTTCCAAGTCATTGAATCGAAATATAATTTTTCCTGTTTACAAAAAAGCCCGTAGTTTCTCTATATTAATTGGAATATTAATCCGTTGAAGTTGTATAATTTCAAATACTCAACTTCTAAAATAAAAGCCTTTCTAAAATAAATCAGTAAATTTTATTCCAAGTTAGACTGTTTAGATTTTCTTCTAAAAATGCGCGAGTAATAACACTTTTCACTTTTCAGAAAAAACATTTCATAATTTTTCTATCATTCAAAAATTTATCGTCCACAAACTTAGAGATTAATTATTGATGCAATCGTTAAAACAATTTTTTTGAAGGTGCCCTCGGTACCTTAATTTTTTTAAAGTCGATTATTTAAATAAAACAAATCGAAATGCACGTGCCCAATTGCTCAACTGTTGCTTTTTGAATTTTTCTTGCAACTTTTTATTTAACAATTCCGTTTCAACGTACACGTGTTGTGAGAAAAAGACAGAAGGAAAAAGAAAAGAAGTGGGAAATCATTAATCTAAATGATAGAGAGTAAATATGTAGTAAACGATTGCATATAATTAGTTCGGATTAAAAAATACATTACTTAAGTTATTGTTTATTATTAAATCGTGTGTGTTCGCTATTTACCTTGTGAATGGCCTTCTCCTACTCGAAAAAAGAATAGGGCGCCACTGTTGAGCAACGTTAACTTACTGTACACTCTTTTTTTTTGTTACTTTTCAAAAAGCGGCGTGTTATTATTTATATCAGATATGTCAACAAATTTAATTAATCGCCTAATTAATTTTCTAATATTTATACAGACTTTTTGTATTTTCGTTTCCTGAATTCCTTCTTGGGAGTTTACAAGTCGCAAGGCTGTTTATCAGATTTATTTTAAATTTTGGTTTAAAGAGTACAAATACCATTGTTAACTTTTTCAAATTATAACTACCAACAATAAAAATATTCAAGAAAACATTAGACGTATCAGAGGCATTTTGAAAATTTTTGACATAATGCTAGAAACGACTTATATATTTATTTTTTTTTTGGTTATAAATTAAACACATTAAGAGCGGGTGTAAGGGCATAGTATCTTGGTCATTTGTGGCGCTCATTTTCAAAAGTTATTGTCAAAGTCCAAATTTGAAATAAATAAAACACATGTCCGAGTTGAAAGCTCGGATTTTCTCACAATGTTTTAATGGGCTTCCAATGGTCTCTTTAAGCCTATCCAAAGCTAAAAAATTCAATGCGTTCCAAATTGCCAATGTTTTTAAAGATCAGTTGGCAAAATCTTCAATTTTGTGTGGCGAAAAGAAATCGAAAAAATTAATCCTTAATTACTCAGAAAATTAACGTTGCGCTTTATGGCGATTTTGCACATATCTGATGGGAAAAAGTCGTATGATTTCAAATCTGGGGCGCTTTTAACCATTCCCGAGTCGAAATTTAGCGTTTCAATAGAGCCTCAAAGCCACATTTCTTTGTTCTTTTTTCGGATTCTTCATATTCAAGTCCTCAATAGTGTCTCAAAGTCCTCATTTGAAGACCTAACGTCCAAAATTGGAGGGCCTATTCGAATTGTAACTCCTCAAGTGTGCAAATCGTCGAAAAACCGTCGGTTTGAGGTGTTGTTGAGGTCCTAAATTGCATTGCGTTTATGTATTTTTTAAAATTGGAGGCTCTATTGGAGACGTTAAATTTCGACTCGGGTTGGATCAAAAAGAATGGTGCTACGGATTTATTTCGAAGTCCATATACGTATGGCATCTCATCTTGGTCAATTTTCTTCAAAATTCGACTTATTCACATTTGTTGACGGGGTAGTATCGACTTAATCAAACATATTTAGCGGCACTGGCTAATAAAGTTTTGCGACTACTGATTTAAAACAATGTTCTTACGTAAATCGTTTAAATTTTGTTTACCTGTTGTAGTTCTAACAGTCGATCTTTTTCGTTATCAACTTTTTATCAGTTTCATTTCGACTTTTACAATTCCTATCAGTTTATCGTATAAATTCGTTGTGTGCAGTTCTCATGTGGAAAATTGAGTGCGTTTGTTGTTAATTATATCTACTTAATTGTAATAATTTATTAATTTTAAATAAGTCGTTGTTATGTAACGTGAAAAAGATTGACATATTATAATTTTTATGAAAAAAAAGAAGTGTGACTTTTAACCCCGTGTCAGGGATGGTTGTCAGACGTTAAATAAAAAAGGTAAAATCCAAAACAAAAAAACAAATACCTATTCTATTCTAACATATTCTATCTAACGAACTTAGGTTATGGTAGGGGTAAACAGTACAGTTGTTGGCCATTCGACAATGATTGGCCATATTTAAAAAATTATTTAATAATAAATCTATATTTCCTAAAATATATTTTCTAATAAATGGTTCGTTTTTTTTGCTAATTTACTATATCTTATTTTAATTAGAAAATATTGGCCGATCACTGTAAATTCACTAGTCAATTACTATATTTATATGGCCAATAACTATGTTGTTTAATAAAAGGGCCAATCACTGTACTGTTTACCCCTAACAAAAATGACAAATGTATAATTACAGCTAAATTGTTTATGTAGTAAAACCCCTAGAAACCAATAAAAAAGGCCGCACATATTCATGGTTGCTTTGCACTTGTGACTACTAGCCCCCGCTAACTTTAGACAACCTTCCCCAAAACAATTTTAGACAATTAACTCCCAAAATAAATTTAAATCAATGGTCATTTAAAAAACCATATAATGATATCATGAAACATATCTTAAACATCATAAATATACGAATAGGTATGATATATCACTATCCAAAATTTAATTATACTAAATGAAACTCAACAGAGGTGCACAAAAAATTACTTTCACTGTACAAAAGAAAACAAACGCATATACAGTCGAACTTCGATAAGTCGAGGCTGAAGGGAAGCTAAAAAGGATTCGAGTTATCGATATAAAAATATTAACGTTGAAATAGGCAAGTTGTAGTGAAACAGGTTCAAGTTATGAAAAATTCGACTTATCGACGTTCGACTTATAGAAGTTTGACTGTATTTCTTATACGCTATTTCAGAGCGAACTGAAGTGAAGTACGCAAGGAGGTATTGTGCTCGGGCTTTTTTGACACGGGTAAACAAATTTATTAATTCATTAGGTTTTCTGTTATGGTTAATGTGACAACCTACCCGTGAAACAACCATACCCGGTCTCCCCTATTCCTTATTTAGTCTGGAGAGAATGTGGCATCTTTTTCCCGAACAATAAGGTCCGAAACCGCACTTTCGGTCACGGCGTCATAAAAAAATATTTCACCCTTATAAAGAAAATGTTAAATAACTTAATGAAAGGGAACATTAATTAATGTCACTTTTTTATGTTTTTTTTCTACAGAAATGAAAAGTAACGAATTGGGCTTTTCGAAAGTTCCGAAAGAAATGGGTGTTTCGTTGACAGCTCACAAAGGCTTGATTTATTCAAACCTGGAACTACCACAACTACCACGTACAATAATTCCTTCTGGGAAAAGAAGATCCACGTGTGATGTCGCGAGGGGGCCCGCCGATTTCGACGTCCGCCACCTGCTGCAAGACCCGAAGAAAAATCGTCCGGAGAGGTAGGTGTACCATTGTAAAGTTCTGTTGTTCGTGTGATTAGTTAAGCAAATCGTACGTCATTGCGTGTATTGAAGGATATTACGCAATCCCTTCGTATTTTTAAGGCGGTGTCAATGTGACCGGGCCTGTGGAATGCGTCGTCCTACATCACTAAAGTTTCTCCAAAGTAACCGCGACCTCGCTCCCAACTTTCCCCATATTCTAAACTAAGCCTCGTCAAATTACATACTGCATTTATTTTAACAATAAGCTTTGTCATATTTCGGTTGTATTTAAATTGTGGGTGTCGAAGTACAACATATGCAGAGGTGCATTCGATTTGGACCAAACGGTCTAACCTTGCCCCGAGAAACGTAACGCGACAACCTACGCCTTTCACGCAAAATGATACCGATCTGGTGCTATTTAAAAGTTTCATTCTCCTTATTTATTTATTTTTTGATATCCTAAAAAAATATTACTAATGATTCGTTTTTTTTTAAATTACATTTAAAAATTCAGGGCAAAATAAAAGTTTGGGGTTTCTTCCAGTCTTTAAATCAAGGAAACGCCCAGTGAATGACCGGTTCCTTGCATCGCCAGCTATTTTGATATAAAAACAATAGTAAACAAATTAACAAACACAAAACAACCATTGCACTTGGAATGGTGTTTATGAATTAATGAAAACATTATCACAATTGGGTAACAAACTTTGTAAAATTAACTAGAAAGGGTATAAAATAGGAATTTCAGTAAATGACTGCTTTCGTGCAAAGAATGACCGGGCTATAGCCCAGCGAATGACCGATCAATAAATTCGCTAATTAAAAACGAGTAATTCATATAATTTTGTTTAATTGCTATAAACATTATTTTTCGTAATGGTCTTTCGCTGGACGTTTTACCCTACACCAAAAAAATTTTGTATTTTCGTTTTAAATTTTTTTTCCGTTATTTTAATACTATGTAAGGGATTTAGGGTTGAAAACTTTGTCTTTAAATTGCATTGAAGTTAATAATAGGAGGATTAATTTTTTTCTTTAATTTTTCTTTTGCAAAATTTTACTTTTCGTTATCAAAGTTCTTATTAATTTTACAAACAAATGGAAATAGTTACGGTCCAACTTTCTCCAGCCTCCAAAAACCGAAAACAATCTTTGATATAAAAAACTTGATATTCTGTTTTGTATTAAAATTATATTAATATTTTTTACTCAAGGATTTAAGCATTTGCATAAAATAATATAAACTTAATTAGTTATTTGTTTTATAAAAAAAATGTTTTAAATTGAGGGGGTTTAGGTTCCCGTCTCAGCTCATAATGCATGTTTAATTTAAATAAAGAATAATGTTTAAAAGCACTAAATCAAAGGTTTGGTGCTTCTGGTATAAATAAGGTCCTATAATTTTTAATTTTTATTTTATATACAATTTAAATTTATTATTTGAAATTTTTGAAATTTTATATAAGAAAATATTTGCTATAAAGCTGTTCTAATGCATAAGTCTGATTGTAAAACGAAAATCTGCAAAAATTCAAATTGTAGAATAAGTTTTTTTTAATTGGAACTTGAAGCTCATGTCCAACTGTTAATTATATAATATCTCTCATAAAAAACTTAAACATTCTATCTTATTATTATTTCATCTTGACTATTCTGAGCAGCTTATAATTTAATTTGGGTTGTAATCCTACAAAATTGGAGAAAACCCTATTCGAAGTGAATTTTCACGAAGAAATGCTACTCTTAAAATTTAAAACGAAATCGCCTTTTCCCTTTTCTTTTTAATTAAGACCACCTTTTATTTTTGTGAACGTATTAGGGAAATTTGTCATAATCTTTGAAAACGGATTAAAAACGTTATCTCAAACGAGTGTCATGCAGCCCTCGGGCTTCGATACAGGTTGTTCATTTTTTCCTAAACCATTTCAGATCTGCTTAATTATCTAATAACCGATGCAGGAATTTTGATTATCTAATTATCTACATAAGAATAAATTAATGCGTTTCGGTTTTTTGATATAATAGCTGGTACCAGCAATTAATGGTAGTTATTAGTTCTGCGAAAGAAGCTCTCATTAAATTTCTCAAATATTTACTCGGACTTTTAACCAGTAGCCGATATGTTTGTTTAAACCGGTGTTTTCCTTTCCTATTCCGTGCATTTTTTTTTCTATCTTTTTCGTTTTCGCGAAATGAGTCACTTAAAAAACTAGCCTCTCGCCTCATTTTCGACCCAAACTTTCCATAGCTCCAAAACGTTGAACTTTTGGGCAGATTTTTAATATCATAAGCAGTTTCAATTTAATTTAATTTATTTTATTGTTATTAGTTATTTTGGGTTATATGATATTTTAACGGGAAAACATTTTTAGGTGCTTTCTGCCTGATATTTGATAATTTTCGACGAGAAATAGCCGCCTACATGTTTCTTTCGTCAATTATTTAAATTAATACGATTCGGCCATTTCGAAAGAACATTTCGGCGTTTTAGTGCATTTCTCAATGACAAATTAAGGGAATGCTTCGCCAATTAGGTTTTCACATGATTAATTAATGGGATTCGATGCAGCATCTTAAGTACCACAAAATAATTGTCTTAGCCATAAAATTTCAGAACTAAAATCGCCATTAACATAAATCATCCGGCTTCCTTGCGGATCCTTCGAAAATATATTTGAAGTTCATTAAGAGGGAATTCGTTATTTAAATTAAATATGCGGAAATTACGCATTTTACACTGAACTTAATAGTAAATCACTATTTTCCAATTAGGTAGAATTTATTGCGAACATTAAATAAATGGTAAAGGCCTCCAATTAATATTTCGCACATAAATACGCTTATCGAACATGTTGGGATGAGGGATTGGAGAGCTTCCACTTCGGGGAAAGCTACTGAGCTTTTTTCCGAATCGAAATCTCATATTTAGGAAATTTTTTTGTTCGTCGAGAAAAGTTCTTCGAAGAAAACTAATCATCCAACTTTTTTTTAGGCAACTCGCGATGAATCTTCTCCGACAACGTGAAAGATCAACGCAGATGAACCGTCGTCGGCGAGCGGCAGCGGTACCCAAAATGGGAACGCCGGAGAGGGATTGCACACTTCGCCAAGTAGTGAGTGTTATTTCTATTTCAATTGGAATGAATGGCGAAACTGAAAGTAAGTTCGAAAGGATATGTGTCGTGTCGCAATTTTAATTTACTCGCAATTAAACAGTGGCGTTCGGCGAGAACACAATTGCCTTCCGCACAATAACAAGTACGCTAATTAAAGCTATAAAAATTAATTAATTGAAAAGCTGTTACCATCTTGTTCGAGACCTCATTTTGTTTTAATTTCATCACGAAACAAAAATGGATTCCGGTTAACGAAACTTAAGTCTTATAAAGCGCTACATTAAATATCGCATTTTTAGCATTTACCAATTAAAAGTTATTTAGTCGAGTGCGTTTTAGTTAAATAAATTAAATGTACAATTATTTCGGATTTAGAATTTTATTATTTTCTTTTAAATCTGATTCTTTTAAAAATTATAATAAATTAAATTTCGTAGGCAGTACGGTTATTTTAAGTCGATTAATTCAGTGGCGGCTCGTTCTTTGAAGCGAGTAAGGTCTAATATTTTTTTTTAAAATAAATATGATTGTAATGGTATTTTTTCAATTAAAATTCGTTATTCCTCAAGTGGTATACAATGCACTTTTCAAAGGCAATACCAAAATTAGTAAAGGTACAGCAAAAGCACCGAAGCATTTGATTATTTTAATTATTAATAAAAGCACATCTTTAATTTTTATTATTTAAACAAATTAAACTAAACATGACTTTTTTTAGACAAATATAATAATAATTATAAACACCAATTTATTTGTTTAAGTTTGATTCCATTTTGAAATTTATTATTAATCGTTTCGATGATGAGTTACCACTGAATTAAATTCTATAGTACAAAACAGAAAGTTGCAGTTTTCTTGTGTGTCTTGGTAAATGTTAAATATAAATAATCAAAGTTAATAATTATAAAATGACGTTAGTAATAATTATCACACGTCAGCACATAAATTCTTGCAATAACGTAAAACGTTACCGAAGGCAATTAAAAATCAAAAACAAAATTATCCAATTAGGGAACAACTTAATGATAATACTTACGATGCCGTTTTATGTAAACAGAAATATTATCTTTCAAGTTAGGTATTTCTAACACTAGAATTATTTCTATTACAATTTGCTGCTTTAATTAATCTTATTTGTGAACTTTTCTATCTACAGTAAGGCCTCGTTTAGCGGTTAGAATGCGTTCCCATAAAAAAATTATGTGGATTTGAAAAGGACTTGCATAAGACCTCTGGATTGTCTACTTTTCGAGATTATTTTTTTAACTGTGTTTCCAGTGTTTTAACAATCAGCGAATCAAAAAATGTTTTGAGGCTTCGAGCGGACCGCGTAGTATTGAAGCAATGTTAATCGAGGCCTTACTGTACTTCTATTGGCGGATAGTTTATATTTAAATATCTTCAGTTAGAGAATTGTACCGAATTTATATTTTCTACAAATTTACTTAAAGATCCATAACTAGAACTGTGCTTTTTTGACTTATATTCGTCGACGAATTAATATTTAAAAAATTAATATGTGTACAACCATTTAATTTAAAACAAAGATCTTTTGAGAATAGAAATTGCCTTAACCCTCCGCATACTAGGTGGGGTTTGCCATACCCCGAAAATAAAATGGAATAAAATCCACAAAATTGTATTTTATGACAGTTAAATGATAAGAAATATATTTTAATAACCAATAATGAATAGGCTTGAGTAAAACACATATTTATTTATGCATTAGAATAGCTTTTTATTAATAAAAATACTAAAACTTTACTTTTTCTTCAACTTATAAACTATTGAGTCTCTTCTTGAGTAGGGGAAGATGGGGTAGCCCCGGACACTTGAAAGAATTAGAAATAAAAAATATAAATAAATAAATTTATTTATTTTTTATGATTTAAAATGAAAGTAGGGACATTTAAGTTTATACTAATTAAAAATTTGTAATGATATATTTGTTTTTTTAGAAAATATGGCCAATCCAATTTGACCTTATTTTTTGGCAATACAAAAAGTGGCGGGTAGCCGCGGACTAGTACTTATTGTTGGCCCAATCGTTTTTTGGCCTTATAAACATCACAAAAATAATTAATATTTAAACAATTTTTATGTGCCCAGTCTTTGCACTCATAACATTGAATCCAGTCTTCATCAAAAGTTTTTTTTGCATATGATGCATTCGGTTTCTTTCTCCCGGTCTTTTTGGGAAAAACTTCGAATATTTTTGTCTGTTTTCAATATTTTTAGCAATTTTTTTTTTTGCTTTGACAAATTTATTGTTTTTAGTTTTCTGCTTTTTCTCTAAATTTTGTTTAAATGGAGATGTTAAAATATCGCTCCTATGGGTTTTTTGAGCTCCGTTGCTAAATGTTTTTTTGATGCATCAGGAAATCGTAACAGTTGTTTTAATAAATGTGCTGTGCTGATTGAAGGCACCGGGTCAGTATAGATGTTGACCACCGTTGCGATTCGTACTGGATGTGAAAAATACACAAAGTTGACTAAAGTACAGTAATTTAACCACTATTTATTATCACAGTAAATAATAAAGCACCGACAAGTTATTTATTTCAACTGTAGTATAGAGTAACTTTTGAAAAAGATTATTAATTAAGCTAAAATAATGTCCGGCGATACCCGACATTTTAGTGTCCGGAGGTACCCGATTCTCAATATTCAACGTTTTTATTAAGAGCTCCTAAGATGTAGTAGAAATATTTCAAATACTATTACAAAGTTTAAATATAATGCATTTTCTTCAACTTAAAAAAAAATAAGTATTCACACTTACGTTTTCTAGTTGATAACTTGAAATGAAATCTGACGAGCGCGATGAAAATTTTTTATATTTTACAAACTACTCCTTAAATTGTAACAGACTCGGTGTTTACGTGACAACTAAATTGCATATGTGTTTACTCTAGACGATGCCTGTTTTAAAGAAAATTTTACCAATGCAACGTGATTGGGTTCTTGGAAATTCTTATGTCCGCGGTTACCCGCTGTCCGGGGCTACCCCATTTTCCTACTTGAGGACACGTGTCAATTACGATACCAAATATTAAGAAAACCTAAGATGAATTTCATTTTGCCTTCTTTATTAAAATACGAATTAATTGCACGGCATTTTCTTAATGATTCGCAATAATTTAGACAAATAAATTACACGAAAAATTAATTTAATAATTTTAATCGTTCCCTCTCACTTGCAATGACTAGATTATCGTATCTTCTCGCTCCCTTCCACTCATTGCTATGGTAAATACGTTTTTCGAATATAAAATCGATATTTACTAAATTAAATTAAAATTTTTGATTTGAAGGAGCGCACGGTAAATTATACTAATGTAACAAACACGAGGATGTGCGCATTCGAGCGAAAAGTGGCACATTTCGAGCGAGGGAGGCAAATGAAGCGCGACGCGGAGCGGCGCGCTTCATTTTCCCGAGATCGGAATGTGCCACTTTGAGCTCGAATGTGCACACTCGGTATAAAGCATGATTCACAATATTTTAGGCCAATAAATTAGACAATGTGCACACTTGGTTGTAAACACGTTTGACGATAATTTAGAACAATAAATTAGACGAAAATTTGATTAAATAGATTTAATCGTTCCCTCTCGCTTGCACTTACAAGATTTTCGTATCTTCTCGCTCCCTTCCACTCATTGCTATGGTAAATACGTTTTTCGAATATAAAATCGATATTTACTAAATTAAATTAAAATTTTTGGTTTGAAGGAGCGCACGGTAAATTATACTAATGTAATAAACACGAGGATGTGCGCATTCGAGCGAAAAGTGGCACATTTCCGAGCGAGGGAGGCAAATGAAGCGCGACGCGGAGCGGCGCGCTTCATTTTCCCGAGATCGGAATGTGCCACTTTGAGCTCGAATGTGCACACTCGGTTTTAACCTCGATTACCAAACGTCCCGTTTATAACAAAAAAAAAATTGTTTAGTTATACCCCACCTAGTACACGGAAGGTTAAAGTTTATACTTGTAGTCTTGATTTGTATGTTCTTACTTTTAAATGTCGATGAAGAAATAATTATTTTTGAACGGTTGTGAGAAGCGTAGATGAATATTTGAGTAATTTTAATTGAAGCAATTTAAAGAAAAAAAAACTTAACGTCATTAATTCGAAACCCTTGGTACTGTTGATACTAATGGAAATTCTTGTGGCTTATTATCTACGCACACCGAGAACCTTCACATCCGGTTTAGCCGCTTTTTATAAAAAAAAAAATTCTAACCGTTCGTTATCCTTGGATTTACCATGATAACTAAACGCAGATAACAACAATTAATCTTAAGAAATACGTTACAAAATGTCTTCGAGATTTCGGATTTAAACTTCTCTCCGTTTATTTATATTTAAAATTTAAATTTTCCCGAAATATTAATACCGAGCCACTTACTCCGGTAAGTGCTTCATTTAAAATTATGTAAGAACTTGCACGTTAATTAAAAACATTCTAGTTACTTTCATTCAATAAATATTCAAACATAATATAACAGGATACGAAGCAATTGTTAAGCTAAAATATTTTTTTATCTGCCCAAAGGTTAGAGAACTTATTTTCGTACAAAAATAGTTTTACGATTTTTTTATTGTCTCATTTGCATTGCGTTTCTTTAATCATTTTCCGTCGTTAGCGCGTTTTTTCGAGAGAAAAGGCCCACGAATAGGATTTTCGATTTGAATCGTGGCCGCTAAAAGGATTAGCCTAGATAAGAATCAAAGTCGGCGCGGGGTTCGAAGCGTTGCCGCCGAGGGCGTATAGCGTCAGTAACACGTGTCGAGACGCATGGCGCCGGTAGCCATTATGGCATCGATACGCAAGCGTCCATTCCGGCGCGTTTTTCGGAGAGGGAGCGACGCTTTCATAAAATGGGTACGGGCACTCCGGAGTCGCACGTGCTCGAATCAGCACCTCCTCGCTGCATTTGCTCGATCAGATAAGTCTGTTTTATTTCAATGAGGTACAGTGAAGTCTCGGTAACGCGAATTCTCTATATTCATATTTCATTTCAATAGGAAAGAAATATTAAATTAACTTGTACGTAATTCTTTTAATTTTCTTACGTTTATTATTTCTTCATTTTTTTTAAATATTAAGGAAGAAGGTAAATTGTGTATGAATACCAATCTAGTATTTTTACATAGGTTAACTTTTATATGTATAGCTCTTCGCCAGGCTTGTCCAAAAAGGCGAAAAATGCATATTGTGGTTCGTACAAACGAGTAAAAATTAAGAGCTTTATTCATATGTAAAAAAATCTAATAAAAATCATTTTTGTAATTTATTAAGCTATTAAATCTTATAAACAAAAAATTTAACTTGATGGGAAGATGGGAAACAGTGAGGTAACCGCGACCATAAATAAAAATCATAAATACTCTAAAATTTGGCTCACAATTTACAATAAGACCCATTATTAATTATTTTAATCGCTATCAAATTAATAATATCAAATTGGGCACCAAAAGTGTAACGTTTATGATTTGTATTAATAGTACTGCTTATTCCAATTGAATTTCAAAAAAATCAAAACTTATTCCTTACAAAATTTACAACGTTTTGTTTTAATTGTACACTTCGTCTCTTTTCAAAATCAAAAAAAAAGATCCATATAAAATTTTTAAATATAAAATTCAACATATGTATTAGGGTGTCCGTTATTTCCCAAGTTGATTTTTTTTTGCTGCCGCCCCATAAATTTATAGTTTTTTCCTAAAAAAAATATCCATCCCAAAAAAAAACTCTTAGTTTTTAAATTACATTGTGCCGAAAGCATGTTACATTTCGCATTTAAATAACATGGGAATTTCAGACTTTTTACATTTATTTTTTTTTCCCTGAAACAAATAACAATACGGCAATGACCCAAACATATTTTATAGATAATTAAACGCTCTACAAAAAAGGTCTCTTATGATTCTTTCATAATTTCACTCCTTTGAAAGTTATTTAAAATTAAAGTTTTGTCCATAGTGAATATCACAGTTTTCAAGTTTTGCTACGATTCTTTTTAATAAAATCATTCCACTAATCTATAATAATTAAAAAAGCTTAATAGCTACAATAACGTAAACAATTCATTGTAAATAATATTAAATAAAGATTTATTTCAGTGACAAAGAGCCAAATCTATATTGAATAAAAAAAATAAAAACATGGAAGAGCCGCTAAAAAGATTGCATCAAAATTTTGAGTTGGTTTTATACAGAAATATTTAATATTTAGGGAGCCACAAACTTTTCTAAAAGAGCCGCATGCGGCTCCGGGGCCACAGGTTGCCGACCCCTGGTTTAAGGCAATCGAAATCTAAATCTTCATTAGTTTTTAATGCTTTAATCGTTTTACGTTCTATGGGAGATGACACATTCGGATCAAAAAAGCCAAAGCAGCAGTTTCAGCATTCAAGTACCACAAATGGTTCTTGAAAGTAAAGAGAATCATAAAAATTATAAAATTAACCATGAACCCGACTTTAATCTTGAATAACTTTCGAAGGAGTGAAATTATCAAAAAATCATAAGAGACCTTTTTTGTAGAGCGCCCAATTCTCTATAAAAATATATATAGTCAGTGCCGTATTATTATTTGTTTCAGAGAAAAAAAATTAAATGCATAAAGTCCGAAATTCCCATGGTATTTAAATAGGAAATGTAACATGCTTTCGGCACGGTTTAATTTGAAAATTAAGAGTTTTTTTTGGGATGGATATTTTTTTGAGGAAAAAAACCAAAAATTTATGGGGCGGCAGCAGAAAACAAATCCATTTGGGAAATAACGGACACCCTAATATGTATCAAATGAAATCGTAAAATATACAGTAAGGCCTCGTTTAACGCTTCCTCGATTAACGCTGATTCTATATAACGCGGTCTGCTCGAAGCTTCAAAATAGCTCAAAATTTACATCGATTTAATTTATTGTGATATAGGGGAAGCTGTTGTACCTTGGCCATTTTTCACTTGTAATTTTTTTCAAATTGTATATGTAACAATTTGTTGATAAAATGAATTGCATCGTAGTGGGGCACTAATAAGGTATTCATCATAAAATATTTGAAAGCATTACCAACCGTTTACTCAAATTGCTATAAGATTTAAAAATTAGTGGATCTATGGCCTAGGTACAACAGATGTGATGTATCTTGGCTCTATTCACATTAAGCAAAATAAAACCCATTGTTCTATGAAAACTATATATTTATTTTTGGATTATAAGAACTACTAATGTTCTAAAATAAAGTTGTCTTGGGTACAAAGGGACCAAGGTACAACAGATTCTTTATTTCAACGTGATCTCGTTTAAAGCTGTTTAGTTTAGCGCTCTAACTCATTGGAACATATCCCCCGCGTTAAGCGGGGTATCCCTGTAATTAATTATCGAGACTTCATTGCAGACGAAAAAGATAGAAATTGTGTTTGCAAGCAATAATATCGAAGAGCATGTAAACAAAAACGAAATTACAAAATTAAATAAATGTAAGCGCTTCGTCATCGATGATATGAGGGCACCGGAAGCACTCGTGACCGTCATAAGCTGCTTGCTTGCTGGTTTATGGATAGCGAAATTTGCATATGCATAGAAAGAATTATTGATGCGTGATGTCAGCAAACGGTAGAAACTTTTTCTGCGTGTATTTCACAACGGCCATATTCGGCAGCGCTTTTAATTTATTCTTTGTTTGGGATAAGCACTCCAACCCTTTTAGCTTCAATTCGGCAAATGCGTTCGAAATCGGTTGCGTTAGGCCGAAGCCCCCCGCCGTTAGAATTTGCTCTTCGGTTTTCGTTTTTGCGCGAACGCGATTTTAAATGTATCGCAAATTAACCGCCACGAATATGAATAATTTTCGTTTGTAGCACGGTTGATAATAATTTTCTTGACATTGAAATATCTAATGCTAATTTGAGGCTAAAATTTCAAATTTATGCTACTTAAGCTGTTTAAAACAAGTTTTAAACTATTATTACTTATTTGAAAATCGTGGCCGCTACTTTGGACCGTGACTCATAATAAAACCAATAAAGAAACTTCGTCGCGAACATTTTATTAATTAAATCCTTAATCAAATTTGTTAAGTTTTTTCGAACCTTTCGACAAAAAAAGAAGCAAAACTTAAATCTTGCAATGTTATTTTTTCATCGTCAATTAATTTTAATTGTGAGCTTGGACTTAGACGATCTAACAGATTTTTATTTTTGAAAAAAGTGAGAAACTCAAAAATTGTATGGGTAGCGGTTTTATAACAGCTCCATCAAAATTGGTATTAAAAACACGTCGAATCGGACACGATTATAAAGTTTATGGTTTTCTTACGAAATGTTTGCGCTTAAAAATTTATTGTTTTCGGTTTTACAATAAATAAAACTGATTTATTGTTAAAACTTAGAACGCCGGTGAAATATCTTCGGTGTGTGATTATTTTATATTTAAAACCAAACAGGCTCAGTTCTATGTATTTTTGTGTCTTCGTTTATGCACTGTTTATGTGTTTCTGATATTTAGTTTTGTGCACGGAAAATAAATTGTGGTTTATTTTACTACACGTTGTGTTTCTCTCAATGTGTTTACAATATTTTTTATTTACTTGTTTAAATCATGTATTAATATAAAAGTAAATTTTATAAAATAATCTACTGTTTTGAGTAATATGTAATATTTAATAAGATTTAAATTTTGGATAATATCCTGGAAAAGTTAAGTGTGGGGATCAAAGGATTTGACGAAATTCGCAAAGACGGCGGTGTTACAGCATTTTGAAAAAATGAAGGCATCGAGCGCGTCTTTCTCCCAGACTTAACATTGGGCCCTGTTGATTTTTTTAGCTCAACTTATGCTCGATAAATGGGCTTTCAGAATCTGAAAAGTTTTTAAAAATCCGTTTATAAATAACCGAGTTACAATTTTTCCAAGAGGAGATTTAGAAAAATTATTTACAAGTCCCACATTTTGAACCCGTTTTTCTCAAGAATTTTAAATAGCATGACTATGGTTTTTTAAGCTTATCTCAAGCCACAATGTCTGACAAACCCGAATCTGCATAGTTTTTAAAGATCCGTCCACAAATAACGGCGGTACAATTTTTTTAAAGCCAAATTTTGTGTAGAAAAATGAAACTAAAACTTCAACCTTTACTTACTCGAAAAATTAACATTGCGCCCTATACCGATTTTGCACGTATCTTATGAAAAGAAGTCTCAGGATTCCGAATCCGAGTCGTTTTTAATGATCGGATCAAAAATGAGAGCGCTACGATTTTTTTTATGCGTCGAAGTGTATTTTTTTATATTTATTTAGTTTTCTCGAAAAATTTGATAGTTTAAGAGGGAGCCGGGAAGAATGGCTCCGGATCTGGAGGTTTGGGGTCAATAAGAACGTCGTGTAAAAATTTGAAGCAAATCCATTACCTAAACTTTTTTCCTCAAAAATACGCAAGGGGTTAATCCATGTTTTTTCTCGATTTTGGCCGATTTTGGGGGTTTTGAGTTAGCACCGCATTCCGACGTGTGGGGTTGGGAACGTTTAGGAATGAAAGGATTTGACGAAATTCGTCAAGACGGCGGAGTTAAAGCATTTTGAAAAATAAATTTTATTGTAAAATTTACACTTTGAAAGCTTCGAATGCGTTTTTCTCTTATATTTAACATTGGACCTTGTTGATTTTTTTGGCGCATCTTACGCTCGGATAAAGGGGCTTTTAGAATATTAAAAGTTTTCAACGATCTGTTTGGAAATAACCGAGCTACGATTTTTCAAAGTGGAAATTTAGAAAAAATATTACAAGTCGGACTTTTCGACGCCATTTTTCTCGAGAATTTTAAATGGCATTCCTATGATTTTTTAACCATATCTGAAGCCAAAATGTCTGGCGCATCCAAATCTGTATAGTTTTTAAAGATCCCTTTGCAAATAACGGCGCTAAAATTTTTTTAACGTAAAATCTTGTGCAAGTAATGCTTCAACACTTAATAACTCAAAAAATTAACATTGCGCCCTATACCGATTTTGCAGGTATCTTATGGAAAAAAGTGTCAGGATTCTGAATTCTGGTCGTTTTTAATGATCGGATCAAAAATGAAGGCGGTACAATCGTTTTTATGAATCGAAGTGTATTTTTTTTCGATTTATTTAGGTTTTTCGAAAATGTGGGGGGTTTAAAAGTGGAGCAGGGTAATAATGGCTACGGCTATGTCGATTGGAGGTCCATAGGAACGTCCCGCAAAAATTTAAAGCAAATTCGCTATCTAAAATTTTTTTTCCTCAAAAAAAGCAAAGGGGTGAGTACTTGTTTTTTCTCGATTTTGGCCGATTTGCGGGAATGGAACTTTTTGAAATGTGTGAGTAATAAGTTTCGAGGCCGAAAACAGATATCGATTTTTAGTTATCGCAAAAGCTTATTCATGCATTTTAGTTGTGTTTTAACTTTTGTATTATAAGCACCTTCGTTTATTGTTCACAGCTAAGTTTATTATTAAGTTAATTATTCCGTTATGATTTATAATTAAACAAAGTGTTTGTGCATTAAGAAGACCACATTTAAAAAATTAAAACAAACTGTAAGTTCTTTTACCTTTTTTAATCGATCTTCGTACATTTAATATAAATCTCATCGCATATTTGTATTGTAGTTCAATTACCTCCAAATTGGTGTCATATTTTTACGCCATTCTGTGTTAAACTTAACTACATTTGTTCTTATAACAACTATAATTTATTTTCCGTGTGATCTCTCCGAAAATTCAAAAGAAAGTTTGTTTTTAAGTTTATGTTCGGATTACTAACGCGTTCGAAACTTAATTTCAGTATTGCCAGACTTTTTAGACTTCTAGTTTAGTGTGATTATTGAGTAATATGCAAAGTTACGCCACTGATCGATAGAAAAAATAATTAGAACAATTTAGCGAAAACGGTTCGTAGGCATACCACTTAAGAGCCCATTAAGAAGTTCGAATTGTGGGAAATCAATGAACCGCCTTTGATAACAAACATTAAATCTTAAATTTGTAAATGTCACTTAAAACCAACTCACACTTACTTCACACTTGTTTAATTTGGGTTATATTTGCATTTTATATTCGTGTCTCTTGTTGAGTGGTTCTTCCCACTTACACAATGAAGAAATTAAATTTATTTATTACACAAAATCGCTGAAGCTTTACAACTGACGTGTACATATTATGGCTATTTTTATTCTCTTCTACGGTTTTTAAGATCTACACCCCCTTTTTTATACTTTTAATTGTTCTCTCTTGCAATTAATTAACAGCAAATAAAAGCTTAGCAGGCTGAATCGAATTTTTTTAATTATTTATTGCTAAAAGAAATTAATTATGTAATAATAAATGCATTTCGTTGTTTTTCTTCAATTTTCTCTAAATATTGAATTATTTTTTGGATTTTTGCTATTTTGAAAAATATCTCTACAAATAATAGACACACACACACAAAATTGTATAAAAATAAATCCAATTTTTAAACCGGCATTTTCTCAGATAACTTTCTTATTAATCAAAATAAATTCATTTTGTAAAAAAATTCTTGGGGCACTTTTTTTCGCTTTATACGATGGTAAACTGAAAACACATTATGGGCCATTATTTGTTCCTATTTCGACACCAACTGTGTTCTTTTTTAAATAAGAACTTTTTCAATTCTTCTGATTTCAACGATTTATAATTGTCTGGACAGAGTTTTAAAAATGACAGAGTTACATATTTCAAAAAAATCGGTGCGTGTACTTTTGTACACGCCTTAGAAGTTATACTTCTTTGGCGTAACTAAATTAAATATTACCACGTGTAGAAAATAATATAAATTAATTGAATGAGTACGAAAGGATGTGCGCATTCGAGCGAAAAGTGGCACATTTCCGAGCGAGGGAGGCAAATGAAGCGCGACGCGGAGCGGCGCGCTTCATTTTCCCGAGATCGGAATGTGCCACTTTGAGCTCGAATGTGCGCACTCGGTTTTAAGCACGATTCACATTAATTAATTTACTTTCTAAACAATTTTAATAAAATATTGGCAAGACTGATTTATACCAGACACACCAAATCTCTAATTAAGTGCTTTTAAACAGTTATTTTAAAAAAATGAGATAATTAAGATAGATAAATTGAATGAATGCTCGGTATGTGCGCATTCGAGCGAAAAGTGGCACATTTCCGAGCGAGGGAAGCAAATGAAGCGCGACGCGAAGCGGCGCGCATCATTTTCCCGAGATCGAAATGTGCCACTTTGAGCTCGAATGCGCACACTCGGTTTTAAGCACGATTACGAAGCGTCCCGTTTTAACAGGAAAAAACGAACGGGGTTGACAATCCGGATAATCGCGAATCCCTATAAGTTGAGGTCCGGATAATTGAGGTTTTACTGTATATAAATTTTGTGTAAACAATAAAGGCATCTTCATTCATTACGACTTTTAGAAAACTTTCCATACTACGCTCATATTTTATTAATTCCGTCTTTAGCAAAAAAAAACCAACTGCATTTTATGGCTTGTTTTTAAATAATTTTATTCCACTCTTCGAGACCAAAACATTTTTATGGCCGACTTAAAAAGTCAAACTTATTTCGCCGATATAAAATTTTATGCAATTTGGCGAGTCCTTTTATAATTTTCGAGCGGTTCCTCAAAACGGGTTTCGTCGAACTTGCGCAAAAAAAAATCGAATTAGGAAATTAAAATTAATTACGGCATTAGTAGGAAGGTTCGCCTCTTACCGTTTAAGCTGCATTTATTTCGATTATAAATATTAATTTATCGCAATGTGATTTTTAACTAATTAGTGGCGAGCTTTGTGGAAATCTCAGCGAGTGGAAATGTTCTTCGATTAATCAACCGCCGTTTTAAATACGAAACGACTTTGTTTTGCAAGATCGTGCGTATAAATAATTAAATAATAAAGTCATATAACTTGTTTGCTGTAAGCACTAAGTACAGCAACCGAGAGCGTATACTTCGCGATACTAATTGATAGAAAATTTATAAAGCCACTTAGGCTTTGAACGCGAAATTGCTCAGGCACTTCTTAGTAAACTAAAAATTGATTCTGGTCCATTAAAAATTTCTTATAAAAATTAGAAGCCGAAGTATTCTCATTTCGAACGTATTGGTAATTGTGCTTAAAGTAAAGCATAAAGAAGAAACTAGAAAAAATACAACTTTGCTACTTTTCTTCAAAGATACAGATTTTAAATTGGCAGCACTTTGGAGATATCTGATTTTTTACCACTTTATGGCTTAAATACTTGTAACTTTGTTATTTGGCGCGATAAATTAAATCAAAAAATATTTTTCTGGGGCACTTTGCTTCACTCTTCACGACGGCGAATTTAAATTTTGGGCTTGGTCTCTAAGTGCGCCGCCGGTGATTTCAATTTCGTTAAATCAAGTAGGCGTCGTATTTGATTTTGCGCCCATTAAATGCCTTATTTTTTTACGATTCTAACGATACCAAACAGTCGAGGAAAATCTTTAAAAACAACGAAATTATTTAATAAAAACCATTTTACATGTAAAAGAGTTTCCACCAAAGCAGGGGTTTTCACGGAAAACCCTTTTTACTAACTTTCTTATTAGGTGAGGTAAATTAAATCTGTAAAAACATTTTTCGGGCACTTTTTCGCGTAGTTTACGACGGTGTAGTCGAAAAACAATTTAGGGCCATTATATGGCACCGTTTTGGCACGAACTTTGTTACCCCTAATATGAGGTTCGTATTTTATTTTTGCAGAAAGAAAAAGCTTAATTTTTTCTGATTTCAACAATGTATAATTACTGGGGTGCATTTTAAAAAATAAGGGAATTATTTAAATGGTTAATTTTACTCAAATTTCAATTTTTTAACTTTCTTATTAATCGAGATAAATTAATTTTATAAACATGTTCTTAAGGCACTTTTGGGCGTACATTACGATGGCGAAGTCAAAAATATTTTTGGCCCATTATTTGTTTCTATTTTTGGCACGATCTTTGTTATTGTAAATAAAGACCCAAATTAATTTCGGGAGAAATTAACAGCTTTTTTTTCTGATTTCGCCGATACATTATTATCGGGAAATATTTTATAAAATAACGGAATTTTTTACAAAATTATTAATTTCATTTTATTAAAATTTTTTGACTTTCGTATTAATCAACATAAATTAATTTTGTAAAAATGTTCTTAAGGCACTTTTTGACGTACTATACGATGGTGAATTTAATAATATTTTTGGCCCATTACTTGTCTCTATTTTGGGCACTATCATTGTCATTTTAAATAGCGACCCAAATTAACTTCAGCAGAAATTAACAGGTTATTTTTTTCTGATTTCAACGATAGATACTCGTCGGAAAATATTTAAAAAAAACGGAGTTATTTACAAAAAAATCAAAATTATTCATTTCACTAAAATTACATTTTTTAACTTTCTTATTAATCGAGATAAATTAATTTTGTGAAAATGATCTTAAGGTACTTTTGGCGTACTATATGATGGTGAATTTAAAAATATTTTTGACCCATTATTTGTCTCTATTTTGGGCACTATCATTGTCATTTTAAATAGCGATCCAAATTAACTTCAGCAGAAATTAACAGGTTATTTTTTTCTCATTTTAACGATAGATACTCGTCGCAAAATAATTTAAAAAATAAGGGAGTTATTTACAAAAAAATCAAAATTATTTATTTCACTAAAATTACTTTTTTTAACTTTCTTATTAATCGAAATAAATTAATTTTGTAAAAATGTTCTTAAGGCACTTCTTGGCGTACTATATGATGGTGAATTTAAAAATATTTTTGGCCCATTATTTGTCCCTATTTTGCGCACTATCTTTGTTAAAACACATTTTGGGTCATTATTTGTTGCCATTTCGACACCAACTGCATTGTTTTTTAAATAGGAACTCTTTTTAATTCTTCTGATTTCAACGATTTATAATAATCTGGATATATTTTTAAAAATGACAGTCACATATTTCAAAAAATTCGGTGAGTGTACTTTTCTACGCGCCTTAGAAGTTATACTTCTTTGCTGTAACTAAATTAAACATTATCACGTGTAGAAATTATAATAAATAAATTCAATAAGTACGAGGATGTGCGCATTCGAGCGAAAAGTGGCACATTTCCGAGCGAGGGAAGCAAATGAAGCGCGACGCGGAGCGGCGCGCTTCATTTTCCCGAGATCGGAATGTGCCACTTTGAGCTCGAATGTGCACACTCGATTTTAAGCGTGATTCACAATAATTAATTTACTTTCTTAGGTGGCTAACTTCATGCTGTCGATTTTCGTTAGCTGCGCGCGCGCAAATTCCGTCGCTTGCTAAAATTTCGCCTTCTACGCGCCCAAAAGCGGCGAAATTATTAAACAATTGATTTTAGAAAAATTCTAGTTTCTTTACGGCTCAAATAAGCGAGTTCGAGATGATTTTACTTCGGCTGTTAATTCGCGCAGGAAACGGCAGAGAATTGCCCACGAGAATGTTGTCTCGCTTGATTGGGAACCTGTTTTACTTTATTTATTTGGCAATACGTTTAATGCCTTCTATTTGAACTCGAATTAAAAATGCGAGTATTTAATTACATAGGTTTAAGATTTGATATCGGTAGCAAGAGTATTTCTATCTTTTCTATGTTGGCCATAAAGTTAAATCTTAATTGCCGCAGATAAAGCACTTATTTTCGTGTACTTTAGAAGCACGTCATTCCGCTATCTTAGCGCTAGTAAAATGCTAAAATTATTAACTGCACACTACTCTAAGTCTCTAATAAGGTTATTTTTGACTCGAAAACGCGATTGAAATAATTTTTTATTCAACATAATGCAGTCGAAATTGTGTTTTTCAAAAATTAAAAACGCTTTCGCAGACTAAAATAGAAATTTATTCTTACATACATATGTCTTTCTATTTAATTTCTGCTATATTTTCTTCGTGTTATTTAGGATGTGATTTAAGTACAAAGAGATTTAACAAACTTGATAATTAAATTTTGACAAAATTATTATTTTAAGTGTATCTACGACTTATAATAATCAATGAAATTCTAGACTTGGAAAATTATTAATAAAAAAAACAACGTTGTAAGTAAATCTTTCCTAAACAAGCCCTGAGCACTTCTTCCTTTAAAAATAAATGTTTGCTCTACTATTTCATTTTTTTTGATTAGTTGTTTAATTTTTAATTGTTTGTTTTTTATTTTAATTATTTTCATTAATTTAATTTATTTATTATTGGATTTTTTAGTATGCGAAAGTTAGTTAGATGAAATGGCAAAAAGTTATTAAAATTAAATTTTAATGTAAAATTTCATAAATATTCATTTTTTGAAAAATTAATTACGTCGCTTACGTTTAATTGAGATGCAATTTATATAATAATTAATGGCATACGGCTAAATGTTTGCATGGATATCTTTTTTAATGATAGCATTTAAAATCGTTAACATTTGCTTGGTTTTTTAATATTTCAACAAATTCGTAAAGATTGAAATACATTTAAATGCTAATTATTTTTGCTACAGCAATATTCTAACGTTTGGAAATCAAAATTAATAAAAGTCTATCAAATTTAGTTTACTGAAATATTATTTCTCCTGCTATTTTAAGAGATTGACACAGACATAATTAAAAAAAGGCGTTTGGATTGCGATTTTTTTAAAAAACGGATGCGTGTACTTTTCTTTTCGCCTTAGAAGTTATACTTCTTTTGTGTGGCTAAATTAAATATAACCACGTGTAAAAATTAATATAAATAAATTCAATAAATACGAGGATATGCGCATTAGAGCGAAAAGTGGCACATTTCCGAGCGAGGGAGGCAAATGAAGCGCGCCGCTCCGCGTCGCGCTTTATTTTCCCGAGATCGGGAATGTGCCACTTTGAGCTCGAATGTGCACACTTTATTTTAAGCACGATTCACAATATTTTAGGTCAATAAATTAGACGAAAAATTAATTGAATAATTTTAATCGTTCCCTCTCACTTGCAACTACGAGATTATCGTATCTTCTCGCTCCCTTCCACTCATTGCTATGGTAAATACTTTTTCCAAATATAAAATCGATATTTACTAAATTAAACTAAAATTTTTGATTTGAAGGAGCGCACGGTAAACTATACTAATATAATAAACACGAGGATGTGCGCATTCGAGCGAAAAGTGGCACATTGCCGAGCGAGAGAGGCAAATAAAGCGCGACGCGGGCGGCGCGCTTTATTCCGAGATCGGGAATGTGCCACTGAGCTCGAATGCCACTCGGTTTAAGCGTGATTCACAATAATTAATTTTCTTTCTTAGGCGGCTAACTTCATGATGTTGAATTTTTGTTAAATGTGCGCACACAACTTCCATTATCTGCTATAAATGCACTCTCAACAGCGCCAAAAGAAGTATAACGTCAAAAAATTAACCGTCGATTTGGAAGAAATAAAACTCTGACCGATATAATCAAACAATATTTATGTGACGTATAAATATATCAGGAACGTGGGAATCATAGAATCGCTCCAGAAATTAATGAATTAATGAATAGGGTGCGACGTTAATTTTTTGAAATTAAAAAATTGCGATTTTTAGAGTTCATTTTGAGCCAATTTTGAACTTTCAAAAAATTGTAGCGCCGTTATTTGTGGACGGTTCTTTAAAAACTATTCAGAATCGGATTTGGCAGCCTTTTTGGCTTCCGATAGGCCTAAGAAACCGTAGGGGTGCTATTCCAGAGCTTTGGGAAAACGTTTTGAAAATTCAAAATCGATGGGTTTTAACCCATGTATTTTGGAAAATATGAAAAAATAGAATTGCTTTATATTGCGAGGGGACGTTCCTACGTACCCCTAGTGACTATAACCGGTGTCATTTCCCGCGCTTCCCTCTAAAATAAAAATTTTCGATACAAACTAAATCAATAGAAATACGTACCCCTTGATTCACAAAAAAAATCGTAGCGCCCTTATTTTCGATCCAATCATTACAAACGACACGGATTCGGAATCCTGAGGCTTTTTTACATAAGATACATGTATAATATGTATAGGGTGCGACGTTAATTTTTGAAATTAAAAATTGCGATTTTAGCGCTCATTTTGAGCCAATTTTGAACTTTCAAAAAATTGTAGCGCCGTTATTTGTGGACGGATCTTTAAAAACTATTCAGAATCGGATTTGGCAGCCTTTTTGGCTTCGGATAGGCCTAAGAAACCGTAGGCGTGCTATTCCAGAGCTTTGGGAAAACGTTTTGAAAATTCAAAATCGATGGGTTTTAGTCCATGTATTTTGGGTAATAAATGAAAAAAATAGAATTGCTTTATATTGCGAGGGGACGTTCCTACGTACCCCTAGTGACTATAACCGGTGTCATTTCCCGCGCTTCCCCTCTAAAATAAAAATTTTCGATACAAACTAAATCAATAGAAATACGTACCCCTTGATTCACAAAAAAAATCGTAGCGCCCTTATTTTCGATCCAATCATTACAAACGACACGGATTCGGAATCCTGAGGCTTTTTTACATAAGATACATGTATAATATGTATAGGGTGCGACGTTAATTTTTCGAAAATAAAAATTGCGATTTTAGAGCTCATTTTGAGCCAATTTTGAACTTTCAAAAAATTGTAGCGCCGTTATTTGTAGACGGATCTTTAAAAACTATTCAGAATCGCATTTGGTAGCCTTTTTGGCTTTGGATAGGCCGAAGAAACCGTAGGCGTGCTATTCCAGAGCTTTGGGAAAACGTATTGAAAATTCAAAATCGATGGGTTTTAGTCCATGTATTTTGGGTAAATAATGAAAAAAATAGAATTGCTCTATATTGCGAGGGGACGTTCCTACGTACCCCTAGTGACTATAACCGGTGTTATTTCGCCGCCCTTCCCCTCTAAAAAAAAATTTTCGATACAAACTAAATCAACAGAAATACGTATCCCTTGATTCACAAAAAAAATTGTAGCGCCCTTGTTTTCGATCCAATCATTACAAACAACACGGATACGGAATCCTGAAACTTTTTTACATAAGATACATGTATAATATGTATAGGGTGCGACGTTAATTTTTTGAAATTAAAAAATTGCGATTTTAGAGCTCATTTTGAGCCAATTTTGAACTTTCAAAAAATTGTAGCGCCGTTATTTGTGGACGGATCTTTAAAACTATTCAGAATCGGATTTGGCAGCCTTTTTGGCTTCGGATAGGCCTAAGAAACCGTAGGCGTGCTATTCCAGAGCTTTGGGAAAACGTTTTGAAAATTCAAAATCGATGGGTTTTAATCCATGTATTTTGGGAATAAATGAAAAAATAGAATTGTTTATATTGCGAGGGACGTTCCTACGTACCCCCAGTGACTATAACCGGTGTCATTTCCCCCCGCTTCCCTCTAAAATAAAAATTTTCGATAAAACTAAATCAATAGAAATACGTACCCTTGATTCACAAAAAAATCAGCGCCCTTATTTTCGATCCAATCATTACAAACGACACGGATTCGGAATTTGAGGCTTTTTACATAAGATACATGTATAATATGTATAGGGTGCGACGTTAATTTTTGAAATTAAAAATTGCATTTTTAAGCTCATTTTGAGCCAATTTTGAACTTTCAAAAATTGTAGCGCCGTTATTTGTGGACGGATCTTTAAAAAATATTCAGAATCGGATTTGGCAGCCTTTTGGCTTCGGATGGCCTAAGAAACCGTAGGCGTGCTATTCCAGAGCTTTGGGAAAACGTTTTGAAAATTCAAAATCGATGGGTTTTAAGCCCCTGTATTTTTAAATAATGAAAAAATAAATTGCTTTATATTGCGAGGGACGTTCCTACGTACCCCCAGTGACTATAACCGGTGTCATTTCCCCGCTTCCCTCTAAAATAAAAATTTTCGATAAAACTAAATCAATAGAAATACGTACCCTTGATTCACAAAAAAAATCGTAGCGCCCTTATTTTCGATCCAATCATTACAAACGACACGGATTCGGAATTGAGGCTTTTTTACATAAGGTACATGTATAATATGTATAGGGTGCGACGTTAATTTTTTGAAATTAAAAAATTGCGATTTTAGGCTCATTTTGAGCCAATTTTGAACTTTCAAAAAATTGTAGCGCCGTTATTTGTGGACGGATCTTTAAAAACTATTCAGAATCGGATTTGGCAGCCTTTTTGGCTTCGGATAGGCCTAAGAAACCGTAGGCGTGCTATTCCAGAGCTTTGGGAAAACGTTTTGAAAATTCAAAATCGATGGGTTTTAGTCCATGTATTTTGGGTAAAAATGAAAAAAATAGAATTGCTTTATATTGCGAGGGACGTTCCTACGTACCCCTAGTGACTATAACCGGTGTCATTTCCCGCGCTTCCCTCTAAAATTAAATTTTAATGTAAAATTTCATAAATATTCATTTTTGAAAAATTAATTACGTCGCTTACGTTTAATTGAGATGCAATTTATATAATAATTAATGGCATACGGCTAAATGTTTGCATGGATATCTTTTTAATGATAGCATTTAAAATCGTTAACATTTGCTTGGTTTTTAATATTTCAACAAATTCGTAAAGATTGAAATACATTTAAATGCTAATTATTTTGCTACAGCAATATTCTAACGTTTGGAAATCAAAATTAATAAAAGTCTATCAAATTTAGTTTACTGAAATATTATTTCTCCTGCTATTTTAAGAGATTGACACAGACATAATTAAAAAAAGGCGTTTGGATTGCGATTTTTTTAAAAAACGGATGCGTGTACTTTTCTTTTCGCCTTAGAAGTTATACTTCTTTTGTGTGGCTAAATTAAATATAACCACGTGTAAAAATTAATGTAAATAAATTCAATAAATACGAGGATGTGCGCATTAGAGCGAAAAGTGGCACATTTCCGAGCGAGGGAGGCAAATGAAGCGCGACGCGGAGCGGCGCGCTTTATTTTCCGAGATCGGGAATGTGCCACTTTGAGCTCGAATGTGCACACTTGATTTTAAGCACGATTCACAATATTTTAGGTCAATAAATTAGACGAAAAATTAATTGAATAATTTTAATCGTTCCCTCTCACTTGCAACTACGAGATTATCGTATCTTCTCGCTCCCTTCCACTCATTGCTATGGTAAATACTTTTTCCAAATATAAAATCGATATTTACTAAATTAAATTAAAATTTTTGATTTGAAGGAGCGCACGGTAAACTATACTAATATAATAAACACGAGGATGTGCGCATTCGAGCGAAAAGTGGCACATTGCCGAGCGAGAGAGGCAAATAAAGCGCGACGCGGAGCGGCGCGCTTTATTTTCCCGAGATCGGGAATGTGCCACTTTGAGCTCGAATGCGCACACTCGGTTTTAAGCGTGATTCACAATAATTAATTTTCTTTCTTAGGCGGCTAACTTCATGATGTTGAATTTTTGTTAAATGTGCGCACACAACTTCCATTATCTGCTATAAATGCACTCTCAACAGCGCCAAAAGAAGTATAACGTCAAAAAATTAACCGTCGATTTGGAAGAAATAAAACTCTGACCGATATAATCAAACAATATTTATGTGACGTATAAATATATCAGGAACGTGGGAATCATAGAATCGCTCCAGAAATTAATGAATTAATGAATAGGGTGCGACGTTAATTTTTTGAAATTAAAAAATTGCGATTTTTAGAGTTCATTTTGAGCCAATTTTGAACTTTCAAAAAATTGTAGCGCCGTTATTTGTGGACGGTTCTTTAAAAACTATTCAGAATCGGATTTGGCAGCCTTTTTGGCTTCCGATAGGCCTAAGAAACCGTAGGGGTGCTATTCCAGAGCTTTGGGAAAACGTTTTGAAAATTCAAAATCGATGGGTTTTAGTCCATGTATTTTGGGTAAAAATGAAAAAATAGAATTGCTTTATATTGCGAGGGACGTTCCTACGTACCCCTAGTGACTATAACCGGTGTCATTTCCCGCGCTTCCCTCTAAAATAAAAATTTTCGATACAAACTAAATCAATAGAAATACGTACCCTTGATTCACAAAAAATCGTAGCGCCCTTATTTTCGATCCAATCATTACAAACGACACGGATTCGGAATCCTGAGGCTTTTTACATAAGATACATGTATAATATGTATAGGGTGCGACGTTAATTTTTGAAATTAAAAATTGCGATTTTAGAGCTCATTTTGAGCCAATTTTGAACTTTCAAAAATTGTAGCGCCGTTATTTGTGGACGGATCTTTAAAACTATTCAGAATCGGATTTGGCAGCCTTTTGGCTTCGGATAGGCCTAAGAAACCGTAGGCGTGCTATTCCAGAGCTTTGGGAAAACGTTTTGAAAATTCAAAATCGATGGGTTTTAGTCCATGTATTTTGGGTAATAAATGAAAAAATAGAATTGCTTTATATTGCGAGGGACGTTCCTACGTACCCTAGTGACTATAACCGGTGTCATTTCCCGCGCTTCCCTCTAAAATAAAAATTTTCGATACAAACTAAATCAATAGAAATACGTACCCCTTGATTCACAAAAAAAATCGTAGCGCCCTTATTTTCTATCCAATCATTACAAACGACACGGATTCGGAATCCTGAGGCTTTTTTACATAAGATACATGTATAATATGTATAGGGTGCGACGTTAATTTTTCGAAATTAAAAATTGCGATTTTAGAGCTCATTTTGAGCCAATTTTGAACTTTCAAAAATTGTAGCGCCGTTATTTGTGGACGGATCTTTAAAACTATTCAGAATCGGATTTGGCAGCCTTTTGGCTTCGGATAGGCCTAAGAAACCGTAGGCGTGCTATTCCAGAGCTTTGGGAAAACGTTTTGAAAATTCAAAATCGATGGGTTTTAGTCCATGTATTTTGGGTAATAAATGAAAAAAATAGAATTGCTTCATATTGCGAGGGACGTTCCTACGTACCCCTAGTGACTATAACCGGTGTCATTTCCCGCGCTTCCCTCTAAAATAAAAATTTTCGATACAAACTAAATCAATAGAAATACGTACCCTTGATTCACAAAAAATCGTAGCGCCCTTATTTTCGATCCAATCATTACAAACGACACGGATTCGGAATCTGAGGCTTTTTACATAAGATACATGTATAATATGTATAGGGTGCGACGTTAATTTTTGAAATTAAAAATTGCGATTTTAGAGCTCATTTTGAGCCAATTTTGAACTTTCAAAAAATTGTAGCGCCGTTATTTGTGGACGGATCTTTAAAAACTATTCAGAATCGGATTTGGCAGCCTTTTTGGCTTCGGATAGGCCTAAGAAACCGTAGGCGTGCTATTCCAGAGCTTTGGGAAAACGTTTTGAAAATTCAAAATCGATGGGTTTTAGTCCATGTATTTTGGGTAATAAATGAAAAAAATAGAATTGCTTTATATTGCGAGGGGACGTTCCTACGTACCCCTAGTGACTATAACCGGTGTCATTTCCCCGCGCTTCCCCTCTAAAATAAAAATTTTCGATATAAACTAAATCAATAGAAATACGTATCCCTTGATTCACAAAAAAAATCGTAGCGCCCTTATTTTCGATCCAATCATTACAAACGACACGGATTCGGAATCCTGAGGCTTTTTTACATAAGATACATGTATAATATGTATAGGGTGCGACGTTAATTTTTTGAAATTAAAAATTGCGATTTTAGAGCTCATTTTGAGCCAATTTTGAACTTTCAAAAATTGTAGCGCCGTTATTTGTGGACGGATCTTTAAAAACTATTCAGAATCGGATTTGGCAGCCTTTTTGGCTTCGGATAGGCCTAAGAAACCGTAGGCGTGCTATTCCAGAGCTTTGGGAAAACGTTTTGAAAATTCAAAATCGATGGGTTTTAGTCCATGTATTTTCAGTAAATAATGAAAAAAATAGAATTGCTTTATATTGCGAGGGACGTTCCTACGTACCCTAGTGACTATAACCGGTGTCATTTCCCGCGCTTCCCTCTAAAATAAAAATTTTCGATATAAACTAAATCAATAGAAATACGTACCCTTGATTCACAAAAAATCGTAGCGCCCTTATTTTCGATCCAATCATTACAAACGACACGGATTCGGAATCCTGAGGCTTTTTACATAAGATACATGTATAATATGTATAGGGTGCGACGTTAATTTTTGAAATTAAAAATTGCGATTTTAGAGCTCATTTTGAGCCAATTTTGAACTTTCAAAAATTGTAGCGCCGTTATTTGTGGACGGATCTTTAAAAAATATTCAGAATCGGATTTGGCAGCCTTTTGGCTTCGGATAGGCCTAAGAAACCGTAGGCGTGCTATTCCAGAGCTTTGGGAAAACGTTTTGAAAATTCAAAATCGATGGGTTTTAGTCCATGTATTTTCAGTAAATAATGAAAAAAATAGAATTGCTTTATATTGCGAGGGGACGTTCCTACGTACCCCTAGTGACTATAACCGGTGTCATTTCCCCGCGCTTCCCTCTAAAATAAAAATTTTCGATACAAACTAAATCAATAGAAATACGTACCCTTGATTCACAAAAAATCGTAGCGCCCTTATTTTCGATCCAATCATTACAAACGACACGGATTCGGAATCCTGAGGCTTTTTACATAAGATACATGTATAATATGTATAGGGTGCGACGTTAATTTTTGAAATTAAAAATTGCGATTTTAGAGCTCATTTTGAGCCAATTTTGAACTTTCAAAAATTGTAGCGCCGTTATTTGTGGACGGATCTTTAAAACTATTCAGAATCGGATTTGGCAGCCTTTTGGCTTCGGATAGGCCTAAGAAACCGTAGGCGTGCTATTCCAGAGCTTTGGGAAAACGTTTTGAAAATTCAAAATCGATGGGTTTTAGTCCATGTATTTTGGGTAATAAATGAAAAAATAGAATTGCTTTATATTGCGAGGGACGTTCCTACGTACCCTAGTGACTATAACCGGTGTCATTTCCCCCCGCTTCCCTCTAAAATAAAAATTTTCGATATAAACTAAATCAATAGAAATACGTACCCTTGATTCACAAAAAATCGTAGCGCCCTTATTTTCGATCCAATCATTACAAACGACACGGATTCGGAATCCTGAGGCTTTTTACATAAGATACATGTATAATATGTATAGGGTGCGACGTTAATTTTTGAAATTAAAAATTGCGATTTTAGAGCTCATTTTGAGCCAATTTTGAACTTTCAAAAATTGTAGCGCCGTTATTTGTGGACGGATCTTTAAAACTATTCAGAATCGGATTTGGCAGCCTTTTGGCTTCGGATAGGCCTAAGAAACCGTAGGCGTGCTATTCCAGAGCTTTGGGAAAACGTTTTGAAAATTCAAAATCGATGGGTTTTAGTCCATGTATTTTCAGTAAATAATGAAAAAAATAGAATTGCTTTATATTGCGAGGGGACGTTCCTACGTACCCCTAGTAACTATAACCGGTGTCATTTCCCCGCGCTTCCCCTCTAAAATAAAAATTTTCGATACAAACTAAATCAATAGAAATACGTACCCTTGATTCACAAAAAATCGTAGCGCCCTTATTTTCGATCCAATCATTACAAACGACACGGATTCGGAATCCTGAGGCTTTTTACATAAGATACATGTATAATATGTATAGGGTGCGACGTTAATTTTTGAAATTAAAAATTGCGATTTTAGAGCTCATTTTGAGCCAATTTTGAACTTTCAAAAATTGTAGCGCCGTTATTTGTGGACGGATCTTTAAAACTATTCAGAATCGGATTTGGCAGCCTTTTGGCTTCGGATAGGCCTAAGAAACCGTAGGCGTGCTATTCCAGAGCTTTGGGAAAACGTTTTGAAAATTCAAAATCGATGGGTTTTAGTCCATGTATTTTGGGTAAAAATGAAAAAATAGAATTGCTTTATATTGCGAGGGACGTTCCTACGTACCCTAGTGACTATAACCGGTGTCATTTCCCCGCGCTTCCCTCTAAAATAAAAATTTTCGATACAAACTAAATCAATAGAAATACGTACCCTTGATTCACAAAAAATCGTAGCGCCCTTATTTTCGATCCAATCATTACAAACGACACGGATTCGGAATCCTGAGGCTTTTTACATAAGATACATGTATAATATGTATAGGGTGCGACGTTAATTTTTGAAATTAAAAATTGCGATTTTAGAGCTCATTTTGAGCCAATTTTGAACTTTCAAAAATTGTAGCGCCGTTATTTGTGGACGGATCTTTAAAAAATATTCAGAATCGGATTTGGCAGCCTTTTGGCTTCGGATAGGCCTAAGAAACCGTAGGCGTGCTATTCCAGAGCTTTGGGAAAACGTTTTGAAAATTCAAAATCGATGGGTTTTAGTCCATGTATTTTGGGTAAAAATTAAAAAAAATAGAATTGCTTTATATTGCGAGGGGACGTTCCTACGTACCCCTAGTGACTATAACCGGTGTCATTTCCCCGCGCTTCCCCTCTAAAATAAAAATTTTCGATATAAACTAAATCAATAGAAATACGTATCCCTTGATTCACAAAAAAAATCGTAGCGCCCTTATTTTCGATCCAATCATTACAAACGACACGGATTCGGAATTGTGAGGCTTTTTTACATAAGGTACATGTATAATATGTATAGGGTGCGACGTTAATTTTTTGAAATTAAAAAATTGCGATTTTTAGAGCTCATTTTGAGCCAATTTTGAACTTTCAAAAAATTGTAGCGCCGTTATTTGTGGACGGATCTTTAAAAACTATTCAGAATCGGATTTGGCAGCCTTTTTGGCTTCGGATAGGCCTAAGAAACCGTAGGCGTGCTATTCCAGAGCTTTGGGAAAACGTTTTGAAAATTCAAAATCGATGGGTTTTAGTCCATGTATTTTCAGTAAATAATGAAAAAAATAGAATTGCTTTATATTGCGAGGGGACGTTCCTACGTACCCTAGTGACTATAACCGGTGTCATTTCCCGCGCTTCCCTCTAAAATAAAAATTTTCGATACAAACTAAATCAATAGAAATACGTACAACTTGATTCACAAAAAAAATCGTAGCGCCCTTATTTTCGATCCAATCATTACAAACGACACGGATTCGGAATCGTGAGGCTTTTTTACATAAGGTACATGTATAATATGTATAGGGTGCGACGTTAATTTTTTGAAATTAAAAATTGCGATTTTAGAGCTCATTTTGAGCCAATTTTGAACTTTCAAAAAATTGTAGCGCCGTTATTTGTGGACGGATCTTTAAAAACTATTCAGAATCGGATTTGGCAGCCTTTTTGGCTTCGGATAGGCCTAAGAAACCGTAGGCGTGCTATTCCAGAGCTTTGGGAAAACGTTTTGAAAATTCAAAATCGATGGGTTTTAGTCCATGTATTTTGGGTAATAAATGAAAAAAATAGAATTGCTTTATATTGCGAGGGGACGTTCCTACGTACCCCTAGTAACTATAACCGGTGTCATTTCCTCGCGCTTCCCCTCTAAAATAAAAATTTTCGATATAAACTAAATCAATAGAAATACGTATCCCTTGATTCACAAAAAAAATCGTAGCGCCCTTATTTTCGATCCAATCATTACAAACGACACGGATTCGGAATTGTGAGGCTTTTTTACATAAGGTACATGTATAATATGTATAGGGTGCGACGTTAATTTTTTGAAATTAAAAAATTGCGATTTTTAGAGCTCATTTTGAGCCAATTTTGAACTTTCAAAAAATTGTAGCGCCGTTATTTGTGGACGGATCTTTAAAACTATTCAGAATCGGATTTGGCAGCCTTTTTGGCTTCGGATAGGCCTAAGAAACCGTAGGCGTGCTATTCCAGAGCTTTGGGAAAACGTTTTGAAAATTCAAAATCGATGGGTTTTAGTCCATGTATTTTGGGTAATAAATGAAAAAAATAGAATTGCTTTATATTGCGAGGGGACGTTCCTACGTACCCCTAGTGACTATAACCGGTGTCATTTCCCCGCGCTTCCCCTCTAAAATAAAAATTTTCGATATAAACTAAATCAATAGAAATACGTATCCCTTGATTCACAAAAAAAATCGTAGCGCCCTTATTTTCGATCCAATCATTACAAACGACACGGATTCGGAACTGTGAGGCTTTTTTACATAAGGTACATGTATAATATGTATAGGGTGCGACGTTAATTTTTTGAAATTAAAAAATTGCGATTTTTAGAGCTCATTTTGAGCCAATTTTGAACTTTCAAAAAATTGTAGCGCCGTTATTTGTGGACGGATCTTTAAAAACTATTCAGAATCGGATTTGGCAGCCTTTTTGGCTTCGGATAGGCCTAAGAAACCGTAGGCGTGCTATTCCAGAGCATTGGGAAAACGTTTTGAAAATTCAAAATCGATGGGTTTTAGTCCATGTATTTTCAGTAAATAATGAAAAAAATAGAATTGCTTTATATTGCGAGGGGACGTTCCTACGTACCCCTAGTGACTATAACCGGTGTCATTTCCCCGCGCTTCCCCTCTAAAATAAAAATTTTCGATACAAACTAAATCAATAGAAATACGTACCCCTTGATTCACAAAAAAAATCGTAGCGCCCTTATTTTCGATCCAATCATTACAAACGACACGGATTCGGAATCGTGAGGCTTTTTTACATAAGATACATGTATAATATGTATAGGGTGCGACGTTAATTTTTTGAAATTAAAAAATTGCGATTTTTAGAGCTCATTTTGAGCCAATTTTGAACTTTCAAAAAATTGTAGCGCCGTTATTTGTGGACGGATCTTTAAAAACTATTCAGAATCGGATTTGGCAGCCTTTTTGGCTTCGGATAGGCCTAAGAAACCGTAGGCGTGCTATTCCAGAGCTTTGGGAAAACGTTTTGAAAATTCAAAATCGATGGGTTTTAGTCCATGTATTTTGGGTAATAAATGAAAAAAATAGAATTGCTTTATATTGCGAGGGGACGTTCCTACGTACCCCTAGTAACTATAACCGGTGTCATTTCCCCGCGCTTCCCCTCTAAAATAAAAATTTTCGATATAAACTAAATCAATAGAAATACGTACCCCTTGATTCACAAAAAAAATCGTTGCGCCCTTATTTTCGATCCAATCATTACAAACGACACGGATTCGGAATCGTGAGGCTTTTTTACATAAGATACATGTATAATATGTATAGGGTGCGACGTTAATTTTTGAAATTAAAAATTGCGATTTTAGAGCTCATTTTGAGCCAATTTTGAACTTTCAAAAATTGTAGCGCCGTTATTTGTGGACGGATCTTTAAAACTATTCAGAATCGGATTTGGCAGCCTTTTGGCTTCGGATAGGCCTAAGAAACCGTAGGCGTGCTATTCCAGAGCTTTGGGAAAACGTTTTGAAAATTCAAAATCGATGGGTTTTAGTCCATGTATTTTGGGTAATAAATGAAAAAAATAGAATTGCTTTATATTGCGAGGGGACGTTCCTACGTACCCCTAGTAACTATAACCGGTGTCATTTCCCCGCGCTTCCCCTCTAAAATAAAAATTTTCGATACAAACTAAATCAATAGAAATACGTACCCCTTGATTCACAAAAAAAATCGTAGCGCCCTTATTTTCGATCCAATCATTACAAACGACACGGATTCGGAATCCTGAGACTTTTTTACATACGCACACTCGGTTTTAAGCGTGATTCACAATAATTAATTTTCTTTCTTAGGCGGCTAACTTCATGATGTTGAATTTTCGTTAAATGTGCGCACACAACTTCCATTATCTGCTATAATTGCACTCTCAACAGCGCCAAAAGAAGTATAAGGTCAAAAAATTAACCGGCGATTTGGAAGAAATAAAACTCTGACCGATATAATCAAACAATATTTATGTGACGTATAAATATATCAGGAACGTGGGAATCATAGAATCGCTCCAGAAATTAATGAATTAAATACGAGAAATACAAGTAGCTGCGTTAATAAAAATTCGTATTGGTTTTATTCGAGCGTTTAATGCTCGCATGCACATGGACAGGTCGGTCGTTGAAAAAAATATTTTTGCAAATGTATGCGCTCGCAATAAGTAAAGGATGTAATTGCCGAGCACCAAGGAGTGGCCATTATTTATTAAAATAGGAAGTTGCTAATAATTTGAAATGAATCATATCGCTTAAATTGTTAAATTGCTCTCCATAAATTAATTTTGCGACAAACTTACTCGCATTACGAATTCCAGAAATATTCAAAAATTGAAAAAAAAATGTCATGGGTGTTTACGTCAATATTTAAGCGAGAGTATATTTCCAATCGGGAGATTTTTGATTGCAAAATAATTACGTTTAAGAATATACGGTTTTAGGGGGGTCTTTGTTTTTGTATACCGGCGAAAAAATGTATTACTTATATTTATGTAATTGAGAACATACTTATCCAGTATTTTGAAAGTTATACTTCCTTTGGCGAATTGTTAGTAACATTCTAGCAGGCTAACCAAAATTCGACAGTATGACGTTAGCCGTCTAAGAAAGTAAATTAATTATTGTGAATCACTCTTAAAGCCGAGTGCGCGCATTCGAGCTCAAAGTGGCACATTCCGATCTCGGGAAAATGAAGCGCGCCGCTCCGCGTCGCGCTTCATTTGCCTCCCTCGCTCGGAAATGTGCCACTTTTCGCTCGAATGTGCGCATCCTCGTATTTTTGAATTTGTTTATATTATTTGCGGTGTAGGTATTTGATGATCTACGTTCTTAATATTTTTTTAAACACGGTCTAATAATTTGTTTTATTCGTTTGGTTTTTAACTTTCAACTACGGTCCTGTAATCTTTTGATATATACGGGAATGGAATTTTTCGAAATACGTGATAAACAACTTTCTAGGCCGGAAACAGATATCGATTTTTAGATATCGCAAAGGCTTATTCAATCTTTTCAGTTGCGTTTTAACTTTTGTACTATAAACACCTTGTTTTGTTGTACAGAGCTAAATTTATTATTTCTTATTAAGTTAATTAATCTGTTATCATTTATAATTAAACAATGTGTTGGTGCATTAAGAAGAGCAGTTTCAAAAAATTCGTGTGAGTTCTTTTACCTTTTTTAATCCATCATATGACGCGCCTCCCAGTTTGGAAAACACTGGATTAACCCCTTTGCACGAATTGGGGAAAATAAATTTAGATAATGGCTTTGCTTTTAAATTTTTACGGGACGTTTCTAAGGACCTCAAATCGACATAGTCGGAGCCATTCTTCCCTGCTCCACCTTCACCCCCACAAATTTTTCGAGAAATCTAAATAAATCGACCTACAAAATCAATCATAGCGCCCTCATTTTCGATCCCATCATTAAAAGCGACCCGGATTCGGAATTCTGGGACTTTTTTTACATAAGATACGTGCAAAATCGGCATTGGCAGCCTTTTTGGCTTCAGATAGGCCTAAAAAACTATAAGCGTGTTATTTCAAAGCTTTGAGAAAAACGTTTTTTATTTTCAAAAAACATGGATTTTAACCCATGTTTTTTTGGGAAAAAATGAAAAAAATAGAATTGCTTTATATTGCAAGAGGATGTTCCTATGTACCCCTAGCTACTATAGCCGGTGTCATTTTCTGCCGCTCTGGCTCTAAACTAAAAATTTTCGATAAAACTAAATAAATCGAAAAAATACACTTCGACTCATAAAAAAAATCTTAGCGGTCTCATTTTTGATCCGATCATTAAAAACGACCCGGTTTCGGAATTCTGAGACTTTTTTTCATAAGATACGTGCAAAATCGGCATAGGGAGCTTTGTTAATTTTTTGAGTAATTAAGGGTTGAAGTTTTAGGTTAATTTTTCTACACAAAATTTTACGTTAAAAAAATTATAACTCCGTTATTTGTGAACGGATCTTTAAAAACTATGCAAATATTCGGATTTGCCAGACATTTTTGCTTGAGATAGGCCTAAAAAAACATAGTAATCCTATTTGAAATGCTTGAGAAAAACGGGTTCAAAAAGCCCGACATGTAAATAATTTTTCTAAATCTCCACTTTGAAAAATCATAACTCGGTTATTTGTAAACGGATTTTTAAAAACTTTTCAGATTCTGAAAGCCCATTTATCGAACTATGTCTTAAGCTGAAGAAACAACAGGTCCCAATGTTAAGTGTGAGAGAAAAACCCGTTCGAAACATTCAAGGTGTAAATTTTTCCATAAACTTTTATATTTCAAAATGCTGTAACTCCGCCGTTCTTTTCGAATTTCGTCAAATCTCTTCATTTCTGAACGTTTCCAACCACTTTTAACAAGGTAAAACAAACAGGGGTTGATTTTGGGTTTAATTGAATTCTTGTATGTTCTCTTACTTTTTGTCATCGAACTTCGTATATTTTTGGAACTTCAAATGGGTAATTAGAGATCTGTCAAAATGAATGGTGTTTCAATAATGAGTAAGAATTCAAACGGAAAATATAAAATCTAATCGCACATATGGTGATATCGTTTTTTAATTGTTGCAAAGGCTTATTCATTCTTTTTAGTTGTGGTTTAACTTTTGGAATTTAAACACTTTTATTTATTGTTAACAGATTCATCATTTGGTATTACATCACTTAATCTGTTATAATTTAAGGAAATAATGCATTAAGGATAGCAAATATAAAAATTAAAATCAACACGAGTTGATTTTCGGTTTAATTTAACTTTTGTACCTTGTATTAAATTTTATCGTGAATCGTTATTAATTTATAATCTTCAAATAATTAGAATTTTGTTAAAACGACCGGTTATCAATAATGAATAATAATCCGAAAGAAAAATAAATTATCTAATCACACATACGATGACTTATAAGTTTGCTTTAGTCATTTTTAACAAGCTCTTTTATTTGGAACGAAACTACGTATTTTGAGTTCTGTTCTGAAAGTATTAAATTTAAGTTTATTTAGATTACATTAATTGGAATCTTTTTAATCTAACAACTAATACTTTTTTCAGGGATTTCTTCTAATGAAGGAAACGACGGATTCCAGTTTTGGGGGGAAATGCAACGAACAACATCATTTTGCCCAAAAGCAACGAACGTCAGCACACATGGACCTTTGCCCCAGTTGAATAGGACATCTCGTTTTCCACTATCAACATTTTCTACGACGGAGGTTCCTTCGCATTTTATCAACAAATTACGTTAAAGGGATAGGTTTAGTTTCTCAAGCTCGACAAATACACACACTTTTGACAGAACTTATCATTTTTGACTATTTAATTTTGTTTAAAATTATTTGAAAATTTTCATAATTTATAGCTTTAAATTATAAACTAAATTTGCCTTTTTTAAATTGGAAAAAAGCATTTTGATTTGGCTTTTTGAATTTTAAGAAATAAAATTAATTTTGAATTTGTGTCACAAAATATACATAGTTTTTCTAAAATCTTTTACTGACAATTTTCTTGATTAATAATAATGTATAAGTATAAAAAATATAAAAATCAAAATTAAACAAATGCACACCTCTTAATTATAAATTAGACTTAATAAAACATTGTTGCTTTTATTGTTATATAATATTTGTTTATATGTAAGATTTATGTATTTGGCTTCGTTCCTTTGTGTGTCTTCGACAAATTGTATTCCGTGTTTTGCTACAGATACGTTTTTTCGAAAAAAAAGTTACACGCGTATTACTCGTTAACGTTGGCTCATTACTGTTTTAGTTAAATTAAAATTATTTTTAAAAAAATTGTTTTAAAGCACATATTACGGATGAGTTTGATCTTTTCTTTTACATCTTCGAAATCGTTTCACAAACATTTTATATGATTTTTAAAAATTACTGACAATTATTTTAATTGTTTTTAATTCATTAATAGTTTTTCAAAATTAATACTTTAATCAACTTTCTTTTAGACTTGTTTTCTGTTTTCCCAAATGTTTTGCTATACTTAATATTAAATTAATTTTTTAAACGAAATTGGTTTCGTTTTTACTATTTTTTGTTTAGAGTACAATGTTTTAATACGAAATTTTTAATTTTGTCCCATAAAAACTGTCTGAGTTTTTTTTAAATTTAACTTGTACAGTACTTTCTTTTTGAAAACGTTTAAGAGAAGGTTATTTGATTTGAACTAAAGAAAATGACCAACATGGTAGCACGGCATATAAATAAGGTTTTGAAAAAATTTATTGTAAAGAGTATTTTTTTTAACGTTTTCGGGGGAGGTTATTTGATTTTAATTCAAGACAGTGGATAATACGGTAGTACGGTTTGTAACTAAAGCCATGGTATACTCTTAGATGTTGTTTCTTCTTAGCTGAAGACAGTTGTGGCTACCTGTCCTGTGCACAGGGGCCCTTCTGTTTGACCCACTGTGTTAGGATAGTTTATAAGTTCATTACACACCACACTTTTAGAATAGTTTTGATCATTTTGACTATAAATTAATTTTCTAAATTTTATTTTTTTAATTGAAAGTAGATGTTTTCAGTGAGAATTGGAAATTATTATAAAACTCTGTTTAGTACAACTTAATTAAAAAAAAATATATTATTACAAAGTTACAATCAAATTTTAAATTAAACACAATACACATCGTAGAGGTTGGGGAAAGAATTGTATTTGTAATTAGAAAATATAAAAATAAAGAAGGGGTGTTTAATTTTAGTTTAAGTATTATGAAACAATATCTAAGAATTATTATGGCCTTTGACACACAAAGGAATAATGTGCCCTCAAATATGGGGTAAAGATTGACGATCTACTAATGGTAAGATGAAATCCACATGTTTTCTCCACACATAACGCACAAACACACATACACATAATCTACGGTAGAGTAACTCTCTTACTTTTAGAACACACCTTAAATTTCACTTTTGGGTGGCTTTAATCATTTTAAGATTTGTTAATTAAAACATTTTGTTTGAAAAAATTATTACAAAACTTAGTTGTATTCGAAATTGATTTTAGTTGTTTATTTTAAATTTTATAGTCACCCTTTCTTTTTTGAACTTACCCCCTATTTGTAATTATAGTTTTTATTTTACATTATTTTTAATGGAATGTTTAAACAATCTAAATACGAATTTTGTTAATAAACTTTTTGAAGATAAACATTCTTTTCATCTTTGTTATTTGATACTTAAATTTCTTGGATTGTTTAAAGATTACTCTCAAATTGTTATTTATTTACTTTTACATTTTCTTGTGCAATTTGTTTATGTTATTTGAAACTTACATTATTTTTACTATTTACATCTCTGCCTGAGCCATAAAATTTATTTTCCTACTTCTACTTACTTTACTTAATAATTCTCGTCTCTTCTTTAACTTTCATTTAGTATTCTGTAGATATTTCTATTCTCGTTATACATTTTATTAGTTTTTAGTTTATTATTTATTTGAACTTAGGTATTTTTTTAGAACTTGTCTGCGTTTGAGTTATAAATACCTACCATCATTTTTGAGCTCTATTTTGTATTGTTTTGTAAATATTTAATTATTCTTAAAAATATTAAAGTCACCCTCTCTTCATTTAATTATTTGTCGTGCGTTTAGAATTTTTTATTTTTAAATCTTATTAATTTTTCCCGTCTTGTTTATTCTTCGAACTTTCTTTAACTTTTGAATTATATTGCAAATTAATTCATTTTTACTTAGATTTTTTTAGACTTACTTTTTTAATATGTCACTTCTTTATCTTTTAAATACTTATCTTTCGTCTTTGACGTCTTCCCTTTGGTTTATGTAGCACTTTGTAAAATAACAACCACCCCACCCACATGTTATTATTTTATCTTTTCAAACACACTTAAAACACCTTCCCCCTTTTATTTATAGTATTTAATTAATAACTAATTGTAAAAAAAGTTGCAGCCTCAAGATTGATGTGCAAATTAAACCACTCTTAATTTACACATTGCCCATAAAGTTTCTTCTTAATTCATTACAATAAAAACAATCGTAAGGGTTGCAACTTTTTATTATATTAAAACTTGTTATTTTATTTAATTAATATAACTATAATAATTATTACAATTAATATTAATTAACTATAGATGGTTGAATTATTTATTTTTGAAGCCGCGGACTTCAAAAATGTGTAATTCAAACTTCTGAATTGTTAAATTTAAATTCTGTAAAAGAACTTGTATAAATTATTATTATATAAAATAAAGAGTCTTTATCGTTACTCGAGTTTTAATAAAAATTAATTGCAAGTGCAAGAGCAAGAGCAAGAGCAAGAGCAAGAGCAAGAGCAAGAGCAAAAGTCAGGTGGGTTTTTACATCTAACTACGTAAACATTTAAAAATAAATTTTAAATTAATATTATACGAACTTTATAAGGTTTAAAACACACACTTGCTATAAGAACGCCATAGCTCAGTTGGAAGAGAATTGGTTGTTTGTTCCAAAGGTCTATGGTTCGATTCCCAGACCAAGTCAATGAAAATAAATTTTTAAAAATCTCTAAGAAAAATCCAACGAGCAACGAGCCGAACGAGACGAATGACGAATGACGAATGACTGTAGGATACTCGTGATTTCAAAAATATTTTTAAAAATCTCTAAGATAAACCCTCGGCCGACTCGGCCGACTCGGCCGACCGTCACTCGCGATTTGAAAACATTGGCAAAACGACTTAAAAATTTTTATAGCCCGAGGCTACAAAGATTTTCGCAAAGATAAGAAGCTATTTTTATTGCTTGGGCCGTTGCACGCACCAGCGCGTTTTGAAAACATTGGCAAAACGACTTAAAAATTTTTATAGCCGGTGGCTACAAAGATTTTCGCAAAGATAAAAGGCTTTTTTTATTGCGTGGGCCGTTTCACGCTCCAGCGCGTTTTCAAAACATTGGCAAAACGACTTAAAAATTTTTATAGCCGGCGGCTACAAAGATTTTCGCAAAGATAAGAGGATTTCCAACATTACATTTTTGCTAATATATATATTTATATATAAACTTACTATTTATAAAGTTTAAAACACACACTTGCTATAAGAACGCCATAGCTCAGATGGGAGCGAGTAGGTTGTTTGTTCAAATGGTCTCGAGTTCGATTCCCATACCGGTCAAATTTTTAAAAATCTCTAAGAAAAATCCAACGAGCAACGAGCCGAACGAGACGAATGACGAATGACGAATGACCGTAGGATACTCGTGATTTGAAAAATATTTTTAAAAATCTCTAAGATAAACCCTCGGCCGACTCGGCCGACTCGGCCGACCGTCACTCGCGATTTGAAAACATTGGCAAAACGACTTAAAAATTTTTATAGCCCGAGGCTACAAAGATTTTCGCAAAGATAAGAAGCTATTTTTATTGCTTGGGCCGTTGCACGCACCAGCGCGTTTTGAAAACATTGGCAAAACGACTTAAAAATTTTTATAGCCGGCGGCTACAAAGATTTTCGCAAAGATAAGAGGATTTCCAACATTACATTTTTGCTAATATATATATTTATATATGAACTTACTATTTATAAAGTTTAAAACACACACTTGCTATAAGAACGCCATAGCTCAGATGGGAGCGAGTAGGTTGTTTGTTCAAATGGTCTCGAGTTCGATTCCCATACCGGTCGAATTTTTAAAAATCTCTAAGAAAAATCCAACGAGCAACGAGCCGAACGAGACGAATGACGAATGACGAATGACCGTAGGATACTCGTGATTTGAAAAATATTTTTAAAAATCTCTAAGATAAACCCTCGGCCGACTCGGCCGACTCGGCCGACTGTAGGTCGCGATTTCCAACATTACATTTTTGCTTCAAAAATAAATAATACAAGCATTTGCGTTAAACTGCAGGAGTGAATTAAAAGAGAAACAAGAGGTAGTTTATAATTTTATTTATTTCCCAGTCCCCCTTTACAACCCAATGGACTTAACGTCCTTTACAACTAACTAAGTCTACGTTAACAGGTCAAAGGCGCGAACTTTCGCATTTAAAGGTGCGCGGTCTTGAGCCACCTCCTTTCCTAACACTTTTACAAAGGCATGTTTTAAGGCCTCACAGCCTTACAACACCCTGTCATTTACTAAACGTTATGTGTTCCGATGCGAAGGGTAAGGAATGATTAAAACTAAGAAAGGCAAAAATGTGAATCGAAAACATAAGCCCTTCGCATTAGAAACACATAACAGTGTAAGCTGTAAAAGATTGTAAAATTGTATCAAATTTAAAAGTCCAATTCCTGTTAACATTAATTAATATTAACAGATATTGAACGTGAACATTATAATTAATATAATAAAGACTTAGATTAACTAAAAAATTTAAATAGTTGTAACAATATTTAAAAAATTAAAAATAACGAAAAAACTACAATCTCTTTTATACGTCTAAGATAAGTGATGAAAAGCGCGGACATTCGCATTTGAATGTCTGCGTTCTTGAGCTACCCCTGATGGAGGAAGTAGATGTGAAGCACCTACTTCACCCAAAAATCTACCCTAAGCTTAAACCTGTAAGAAAATGTATAATATATTATACACAATAAAGAGTTGCAACCCATATTATCTTTGTATTAACAATTTTAAAAGCTAAGGTTTATTTAAAACGAATCAAATAATAATCATATAGATTAAAGGAAATTCAACCTATTAATAAAAATTATTAACGACAATCGAATTGCAACTCCTTTTACAATACGCCTTAAATGTAGCAAGAGCAGAAAATAAGAATAAGTAAGTATGTAATCTTTTCTACAAAAAATGCAGAAGAGAGCTGTTTGTGTTTGTGTCCATTTAAAAAATATTTTTAATGACATCTTCAAAGAGAAGACGGTAAGTGATTTTTTACGGTGGCAAACAACGACAAATGTACATAAACAATTATGAACGGGTTGTAATTAGTTGTAGCTAAAATTAATTTAGAAGTAACTAGTAGAATAAAAGCCAAACAATAAATAATACAGTTAAACAAAAAAAGTAATAATAGAAACATAAATAAGAAAGAGAGAGCAAGAAATAAGTACATTTAAATGTCGTAAAATATTTAACTAAAAGTCTGAAAAGCCAAATAATTAAATAAAAAATTAGTGTAATAAAATTTAGAAGGGGAGGTAAATTATATATCATTTAAGAAAAAAAAACTGTTAAAATAAAATATAAATGAAAAAAGATTAAAATTATTTAAACAGTTAATTAAACAATTAAATAAAAGTGGCAAAAGTAGAAGAATTAAAATATTTAAATAAAATATGAATGTAATTGTAGCTAAAATTAATTTCAAAGTAAAAATTAAAATAGACGTAAATAAATAAATAATAAAGTTAAATGAAAAAAGAGTAAAGAAGAAAGGAAATAACAAGAAAAAACTACGAAAAATAATTAAAGAGGAAGTGTCGTAAAATGATTAATAAATAATTATTTCTTGAAATAAACTGTGTCTAAAAAGAAAGTAAGAAATAATTGAATTCCAAGTATGTAAATCTTTAAAAATTAAAATAAAAATTGAAGGCCAAAACTAATAAAATATTTAAAGCAAACTATGTGTAACATGTGATTATTGCTAAATACAATTTAGAAGAAATAAATTTTAAACAACAGATCATTTTAATTTAAAAATAGAATGCAAAAATTAAATGCAGAATAAATTATTTAAATTTAAAAAAAGCTGTAAGGATAAAAAATAAGAGGAAAAGGTGAGCAATTGTTAAAAGGTATTTCCAAAACATCATTAAATAATAAGAAATTTAAAAATTAATTCATTTCAAAAAGTTTAAAAAATAAAAGTAAAATAAATATAATGCAAAAGTTAAATGAAGTCCGAAGAATGAAGAAGAAGGGTAAAAATTAATAAGTGGGAGAATAAGTTTTAAAAGTTAAAACAGTCTAAACGCACGGACGAATAATTAAATTTGATATTGTTAAGAATAATTAAATATTTACAAAACTATTCAAGAGGAAGCTCAAAAATGATGGTGGGTAAGCGTAAACGCAAAGACAAGTTCAAAAAAATTTGTTAAATTAAAATAATTTCGAAATAAATAATTAACTAAAAATTAAATAAAATGTTTAAAGAAGATGAGGAAATCTAGCAGAATATGTACTACATGAAAGTTAAAGAGGAGATGAAAACTAATAGGAAAAGAAAGTAGAAGTAGCAAAATAATTTTTAATACAAAAGTTGAAATGTGAAAAGTAAAAGTAATGTAAGTTTCAAATAAAATAAACAAATTGCAAAAGAAGATGTAAAAGTAAATATGTAAATAACAGGTCTTAAGAACAAACAAAAAAAAAACAATTTGGGAGTAATCTTTAAGCAATACAAAAAAAAAGTATCAAATAATAAAAATAAAAAGAACGTTTAACTTCAAAGAGACGAAGTTTTATACAAACTAGTACTACAAATAGAGGAAGAAAAAATGGATGGAAAAAATTAATTAATCACTTAAAATCAATTTCGATTACAACCCAAATTTAAAGTGAGTCATAAGTTCACAAGTTATTCATATTTGCAAAATGTGTATGTGTATGTGTTGGTGGTTGTGTGTGCGTGTGCGGAAAGAACAAGTGATTTCATCTTACCATTGGTAGATCTTCAATTTTTACCTCGCATTTAGGGGGCATAATATTTCTTAGATATTGTTTCATAATACTTAAACTAAAATAAAACACCCCTTCTTTACTTTTATATTACCTAATTACAAAATCATAATTTTTCCCCACTCTCGGCGATATGTATTCTGTTTAATTTGGAAACTGACATAGTCTTTCTATTAATATTTTTTTTTTAAATTTATTTAACCTAAATGTAGATTTATAATAATTTCAAATCTTTACTCAAAACATCTATCAATTAAAAAAATAAAATTTAGAAAATTAATTTATAGTCAAAATGATCAAAAATATTCTAAAAGTGTGGTGTGTAATGAACTTATAAACTACCCTAACACAAAGGGTCAAACATCAGGGCTCCCGTGCACAGCACAGGTAGCCACAACTGTCTTCAGCTAAGAAGAAACAACATCTAAGAATATACCATGGCCTTATTTAATTAAAATCAAATAACCCTCCCTTAAACCGTTTAAAAAAAATTACTGTTCACATTAAATCTTTTAAAAACCGACCCAGGACTTTTTTCTTCTTTGTGAAATATAACGCCGACATACAAAGAAACAAACAGATACAAAAATTACCTTACTTGCTATATAAAATTAATACAAGTATACATAGAAATACAATTATAAATAATAATTAAGAGTGAAGCCGTAGTAGACAACACTTTTCAACAAATTTAATACACAAGTAGTCATTACTATGCAACAAAAAAGGAAAATGAAGACACCATTAAAATAAGACAATAATGTAAAAATTTATAATAAATGGCGAAGGTGACTGAAACTATGAAAAAAAAAATTGCTAAAAACGACACCGAATAAAAATTTGAAATGAAATCAAAAGCAATTAATTTAAAAAGGCGTAAATTCGTTTTGTTGCACGAAGGTTCAATCAAAAATCAATAATTAACAGTGTGAAAGATGTTTTAACTTAATTTAGAATTGTTTAAGATCATCCCTAATGATAATCAAAAAATTTTGATAATTTTTCAAAGACTACATTATAAAATGTATGTGTATGTATAATTAGCAGAAGTATTTGGATATTTCCTTTTTTGCTACCTTTTGACAAACTATTTTATTATTCACCTTAAATTTAGAAGCAAACATTTCCATTGTGTTAAAAAGAAAACCTTGATATTTCTTAGACATTATTTCTCAAAACTTATACCTAATTTTATTATACTTTCTTTACATTTCGTAATTTGAAAAAATTACAATTATTTTTCTGAACTTTAATAATAATACCCATGTGGAATATGTGTCTCTGTATACCTTTAATTTTGATTTTAAATATTTTCAATGATAATTAATAAGTATATTTCGTAAAATTTAAACTAGAAAGAAATTCGAAATAAATATAAAGTATTAAGAGTATTAATTTTTCGTTTTGAAAGGTAAATTTAATGGTGGTTATTTACTCCAAATACAAAAATTTTTAAAAATAAATTAATTTTAATAGAAATTGTCGACTAAAAAATTTACGATTATTGAATTTTTTTGATTTAAAAAGTAATTTCGAAAAAGTTATTAAAATCAAATTATTAATAATCTAGTGATTTACTGCAAAATTAGTTACAAATCAAAAACAATGTCAAAAGTGTGTGTATGTGGAGAACTTAAAAATTATCCTAGCACAATGGATCAAACAGCAAGGACTCGTGCACAGCACAAGGGACCTTTGCTGTTATCAGCTAACTTACATCTACGAAGAGATAATGTCTAAGAAAATATCAGGATCTATTTTAGAAACCGTATTACCGTATTATGATTTTTACTTAAAATAAAAAAAACAACGTATTAGTACACTTTTGGAAGGGTACAAAATTTCGGAACAAATGTTTGCTCCAGGATGTTGAATTATTCAATTTAATATAATATAAACTGTTCGTTAAAATAATTTATATGAAACAGAATTAGGAATATTTTATTAAAGCATTGTATTTTACGCTGAAAATAGTAAGAGCCAAACGAATTTCCTTTGGAAAATTAATTTAATATTAATTAAGGTAAAAGGTCCAGTTTGTGACCAACTACCAGTGAATGCCCACTACGAAAAATAATGTTTATAACAAATTAAAAAAAATAAATTATGTAAATGACACATTTATTTTACTAATCTTCTATGTCTCCTTTTTCATTTAAGTGCAAGAAATAAAAGTAATAAAGAAGTGTATATGGCCAGAATAATTAATTTGTTTACAATTTATTTTCTATCAAAACAGCTCTGAATGCAACAAATAGGTCATTCACTGGACGTTTTTCCCTATAGCAGAAAATTTACGAAGAATAAAATAAAAATCGTAACAATTATGATCACTGATCGAAAAGACAAAACTTGTCTGGAAGTAAACACAATTTTGAATAACTTTTAATTAATTTTGAGTACTTGGCATTGATTTTCCAAAAAAAATTAGTTAAAATTTAGTAATACATATACCAAAAAAATTCTAATTTAAAAACACATCGTCCTAATTTGATCCCCGTTGCATATAAAATATTTTAATTAATTAAATGAAACTTACAATTAGTTCATTTAATCTCCTCTTGTCTTATAATTGTTTCTATGTTTTGATTAAAACTGGAACTGATGACATCATTGGTAATGAAAGAAAAAAGATGTCTTGTCAACTGTTGCAGTGGTCCATATGTTCCCATGTTTGCTGCTCTTGAGGAAACTAAAGTTGTTCGATACATCTCCATCAAAGCTGAAACCTTTCATTTCTCTAGAAGAAATCTCCACAAAAGGTACGCAAAATTACGAGCTGTTGAATCAAATGGAAATTAATTATTACTATTGAAGTGAGAATAAGTTTTATCGTTTCAAAATAGTGGGTTAAAAATTCAATGTTGTTTAAAATAAAATTGTCGGTTAAATATAATTATAAGGTACTTTTATGGGCAATTATAATTTGTATTTTTCGTTGGGATACTTATTCATTAGTTTTATTTTGAGAAATAATTAATAAATATTCACGACAAAATTAACACAAAATGCAAAGCTTTGATTAAAGCAAAAATCAACTCACGTTGGATTTAATTTTTAAAAATGCTCTCCTTAATGCACACACACTTGATTTAGTTAAATTATAACAAATAATTAATTTAATACCAAATAAAAAAAAAAGCTGGGAACAACAAATGCAGGTGTTTATATCACAAAAGTTAAAACACAACTGAAAAGAACAAATAAGCCTTTGCGATAACCAAAAATCGATATCTGTTTCCGGCCACGAAAGTTGTTGCGCAAGTATTTCAAAAAATTCCATCCAACACATCTAAAATTTTAAAAAATTCAGACTCCTGTTCTTTAGTTAATTAAACACACAGCAAAAAAAAGTTCATTATAATGCCCAATTTTTAACTGTAAAATAATTTCATTTAGGATAAATTTTGAATTAAATAGGTTTTAATTTATAGAATTTATTAAAATAATTTTAATCGTTTCGGCGGAGGCCTTAATATAGTTGATTACGTTGCAAAAAAAACCGTAGATTAAAATTGCTGGATGCAACGATATCTTTTATGTACTTTTGATATTTTATTTACATTTTAATTAACTATTAAAATATTGTTGTGTCTTGAAAAAACTCTAACTAGCCACAGTAAGTCCTTGACTTACCCGTACACCCTCAGAACCAATTAATCGCGCAATTCCGGGACTTACTGTATTTGAAGTTCGATAAACGTATAACATAAAGACTGATTAAGAACGGTCAGGGAACTGTTGATTTTTTTAGCTGAACATATGCTTCCATAAATGCGCTTTCAGAATCTGAAAAGTTTTTAAAAATCCGTTCACAAATAACCGAGCTACGACTTTTCAAAGTGGAGATTTAGAAAAAATTATTTACAAGTCGGACTATTTGACCCAATTTTTCTCGAGAATTTTAAATAGTATGACTATGGTTTTTTAAGCATATCTGAAGCCAAAATGTCCGTCGCATCCGAATCTGTATAGTTTTTAAAGATCGGTCGACAAATAACGGCGGTATAATTTTTTTAAACGTAAAATTTTGTGTAGAAAAATTAACCTAAAACTTCAACCCTTAATTACTCGTAAAATTAACATCGCGCCCTATGCCGTTTTTGCACGTATCTTATGATGAAAAGTCTCAGGATTTCGAATCCGGGTCGTTTTTAATGATCGGATCAAAAATGAGACCGCTACGATTTTTTTTATGAGTCGAAGTGTATTTTTTTTTTATTGATTTAGTTTTCTCGAAAAATTTGGTAGTTTAAGGGGGAACCGGGAAGAATAACGCCGGCTATGTCGGTTTGGGGTCCGTAGGAACGTCGCGTAAAAATTTGAAGCAAATCCATTACCTAAAATTTTTTTTCCTCAAAAATACGCAAGGGGTTAATCCATGTTTTTTCTCGATTTTGGCCGATTTTGAGGGTTTTGAGTTATGATTGGATTCCGACTCGTAGGGGCTGAAAACGTTCAGAAATGAAAGGATTTGACGAAATTCGCAAAGACAGCAAAATTTACACTTTGAAAGCTTCGAACGCGTTTTTCTTCTATATTTAACATAGGGCCCTGTTGAATTTTTTAGCTGATCTTACAATCAGATAAACGGGCTTTTAGAATCTAAAAAGTTTTTAGCGATCCGTTCAGAAATAGCCGAGCTACGATTTTTCAAAGTAAAAATTTAGAAAAAAATTATTTCAAGTCGGACCGTTCGACCCCATTTTTCTCGAGAATTTTAAATAGCACCCCTACGGTTTTTTAACAGTATCTGATGCCAAAATGTCTGACGAATCTGAATCTGTATAGTTTCTAAAGATCCGTCTGCAAATAACGGCGCTATAATTTTTTTAACGTAAAATTTAGTGTAGAAAAACTTTCAAACCTTAATTACTCAAAAAATTTAAATTGCGCCCTATGCAGATTTTGAAGGTATCTTATGGAAAAATGTCTCAGGATTCCGAATCCGGGTCGTTTTTAATGATCGGATCAAAAATGAGACCGCTACGATTTTTTTTATGAGGCGAAGTGTATTTATCTCGATTTATTTAGATTTCTCGAAAAATTTGGTGGTTAAAGGTGGAGCAGGGAAGGATGGCTCCGGCTATGTCGGTTTGGGGTCCTTAGAAACGTCCCGTAAAAATGTAAAGCAAATCCATTACCTAATTTTTTTTTCCTCAATTCGAGCAAAGGGGTAAATGCAGTGTTTTCCAAACTGGGAGGCGCGTCATATGATGGATTAAAAAAGGTAAGAGAACTCACACGAATTTTTTGAAACTGCTCTTCTTAATGCACCAACACATTGTTTAATTATAAACGATAACAGATTAATTAATTTAATAAGAAAATATAATAAATTTAGCTCTGTACAACAAAACAAGGTGTTTATAGTACAAAAGTTAAAACACAACTGATAGGAATGAATAAGTCTTTGCGATAACCAAAAATCGATATCTGTTTCCGGCCTCGAAAGTTGTTTATCACGTATTTCGAAAAATTCCATTCCCGTATATATTAAAAGACACAGGACCGTAGTAGAAAGTTAAAAACCAAATGAATAAAACAGATTAGACCGTGTTTCAAAAAAAAAAAAATGAACGTAGATCATTAAATACCTACACGCAAAATAATACAAACAAATTCTATAAATACGAGGATGTGCACATTCGAGCGAAAAGTGGCACATTTCCGAGCGAGGGAGGCAAATGAAGCGCGACGCGGAGCGGCGCGCTTCATTTTCCCGAGATCGGAATGTGCCACTTTGAGCTCGAATGTGCACACTCGGCTTTAAGCGTGATTCACAATAATTAACTTACTTTCTTAGACGGCTAACGTCATACTGTCGAATTTCCGTTAGTCGGCTAAAATGTTACCATCAATGCGCCACAAGAAGTATAACTTCTGTATTTGTTGTTTGAAAATTGTATAAGGATCGATTAAAAAAAACTCACCCTAAGTGTTAATTTTTTTCCAGCGAATTTGTGAAATGTGATTTTCCAAAAAAAAAAATCAAACCGTTTCGTGCGAGTCCCCAAAAAATATTTTACATAACCATAAATATATACAAGAAACGAATAAATCTAAATGTTTTACATTAGTTTTGGAAAAGCCATTATGTTAATTAATAGTCCGATGCAAATTTAGCAATAGTGCCGATTATGGCGATTCGAAAATCAAATTCATAGCGGCGCCCTTATAAGGGCATATGAGAAGTCGAAGATAATGAAATATCCTTTTACTTTTTTCCATTGGTAATTACTTAAACAGTTATAGGCAGCACATGCGTTTACATTTACTCGCATTTGTGTTATAAAAAACTTGAATTCTGAATAAGGGCCTAATCAAGAACCGGTTGTGCCAACATACGGCGCCATTTGGTAGAAGAATTAAATTCAGACGCAACTCAAAAACCGAGCTCTTCGTATACTATTTGTATTAAATATAAGCTGGAAACGTTTTTTTTTTCTTTTTTGGTCCGCCGCTGCCTCTTATCGAAGCTTGTGGATATAAAATAATCGTAATTCTGCATTCGTAAGAGTGCTCTTGTGTTTTACAAGACATTAAAAAAGTAAAGTATGCGTCGACAGTTTCGTATCGTTTCCTGTTTGGAAATCTAAAAATACGATATATACGCTTTCATCTATTTTTTTGTTAAATACGATGTAATTAAATATTCTAACAGCACTGTGTTTCTGATATTCCAGTTTTAGATTACTGGGATTTATGTCAAACGCGATACATTTAAAGTTAATAAACGCAAGTTCGAATTAGTTTTCGCACTGGAATAAGTCCCTAGAGAGTGCAAAAGGGAGCCCGAAAACTTTAACACAAACGTAATTTTTTTTAAATCCTCAAAATTAATTAGAAATTAAATTAATTATTGTGAATCGTGCTTAAAGCTGAGTGCGCGCGTTCGAGCTCAAAGTGGCACATTTCCGATCTCGGGAAAATGAAGCGCGCCGCTCCGCGTCGCGCTTCATTTGCCTCCCTCGCTCGAAAATGTGCCACTTTTCGCTCGAATGCGCACATCTTCGTATTTATTAAATTTATTTATATTAATTTTTACACGTGGTTATATTTAATTCAATTACACCAAAGAAGTATAACTTCTAACGCGCGTAGTAAAGTACACCAACCAGTTTTTTAAAAAAATCGCAATCCAAACGCCTTTTTTTAATTATGTCTGTGTCAAACGATTAAACATTTTTAAAATAGTAAAAGAAATCATATTTCAGTAAACTAAATTTGATAGATTTTTATTCATTTTGATATCCAAACGTTAGAATATTGCTATAGCAGAAATAATTAGCATTTAAATGTATTTCAATCTTTACGAATTTGTTGAAATATTAAAAAACCAAGCAAATGTTAACGATTTTAAATGGTATCATTAAAAAAGATATCCATGCAAACATTTAGCCGTATGCCATTAATTATTATATAAATTGCATCTCAATTAAACGTAAGCGACGTAATGAATTTTTCAAAAAATAAATATTTATGAAATTTTACATTAAAATTTAATTCTAATAACTTTTTGCCATTTCACCTAACTAACTTTCGAAACTAAAAAATTCAATGATAAATAAATTAAATTAACAAAAATAATTAAAATAAAAACAAATAACTAAAATTAAATAACTAATCAATAAAAAATTAAATAGTAGAGCAAACACTTATTTTTAAAGGAAGAAGTGGTCCGGGCTGGTTTAGAACAGATTTACTTACAACGTTGTTTTTTTTTATTAATGGTTTGTCGAGTCTAGAATTGCATTGATTATTATAAATCGTAGATACACTTAAAATAATAATTTCGTCAAAATTTAATTATAAAGTTTGTCAAATCTCTTTGTACTTAAATCACATCCTAAAATAACACGAAGAAAAAAGAGCAGACAATGATAGAAAAATATATGTATGTAAGAATAAATTTAAAAATAAATTTCTTTTTTAGTCTGCGAAAGTGTTTTTAATTTTGAAAAACAATTTCGACTCAACCATGTTCAATTAAAAATTCAAAATTCATAAGTATGGTTCCAAATATTGACCGGGCTCCATTTATTGACCAGGCATCTTAAAAACTAAGATTTAAAAAAAAGTAGTAATTTAATTTAATAATGAATATTTAAAAAAATTGTGTCCATATGCCCATATGATTAATTTATTTAGTTTTGATTACTTTATAATGAATAAGTAAATATTGGTCTTAACACTAAAATATCAAAAATCAATTAACTACATCGTTTTTTTTTTAAATTCCTGTTAATAATTAAATTAATAGTCTGGTGTCGCAAAATTGCCAATGTACCACTAAAAAGTAAATGGGTCATTACTTAAAGCATCATAGGTATTTGATCCAAAGTACCATTTAAAGAATTAGAAATGAAAAAAATAAAGATTGAAATCGAAGAAAAACTAAGACAAGTCAAACACGATGCTAAAAATGTTGAATAAGAAAAGGGAGAAAAGAAAAATTAAAGAAACAAATTGAAAAACAAAAAATCTTAAAAAGCGCGAATAAAGAGAAGAAGAATTACGTAGATAACAAATAGATAAAGGGTAGAGAATGAATATAAAAAAATTCAATAAAACTAACACGACTAATAAAACAAAATAAGTTACTTTTCCAAAAAAACAATACCAAAGACTAATTATTGATTCTGATAGTGATTAATAAAAGAGATGCTTGGAAGGTATTAAAATATAAATTAAGAAATTTAGTAATGATACCTATACCTATACATATGTATTTACAATTGTCATGAGATACAATTCGCTCGATCTATAGACACCTACAATACTTTATAAAAATTATTTTTGTAACTATCTGATAGTTACTAAATTAATTTTTATCTTATAGAGATTTAAACATCAAAGAAAAGTGTTATGTTACATAAATAAGGCATTACATAATTTTATAAGTACAATACTACTGGTCAATATTTGTAGCATACAGCGGTCAATATTAGAAGCAATCAGCCATGGCATTAACTATTATAATTTTAAATTAATTCTGATCTATAACCAAGAATAAAAGTAATATAGATTGGAGCAAAAAGGGCACACTTATAAGAGACCAAATTACACACTTTGTTGAAAGGGTAAACTGTAAAAATTTACAACCATTTTACTTAAAAAAAAAAAACTTCTAAAAGTAAGTGTCCAATTTATGTTTATTTTGTATTATTTTCGATTTACACGGTTTTCGCCAGAACCTATCTACCGTGCACATTGGGAAAAAGGTGTACTGTGGGGAGACGTCAAAACTGGATTTTTTTGAAGGAAGGCACAGTAACACAATGTTTGAAAACCACTGATATAAACATTACGGCCGTTTTAATAACGCATATCTGTTTTGTTACGGAGAAAGCCTGAAAGAAGCAATTACAAAACATGCATATAGCGAAATTGTAATTATTTTAGTGTTTTCTTTGTAACGCGATGTGCCGTTTATTATTGGAAAGCATAGCCATCCGTTCGGGTTAATGTTAACAATTAAGAGATAAATGGAAATAAAATTCTTCGTTCGCTTAATGAACGCTTGCATTACGCGGAAAGAGCGGAAAGTCATAATGAAAATGCAAGCGACGCTATTAATTACGATTTCCGTTCCGTTGTGTCAACTGCCTTTATGGCGTTATTGTTCATTGTCTAAATTTCGTACATTACATAATATATCCTCTTTAACACAAATTTTTTAATTAACGCCACAATTGGAATTATGACATTCTTCTCAGAAATCGACGATATTCAGTTTAGGTAATAAAAGCTGAAACGCGAACCTCGTTGACATCTGTGAAAATTATTAATGCCGTTAATTCGTACGTTTTATGTGTGTACCTAGTTGTGTTTTTTTTTAGGTGCATTAAATTAATGACACCATTTTAAGTATCCGGATTAATTAAGTTTTATTTTTGTTAAATTGTGTTTAATTTTTTTCCTAGAATTCTCCCTAATGTTGCTTAATTTTTCTATTTTACTCTGCTGTAATTTTTTGCTATTCATGTCTAATGTACTGTTTAAAACAATTATTTTTTTTTAAAAAAACACGGAGCGATTAAAATCGAAATATAAGGGAATTATAAATTTTTAAATTAAGAGTTTTAATGAAAAATGTATGAACCAAACGTGTTTGTGTTTTCTCAAAATATTTAAATAATATCTTAGTGTATTTTAAATCTTCTGCTAAACATTGTCAAGATTTTGAATTTTAGAAAGCTTTTAAAGATACCTTTAAATTTTTTGTACGATAGCCTGATATCAACTTTTTGTGTAATTAAGAATTTGGAGTTTTTGGTTTAAAACATAAAAAAAATTGCAGAATTGGACAAAATTAGAATTCTCGGGTCTCAAAAATCATGCTATTAGAAATTTTCAAGAAAACTAAAATTTAAGCCCCAATTTGTATTTAATTTTGTGTAAATTTCGATTTTGAAAATTCGTAGCTCGAGACTGACTAAAAAAACAATTAAACCCCAATGTTAAATCATAGAGAAAAACGTGCTCAAAACTGTCAAAGTGTAAATTTTTTGAAAAAATAAATAAATTTTCAAAATGCTGTAACTCCGTTCTGTATTTCGCAAAATCCTCTAATATCTTAATATGTCGGACCTTAATAGGTAGGAAAGTGGCCCTAACTGAAAATTCCCAAAAACGAGGGAAAAAAATGTTCGTTAATGGATTTCGTTAAAATTTTGGCAGGCCACTTCTATGAACCTCTAACGTCCATAACTAAATTTATTCTTTCCTGCTATCCGTCCAATCCGAATTTTTTTGGAAAAACTCAAAACTTCGAGAAATTTACACTTTGACTTGGACCTGGAGCTGTAGCTCCCTTATTTTGGGTCTGATCGTTAAAAGTAATCCAGATTTGGAATCCTGCAACTTCCTCCCCTAAGAATCGTACAAAATGGGCATATAGCGTAATGAAAATTTTTCGAGTAATTAATTTTTGAAATTTTCGATTTATTTTTGCGACAAAATATCAATCATAGGTCATCTTTAAAAGCTTTGCAGATTTGAAATCGGATTTTTGACCTTCGGATAGGTTTAAAAAACCACCACAAGCGTGCTATTTAGAATTTTGGAAAAAGAAATAAACCCTAACAATTTTTTTTTGAATCAAGAAAAACAAGTAATTTCATTTAATTAATTAAAAGCTTGCAATTATCGATTTACTGGAATTAAGCGTTTTACATCAATTATATTAAAAAAAAAACATAAACGACCGCTTCGCTCTGTCGCACATAAATTAAAAAAAATAATAGTTAATAACGACAAAGGAGCGCAACGCGATTCTAATCAAAAATAATATCGCTTTAAAACAAGTCGTCCTGACTAAATTATAATAATTTGCCGACTTATAAAAAATCGGCTACCGCAAGGAATAAAAGGCTGTCGTGCCGAGCCTCGGCACAAATAAACCCATAAAACATTACTTAAATGTAGAAAAGTCCAAATGCAGAAATAAGGAATAACGTTTTTGCCATTGAACGTGCATTGCGTGACGGGCAAGTTGTCATGGACCGCGTTGTATATAGTTTTACATATTTTATTGCACCGGACCCAACAACCCGGGAATAATACGCCACAATATAGTGTGTGCTTGCAAAGTTTTGACCCGCCTATATGCATGATTTATGTTCATTAAAATCTGTTAACATCTACGATATCCGTATATGCATTACTTTCGGAAAAAAACGCCCAAAGAAACCGAACACCGTCCAAAAACTCGAACGCGTTCTTTTTAAGATTTCAAATATCTCGAAAAAAAAAAAAGATAAATGGACTTAGGCCATTTTCAAAATAAACGGCTTATATATCGATTTTTGCATTTTCCTCGTAAACGGCTAGACCTGCAACAAAAACTTAAATAACAAGTTCGGAGTAAAATTTAATTTGGTGCAAAAAGAGGTTTAAAGCTCTTAGTTTATGAGAAAAATAGATTTAAACGTATAAAAACCTAAAATATGGAGTTCATCGTATTAAAAATTCAATATTGAATTTTCAACTAACTATAAACTAATAATTTTGCAGCTTAGACTTTGAGGACCATTTTTGCAGTAAATTTAATTTCTTCTAAATTTATTATTTACGTTTTTGCTGTAAGTCTAGTCGTTTATAAAAAAAAACGAAATGCAAAAATCGATAGAGAGTGATTTTAAGATTTTTTAGCGATGAGAACGTTCAAGTTCCGTAGATCCAACTATGGGTACTTTTAAAAATCGTTATTTTCCTTACAATGTGCTGTGAAGGGCAAAACGATTGCATAAAATGTAGCAGAGATATAGGCGATTAAAGAAAAACTTTAGATTTACATGTTAAATTAATGGGAAAATTTTAAAATCAACTAGGGAATAAAAATTAAGGGCTGACTTTTGGTGAGAATATTTTTCCTGATGTTTAGAACAATATTTTGTCGACAAACAAAATAGTGGTTTCAATCAAAGCCTTGTAGTATTACATATTTCAAATGTAACTAACAATAAGTGTTTTTATTCATTCTTTTTAATCTACAAAAAATAGCTTGATTATATAAAATTGAGCTTTTTTCTCATTTTGTATATTGTATGTAATATACACCCTTACAAATTAATCGTTCTTATAGAAAAAATTTTTAATTATTTAGTTCCTTTAGAAAGAATCCACCATTTAGTTGCCTAAATTAACCCCGTTTTATTTGTACCTAATGTTCGTTATTATTTTTTCATTTAAATATAAGACTTAAAAATAATTGCTGCACCATAATTCAAATAGTATTCTAGAGACCTCATAACTTGGTTATTAAAATATATTTCTTATCATTTAACTGTCATAAAGTATAATTTAGTGGATTTTATTTCATTTTATTTTCGGGGTATGGCAAACCCCACCTAGTATGACATGTGACATTTAGTCATCTAGTATTGCGGAGGGTTAATTAAAAACTCTGTTCGGATTCAAAACTTAAAACTCCAAAACAACGTTTCTCAATTTTTTATTGACATAACTCCTTCTGGTGTCTTAATGGACCTTCAATATTGCGCCATAAATTTCATTAAAAAAATTAATATTTAATACAAGTCGGATCGGTTAAAAAATACAAACTTAAATACTTTTTCGTGTTATATTATGAGAAGTCGACAAAATCCTTTGAGAAACCCTGTCGTGGTCGAATCTCGAATGCGTTAGAAAATTGTTTCCGAAGTAAAATCGTGTTATTAAAATAATATTTTATAGCCTTCCTCAATAATATACATTTCGATAATTGACTCGACACGAAACAAGACAAACTGCAATTCATAATGCGCGCAAATACAAAGTTTAATAACTAACAATGAACAAGAAAAACGACTATTTCAATTTAAATGAAAATGTCAAGTGACGTAAATATTTTATCCATTAGTAATTATTTTCGATTAATGTGCGAACATCGGTTTTGGGATCGTTTCTAATTATTGTCAGTTCTTCTTCGGCAAAGGGAAAGCGACCAATTCCGTCCACTATATTTTTTTTTACAAAAAAAGCCAGTACTTTATCATCGGACCACCGTTTATAATATTCCACTAATAAAAGGGTTCGTGTAAAGCGACACAGACTAATATATTGCATACTGTTTATCTTTACTGCTCATCGAATAAGCCTTTGGGGTATACTTATAAAGTTTTATTTATATTTTTACTGATCATTGCTTGTTATCAAGAAATAGAATTTTTGAGTGGCCTGACAACCGCCAATTTATTCCTTTCGGTAGCTCATTTTAAATTGCCACATACAAGTATTGCGTTATTACATATTGTTAGAGCAATCCATCCACAATTTCTTTAATCTAGTTTTTCCCGGCCAAAATTAAATTGGACGAAAGAGAACCGAAAAAAGCGGACTAAATTTTCGATCGGTACAAAATAATAACTAATGCTACCACACTCACTTCTATCTGTCGATTCTGTTAAGCGATGCACCACTTATTTTTAATTGTTATTATTTCTTTTGAAACAAACATGTTCACTGCACCAAGTCGAAATACATAATGATTTTTATATCAAAAGCGAAAGTAAAAAGTCGTCCGATTATCTGCTATCAAACGCCAACAGCCGTTCGAAATAAACTGTGCATTTGACCTCACCTTGTGACGTCATATGTTTGTTTAAAAATTATCGTTACTCCAAGTTCAATTGAAAAAAATAATTAACTCGGCCACTCGGAAGAAGTCCATCGGATGATGCGTTTAAAAAAATTAAACTTACAAGTAAAGTGTGGTTTATTTTAATTAATATTTGGAAATACAGTAGATGGACCCCAAACCGACCTAGCCAGAGTCGTTCTTCCCTAAATTTTCGAGAATTTCTCAAGTAATTAACGTTTGAAGTTTTAGGTTCATTTTGCAGCACAAAATTTTCCGTTAAAAAAATTGTAGCGCTGTTATTTGTTGGCGGATTTTTCAAAACTACACAGATTCGTATTCGCCAGACATTTTGACTTCGGATAGGCCTTAAAAAACTTATGCGTGCCATTTAAAATTTTCGAGAAAAACGAGTTCGAAGAGTCCGACTTGTAATTAATTTTTTCTAAATCTCCACATTGAAAAATCGTAGCTCGGTTATTTCTGAACGGATCGCTAAAAATTTTTAGATTCTCAAAGCCCGTTTATCTGATCGTAAGATCAGCCAAAAAAATCAACAGGGCCCTATGTTAAATGTAGGAGAAAAACGCCATCGAAGCTGTCAAAGTGTAAATTTTGCGAAAATTTTTATTTTTCAAAATGCTTTAACTCCGCCGCCTTTACGAATTTCGTCAAATCCTTTCATTTCTGAACGTTCCCAACCCTCACACGTCGGAATACGGTGCTAACTCAAAACCCCCAAAATCGGCTAAAATGGAGAAAAAACATGGATTAACCCCTTGCGTATTTTTGAGGATTTTAGGTAATGGATTTGCTTCAAATTTTTACGCGACGTTCCTACGGACCCCAAACCGACATAGCCGGCGCTATTCTTTCCGGTTCCCCCTTAAACTACCAAATTTTTTCGAGAAAACTAAATAAATCGAAAAAAATACACTTCGACTCATAAAAAAAATCGTAGCGGTCTCATTTTTGATCCGATCATTAAAAACGACCCGGATTCGGAATCCTGAGACTTTTTTCCATAAGAAACGTGCAAAATCGGCATAGGGCGCAATGTTAATTTTTCGAGTAATTAAGGGTTGAAGTTTTAGGTTAATTTTTCTACACAAAATTTTACGTTAAAAAAATTGTACCGCCGTTATATGTGGATGGATCTTTAAAAACTATGCAGATTCGGATTCGTCAGACATTTTGGCTTCAGATACGGTTAAAAAACCAAAGGGGTGCCATTTGAAATTTTCGAGAAAAGCGAGTTCGAAGAGTCCGACTTGTAATTAATTTTTTCTAAATTTCCAATTTGAAAAATCGTATCTCGGTTATTTGTGAATGGATCTTTAAAAACTTTTTAGATTCTGAAAGCCTGTTTATCGGAGTATAAGACCAGTCAAAAAAATCAACACGGTCCAATGTTAAGTCTGGGAGAAAACCGAGTTCGAAGCTTTCAAACCTTCTCGCTGGTGTCTTGCGCTAATTGTTATCGGTCGGTTAATATAATCACTTTATCTAGGTCCGAAAGTAATCACATTAAGCGGCACCTACTGTATTAAAAAAAAACTGTAAATAATGTATAAGTAATAAGCAAATGATGAATTGAATATCAAAACCAAATTCATTCAAAAATGTTGAGATCAAAATTAAAAAGGAATTAAAAGGACATCGTTTTTGATAATGTCAATTTAAGTTTAATTCATAAACATAGTTATTTAAAACCCATTAGTCGATCTCAAATTTTTTGTGTTCATCAAAAGCTTATCCAATTACTTTTAGCTTGATCGTTAGTCCTTATAAAACTATGTAAATATTTTCGAAGCGAACACACTCCTTTTACGGTGGGTCGCATAATAAAACGAGAAAAATTGGTAAAAATTAAGATATCAACAATTACTAAATATCGGGTCGGCAAGAAAGTAATTTCGTTTTTCACAAATCGACGTTGAAGCAGATCGTCGTATAACTGTAACAGAGAATCGAAAATCGTTGAAAATGTTTTGGACTCATTACGAAGCTCGATAAATGGGTTCCAGACGAACCGAAAGAGATTCATTGAACACAACGAACGAGTATTTTTGATATGCAGGTCCAACACAACGAAATCGATCCTTTTTTAAAACGAATCATCACCGGTGATGAAAAATGGGTTGTCTGCAATAACATTGATCGAAAACGATCATGGTCCAAGCATGTTTGGTTGAGAACTGATGTCATATCCACCCTGACCTTGGACCATCGGATTACCATTGATTTTGATCTCTACAAAACTCATTAAATGGCAAAAATTTTGCTAATGATCGCTCTTGGTTCTGCTTTCTTGCTGATAAGGAACACAAGTTCTACGTTCGTGGAATCATGAAATTACCAAAACGATGCAAAAGGTCATTGACCAAAATATTACAATCTGTCCGTGGATAAAAAAATTGAGTTTCATTTCAAACTCAAAAACTGAAATTACTTTCTTGCCAACCCAATAATTTATTAAATAATATTTTGATATATTTTTCCTGCTATATATTATGCAAGGAACGAGAAGACGAAAAGTTAATTTCAGAGGATTGCTCTATCAATATGGTTATAAATAAATTAAGTTCGATGAATACCCGGTCCATTTTGAACAGTTAACTGTTGTCACGTCCAATTTTCTACCTAATGTACAATTTTGCAGCGCATTCTCGTCAAACCTTTACATTTGAATAATAAATGCGATTATAACGTGTTTGCCATTGCTGACATGTAATAACGAAAATTATTAGGTGTACCTGTGAGCCGCATTGTTTGCCTTTCCCATATTTCGACATTTGTTGTTAGGCTTTTAGATATGCACACGAAAAACGGTACTTTTACTTAAACAACGGTTCTTTAATTTTTCCCCCTACGTTTAAAGCAAGTGCGCGCCGGAGAAAATAATACCCACTCAGGTTTATACAAAGAATTTAAAATAATTATTTTTGACCGGTTTAAAGTCGGGCCATAAATTGCCTTTTGTCGCATGATTCTCGGCCGTACAATTAATAAATGCAAATTTCATATCCTATAAGTGTTAGTTGGGTAACTGTTGATAACATGCACACTGCACATTTCGAATAATACTAATGTTTCTTCTTTTTTTTGTAAAAGCAAATTCGTGTAAGAATCGAGCGAAATTTATATCGAAAGATTTAATGAAAAGATATCCGTGCTGGTTTTTTTCTTCTGTAAATGTAAATTAAATTACAGTGGACACTCGGTTGTCCGGACTAATTATTGTTACAGCTCATTCGGATAATCGAAAATTCGGTTAATTGAAAAAATTGTTGAACTATTTTGAAACTTCGAGCAGATCGAGTTATATCGAATCAGCGTTAATTGAGGAAGCGTTAAACGAGGTCTTACTGTAACTCAAATTTGGTCATTGTTGTGAATGATGTGTAAAACCGAGTGTGCACATTCGAGCTCAAAGTGGCACATTCGATCTCGGGAAAATGAAGCGCGCCGCTCCGCGTCGCGCTTCATTTGCTTCCCTCGCTCGGAAATGTGCCACTTTTCGCTCGAATGCGCACATCTTCGTGTTAATTAGATTCGACCATATTAATAACAAATCCTTCAAATCCAGATTTTCTAGTCGAAAAAAGTTTTCGCTTGAAAGTGCACATACTTCTTAATAATTGAATTTGCCTATCTTATTCTTCTCTCTTACAAATAATATTAATTAAATCAAACTGAACTAAATGTACCACTTCTCGCTTTTTTTAAATTAAAAATTACAGTAGAGTATTTTTACCAAAAACCACATTTCTAATTTAGCACTTTTAAAGTAGACTAGATGGGAGGGTTCATCGTACATGAAAAAAAAATACTTTAACTTTTTCTGAATTTTGACTCTTATTTGCCAACCTTTTTTTTAACATAAAATTTAGATGCACCCCCTATGTAACATAAATATTTTTTTATATTTAAAAATCGAATTAATCCATAAATGACGTCTAGTTACAACAGTGTATACAAAATGTGCCTTAAAACTAATTTGTTTATAATACAGTCGAACTTCCATAAGTCGAACGCCGATAGACCGAATTTTTGATAGCTCGAACTCGAACCAGTTTCCCTAGGACTTGCCTATCTCAACGTTAATATTTTTATGTCAATAACTCGAAATTTAATAAATCGAATTATTTAATTAGTCGGAGCGTTTTACAATTCATTAAATTCAAGTTTCCTTTAGTAAATAGGTTGACGACTGGAAGTTAAATTTTACAACTTTTCTAGAAATTTCTCTACCTGAGAGAGGATTAACGACGGCTTGGTTTGGTGTTATTAATGCTTTTAAAGCTCTATTGTTAACTACGAATAAAAGGTTTATACTACAAGAATGTTTTGACGGCGGCACTTCAATTGGATTTAAAAACTAATTTATGTTTAAATGCCTTATGAACAGTTATAAATTTTTGAGATGGTTTTACCGTTTATTTTACAAAAACAGAAACTATTTTTGCATTTTAGTTTTCAATTTGCTAGTTATTCGTCGACTACGAAGACTAAAAAAATGTGTTTTACGTTCTTTATAGTTTGTAACAGAGTATAACAGAAAATCTAAAAAGTTTAATACTTTTCTAAAATTATTTACGTATTAACATGGAGTGTAAACGAAAATTAAAAAGTTTAACCATAAGGGAGAAAATTAATCTTATAAAAGAAGTGGAACGTGGGCTCAAAAGAAAAAGGATATAGCTAAAGATTTTGGTATTCCGCAAACACTTTATCAACCATTTTAAAAAACAGAGACCTAATTGTAGCTGCTGAAGATACAAATGACAAATGTCGACGTTGATAAAGATTTGGAAGTTGCTGAAATTCCTAGCGATGAAAGCGTTATATGTAAAGTGCTAGAAGAAAATAAGAAAAACTGTGAAAGTGAAAGTGAATATGAAAGTGATACAGATGTTACAGTAAACATCCCTTCAACAACTCAAGTTTACAATGCAATAGATACTATTTCTCTATTCATATGTGCTCAAGAAGATGTTCCTACGGATATATTATTATCGGTAAGGTCATTGGAAAAATTTGTAGAAACGTAACATTTTGAAGCAATGAAGCAAAAGACAATTTTAGATTACTTTAAATTTAACAGTAAATAATATGTAAATAACTATATTTTTTAGGGTCTTAATAAAAATAAATAATGTTAATGATTGTAGATCATATTTGGTTATTTATTTTCTATAAAAAATAAATGATATATATATACGGAAGTATTTAACTAAACTTCTTTTGGTAACTCGAGTTTTTGATATGACGAATTATTTTTGCTGTCCCTTCGACTTCGACTTATCGAGGTTCGACTGTATTTACAAAAATGAAAATTATCCAAAACATTTGGAGACATTAATTTTGACATATAAACCTTCAACAATCTGCAAAAGATGATATAAAAATCAACTAGTTGATTTTTAGTGGCCCACTTCAGAAAATTTGACTCATATACAATTTTAATTATTCAAAAATGCGAATTAGTGAACATTCCAAAGTACACCTGAAAATATTTTTATGAATCTCGCGACAATTAGGCGTGTGGAAGAGCACCATGATAACTTATTAAAAGTAATAAAATATCTAACCTTTTTCAAACAACAAATAGATCTAATTTATTCGACTTTTAATTTTTTGAATTGAAGAATAAAATAATAATATAGGCAAATCCAATAAATACGAGGATGTGCGCATTCGAGCGAAAAGTGGCACATTGCCGAGCGAGGGAGGCAAATGAAGCGCGACGCGGAGCGGCGCGCTTCATTTTCCCGAGATCGGAATGTGCCACTTTGAGCTCGAATGCGCACACTCGGTTTTAAGCACGATTACAAAGCGTCCCGTTTTAACAGAAAGAAACTTGATCAAATTGTTAAGTATATGTTTAAAAAAAACGCAACAAATATTAATCACTAAATAAAACAGTCGCACATTATCTTAAAATCAACAAAAGCAAAAAAACACTGTTTAGTGCGAAATACAAAATAAAATATTTAATAAGAAATACCGAGGTTTAATTTTCGAACGCGGTTCACAATCCGGAAAATCGCGAATCCGTATAACTGAGGTCCGGATAATTGAGGTTCTACTGTAATTGTGTGTTTTAGTGTGCATTTTATGCATTCGACGAGAGGAACGACCTTTGCAACAAAAAAAACTCAAGATTGGCGATAAAAGCAAAAGCGTATAACTTTAAATGAATTCCGTCCCAAAAAGAAGGAAATTATTTTTGTCGAAATGTGCGTATAACTAATTAATTGATAATTAAAAATGTGACTCTCGAGTTTTCTTTTTTCTTTGCGATTTTATCGAGTCGAAAACAATTTTAATGATGTCCAGAAATGGACAGCTGACGCTTCTGTAGCTTCGGGGATGATTTCTTGTGTGTAATTAGCATTTAATAATTAAAAAGGGCAGTAGCTGATGGGAGTGATTAAGTTGTCGATTAATATTCGTCGCAAGAAAAATTCGCAGGCTGAACTCGACCGTTTGGACACGTTTTTATGTGAAATATTATTCGATTTGCTCGGTTAAAAAATCAATCACCTTTAATCGGAAGATCGATCAACACGAATAAATTTTTATGGATCAATTTTCAATTTCTGATGATTTTTCGAAAAAAAAAGCGTCGTTCAACGAACCTACGACGTAAAGGTTTTCAAGCCCAATTCCTGCATCGAATTCTGACGGAATTCGAACTTTCCTTGTTGATGTTTATTAATCCTGTTTTACAGAAACGATGATCTAATAATATCCACGCCAAATAACGAACCAACAATTATTAGATAAATTCGAAAAAATTTCAGTTATAAAAAGATAATAAATTTATAAAGGAAATGACTTTATAAAAAGCGATAGTTTATTACTACAAATGATAAATAATTATTTATTAAATAAGCAACGTTACTGCGTCTCGCGATAATTGTCTATTTTTATGTTATTATCAATTAGTTTTATTTATTGTATCTTATCGCAACTAATGAAAAGGTTTTTTTCTGTTATTATTAAATTAGAGAGCGAGATAAGCGAACGGCAAATTAGCGGGGCCTTTTTAAAAAGGCAAATTGCGGCGACCGAAGGGAACAAACAACTTTTTCTCGTTATTTGGACGAGCGTTATTTCACGTCTCCATAAGTAGAAATTCCTCGTAGACATATTTATGTTATTTACTCACTAAAATCTTACACAACTACATTCTTCGAATGCAAGATACAACGTTATATTGCCCGCTTGGCTATTTAACTAAAAGGCCCTGCGTTACCTTATAAATCCTGTCGATAATTTCTAAGATCGTTAATTTTATACCTTCGGAATCTATAATTATGGAAATTTTGAGCACGACCACGTTTTTCGACGAAACGACGTGTAACTGCGATTGTGTCCCTATTATTATTAGTGCTTTTACATACGCATACACACACACACTCACCACCACTTAAAAAAAAACGGGTTTCACACACTTAATGAAAAACACAGTTAAAAAAATTCTTAATCACAATTAAATTTAAATAGAGTATTTTGATTAAAAATTAATGCGTAATTTTTGGGTAAAAATTGCCTACCACAAAAAATACTTCGAAATTAATTCAGAGATGACCACATCGAACTAAAATTTAAAAAAGTGTTTTACAAATGATGTATTATATAATGGAGGCCCTAAATAAATACTTGGTTTCGTAGCTTATTCGGTTATTATGACCCAGCAAATTCCACGTGAAGTTTGGTTTCTCAAAATAAATTAATAATTAATCATAATTTTAACGTCCAATATCTTTTAAATATTATTATTAGGGTTCACAGAAATTAGATTGTAAATAAATTCAACTCTTTATGATATTTGATGTTTGCCATGTTAAGTTGTTTGAAAAAGTTTCAATAAAGAAACGAAACGTTGCATATTTAACAAGAGTTGAATTTATTGACAGTGCAATTCCTGTAAACTTTAAATAATAAATTAACAATGTTAAACAATTCCTCCCCATTGTTTTTTAAGAGCTTAAAAATAAGCCCCAAAAATAAAGAGCTAATAAAAAAAAAATTAGAGATAATTTATTTTGCTTTTTCTTCACAAAGCTTTACATTTGAAGACTCGGAACTCGTGGCAAATGAGTAAAATTCAAAAATTTGTTTATTTATAAGAAAAAACTATGAAGTACCAAGAACGAAGTCGATTAAATTGGCTTTTTTTTTAATTAAACTTCAGCGATTTTTGTTAAACTTTGAAAAAGTTGTGTTTGATAATGCGCTAATTTATTTCCCTGTAATTTGGTTCGTTTTGGTACGAAATTCCGGAGATGTACAGTTGCTCGCAGAATTATGAATGCGCAGCGACGAAATGATCTTTTCGTCGTCGAGCCGGGGTTGAACTATTTTAATTTGCGGGCGAATGAAAATTATAAATAGGAAATTTTGAGTTGACGATCACAAAATTAAAAATTTTAAAAATTGGTAATTTTCAAATCGTATCTTACAAAAATAACGGTAAGAATTTCGTGGTGCGACTTAAAAATGTTTTTAATCGATTTGTGTTGTATTTTTTCGTTTTTGAAAATTTTTGGGGTTGAATTTATATTCCTCTTGCGACTTTTTCAATTTTAAAATGTTTTTCTAAAAATAAATAAATCTATTAAAAGACTACTTGTTAAGTTGTTTGTATTTTTCTTTTTTTCAAATAAAAAATTAATTTTCATTTGTGTAAAATGATCGGCACTGGGCTTGCTTTAAGATTTGCGAGTGTTAATAATTTTTATTTAATTAAATTTGTAGTTTTAGATAAACATTTCCCTTGACAACGTCGCTTTGTTAGGAATCTTATTATTTTATTTCATTTTTATGCAAATCGACCGAATTTTATTTAAATTAATTATTTTAAATAACAAAAATCGCAATAAATTAAAGTAAACAACTAAGGAAATGAAAGTGCAATTATAATTCTGTGCGCAACTGTAAATTCTAATTAAAAAGCCATCGAAAACGCGAAAGACAATAGTTGGGTTCAAGAAGCCGCAAATCCGTATTGTTTTTGAACGAAAAAAATATAAATTTAATTTTTTGAATTTAAAAAACGAATATTAATATAAACGAACGCAATGAATGCGAAGTACGTGCGCATTCGAGCGAAAAGTGGCACATTTCCGAGCGAGGGAGGCAAATGAAGCGCGACGCGGAGCGGCGCGCTTCATTTTCCCGAGATCGGAATGTGCCACTTTGAGCTCGAATGTGCGCACTCGGTTTTAAGCATGATTCACAATAATTAATTAATTTAAAATTTACTACTGTGTTTTAATTAAAAGTTACAGTAACCGTATTTCTACCAGGAACCAAATTTCTTGCAAAAATGTATGCTTCTAAATACCCGGGAAAAAAAATTATATAAAATTGTATATTATATATAATTATGTGTTATTTTATACAATGATAGAAAACCATATAAATTTTTATATAATTATATATATTATATTTTTTTTTAATAATCATATAAAATAAAACTATTGGATTTCCTATATTAAATTATATATTATGTTAATTATGTTATATTATATAAATTTACACATAATTATATGTATTTTTTAATATATTTGAATATCCGGGGAAAAAATTCATATAGGTAATTGTATATGACTTCATATAAATTAATATAGTTTTATAAAATAATTTATAAAACAATATAGTTTGAATATTTTCGATATAATTATTATTAATGTTTTTTCTTTAACATTATTTATCATTGTATTAAAAAATAAAATGTATTAATACAGGTAAATACATTTTTTCCAAACATTTTGCGCCCCACTCCCAGTTTGAAAACCACTGGATTTTTTTACCCCAACCTTTTCATTATTTTTAATCAAAACCTCAACGCACCAAATTTAATTGTGAGCCAACTCTTCATAAATCGATAACCTTTTTTTTTAAATTGCAGCATTAGACAAGTTCAAAGTACGTAGTTTTAAGATTCATTTTAACACATATCACAATTGATGGGAAGAAGACCACAGTAGGTTAAAAGGACGCACACACACAAAAGATGGACATCGGACATACACGACGAATTATGGCGGATCCAAGAGCACGGTATGAAGTTCCTACCATATAAAGTCACGTAGGAACTCTATACCTCGCTAGTGGTCTACCAGAAAGAAACACAAGAAGTAAACGAATATCTTCCACCACTTTTGAAGGCGAAGAGACCAGGAGGCGTCTCGGCGAAGGCACTCTATCTTTCGTGGGTAGCAACCATGTCATTAGATATCGTACGCTAAACTCGAAAATAAATGAGCTGCTTTACCGAACTTCGTCTTCCAGTTGTTACCTTCGGTTTTCTTCCACCCGTTGACATCAGATATTGTTAACATCAAAAACCACTTCTTTGTTGATGTGACTTAAATTGACTGGTGAAGCGTTACAAACTTTGCCGACCAAATAATAATTAGTTTCATAGTTTGGGAGTTAACGTGAGATGAGGAGAAGGTTATCGTAAAACTTGCCTATTCTAATTATGTCGGGAATTTGCTTTAGGCAAGGCAATATCCGAGACATAGTCTCTAATTATCGATGCTTGCACGTTATTATTTATCATTTTGTTCAGAGAGCTTATTAACTATGAAAATAATTATTCAATCAATCCGTAATTTGAACCAACAAAGCAACACTTATTTTCAGAATTAAATGGATTTTAAGAAACGAGCAATTTTCAAAATTTTCGGCGAGAAAAATTATTGATTTTTATGTGCAGCCCGAGTCATTTTGAATTTTAAGTTCGGAAAATTTATTTTTTGTAACTTTATTAATTTCCGGAAAAGTCCTCATCGATAATCGTTTGACAACGAATGCCATAGTTCCCAAAATCAGAAATTTGGTCACTAGGAGAAATACGTTTCTTCAATTTGCGATTGAAACACTTCAAAAAGTAAATTGATCGTTGATGAAGATCCCAGTGTGCCATTCGCGCACAAAGTGATGCATTTTGGAATGTGCACAATCTCTTATTTTTTGGATTTGTCCACATTCATCTTCTCTCTTTAAATTAAACAATTAATTTTGGTCAGTAACTTTTGATTTTATGTTCGAAAACAATTCAATGCAAGATCGAAGTAGGTGAACAAATCCAAGGAACGAAAAGTGGCATATTTTCCCATCTCGGAAGTGTGCCACTTTTCGTTCGATTTGCACACTCAGCTTTTCAGCACAATGGGCAATTCTTCTTTTTTCCGCTTGCATCTTTGTTGTCTTGGTGCAGGCATGGCCAACATGCGGCTAGCAATTAATTTTCCAATATTAGCTAAATTTTGTATATTTAAACATTTTTCAATTTAAATACTTCTTAAGGATCGCGAAAAAAGTTTTCATACCAAACCTGCCCCCGGAAACAAAAACCGTTGGCCACGCCTGCCGTAGCGCTTCAAAGACACAAGGGCCCTACAGTTCTACGCGGGTTCCGAAGCACGATAATTTCTGAGGAAACTTTTTGATCCGTTTTTGCTCTTTGGCAAGGAGCTGAAGGGAAGAGGAGCGCGAAGTTTTCGATGGTTGGCGAGGGGATTCGAACCCACGTCGCCAACGCAACGACCAAGTACGTCACGATTCCCAAAATGTTAATAAACAATTAAACGAACGTATTTCTACCAGCAACACCAAATCCCTCTTTGGTACATAAAATATCTCAACACACTTGGTCTTAGATACTAGCCCAAAAAAAAAGTCCGGGTTTGAATATCGATGCGATGAAGACCTTTCGGAGAACTAAAACTTCATTTTAATAACTGTGCAAGTTGTTAATTAAGGGCCGCACTTATAAACACCACACGAGCACTAACGTCGACGTTTGCAATTATATGGAACCAATTATCCGCGTACCACGTTTCGAGTAGCCTAGCGATTCGCTTCATTCTCTTTTTTTAAATGCCTCATGGAAGATAAGAAGTGTGTAGAGAGATAGGAAAGTTTCAAAGTTATCTCAGATTAATAAAGTTTGTTTAAAAATAGTTTAACAACACATTAACAAAGGGGAGACAGTGGAGATTAGTAATTTTTGTTTAATTAGTCTGTAACGACGTGAGAACTATTTATAATGGTTTTTATCAAAAGTAAACATTTAAATAATCGCGTCTTAATTCTCTCACAAATTAACAACAGAATTTTTCAAAATCCTACCCGCAGGTCTGCATCACAACGAGCGCCTTTTGGATTAGAATTATATGAGTAAAACTTGATCATGAAATAAATGCATATCTCTTTCGAAAAAAATCTTTTTTGGTGTATGAGCAAAACCCCAAAAAGAAGACCAAAAGGTCCAACAAAGTTCGAATTTAAATTTTGATAAAGATCCATTGTGGCGCTCGTTTTGGTACAGAAGAGCAACGAATAAAAAATTCTAAGTTCGATACGAAAAAAAAATTAATAATTGATAGTTAATTACTTGATGCTTCATACCTGATTTGTAAATAATTAACTTTTAGGTCTGTCTTCGGCGCAACTAATTCGGCAACTTGTTTTTAAAGTTTGTAAGTTGTTGGTTCGAGAGTTGGACGTTTGCACCGACATCGGCTACCGTTTAGGACTTAGGAAATGTAACTAACAAGAGTTCGTTTTGGTGTACGTAAATAGTTCTAAAACACAATTACTGTTATTTCACGGCTGTAAATGGGAGTGCCGGGCCGCGTCTGCGTGAAGTTCGTTACACAACGCTCTACGAATGCATTTTGATATTTTTAATCGTTTCGCCGCTGACATAATTGTGTAGTACAAAAACGTGTACATTAGTCACACCGTGAACCTTCAAATTTAAATTATTTATTTTCTAAGATTGGAGAAAACGTTATCTGAATTTCAAATCGCAAGCAAACTAGCCGACGCACAAGGGCATTGCTTGGTACAGCGGTTTCCAAACTTTACGATAGTGGGTCGTCCTTAAAAAAATTTAATCTTTGGGCCCACCCATTGTGCACGTATTCCCCAATTTAGAGGGTAAATGGGTTCGGGAGAAATTCGTGTTCACCATAATTAACATTTTCGTATGGAAACCGTGTAAATCGAAAACGAAGCAGAATATGTATGTTTTTTCATTCGCTTTTGGAAATTATTTTTTTTTGCGTAAAACAATGTTTTAGTGGATGATTACATCAAAAAAATAATACGTATCTATGATATATAAAGAGGTACAGTACAACTTCGATAGTTCGAATCTCTATGGTAAAGACATGAAATATATTTTATAGAACAAAATAAAAATAAAAAACTAACATGTAGGAAATGCCTTCACACTAATTAATTTATTTAAAATTTACTAAAGTTTTTTAATTTAACGTTACAGAACCGTATTTCTCCCAGGAACCAAATCTATAGCAAAAAGTAATTTTAAATTTCGTAAATGGAGAGTTAAGTGTATTTGATAAAACAATACAGCACATTCTTAAATGGAAAAAAATGTAGATACAAAAAATATTGCTTTTGATATCCTTTTGCGCCCCCCTTAGCTCTAGTCGGCGACTCGCCAGTAGGGAGCCCCCCCGAGTTTAGAAATCACTGGATTAGTAACAATGGTAAGTAAATTAAGTAACAGTTTTTCAATGGAAAATTTTGAAAAAATTAATTTTCGTTCTAAATTGAGGCATAGAATTTTTGGTTATCGATAAGTCGTTTTCCGCACGGAAAATTTTTACTCGCAATAAATGAACACCACAAATGCTACCCTTCTAACACTTGAGAATAAAAATTAATTTTATAATCAAACTTTTAAGCGCTGATATGTCCCATTTTGTGAAGAAGTTGATTTTTGTTGTTTTTTTTATATTTAATCAAAGCAATTTTCAGAATTAATTAAGTGGGCGATTATTTTTCTTCGGTCGAATTTTAATTTGGTTAATCATGCAATGTGGAATTATTAAAAAAAAAAGTTTTCTGTACCTTTTCGTTGATTAAATGATGCACTATTTTATTTTATTTAAAAACTGTATTAATTAATTTATTTTAAAATCTATAGCACTTTAAATACGTCTTCACTACTCGAAAGCTAATATACGAATGATTCATGTTTGCACGCTTTAATGCTGGTTATGTTATCGCAATAAAAGCGAAAACGTTGGCACAAAAAATTTGCTTTTAGAAATCGTATCAAAGAAAAACGTTAAACAGAAAGCTACAATTTTTGATTTGTCTAAATTAAATTCAATAATTAACTAAAAAACATTAATGCTAGACATTTTGAGAGCGCAACTACGGTTTTAGAATTACTTGAATTTTTTTAAAATAAATTGATCATTGTTAATCATGGCGAAAAGCGGAGTGTGCACATTCGAGCTCAAAGTGGCACATTCCGATCTCGGGAAAATGAAGCGCGCCGCTCCGCGTCGCGCTTCATTTGCCTCCCTCGCTCGGAAATGTGCCACTTTTCGCTCGAATGCGCACATCTTCGTGTTAATTGAATTCGACTATATTAATAACAAATCTTTCCAAGCCAGATTTTCTATTGGAAAAAAGTTTTCGCTTGAAAGTGCACATAGTCCTTAATAATTGAATTTGCATATCTTATTCTTGTCTTTTACAAATAATATTATTTAAATCAAACTGAACTAAATGTACCACTTGTTGCCTTTCTTTTAATTAAAAATTACAGTAGGGTATTTTTACCAAAAACCACATTTCTAATTTAGTACTTTTAAACTAGACTAGATGGGGGGCTTCATCGTGCATGAAAAAAAATACTTCAATTTTTTCCGAATTTTGATTCTTATTTTCCAACCTTTTATAAACATAACCCCACACAAGTCATTCTAAAATTTTGACGCACCCCTTATGTACCATATAAATATTTTTTTATATTTAAAAATTGAATTAATCCATAAATGAAGTCTAAAAACAACAGGGTATACAAAATGTGCCTTAAAACTAATTTGTTTATAATTTTCAGAAAATGAAAATTACCCAAAAATATTTAGACATTAATTTTGACATAAAAACCTTCAAGAATCTGCAAAAGATTATATAAAAAACGTTTAGTTGATTTTTAGTGGCCCACTTCAGAAAATTTCACTCATATACAATTTTAATTAATCAAAAATGCGAATTAGTAAACATTCGAAAGTACACCTGAAAATATTTTTATCAAGCTCTAACTTTTTTCAAACACAAAATATATCTAATTTATTTGACTTTTAATTGTTTGAGTTGAAGAATGAAATAATAATATAGGCAACCACTTTAAAAAAAGACGGGTTTAACACACTTAATCCACAACACATTTAAAAAAATTCTTAATCACAATTAAATTTAAATAGAGTATTTTGATTAAAAATTAATGAGTAATTTTTGGGTAAAAATTGCCTACCACAAAAAATACTTTGAAATTAATTCACAGATGACCACATCGGACTAAAATTTAAAAAAGTGTTTTACAAATGATGTATTATATAATGGAGGCCCTAAATAAATACTTGGTTTCGTAGCTTATTCGGTTATTATGACCCAGCAAATTCCACGTGAAGTTTGGTTTCTCAAAATAAATTAATAATTAATCATAATCTTAACGTTCAATATCTTTTAAATGTTATTTCGAGTTCGCAGGAATTGGATCGTCAATAAATTCAACTATTTATGATTTTTGATGTTTGCCCTGTTAAGTTGCTTGAAAAATTTCAATGAAGAAACAAAACGTTGCATATTTAACAAGAATTGAACTTATTGACAGTGCAATTCCTGTAAACTTTAAATATTAAATTAACAATGTTAAAAAATTCCTCCCCATTGTTTTTTAAGGGCTTAAAAATAAGCCCCAAAAATGAGAAGCTAATAATCAAAAAATTTAGAGATAATTTATTTTGGTTATTCTTCACAAAGCTTTACATTTGAAGATTCGGAACTCGTGGCAAATGACAAAAATTCAAAAATCCGTTTATTTACAAGAAAAAACACAAAAAAACTATAAAGTACCAAAAACGAAGTTGATTAAATTGTTTTTTTTTTTTAAATTAAACTTTAGCGATTTTTGTTGAATTTTGAAAGAGTTGTAGAGTTTTCACTGGGAGAACGCTTAAAATTACAAAGACCCAAAATTGGCCCTAATTGCAAAAACAAGAATTAGATGTAAGTACCATAGAAAGTTGTGCTCTAAAAAAATAAAACATGAAACCAGTGGTTTCCAAACTTGCAGTTACTGCGTTTCTCTTAAAAAAATGAATCTAAACATATTCAGTAAATACGAGGATGTGCGCATTCGAGCGAAAAGTGGCACATTTCCGAGCGAGGGAAGCAAATGAAGCGCGACGCGGGCGCGCGCTTCATTCCGAGATCGGAATGTGCCACTTTGAGCTCGAATGCGCACACTCGGTTTTAAGCACGACTACAAAGCGTCCCGTTTTAACAGGAAAAAACTTGGTCAAATTGTTAGGTTGGTATATGTTTACAAAAAACGCAAGAAATATTAATCACTAAATAAAAACAGTCGCACATTATCTTAAAATCGACAAAGCAAAAAAACACTGTTTAGTGCGAAATACAAAATAAAATATTTAGTAAGAAATACCGAGGTTTAATTTTCCAACGAGTCCGAATCCGGATAATCGCGAATCCGTATAACTGAGGTCCGGATAATTGAGGTTTTACTGTAAATTTTTATTACGATTAACACTCGATTTTTAAGCCAATGGCGGGCTACTTTTAAAATGTAATTTTGAAAATGTTTATTATAGATTATATTTCGTAATCCCTAAAAACAAAAGTGTCAAAAAACTGCCCATATAAAAACCACAATCGAAAACAGAAAAGTGCCCATTACACATATTTATACACATCAAAATTTCGGAAATTATTAAATTGAACTAATTTCCGAATTTAAAACTACAAAGAAATTAATTTAATTAAAAAAAATTGTGCCGCAACATGAGCACTTAAAAACAAATTTTTAAATTTTCATTCGCCCCCTCGCTTTGTCACAAAATTTTCCTCTTCACGAAATAATTCGGCTTCAATTTAGGAAGGACATTTGATCCAGTCTCGACGGAAACCGTACAAAATATTTTTTTTCTGTTTTTTTAAACACGAAACTCGACATATTCGGTTACGACGTTGCCAACAATACATTTCAGTAAGTTCGAAGTCTTGTAGAATCCGTCCCGTTTCCAGATAAAACTGGCCGCTTCGTAAAATTCGATAAAGGCAAAGATTGTTTCGTGTAATCCGTCCGCATAATTAATTCTCTACTCGGGGGTTATTTATTATCGAATGATAAATGGAACTCATAATGGGAATAGCAAAATGGCATTTCGAACGGAGGTATGCGCGAATCGGCAAGTGGTGACATAATTTCTAAGTTAAACTTAACATTATCCGCCGCGGGCGTTTTACTATGGTTACTTGTAATGATCGGGCTTCTTGAATTAAACAAGTTTTAAGCAAGTCACGAGATCAGATGCGTTTAAGGGAGAAGGAAAAACGAGTACCGAGCGCTTCCATTGTCGGAAATAGAGGACGAGTGGTTTTATGTCCTACATAACTACCACGAAGGGGAACTAATTCTGCCAATTCATCCTCCAAATCCTGAAGCCTTATTTAATCTGGACTGATGTTCAAAAATGGCGGATCGGTTACCGCGTATTGTTTTCTCTCTTTTGTATTGTTTAATCTTTTTCGCATTTATCGACCGCGTTGGGAATTTTTTTCCCTCGGAAAATGGTTGGGAAAAACACTCGCCGTGCAATTGGAAAAAACGCAATTAAAAGGTTTAAAAATAGCAAGTGTAATGCGTTTTAGACGTGTCTACCAAATGATATTAAAAAAAATAGTAAAATTATTTCAGAGCATGAAGATGTATGAATAAACATTCGAAACGTCGCTCATAATATGTAGTGGTGTATTTTATTTATCGTGCCTGAAATAATTTTACTACGATTAAGATACACATGATCAATACCAAAAATAAAAAAAATATTAACAAAGAAGAAGAGATACATATGGTATATCAATTTATATATATCAATTTACACGATACCTAATTGATACGTTATTCTCAGAAGCCGATTTCGAATATTAATTGAAAATTGTAATTTTTTCTTAAATTAATCCATTGTTTAACCATTATTAAAATAATTTTGTATTGGTGTATTAATATATATTAATATTAAATTCGGAAATTATTTCAATTTAATAATTTCCGAAATTTTGATGTGTATAAATAATTGTAATGGGCACTTTTCTGTTTTCGATTGTGGTTTTTATATGGGCAGTTTTTTGACACTTTTGTTTTTAGGGATTACGAAATATAATCTATAATAAACATTTTCAAAATTACATTTTAAAAGTAGCCCGCTATTGGCTTAAAACTCGAGTGTTAATCGTGATAAAAATTTACAGTAAAACTTCAATTATCCGGACCTCAGTTATACGGATTCGCGATTATCCGGATTGTCAACCGCGTTGCGAAAATTAAACCTCTAAATATTTTATTTTGTATTTCGCACTAACCAGTGTTTTTTTTGTTTTGTTGATTTTAAGATAATGTGCGGCCGTTTTATTTAGTGATTAATATTTGTTGCGTTTTTTATAAACATATACCTACCTAACAATTTGACCAATTTTTTTCCTGTTAAAACGGGACGCTTCGTAATCGTGCTTGAAACCGAGCGTGCACATTCGAGCTCAAAGTGGCACATTCCGATCTCGGGAAAATGAAGCGCGCCGCTCCGCGTCGCGCTTCATTTGCCTCCCTCGCTCGGAAATGTGCCACTTTTCGCTCGAATGCGCACATCCTCGTATTTACTGAATATGTTTAGATTCATTTTTTTTAAAGGAAGCGCAGTAACGTAAAGTTTGGAAACCACTGGTTTCATGTTTTATTTTTTTAGGGTACAACTTTCTATGGTACATCTATCTTGTTTTTGCAATTATGACCAATTTCGGGTCTTTGTAATTTTAAGCGTTCTCCCAGTGAAAACTCTAAAACTTTTCAAAATTAAACAAAAATCGCCAAAGTTTAATTTAAAAAAAAACAATTTAATCAATTTCGTTTTTGGTACTTTATAGTTTTTGTGTTTTTTCTAGTAATAAACGGATTTTTGAATTTTTGTCATTTGCCATGAGTTCCGAATCTTCAAATGTTTGTGAAGAATAAGCAAAATAAATTATCTCTAAATATTTTGATTATTACACGGAGAAAAAAATATCCTTAAGACAAATTTTTATAATTTTGCAACTGTATCATTAGAACATCAAAAATAATAAAGTAAAAGTAAAGAGATCGATTGTGAAACCAAAAATATTCAATATTAAATTTAGCCCTTCGTGTATTTCTTGCGAAAAACAATAAATTTGATTAAAAAAACAAATTAATCGAATGTATTTGCCCCGTCGTTACAACTTCAAAAAAATTCAAGATACAAATGTTAAAATTACATTTATAATGCAACCATTGAATTTTGAAAAAAATTATATTGTAAATTTTTCTTGGGCCATACCGAGGGCCTAATTGTTGTGATTAATGGATTGGTATTGCTTAACTTTTACTTTTCGTCGAACTAAATAAAAATTGAATAACTGACTAAATTGCACGCATTTAGCATCGTTTTCGATTTACACCATTTTTCATTACCAATCGCAATAGCGATTTATTCGATTCTCTCCGAAACCTATGTCCCCCGTAAACCGAGGATCAGCTGTACCTATTCTTTTCGAGAAAGAGCATTTTAACTTGGCTCATTTGGTTCGGCGAGACCGACAATTTTATTCAAAGCGAACTATAATTTACTGCTTGTATAATTTGAAGCAATGCTCCTTTTCTCTGTTTGTATTGTTATAAGTTTTTGGTCTATTGCATCATCTTTAAGCAATTCAATACAAACGTTTCAAAAGGTTCTACAACCATAGCGAACATCGGAAAAAATCACGTTTTAAAATAAAACAATCGATTTCGTTCTAAAAATACAAAATTTTATAGGATTGTTTGCATTGATAAACTTTAGCGGTACTATTTTTTTCCCATAAAACTTTGTTAGGCCTCAAGTTCCTATAAATCGATTTTTTTCGCGTAAATCTTTCCCTAAGGTTAAGTGTGTACTGTAGATCGCATTTTTTTGAGCCGGCATTGATATTTTTGTAACAGATGATATACAGTTAAGTATTGAATAAAAAATTTCTTCGTAAATATTGAAAATAAAGCGATACCTGTATTTGTTAAGTAATTAACTGGGTCGCGAACGGTTTCCATTTTCAAAAGTGGGTCGCGATCTACGAATGTTTGGGAACCCCTGCTTTAAGCACGTTCTCGCAAAATTATCGTTGGACCGATTTCTAAACACTCTTTTTCAAAGATTGACGTCGAGTATTTAATCGGACGTACATTTTGCGCAAAACTGGCCGTAAATAAATAAGATAAAAATCCTACCTTAAAGCTGCCCGTTGATGCATCCTACTGCCCTTTCTGAACATCAATGGATCCTGCAATAAAAAAATGCTTTTAGAGATACAAACACCACTAATCACAAGATTCGATTTGATCTCAAAATGTGACTGTTTGCGCTTAGTACTTGAAATTTCAGTGTGTGTTTGTGTGTATTCTTAACGCATGACGGGTTTAAGTCGGGATTAAAGTTTAACCGTTAATACGTTAGTTTACATAGTGTGTATAAATAACTTGGTTTCTAACAAAACATGTGGCGAAGCATATGTGTGTATGTTCTTAGATAAAAAAAGGACAACTGGAAGATAACGATGTCATACAAAACCGTGCGATCTGCGTTCATGTGCAATCAACGTCCGACTCATATTCCACATACAGTGGAACCTCGATAAGTCGAAAATGGTTGGAAATTTTTACAGTTTACCCTTTCAGCAAATTTTTACTCAACAACTTGAGGTGGCCCACTGATTTTTTAAATTAAATTCAAGTCAAAATTCTTTTGAAACAAAAAAAAAATGTTGGCTTGTAATCTTCAAATTTATCTGTTCCAGAATCTGCGAAGTGTCCTCTTTCTTGCCCATTAACAATTATTAACTTAAAAAAATTTTCTATCGCCATTATTGCAGTTTTCAAAAAAATTCCGAAACAATAACATACTTTTCTTAAGCATTAAAGTGAATTTTGAGTTAGAAACGATCAAATTTGTTCATTTTTAGATAAATTTGAAGATTACAAGCCAAAAATTTTTTTTGTTTCAAAAGGATTTTAACTTGAATTTAATTTAAAAAATCAGTGGGCCACCTCAAGATATTAAGTAAAAAAAATTTTATTTTTCATAAGCTACAAATTAGTCTAGCCCCAGACGAAAAAAAAAATTTTTTGTTTCGCTCTGCACTAATGTATAGGTATCATTACTAAATTTCTTAATTTATATTTTAATACAATCCAAGCATCTCTCTTAGTAATCACTATCAGAATCAATAATTATTCTTTGGTATCGTTTTTTTGGAAAAGTAACTTATTTCGTTTTATTCGTCGTGTTAGTTTTATTGATTTTTTTTATATTCATTCCCTACTCTTTATCTATTTGCTATCTACGTAATTCTTCTTCTCTTTATTCATGCTTTGTTATTCATACTTTGGATCAAATACCTATGATGTTTTAAATAATGGCCCATTTAGTTTTTAGTGGTACATTGGCAATTTTGCGACACCCGACTATTACTTTAATTATTAACAGGAATTTAATAAAAAAAGATGTAGATAATTGATTTTTGATATTTTAGTGTTGAGACCAATATTTTCTTATTCATTATAAAGTAATCAAAACTAAATAAACTATATATATGGGCATATGGGCATAATTTATTTTTAATATTCATTCTAAAATTAAATTACCAGTTTTTTTAAATCTTAGTTTTTGAGATGCCTGGTCAATAAATGGAGCTCGGTCAATATTTGGGGCCATACTTCGTTTTATTTGGGTACAACACTCTTATCTTCTTAAATCCGATAATTAATGTAGACAAATTCAATAAATACGAGGATGTGCGCGTTCGAGCGAAAAGTGGCACATTTCCGAGCGAGGGAAGCAAATGAAGCGCGACGCGGAGCGGCGCGCTTCATTTTCCCGAGATCGGAAATGTGCCACTTTGAGCTCGAATGCGCGCACTCGGCTTTAAGCCCGATTCACAATAATTAATTTACTTTAAAAAATATTTAAGTAATTCTAAAACCCTAGTAGTGCTCCCAAAATTTCTTCTTGGGCTTTAAATTATAAGTCGAAGCCTCTATAACTCGCGTCCCCCTTGAGATTCGACTTATCGAAGTTCCACTGTACCTATTTTTAATGTTTGTTACGATAAGGCATCTCGAATACCAAACGTAGCAACAAAACGATCTCAAAAACCTTTATTCGCAATTTAATCGAAAACATCACGTTGAAACAAGGCGATATTAAAATTGCCGGTTTTATTTAATTCGGCTCCTAATCTATTGCCGATTTACGTAATAACGGGTTTTGCGAAATTCAACTCTTACATGACTCATAGAAATTGTTGGACATTTTTTTTTGTACGGCCAGCCGAATAATGTGCGACGGAATATTCCTCGACTCCTTTCGCCGTTTATTCTTCGCGCACAAGGTCGCCTTAATTTTTCCAATTTAAATATTATCAACAATTTTTCGAAATAAATCAAAATAGAAGTCGCCACGCCTCGCAGATAATACAATTAAATTCCTATGCAAATCGCGTACCCGTAATATGTTATTATTCCGAAGTCGGACCGGGGGACGTACTAAATTAAATTAATTGTTACACTATAATTTTCGAAATTAATGGCTTCACGCAGATGGCTCGCTAATAATTTTTAACGAACGCGCCGAATTTCCGAACGACCAAAATTTCCTTAATTTTGTTATCAAGTTAATAATTGTAGTAAAATGGGAGCTGTCTTTAACATGTATTCTTTGATGGCGTAATTACGGTATTATTATCTAAATATTAACATTTATGATTTATTACCCATTATTTTTAACTATTAAAAATAATTGACATATTTTCTTATACTTCATTACTATACATTTTAAATTTAAATTGTTAAATTCCTTACGTTTCAATTAAGGAATCTAGTTTTCGTTTAAACGTGCTTCATTAAAAATTTAAAAAATTACAAGGGATGTTTATTGAATTTTTTTAGGTTAATTTAATTATTACCCAATGTAATTATAAGCTACAATTTGAATAGGCCTAAATTTGGGTCGAATTTTAATTCCGAAACACTTCACTTTTGTCCATACGAAAATTAAATGAGTCACAATCAAAATTATAATTCGATCAAAGCAAGCGGCCGCAAGGGCTTCTTCAATTAAAACCCCAAACGCGAAACAGGTATAAAAAAGGTCGAGGGTCCCAATCCGAAAGGTCGCAAAGGGTAAATTAAATCCGCGGACCAAAAGTTTATGTAACTTCGATAACATTAATTATAAACAAATAGCAACCGATAAGAAATAGAAATATTTATTACCAAAAAAAAAAAAAAACAACAAAAATTGCGTCGACCTTCGAATATCTTTGGAATGATCAGATGAACTATGTTTATAATTACGTCATTAATCAACGTTGAATAACCGTTTTTTTACCACCTCAAATATGTTTTAAGGGTGGAGCGCCTAATTATGTGTTGTAAATCAGCAAGTTTTCGAAACGCGGGGTCGAAAGACCCTTTCACTGCTCCACCTCTGAAAACGTTTCGCGGGAAAAAATTGTTTACAAATTAAATGCAATTTTTGGAACGAAATACCTTTGGAGAAGTGACAAATTTCGTATTTCGAACTTGGAAATTCCCTACTTTATTTTTGTTTAGTTTTTTTCTTCTTCCATATTTTTTCCGTTGTTTTCGCTTGCCAAAATTCGACTATTTTGTTTAGATGCACCGGTTTTTTGACTTACTCACATTTTTAAAGGGAATCAAGATTTGGTGATGTTCCACCAAGCATCATAGAACTAAATTAATAATTTCCTAAATTGATAGCATTGTTCTTCAATTTTGGTCATATCCGTAAACGAGCCAAAGTTGATCAAAAACCAAAAAATGGTCATTTACGATTTTCGCCCGATCATTTTTGTGATTTTTTTCACAAATTATCAATGTTCAGCTCACTTTTGCTATCGCTCTTCAAAATTCAAGAGGATGGTCAATTTCGTTCAAATTGGCAGGCTCTCAAAATCGAAGTGGCACAAAGTTACGGTTCCAATTAGAGTTTTAGTACGGCGTGAAGGTCATAACTCCACCAAACCAAACGGCAAATTAGCACGGCCGAGCAGAACATTCGTGCATGATTTGTTCGGCATGCAAATCTCATTAGCGCCGATATTTACGTCCCAACGCAGCCCACTTATTCGATTATAAAGTAGTACTCCGCATTATTTACGCTAAATATAATTTCGGCAACGACCTGCGAGCACGTTACCTTTTTCCGTCAACGAACAATTATTCACGTAACGTCGTGGAAATCTGTTCGGAGCGCATTTCCCGGTAAGTGCGGCTTGGACCACCACATCCTGGAGTTAGTCACAGAACTGTGCTGGCAGCCATGATGGATGGATTGCGTCATCTCGTGAGTCGCTAAGCCGCGACTAGGGGAGATATGTCGTCAATTAGCTAACCTTGGCCCTTGATCCAAGCCTCCCCGGCCCCTTCGTCCCACACTACCAGTACAGCTTCCCTCGCTAGTTTCGGCTTGGTGTGCGTGCGTGTGTTAAATGTTCAGATTCTATCTCTTCCCATGTGACATGTGGACCCTTCTTTACGGCGCTCGAAAAAATGGCCACGCGGGAGAGGAACGGATTCCTGCCATCATCGGAAATCCATTTTTCCCGAAACCATTACCGAAGCACCAACTTCGATAATTCATTACTAATTCCACGATAACGTCAGTCCAACTCGTGTGATGGAATACCTCCATTTACTTTTAATGCGATTAGTTTAATTTCTGAGGTCCCTATTAGTTTCCATTACGTAATTCGAAAAGTGTTTTTTATCGAACGCGGATCGCGACCAATTATTAATTCCGCGTCGTGGAAACAACGACCGAAATGCATTTCGAAAACAACTCGTAAATTTGATGATATATGGGCGATTAGCGGTTTTCCTAATCGATGTTGAATAAATTCTATTTAAAATTTTGATTGGCTTTACAGTAAAACCTCAATTATGCTCGGTATTTCTTACTATGTAAATATTTTATTATTTTATTTTGGATTTCGCACTAAACAGTGTTTTTTTTTGGTTTTGTTGATTTTAACATAATGTGCGACTGTTTTATTTAGTGATTAATATTTGTTGCGTTTTTTGTAAACATATACCTAACAATTTGACCAATTTTTTTCGTGTTAAAACGGGGCGCTTCGTAATCATGCTTAAAACCGAGTGTGCACATTCGAGCTCAAAGTGGCACATTCCGATCTCGGGAAAATGAAGCGCGCCGCTCCGCGTCGCGCTTCATTTGCCTCCCTCGCTCGGAAATGTGCCACTTTTCGCTCGAATGCGCACATCTTCGTATTTATTGGATTTGCCTATATTATTATTTTATTTTTCAATTCAAAAAGGTTAAATTTTTGATAATTTATCATGGTGCTCTTCCGCATGCCTAATTGTAGCGAGCTTGATAAAAATATTTTCAGGTGTACTTTCGAATGTTTACTAATTCGCATTTTTGATTAATTAAAATTGTATATGAGTCAAATTTTCTGAAGTGGGCCACTAAAAATCAACTAGTCGATTTTTATATCATCTTTTGCAGATCGTTGAAGGTGTATATGTCATAATTAATGGCTCCAAATATTTTTGGATAATTTTAATTTTGTGAAAATTATAAACAAATTAGTTTTAAGGCACATTTTGTACACACTGTTGTTTTTAGACTTCTTTTATGGATTAATTCAATTTTTAAATATAAAAAAATATTTATATGTTACATAGGGAGAGCATAAAACTTTTAGAATGACTTGGGTGGCGTATGTTAAAAAAAAAATTGGGAAATAAGAGTCAAAATTCGAAAAAGAATTAAGTATTTTTTTTTTCATGTACGATGAAGCCTCCCATCTAGTCTAGTTTAAAGGTACTAAATTAGAAATGTGGTTTTTGGTAAAATAATACCCTACTGTAATTTTTAATTAAAATTATTTGTAAGAGAGAAGAATAAGATAGGCAAATTCAATTACTAAGGAGTATGTGCACTTTTAAGCAAAAACTTTTTCCGAATAGAAAATCCGGCTTTGAAGGATTTGTTATTAATTTGGAGTCAAATCACGTCTAGTGGACCCCTAATTTTCCACTTGATCATGGAATACTTGTTCCAATTTATTTTTCGAAAATAGTTATTACTAATAATCATCACTTAAAAAAGTTTTGGAAAATTTTGAATTTAACAACAATTTTTGTTGCAATGAAAATTTTCTGTACTTTTAATTAAAAAATTAATTGTGAAAAAGCTGATGGAGATAACTTAACGAAATTTTCAGAGCTTACAGTAAAATATTTATAATTTCATAAAAAAATTTCATTTGTTTATTATCATACTTTTTATTAACATTTAAATAAACAAATGAAAATTTTAATGACTTCTCTGTACGATTTCCGAATTTTTTTTTAGTTATATGCGTTATACATTTAAGTCCAATTTCCAAAATAAAATTTCACTGCCCAGCATTAGTATAAATAATATACGTTTTTATATTACGTAGCGGCGAGCGATGAGTACAGCGCACCCCCGATTTTGGCTGCTCTGGCTGTAGATCGCTCCATATCACACATTTTAATAACTATTTCTTATAATTAATATAATTCCATATAATTTAATAGTGATGCGGAATGAAATTTTTTTGCCACATCTCCATTGCAAAGGTGCATGTGATGGTTTGGGAGGAACTGTTAAAAGACACGCATATCGCACTAGTAGTCAACGTATTCGCTACCGCACAGTCACTATTTGATTGGGCTAATTTTTTTTTCAAAAATATCAATTTCGGTTTCTGTGCACATAAGGAACATGATTGCCATTAAACAAAATACAAACCGCGGTACGAACGAGCCATAACTATAAAAAATACGCGTCAGTTGTATCATTTCGAAGGTATTAATAAAGAATCCATAAACTCCAATTTTTTTTCTGAAGATGAAAAAATTACAACTAATATTGCGTTATAAAACAACAGAAAAAAATTTTAAACGTTAATTTAGTTATTAATTTTATATACCTGTTTATTCATTTAACTGTTTTTATATCAATAATAAATTTATAATTATCTTGATTATTTGTTGGATATTATTTTAAAAAAATTTCGTTGAGTTATCTCCAACACCTTTTCACAATTAATCTTTTAATTAATAGTACAGAAAATTTTCATTGTAAAAAAAAATTGTTGTTAAATTCAAAATTTTCAATAACTTTTTTAAGGGATGATTACTAGTAGGGTGAGTGTACCAGTCCCAAACCAGTTAAGGACAAATTTTGACTTTGAAATGCTCTGAACTGGTATTATGTAGTTTTAACGTAGAAATGTATATATAAAATTGTTTATTGTTTACTAACATTGCAATATTGATGAATTATTTGAATCCAAATATTTCAGTTTTTTATAGATTTCGTGAACAATACCAAAAACGAGAATGCACCTAAGGTTGACCACTGCGCTCCAATAAATAACCACTTTTTCACCTATAGTTGACCACTAAAAAACTAATGAAGAAAAGGTAACTAATTGAAAGTAAAACACTATTTTGTTAGACAAATTGACTTTAATGTATTGACTGAAAGTTTCTCTTGACTTACAACCAATTTTTAAATATTGGCCTTATTTTAGCATCTTTACTAATTTCGTCGAAGTACTTCAACAAATTTTCCTCTGTATAATTAAAAAATGTAATCATAATGTTCACGTCCAATATATTTTAATAATGTTTAATGTTCACTGGAATTGGACACTCAATAAAACAACAATTGTTAAATTTGCAACGTTTCGTTTCTTTATTGAAACTTTATCAAGCAACTTAACACAAAAAGATTTTAACCATCAAAACTCAAAAATTCTACATGCGTCAAACATGTTTGACCATTAAACATCATTAAAAAATATCATTTTGGGGGGCTTTTTCAATATAGAACCACGAGAAAGAAAGTTAAAACTCTAATCTGGTCAACCATAGAAACACTTTTTCTACTACTGTGTACCAATAGTAAACCAGTTGGTCAACAATAGGAACTCAGTACAAAGTGTGTTCCAGTAATTAACCACCTTTAAAAATACTTGATAATGTCATTAATTATTAAAAATAGCAGCTCATAGCTCTTAAATAAACAATAAATTTTTCAAATAATACAAGTTTATGACAATAATTAGGAATTAATAGGTGATATTAAAAGATTTAACTTACCATGTCAACGTGCACTTCTAACTGTATGGGCGGCTAGAGGGCACGTGAACGAGACACTGGTCTGACAAAAAGTGCAAAGTAGCGATATTATGAGTCACCTCTCGTAAAAAATATGTTTGGAAAGTTGTTAACAGTCTAGGCAATGTAACAAAACAGTTGAATTCTTCAAAAATGCCCGCCATTTCTTAATTTATTGAATTGAACATGCGAGTGGTCAACTACTGGTACCTGATTTGGGACTGGTACACCCGCCCTAATAACTACTTTCGAAAAATAAATTTGAACAAGTATTCCATGATCAACTGGAAAATGAGGGGTCCACTTGACGTGATTTGACCCATAGCCGAATCCAATTAACACGAAGATGTGCGCATTCGAGCGAAAAGTGGCACATTTCCGAGCGAGGGAGGCAAATGAAGCGCGACGCGGGCGGCGCTTCATTCGAGATCGGAATGTGCCACTTTGAGCTCGAATGCACACCAAGCGCGATTCACAATAATTTAGGCAAATAAATTAGACGAAGTATCAGTTGAATAATTTTAATCGGACCCTCTCACTTGCACCGACGAGATTATCGTATCTTTTTGCTCCCTTCCACTCATTGCTATGGTAAATACGTTTTTCGGACATAGAATCGATATTTGCTACACTACATTTAGATTTATGATTTGACAAAGCGAAAAATAAGTAAACAAAATTTAATAAATACGAAGATGAGCGCATTCGAGCGAAAAGTGGCACATTTCCGAGCGAGGGAGGCAAATGAAGCGCGACGCGGAGCGGCGCGCTTCATTTTCCCGAGATCGGAATGTGCCACTTTGAGCTCGAATGCGCACACGCGGTTTTAAGCACGATTCACAATAAATAATTGACTTTCTGCAAAATATCAATCAATAATTACAGGACCAAATTGCAGCACCAAATCCCCGATTTAGTTTGTCCAAAATTGTTGTTTCAGGTGTACCTCGTTTTGGGCGAACGCAAATTGAAAGTGGCCAATCAACGAATTAAGTTAAAACACGACTCGAAATAGAATACATATAATCACGCTTCTAAAAATCTTCCAAGACTTGATGACTGCTGGTTGTTTAGATTAAAATCTAAATGGGGGCTTAGTGTCGGGTTTCAATTAATATTTTCTATTTTGTCGTTGGAAGAGTTTTAAAGAAAGCGTTCCATTATGCGCCCATTTGTAGGATAATATCTTTCAATTTAAATAAACTAATAGTAAAATCAGGAATAATTTGTTTTTGTTACCTTTCGAAATCGGGGCTCCGATCGCACCGAAAATTACGAAACCAAAAACGGGCACTGCACCGGGCCGTGCATTCGACACAACAAACCCACCACAAATAAATAAATAATTCGAGACGAACAAAAGTACAATTAGAAACACAACTAGGTCAACAATTAGTCATTCTTGTGCATAAAATATACAACTAATAGCGATGACACACAATTGACATGCTTTTTACAAAAAACAATAACATTTGCATAAGACAGCTCACGCAGCGGAATGCGATTTTAATAAATATTAATACGCGAGCTAATTGAGTCTTTGAACGGTCGATTCGTAATTAGACGTTTCGAAAATTTTTAAATGGTGGCGAGTCGAGAGGCGGCAGGACGAATTTATGAAGGCTTCGGTCACGAAAACGTGATTGCATCCTTTTCGCTGCTACCTGCGATGATGCACCGATAGCGAACTGCTCCCTGCGCCATAATTGGCGCTATTAAACTATTAGGCGCAATCTATAAAACATATCCTTTTTGCACATAGTTAATTGGTGCTACTTACTGATTAAAGATAATTACAAAATGTTTCGAGCTATGTTTAGATTATATACACTGCACGCTGACGACCAAGGGGACTTTTTAATGGCCTAAAAGCCGCCTGATAACTGCCGAAGGACTTGCACTGTTTGAAATAATTACACTTATATATTACTTTAATTGCATTGCGCCAAGGTCTTTGCTCTTCGGCGACTACCGCGAGTGATAAATGCAAATTCATCTCGAAAATTGCTAGGGTCGCGCGATCCGAATTTTCGAAGAATCGAGTCGCGTGCGTTGTCACGTCGCAAAGTGCTAAATCGGGGATTTGGTTGGCGATGGAAATGCTGTCCTGTAAGTTTTGATAAAAAATTGCTAGCCTGTAAATTAGTTATTGTGGGTCCTCTTGAAAAAAGCCCAATGTGCAAATCGAGTGAAATGGGCCCCTTTTCGCATTTAATGATGAGCAAAATTGGTCTTGTTCTTGCAGTCTTGGTCTTGCATTTTTGCAAGACCAAGACCAAGGCCAAGATTGTCTTTGTGCTAGCAAGAGACTTGGTCTTGTTCTTGTTTTGCTCATCACTATTCGCATTACAGTACCGTATTTCCACGAGGAACCAAATCTGTGATATTTTGTGTAGTCCTGAAGCAAATGATTTGTAAATTGATGAGAATTTTCGGGATGGTTTAAAATGACGAAACGATATGATTAAAAAAATAATAATAACTATTACATGTGTACCTTAACAAAAAGTCATGCACAAGAGTAGGGAAGGAAGAAAGATATGGTGTGCTTCCAAAGTCAAAGCGTAATTTCCAGACGTTATTTTGTCATGTACAGTAGCGGACAAAATAGTTACAACTTTTTTCAATTTTCTTTTGGTTGATTTTATTTGCATAGTTTCCTGATAATGGTGATATGATGATTATAACTGGTCGCGATAGTCGCCACATCTTAATCCCATTGAGAACATTTGGGGAAAGATTGAAAGAGCATTGAATGGAAAAAAGATTAAAAAATTCGAAGTTTTGTACTTGACTGTTTCTGAAGCTTTTAACCCTCCGCATACTAGGTGACTAAATGTCGCATGCCATACTAGGTGGGGTTTGCCATACCCCGAAAATAAAATGAAATAAAATCCACAAAATTGCACTTTATTACAGTTAAATGATAAGAAGTAAATTTTATTAACCAATAACGAATATGTTTAAGTAGAACACATATTTATTTATGCAATAGAATACAAAAACTTAACTTTTTCTTCCACTTATAAACTATTGATTTTTTTCTTGAGTACTAAATTCCAATGGCACGTGTCAATTATGATACCGAATATTAAGAAAACCTAACAAGAATTTCATTCTTGCCTCCTTATTGAAATACAAATTAATTTCACGGCAATTTCTTAATGATTCGCAATAATTTAGAACAATAAATTACACGAAAAATTAATTGAATAATTTTAATTGTTCCCTCTCACTAGCATTGACAAGATTATCGTATCTTCCCGCTCTCTTCCACTCATTGCTATGGTAAATACGTGTTTCAAATATAAAATCGATATTTACTACATTAAATTAAAATTTTTGATTTGAAGAAGAGCACAGTAAATTATACTAATATAATTAACACGAGGATGTGCGCATTCGAGCGAAAAGTGGCACATTTCCGAGCGAGGGAGGCAAATGAAGCGCGACGCGGAGCGGCGCGCTTCATTTTCCCGAGATCGGAATGTGCCACTTTGAGCTCGAATGTGCACACTCGGTTTTAAGCTCGCTTACCAATCGTCCCGTTTTAACAAAAAAAAATTGATTTCGTTAGTTATACCCCACCTAGTACACGGAAGGTTAAATGGTTTTATTGGTAAATTGATTGATTCTATGCCGAGACGATATGCTGCACTGCGAAAAACAAAAAGAGAGACCACTAAATATTAGTTATTTTTAATATTATTTTGTTATTTATTGATATTTTTGAAAGTGGTAACTTTTTTGTTCGGCTTATTTCCCGTTTGTTACGATTTGAGTTATTATAAGAATTTTTTTGTTGATAAATTTGTGTGAAATTATGAAAGAGCATTAAATTTTTATAAGAAACGGTACTTACAAAAATAATAAACTTGAAAAATCACTGAAATAAAATCAACCAGAAGAAAATTAAAAAAAGTGGTAACTATTTTGTCCGCTACTGTATATCGAAATCGATATTTTTGATCATTCATCTAAGTGTATTCTTAACAAGATAAAATCATAAATTCGTTACATGGTCCTTCGAGCCGGATCTATGTTAAAAATTTTAAATGTTAGATGTCGTGCCTACGAAGCTGAAGCGTTATTCTCATAATTTATTATTCGATGTGTATTAAAAACAATGGTTTTGACCATTCAAGGGTATTATAGACAAAATAAAAGCATCTATCCATTATAATAACTTTGTCCGAAGCTAAAACCCTAAGTGATCAAATTATTTCCAATTCAAGTAATTCGGATTATGAAAGCTTTAAAAATCCCCATGATCGGGACGTAACTGTACTTTTAAAATTTTGATGTTCGAAGTACTTCGATGATACAGTTCAAAACGACTGGAAATACAAATGATTACCATAAATACTTGACCCCTCTATTGCATTTTGTATTATTTAATAGAAATTTCCATAATTTAATTATTGATAAATATTCTGACGCTTGGAAATTAAAACGTTAATGTTTCTTTTAAAATCCGCAAAGTAAAACTAAATTGTAGACAACAATAAGAAAATAAGAATAAAATTTTAAATGAACACGTTATAATAAATTAAAAGACACTCACTTTATTTTCGTCATAACTCCGTTGAATTTTTCAAAATCTTCTGAAGAAATCTGTAACAAAAAGAAATAACTATAAGCCTGTGTTTTGTATATAAAAATTAAGGGTCGTTTTCAATTGCAGTTCAAGATGCTAAAATTGTATTTAAAATTCCAAAAAATGAGTTTAAAATAAGCATTTTCTTTTGAACAAAAAAAATTAATTTTTAATTGAAAATATTTAAAACTTCTTTTGATGAGCAATTGCAAAAGTGGTAGCGTGAGTACCTATATCAGATATCAACTTTTAATATATTTTATTTTCTCAATGTTTAACATTTTAAATTTATTTATTCCTCGTCTATTATTAAAAATAAAATTAGACGCCGATGTATTTGTGTTTCGAAGAAAATTAACTGTTTAAAGTACTTAAATAAGTAGATAAACATTTCATTGATGCTTACAAGAAAAAATTGTGGAGCTTTCTATAATAATTATTTATAAATCATAGAGGTGTAATGCGTTGCCGTATATTTTTACTAAAATTACAGGTATAAAACAATTTAAAGTTTTTACCATTAATTAGAATATAAAATATTAATTGGTAGGTAGTAAAACCCTTTTATTATGTATGCAAACTAACCTTTTAACAAGAGAAAGGTAAAACTATTTCCAATTTAGAATATAAAACATAATTATAGCTGGCTCGTTAGTTAATAATGCAACAAGTAACATTTATCAAATATGATAGATAATAACATAGACGACAAAAAGTGGTTTTCACCCAAAAAAAAAAAATAAAAGTTTCCAGTTTTTCCTTTTTAATGAAATCCCAGGGTGTGTGCCGGATAGTTTATTAACTAAAACTGGAACGACAATGACAAGCGGCCAAAGTTTTATAAAAACATAAAACTAAGTACACGTTGTACAATTTTATTACTTCCACTCATTCTTTTAAGTCCTAACAATTTAAAACACCTACCAATTACTCGACAAACTCGCGCGACGATAAGTGGAAGTAAACCGATAAAATATACTTTTTTAAGAATCACGTATCGACAATATAATTTCTCCCTTACGCTATTTTTATTTATAACTTTATAAGTTGGGAGGTGGATCCGAAAGGAAAGTAATTACCTCGAGTCCGAAAATAAAACTTAACGAGTTCATTAAAACCAGGTCGTCCCTGAAATTAAATTTTAATTTTGTCGTATCATTTTTATTGTTGCTTTCTGTGAGAAAAGCTAAAGCCTCTTAAATTTGGAAAATACTCATTACAAGTCGGACGCTTCGAACACGTTTTTTTCGGGAATTTCAAATGGCACGCTTATGGTTTTTTGAACCTATCCGAAGCCAAAAAGTCTGGCGAATCCGAATCTGTATGGTTTTTAAAGATCCGTCCACAAATAACGGCGGTAAAATTTTTTTAACGTAAAATTTTGGGTAAAAAAATTAACCTAAAACTTCAACCCTTAATTACTCAAAAAATTAACATTGCGCCCTATGCCGATTTTGCACGTATCTTATGGAAAAAGTCTCAGGTTTCCGAATCCGAGTCGCTTTTAATGATCGGATCAAAAATGAGACCGCTACGATTTTTTTTATGAGTCGAAGTGTATTTTTTTCGATTTATTTAGTTTTCTCGAAATATTTGATAGTTTAAGAGGGAGCCGGGAAGAATAGCGCCGGCTATGTCGGTTTTGGGTCCATAAGAACGCCCGGTAAAAATTTAAAGCAAATCCATTACCTAAAATTTTTTTCCTCAAAAATACGCAAGGGGTTAATCCATGTTTTTTCTCGATTTTGGCCGATTTTGGGGTTTTGAGTTAGGACCGGATTCCGACGTGTTAGGGTTGGAAACGTTCAGAAATGAAAGGATTTGACAAAATTTGGAAAGATGGCCGGGTAAGAGCTTTTTCGAAATTAAACATTTTAGCAAAATTTACATTTTGAAAGTTTCAAACGCGTTTTTCTCCTACATTTAACATTGGGCCCTGTTGATTTTTTTGGCTGATCTTGCGATCAGGTAAACGGGCTTTCAGAATCTAAAAAGTTTTTAAAGATCCATTTACAAATAACCGAGCTACGAATTTTCAAATTAGAAATTTTGAGAAAATTAGTTACAAGTCGGACTCTTCGACCCCGTTTTTCTCGGGAATTTCAAATAGCACGCCTATGGTTTTTTAACCCCATCCCAAGCCAAAAAGTCTGGCGAATCCGAATCTGTGTAGTTTTTAAAGATCGGTCCACAAATAACGGCAGTACAATTTTTTTAACGTACAATTTTGTGTAGAAAAATTAACCTAAAACTTCAACTCGAAAAATTAACACCACCCTATATATACTACGTGTATAACTAATTACCACTTGTATTTTCAAATGCATTGGGGATTCGCAGTAACGTGATTTCGAATTCCCAAGTGCGGAGACGTATTAAAAAAAAGATCAAAATAAAATAAGTGAAGTTTGAATAGTAATCGTGGTTTTTTCCGAAGATAAATTATGAGTGACTTTTGGGTGAACGTAAAAGGGTTTAGATGTCTATGTGAATGGCAACCCTTTCTTTAGAGATCGAATCCCTCGTCCCTTCGAGGCAAAAGCATGCAAATGAGACCGGTAAATATGCTCGAACCGTAAATCACGGTGGTGCAGCGCAGTGCAAAAAGGAAATTATCAATTTTTCATCGTAAAATCCGCTAACCGGTCGTCGAGGTATGTGAATGTGTGGTAAACTAAAGCGAGCAGCATTTGAAAAATAGTTGATAAATATTTAACGGTTTTTTACAAAGGGTTCTTTCACAGGGAAGTGGACAGGCGGGATGTGTATTGGAATGTGAATAACCCATTGTACCTTCTGCTGTTGGATAGACGTTGATAACCTCAGGAACGAGGACGACAAAGCGGCCTTTCATCTGCCGCTTTTTACTGCTCAAACATGATAAAAATTTTCGTGGTAACGGCCTAAGATCTATTAAAAACATTCTTTAATTATAACCTTTTATATATTCAATACGGCCGGTCTATTATGATGCAAAACACATTTTTGTTTTCGAAAAAGATTAAATCTAACTTAATTTGAGGCTGGTTGGGCAACAGCACGAATAACACGTGCAATTACCAACAAAAAATTGTAGTTCTTGTGTTGGTAAACGAAAACAAGCCACAATGAATTCCAATATTAAACTATTAACATAGATTAAATCTGACCAAAAAATTTTTCTCCCAGGAAAAAAATTTCTGTTTACCAACAGCCCTAACATTAAACCTACTTTTACGCACAAGAAAAAAGCCTTCCTAACATCATAATTTCTATGGAATGTTTTAATTACGAGATAATGTTAAATATTTTTATGTCTCGTTTTTTATTCTCCCATTTTTACGGTTCATTAACAAACCTAATTAATTCTGTCCCAGTAACAAGGAACGCATACATACACATATTATAAATAAAGCATATTAATAACGTAATTATGTTCTTCGACCGCTTGCAAGAATATTTAATTAAAATAGAAATAAACAAGAAAATTTAAATTGTTATTATTTTAATCGTACATCGAAGTAATCTGTCCCTTTTCGACAAGACACGATTTTAATTAAGACGCTTCCAAATCGACGGGATCGTTTAAAAATAAACGCACCGAAACGCGTGTTTTTCTATCAAAAAAAAAAATGGAAACGCGTGTGGCACTTCTAAATTCGATATTTACAAACGGACGAGCGCACGCTTTACGAGCGTTTCCATTAATTTGTGAGTTTTTGCTTTTTTTTTTCGAAAAACGTTTTCCTTTGAGGTTTCCACGTTGCGACGCATCAAAGATTGCCCCGAATGCAACAGGACCTCACGCATTTAGAATTAAAGTGGGCCATAAATATCGAAACGTTTCCCAAAAGTTAACATTGTGATTTGTAACGCGCGCGCGTCTAAATTACGAGATGCAATCGTTGAGACAAATATATTGATCATGAAGAGATGGCTGTTTCATTTTTTAGTTCAAATAATATTTAGAAGATATCCAATTGTATTTTTTTTTAAATAATTGTACGTGATTCAATCTCAAACTGCCCAAATTGATATCCTGCACGGAGAGAAGACAATGGTAATTTTCACTATGTAGCATGGTAACCAGATCGATCTTTAAAGGAATGGGATATATTACTATGTACCATCCTACTAGTGATTTCTACCATGTTACATGGTAGCTATGTGTAGGGGAACCTGTTGTAACTTGGGGGCAACTTAAATTTTTTTTAATATTTGCGGGCTTTCGTGACCCATAATTTTCGATATTTCAAATGCCACATTGACAGACATTAACGTAAAGTTAGCAGCAGCCGGCCAATGTACTTTGTTAATGTATGAGATCAATTGAAATTTTTAATCGAAAAAAGTAAGTCTTTTTTTATTCTTTTTACTTAAATATCTTATTGATTTTTATTACCTATTAACAAATGACTCATCGTAATAGAATAATTATTTATTAATGTTTGCATAGTAGTGGTCTGATTTTGGTACAGCATAATCTTTAATTTTATTTTTGAGTTTACATATCAAGGGTGGATGTGTTGTACCTCGGTCACTGTAAATAAATTGTTCCTCGGCCCTAAGATCAACGTGCAATAAATAAAAATTTAGATATACCTTTATTCTAAATTTTATTTTATTTTGCTTCAGATAATATGCCTCGCAAGTCTAACGAAAAATTTACATTTTTGCAAGGTTAACCATTAAGTATGTGAAATTCTAGTATACGAGAAAAGTTTTGTTAATTTTTGAAACAATTTTAGTGCCATCTCAAAGAAGAACATTAGTAGTTCTTATAATCCAAAAATAAATATATAGTTTTCATAGAACAATGGGTTTTGTTTTGCTTAGTGTGAATAGAGCCAAGGTACATCACTTCTGTTGTACCTAGGCCATAGATCAACTAATTTCTAAATCCTTATAGCAATCTCAGTAAACGGTTGGTAATGCTTTCAAATATTTTATGACGAATGCCTTATTAGTGCCCCACTACGATGCAATTCATTTTATCAACAAATTGTTACATATACAATTTTCAAAAAAATAGTGTTTCCATTGATGTATATTGATTTTGATATATGTAGAGACATCTTGTGATGGTGTTTTTAATAATTGTATAGAAGGCTGTCTTTGGATAGTGCTTGTTGTGCTTTGTCACAAGTCACATGTTCATAACTCGTGTGCTCTTAGTAATTGATAATTTTTGCCGGATTTATTAATTTGTCATGGTTTTAAGCAAAAATAAGATCCATGGTGATAGAGTTAAGATGTTTATTATGTACTGGATATTAAGGTAATTATGCTTTTGTGTGTAAACATGGATGTATTGGTTATGTATCATTGCTTTTAACATGTGCTGTACTTATTTGTAGATGCCTGATGAAGGTGAAATAAATGACCGAAACGTCGCTAAATTAATGATTGGTATATTGGTTTACATCAATTGTCCACTTTCCTGCTAACCTATTATTAATTAATTTAAAAAAAAAATACAAGTGAAAAAAGAGCCAAAGTACAACAGGTTTCCCTACACCTGAAAATATTTTTATTAGGCTCGTTGCAATTAGGCGTCCAGAAGAGCACTATGATAACTTATCAAAGGGAATAAAGTCTATAGCCTTTTTCAAACAAAAAATAAATCTAAATTTATTCCACATTTAATTTTTTCAATTGCATAATAGGAGATTAATCAAGCCAAATCCAATAAATGCGAGGATGTGCGCATTCGAGCGAAAAGTGGCACATTTCCGAGCGAGGGAGGCAAATGAAGCGCGCCGCGGGCGGCGCGCTTCATTCCCCAGATCGGAATGTGCCACTGACTCGAATGTGCACACTCGGTTTTGAGCGCGATTCATAATAATTTAGGCAAATAAATTAGACGAAGTATCAGTTGAATAATTTTAATCGGTCCCTCTCACTTGCACCGACGAGATTATCGTATCTTTTTGCTCCCTTCTACTCATTGCTATGGCAAGTACGTTTTTCTGACATAGAATCGATATTTACTACACTACGTTTAGATTTATGATTTGAAAAAGCGAAAAATAAGTAGAAAAATTCAATAAATACGAAGATGTGCGCATTCGAGCGAAAAGTGGCACATTTCCGAGCGAGGGAAGCAAATGAAGCGCGACGCGGAGCGGCGCGCTTCATTTTCCCGAGATCGGAATGTGCCACTTTGAGCTCGAATGTGCACACTCGGTTTTGAGCGCGATTCATAATAATTTAAGAAAATAAATTAGACGAAGTATCAGTTGAATAATTTTAATCGGTCCCTCTCACTTGCACCGACGAGATTATCGCATCTTTTTGCTCCCTTCTACTCATGATGTTCTTATAATCTAAAAATAAATATATAGTTTTCATACAACAATGAACTTTATTTTGCCTAATGTGAATAGAGCCAAGGTACATCACTTCTGTTGTACCTAGGCCATAGATCAACTAATTTCTAAATCCTTATAGCAATCTCAGTAAACGGTTGGTAATGCTTTCAAATATTTTATGACGAATACCTTATTAGTGCCGCACTACGATGCAATTTATTTTATCAACAAATTGTTACATATACAATTTAGAAAAAAAATTACAAGTGAAAAAAGCGTCAAGGTACAACAGGTTCCTTTATAGTGAATGTTACTTTGTAGTATATGAGAATGGTACTAAGTCCTAAGTTGCATGGGGGTCAGTCCCATGTAAATATAAATGAGTTAAGCATAACCTCCATGTATTATAAATAATATAACCTATTTAATTAATAACCCAACTCACAATTATAAATATTTACATTAATGAACTAGCTATGGTGAATAGGAAAAAGTTCCCTTACAATTCTAATTTCCCCTATGTAACATGGCAACCATTACAATGTAGCATGGGGAAAATGTTTCCTACACTGCAAATGGAAGTGTTTTAATGCCATTTAAGTACATGGTAGTCACTAAGTAAACATTTAAAAACGTAAATGGCAGTAAAACACTTAAGGATTTTAAAATAAAACACTTCCATTTGCAGTGTATGTGGCATGGCAATCATTGCTATGCAGCCTGGCCAGTCCCACCATTCAAAATAGGAATAACTACCATGTCCAGAATATATTTGTAGGCAAAATGTGCGCCAGCATGCTACATAGTAAAAGTCATCATTCTCTTCTCTCCGTGCAATTGAAAATTCGTTAGGCCGGAGCCAGTGTTCTCCGATTTACAAATAAAATCCATTATATATTTTGGAAATTTACGACCAAGCATTTTTCTTAGTACAATCGTCGGTTATTTCAAAAAACCATGCCATTTTGTAAAGCGATTTTATGGACAACGTAAATAAAATTGTTTCCAAAGAGTTTTGTTGGCAGGTAGAAGCACAATCGCCTCGACGTTAAAAAATAGAAGTGTGCACCTGTTCCGTTTCGAAAATACACGGCGAAACATTTGTGGAATCGAAGGCGTTCAGTTTCTTTTGCATTCTTCGCGGTAAATAATAAATTTAATAATGCCTAGTTTATGCAGTACATAAACAAGTCAGACGCTATTTTTAATGCTTGAAATTAAAATTACTATAAGTTATTACGTATTTCGAATTTACATTTATTTTTAGAGCTAAGGAACTCGAATCGGTTTCAGGTTGTTCAAGATTCCGGTGACATTAATATTGCGCTATTAATTAATAACGAATGTCGATGCATATACGAACCACTAATACCACTGGTTATGTTAATAAGAAAAGCAATTACACGTAGCGTCGTGCCTTTTTTTGTTCGGCCCCGGTAAATAATAACAATTTTTTACCGGCCCATCATTGTTTGGCGGGCTCGGTTTCGAACTCGAGGTGGAATTTTCAAAAATGGAGAATTTGGAATAATTTGCACCTTTCACAAGACCGTCGATAATTTATGCTTCGAACGAAATACTCGTTTTCGAATTTATTCAAATTTAAATTTGGGAATTATGTTTTAAATATTTTTTTTGGAGATTATCGTGGATAACGGTGCTTGTTAACGTTCATTAATTAGTTATGTTTGTATTTTCATAATTTATGTTATTGGAAGCTTTTACATAACGTGCTTTACAGGTGTGTGTGTGTTTAAAAATAGTAATTTTTCAAATTGACAAAAAAAAATGTGTTAGGATACTGGAAGTATAACCATCGCTTGCTGTTGCACGTCGTCGGCTATAGTGCGTCCTTTTTTATGTGTACATTTCTATGGTTACGGAGAGTTGTAAATAAATAATGGGCGAAATTAATCTACTGACAAAATATCCGTTTTGTGCGTCGAGGTTCGAAACGAGAAATTCGATTTTTTTAAAGACAGTTTTTGCCGAAAGCGTGTTTCGTGACTATAATCAGTATTTTTTTCCCTTGATTGATAATTATTGTCAGTACGGAATTCCTGCAACATTTCCCAACTCTTGACGTTCCGTGTTCCGAGCTGATTTAGACGTTCGAAACGTAATAACTCGAAAATGGCCACTTCAAAGTGGACTAAATGGAATTGCCGATAAGCGTGACGCGTTTCCCATTTGCGAATCGAAAAAATTTGCGTTTGGTAGTGGCGTGTCGGAAGATGACAATAGGAAGGAGGGAGAGAACAGTTATCAATGACAAAAGTGGAGTCGAACAAAGAAACACCTGCTGCAATAATTGCAGATGAATATTGGCGATATCGGTGGCAGGGTTTCTTTGTGACACTCCAAGTCAACAGGTAAAAAGGAACAGCTCTTGCGAAGAATGAATTACATACAAAACCTATCATTACATTGAAATGGCATTCGACGAGTTACGTTAGAACGTCGTTTTTAGGTTGTTAACATGTCGTGATGTCAATTCGTTTCAAGGAAGTCGACCATTCTCTGTACGTTCGAGACGGATTTGGGCAAAATGGGTTATAAGTAACGTGGCAATTTTTTTCCTGTTAGAACGCTTGGTAATCGTGCTCAAAACCGAGTGTGCACATTCGAGCTCAAAGTGGCACATTTCCGATCTCGGGAAAATGAAGCGCGCCGCTCCGCGTCGCGCTTCATTTGCTTCCTCGCTCGGAAATGTGCCACTTTTCGCTCGAATGCGCACATCTTCGTATTTATTGAATTTTTCTACTTATTTTTCGCTTTTTCAAATCATAAATCTAAACGTAGTGTAGTAAATATCGATTCTATGTCAGAAAAACGTACTTGCCATAGCAATGAGTAGAAGGGAGCAAAAAGATACGATAATCTCGTCGGTGCAAGTGAGAGGGACCGATTAAAATTATTCAACTGATACTTCGTCTAATTTATTTGCCTAAATTATTATGAATCGCGCTCAAAACCGAGTGTGCACATTCGAGCTCAAAGTGGCACATTCCGATCTCGGGAAAATGAAGCGCGCCGCTCCGCGTCGCGCTTCATTTGCTTCCCTCGCTCGGAAATGTGCCACTTTTCGCTCGAATGCGCACATCCTCGCATTTATTGGATTTGCCTTGATTAATCTCCTATTATGCAATTGAAAAAATTAAATGTCGAATAAATTTAGATTCATTTTTTGTTTGAAAAAGGCTATAGACTTTATTCCCTTTGATAAGTTATCATAGTGCTCTTCTGGACGCCTAATTGCAACGAGCCTAATAAAAATATTTTCAGGTGTAGGGAAACCTGTTGTACCATGACTCTTTTTTCACTTGTATTTTCTTTAAATTAATTAACAACAGGTTAGCAGGAAAGTGGACAATTGATGTAAACCAATATACCAATCATTAATTTAGCGACGTTTCGGTCATTTATTTGACCTTCATCAGGCATCTACAAATAAGTACAGCACATGTTAAAAGCAATGATACATAACCAATACATCCATGTTTACACACAACAGCATAATTACCTTAATATCCAGTACATAATAAACATCTTAACTCTATCACCATGGATCTTATTTTTGCTTAAAACCATGACAAATTAATAAATCCGGTAAAAATTATCAATTACTAAGAGCACACGAGTTATGAACATGTGACTTGTGACATAGCACAACAAGCACTATCCAAAGACAGCCTTCTATACAATTATTAAAAAACCATCACAAGATGTCTCTACATATATCAAAATCAATATACATCAATGGAAATACTATTTTTTTTTAAATTGTATATGTAACAATTTGTTGATAAAATGAATTGCATCGTAGTGGGGCACTAATAAGGCATTCGTCATAAAATATTTGAAAGCATTACCAACCCTTTACTGAGGTTGCTATAAGGATTTAGAAATTAGTGGATCTATGGCCTAAGTACAACAGAGGTGATGTACCTTGGCTCTATTCACATTAGGCAAAATAAAGTTCATTGTTGTATGAAAACTATATATTTATTTTTGGATTATAAGAACTACTAATGTTCTTCTTTGAGATGACACTAAAATTGTTTCAAAAATTAACAAAACTTTTCTCGTATACTAAAATACACATACTTAATGGTTAACTTTGCAAAAATTAAAATTTTCGTTAGACTTAGGCATATTATCTGAAGCAAAATACAAAAAAAGTAAAAATTTATAACAAAAGTATATTTAAATTTTTATTAATTGCACGTTGATCTTAGAGCCAAGGTACAATTTATTGACAATGACCGAGGTACAACACACCGTACCTTAAGGTTTAAACTGAAAAATAAAATTAAAGATTACGCTGTGCCAAAATCAGACCACTACTATGCAAACATTAATGAATAATCTTTCTATTACGATGAGTCTTTTATTATTAGGTAATAAAAATCAATAAAATATTTAAGTAAAAATAATATAAAAAGACTTACTTTTTTTCGATTAAAAATTTCAATTGATCTCATACATTAACAAAGTGCATCGGCCAGCTGCTGCTAACTTTACGTTAATGTGTGTCAATGTGGCATTTAAAATATCGAAAGTTATGGGTCACGAAAGCCCACTAATATTAAAACACATAAAGTTGCCCTAGGTACAAAGGGACCAAGGTACAACTACTTTCGGGTGTTTACTAATTCGCATTTTTGATCAATTAAAATTGTGTATGGGATGTATCGTGTCAAGTAAAACCCTTCAGTTCAATATTTCAGTGAATTCATTCAGGAAATTAGCAATAAAAAAAACTCCCATACGGTTTGTTGTATTTAATTATACTATTCAAAGATCTTCTAGCCAAGCATAGAATTATTTAACGTTTGACAATAATGCAATATTAACCCAGATAGATAGATCTACATCATATTTACATCATGTAAATCATACCATGCAGCAACAATATGTCTTTTATGGTAAATCAGATTGCCCACATATTTAGAACTTTTCCTGCTTTATATTGTTCGTCCAAAAAGGATTTAGTCGTAAATATAACATCATATTTACATCAATTATCTATTGTCATTAATAATGTAAATATGTCTTCAATATGTAACCAATTGAAAACTCATCTTAAGTTCATGCTATGAAAATCATGCTTTTCTATCTGGGAAGGTGCACATTGTGGATGTCTATACCAATCTCCTTGTTTTCAAATCAAATAATCCAATGAAGCTGAAAATTTTTCGAAAACGAGCCATTTTGGTGTCCCGAATGATTGCTTGTGGACAACCGGCCAAGTCCCATTCAAAACAGGAACTTGGGTCACGTTATGAATAAGTAAACAAAATTCTGGCAACCCCACAGGACCCAATATCCATAGCTGGTAGAGGAAGCTTTGAAATTATTAGTGCCATTCGCCATGATTAGTCATAGGCTCCTTATTAGGACCGTGTGGTATATCCGACCTTACAAGAATCCAAGTTCGCGATTAATAACCGTATTTAATGGCGATTAAGCACGCCGTACACGTTTATGAGCACAATATGATTATTTAATGAATACAGACTAATATTTAATTGCTGAGGGGGTTTCTACGGGACATAATCGCCTTTAAATTGAATATTTTATTATGCAACTGCCAAACGCGTTTAACGAACGCGCACTTGACGCCGCTCCTCGGTAGCTCGAAGCGACTGGAGAAATTAAATTTCGAAAAAAAAAAGAGGACAGCATCTGCTTGCTGCATCATCCGATATAAGTTATGAGGGTCCAAATTTTCGGGTCTGGGCTCGATAATTATAGATAGAGAATTTTTTTGTCGGCTCTTTAATACTCAAGGGTTACATGTTAGGCCTTAGGGTTGAAAATAATGACGATGTTGGAAACGACCAACCACCCACAGAGGGTATTCTCGAGATTTATGTAACAAGAATGATTTAAGATCGAATGCTGTTCGAATGCATAAACAAGGAGCGAACGCACTCGCGACGATGTCCTTCTTAATAAGGCTGTCCGCCGCGTTTTTTCTCTTCAAATTATTTCAATGATATAAATGGGATATGTCAATTATAATTGATCCATAAGTTTGCAGATATAGATACCAAGATGTAAGTGGTAGATTAAACGAGTTTATGGACATAGTCCAGTTGTAAATAACGTAGATAAGTTCCTAAGAAATGCAATCTCGGTAAGATATGGCATGCGATGTGTGAGGAAAGATCAAGATAACCTTATGACAGGTCATAAAGTCAAGATTTTCCTTATGTATAACTGAATACGTTTCGCCCTTAAAGAATGGAGCTGTTGCATGCTGCCGCCTTTCACAAAACTATTTGCAAGAACATGGATTCACATTTTTATTTTGTGCGCGAAATTAGGTCGTTCCGTGGAATTTATTCGTTTCTACTAATGGAAGCCTTCTTAATCAATCAGCCGAATGTTTATTAAGCGCGTATGACATCTTCGAGACGAGCGGTTGCAGATTTGAAACGATTTTATGGTTTGAGAGCTTTTCGCGAAAAAAGATCAATTCAAATAATGGTGCGTTGGTACTTTAATTTTTTGCAACCAATTAGAATTTTTTTTATGAGATAATAAAGTGGGCATCTTGCAATTTTTGGATTTGGTCTGAAAATATTGCGAGTCTGTTCGAAATTTTTATTTTCGTTAAAATAAACAATTAAAAACTTTTTGTAGCAAAATAGATTATTTTAAATGAACTTAACCCTCCGCATACTAGGTGACTAAATGTCACATGCCATACTAGGTAGGGTTTGCTATACCCCGAAAATAAAATAAAATCCATAAAATTGTACTTTATGACAGTTCAATGATAAGAAATGTATTTTAATAACCAATAATGAATAGGTTTAAGTAAAATACATATCTATTTATGCATTACAATAGACTTTTATTAATAAAAATACAAAAACTTAACTTTTTCTTCAACTTATAAACTATTGAGTCTTTTCTTGGGTACTAAATTCCAATGACACGTGTCAATTAGGATACCGAATATTAAGAAAACCTCCTTATTGAAATACAAAATTAATTTTACGCAATTTCTTAATGATTCGCAATAATTTAGACCAATAAATTACACGAAAAACTAATTGAATAATTTTTATCGTTCCCTCTCACTTGCATTAACAAGATTATCGTATCTTCTCGCTCCCTTCCACTCATTTGCTATGGTAAATACGTTTTTCGAACATAAAATCGATATTTACTAAATTAAATTAAAATTTTTGATTTGAAGGAGCGCACAGTAAATTATACTAATATAATTAACACGAGGATGTGCGCATTCGAGCGAAAAGTGGCACATTTCCGAGCGAGGGAGGCAAATGAAGCGCGACGCGGAGCGGCGCGCTTCATTTTCCCGAGATCGGAATGTGCCACTTTGAGCTCGAATGTGCACACTCGGTTTTACACATCACGCAGAATAACGACCAAATTTGAGTTACAGTAAGACCTCGTTTTAACGCTTCCTCAATTAACGCTGATTCGATATAACTCGATCTGCTCGAAGTTTCAAAATAGTTCAACAATTTTTTTCCATACATTCAATTAACCGATTTTTCGATTATCCGAATGAGCTGTAACAATAATTAGTCCGGATAACCGAGGTTCCACTGTACATAGAAATTTACTTAATTACAGGTGTGTGTTAAGTCGAAACGATCACTTTTGTATTTTCACCAGTTCTTCCTTTTGGTCGGCGAAAGCGCTACCAATTTTTAATCGAATTTGATAAATTCGTGTCCCAAAAATATCTCTATCGGGGACGCAAACCGTTAGCTCTAACTTTTGCAATCAACCAGCGACTGACTGGCATCAAAAGATTTATAAATTTTTCGGAGGTTCTGATTTATTTCTTTATAGGAAAAATAAATTATCAGCACGGTTATTTATGGAGCTCTTAATAATCTCCCAGATTATTTTCGTAGTTGATTTATTTACCTTTTTAACGATTAATAAAAACAAGTTAGAAATACAATTCGATATCTCTGCTCGCGTTTAAAACATTTTCGAAACGCTTTGATGTATTAATCTATTAACTTTTTTTTCTTCTTTGCTCGAACTAGCGCGAGAAGTTGTTTAATGTAATTAGAAAAACGCATTAGAAACCGTACAAAAAAGAGTCGTACCAAAATTTACGAGTCATTTATTTAACGAAGGGGAAAAAACTCAAAATAGGCTTCTCTGCATATCTTCGCTCAATAACGAGATAGGTGTCTGCGGATCGTAAATTTTGAAAGGTGTTAATAAATTAAAAATCTCATTTGCGGCCGAAGAGCTGCTAATCAGCTCTTGATATTTCGATTTTTCAAATTAGGAATAAAAAAAGGTGGCGTTATATTTATTTTTAGTGACGATTTAGAAACGCGTTAAATTTTTATGCATTTTATTTTACAACAAACTGTTGGCCGTTAATTTACGTATTTCACTTCCTACAATTGGCTAATTGATGTTGGTGCGCCATTGATTGATTGGAACGGTTTGAGGTTTAAAAATATCCGGTTGAAGGTCTCTCGGTGATTAGTTTTAAAAAAATTCGCTCGTGATTGCAGAATCGATTTTGTGCGACTCCACTAAACTGGGCTTCAGATTGGATCGCAATACAATTTCGAAGAGAATTAAAAAAAATATATTTAACAATTTAAGTACGCTTTTTTTAGGTTAGATTTTTATTAATTAGTTATTATCGTTGGGGCACAAGTTCAATTCGAGTAAAAAATGGCACATTCTCGTGATTGATATTTTCTCTATGTTTATTGCTGGACGAAAGTAAAAATAAGAGAGGACGTATCATAACCGATTGTAATATTTATTTTTACGTTGTGCTCAAATATATATTTTGAGATCCTTTGATCGGGCGCCAATTAACCAATTAAAATTTTTAGTTCAATTAAATTATTAGCACATAAGTAATGTGAACGTCCGCGTTTTTGCTGCATTTCATTTTTTTGGTCTAAACCGCAAAATATCTGAATTCGAGCGAAACACAATTTAGGAATAAAGCAACAAAAAATACGATTGTATCGGATATAATAGTGTGGCGCAAAAATGTAATTGAAAAGAGATCCCAAAATATATTTTATAGCAAAAGATTGAGGAAAATTATAATATACAGTAAGACCTCGTTTAACGCTTAAACTCATTGGAACGTATTCTCCGCGTTAAACGAGGTCTTACTGTACTTACATATTTTCTCTTCGTGAACCACCAATCGAAAATTTGAGCTTTTTTTTCCAAAAGAATTTTTAGACAAAATGTATCCCACTATAGACTAGTTTACTTAACCTTCCGTGTATTAGGGGGGGTATAACTAATGTGAACAATTTTTTTTTTGTTAAAACGGGTCGTTTGGCAATCGAGCTTAAAAGCGAGTGTGCACATTCGAGCTCAAAGTGGCACATTCCCGATCTCTTGGTCAAATTTAAAAAAATTTTAGTGGCCCACTTCAGAAAATTTCACTCATATACAATTTTAATTAATCATAAATGCGAATTAGTAAACATTCGAAAGTACACCTGAAAATATTTTTATCAAGCTCTAACCTTTTTCAAACAAAAAATATATCTAATTTATTTGACTTTTAATTGTTTGATTTGAAGAATGAAATAATAATATAGGCAACCACTTTAAAACAAGACGGGTTTAACACACTTAATCCACAACACATTTAAAAAAATTCTTAATCACAATTAAATTTAAATAGAGTATTTTGATTAAAAATTAATGAGTAATTTTTAGGTAAAAATTGCCTACCACAAAAAATACTTTGAAATCAATTCACAGATGACCACATCGGACTAAAATTTAAAAAAGTGTTTTACAAATGTTGTATTATATAATGGAGGCCCTAAATAAATACTTGGTTTCGTAGCTTATTCGGTTATTATGACCCAGCAAATTCCACGTGAAGTTTGGTTTCTCAAAATAAATTAATAATTAATCATAATCTTAACGTTCAATATCTTTTAAATATTATTATTAGGGTTCACAGAAATTAGATTGTAAATAAATTCAATTCTTTATGATTTTGATGTTTGCCATGATAAGTTGTTTGAAAAAGTTTCAATAAAGAAACGAAACGTTGCATATTTAACAAGACTTGAATTTATTGACAGTGCAATTCCTGTAAACTTTAAATAATAAATTAACAATGTTAAAAAATTCTTCCCCATTGTTTTTAAGGCTTAAAAATAAGCCCCAAAAATGAGGAGCTAATAATCAAAAAATTTAGAGATATTTTATTTTGCTTTTTCTTCACGAAGCTTTAACATTTGAAGATTCGGAACTCGTGGCAAATGACAAAAATTCAAAAATCCGTTTATTTATAAGAAAAACACAAAAGAACTATAAAGTACCAAAAACGAAGTTGATTAAATTATTTTTTTTTTAATTAAATTTTAGCGATTTTTGTTGAATTTTGAAAAAGTTGTAGAGTTTTCACTGGGAGAACGCTTAAAATTACAAAGACCCAAAATTGGCCATAATTGCAAAAACAAGAATTAGATGTACCATAGAAAGTTGTACTCTAAAAAAATAAAACATGAAACCAGCGGTTTCCAAACTTTATGTTACTGCGCTTCCCTTAAAAAAAATGAATCTAAACATATTCAGTAAATACGAGGATGTGCGCATTCGAGCGAAAAGTGGCACATTTCCGAGCGAGGGAGGCAAATGAAGCGCGACGCGGAGCGGCGCGCTTCATTTTCCCGAGATCGGAATGTGCCACTTTGAGCTCGAATGTGCACACTCGGTTTTAAGCACGATTACGAAGCGGCCCGTTTTACCAGGAAAAACTTGGTCAAATTGTTAGGTGTATGTTTACAAAAAACGCAACAAATATTAATCACCAAATAAAACAGTCTCGCACATTATCTTAAAAAAACAACAAAGCAAAAAAACACTGTTCAGCGCGAAATACAAAATAAAATATTTAGTAAGAAATACCAAAGTTTAATTTTCGCAACCAATTCGAACGCGGTTTACAATCCGGATAACCGAGGTCCGGATAATTGAGGTTTTACTGTACTTTAAATAAGTTGCGTCCTAGTCGAGCAATTAATCTCTTTTTAATGGTGGTTCGTTTGAGGAGAAGAATTGTTAAAAATTTTAAAGATAATTTCACATCGAGAATCTAATTAACTGATGTACAAAAGTTGTTGGGTTCGTTATTAGCGCTGATGGTAATCTTGACGGCTCAATTTAAATCGGTTTATAGTACATCTTTTTGGTTCATTAAAACTGTGAATCGATGGCCTAAGAAGGTAGTTTTAAAAAATTCATTCGGGTCATAGCTAACAAGCTCCTTTTTTTTTTCTCACGCGGGTACGAGCCCTGGCTGCTGTTTAGAATAACGGAAATAATGCAAAGTGCGTGTGCATGGCAATGTCTCAAAATCCATAAATCAAGATTACCCCGTTTTCGGCCAGGTAATGCGCCATTTGCATCTCTGAAAGAGCACACTTGCATGCATAAAGAAGAATTGTTCGGGTGCGTTGTGGCGCAGGTAGTCTTCGAGGTGGGAACCGCGTACGTGAGACGATTCCTTCGAGCTCCCCTGCTTATGGTAAATCGCCACGTTTTGCTACTCATCTGTGCAGAAATGTTACGTAGGCAATTCTTAACCCTTTTTTAAATATGCGGGATATGCGCGACCTTTCACGTCGTTGCACGTACACGGATTACATTACGCATTATAAATTTGCTTGCGACCTGCGACTTTGTGAACGATATCAATTAATTTCTGTAATTTGAACTCTTTGAGAAAATTTATGAGCGAGCGAAGAAAAATAAAAATGTGCCACCTTTTGCGCGATTAAAAGTAGATTTGACCTTCCTTCAATGTGCGATACAGTGAAACTTCTTCTAACGGACACTTCTCCCCGTTTTTCAGGCCCCGATTGGTTGGTAATGGTTTTTATGCATTTTTAAGTTCTGTCTGAGACATTCTCCATAATGGATGCCATATTCGATCTTTTTGCAAGAGACAGCAGAATGAAAACGGCTCAGTTTCTAAGTTCTAAGAACAAGTGTCCATTAGAACAAAGACCGCGAAAAACGTTAAAGATATTTGTCTACTAAGTTGTTTTTTCCTAATGAACGTTCTTGCCGCAAAAAAATCTTCAAGTAAATTTTTATCGATTTGAAAATTGAAATCGTTCAAGTTACATAGGTCCAACTATGGGCACTTTTAAGGATTGATATTTTTCCCTACAATTTTCCGTTGAGAGCAAGACAATTGGATAAAATACAATAGATATAGATAATTGAAAAAAAACTGTAGATTTACATGATCAATGAATGAAAATATTTTAAAATCAATTAAGGACTACTTACAATTAAAAATAAATGAGGTAATTTGAAGAATTTTTTTTGGATATTTAGAACAATACTTTATCAATGGAGTATAAAAAAAATAGTTGTTTCAAACAAACTACCCTAATGTTCATACATATTTTTTTTTACATAAATAATCTATATTTTTTATGTATTGCAAAATAATATCATGAAACATGTAATAATTATTTTCAAAAATGTGTTATTTCCTTTTCAACTCTTTTTTTAGTAGACAATTCTCTCTAACCGACAAAATATCATTCCCCGTAGTTGTCCGTTATAGGAAAGTTTCACTGTATACAGTTTTTCGAAACATGGTATCAAGTTGAAACCAAAAATTTTCAGTTTTAGTTAGAAATTTAATTAAGAAACAATTTACTATAGCTTTACACTTAGAATATCGCTAATTTTTCTTTGGCAAAAGTATTTTCGATTAAGCCGTTACTCTGTCTGATTTTAATTGATTGCAATTTCCGAAAATTTTTAAAAACAAAATAAAAACGATAAAAACTATTTTTTTTCCTAAAACATGTCCATCTCTTTATTGTCTTATGTATTTATTTATGCTTGCATCTCTTATGTTAATTATATTTCCATAGTTACGAACTTGGAAAAATTTTCTAGAACTATTTCAAAAATTGCAATTTCTGAAAATTTTTAAAAACAAAATAAAAACGATCAAAACTAATTTTTTTCTCAAAACATGTCCATCTCTTTATTGTCTTACGTATTTATTTATGCTTGCATCGCTTATTTTAATTATATTTCCATAGTTACGGACTTGGAAAAATTTGCTACAACTGTTTCAAAATTTTGCTCCAAAAAATCATGAAAGACCAAAAAATGTTTAGCTTCAACTTTGCAATGGCACTCGCTTATTTTTGAAATTGGTAATTAATAGAGGCAACTCTTGATTTACGACCGAAATAGTTAATTCGTATTTTGGCGCGTTCCTTTAAAGATTATTACGGTAATTTGCAACAAATTTTTCTTAGAAAATACCGATGAGATTTATGATCGTAAAACCTTCTAGCAGTTTAGGGGCTGCGAGAGGAAAATAACGAGAAGAATTGTATTTAAAATTCTTATTTACTAGACGCTTTGAAATTTAAAACGATTATAAGGGGTGTAAAGTACCGATTTATGTTAAAAAGATCCAAATGGTTGAGTTATGGCTTTATGACCATTTACTGCTAATATATCTTGGAAGATTCGCAATCCTTCTCGCAGATGTTGGTGATTTTCGAAGGTCGTCAACGTAGCCTATGTTTATCATAATTATTTTTAGACTTATTATTTAATATTTCTATCGATTATCACACTTTAATAAATTAACGGATATTTATTTCCCACCTGGGTGCATCTTACAAAAATTCAAGATGAAAACGTGCTTTTTTACAGAAGTGGACAAGTTCTATGTGTATTGGTACTTTGGACCTTAGAAATAATTTTAATCTATATTCTTTTTATCCCTCTAAAAAAAGGTCGCCTTGCTTAGGCGTCCCATAAAACGAACAAGTATTTTTCTAAACAAAATATTCTTTCTACAAATAAATTAGGTATTTATAGATGAACGAGTACGATCATATTAAGTTCGGATTTCGAGTTATAAACTGAGAAAACTCTAAAATTTCTCAATTTTATCGTCGAAGAATGAAGTTGCCAACTAAACTTTTTGTAGCTTTTGAAAGTGAGCCAAGCAGATAATAAAATTATTTTTTTAAAATACTACCTTCTTGTTTCCACAATTTAGTATCATTTAATATCGGAGAAAAAACTTGCAGAGTTAGATTTCTCAAAATATTGCCGTTCCATATCCCCCATATATTTCTCCCCTAATAGAAGCTCAATTTTACGCACTTACACAATTTATTTTGAATATGCAATAAAATTCAATTTCGTGGAACTTTATTAGTTGAAAATTTCATCGAAAATTTCCCGCCAAGAAAAACAATTTTTGAGTATTTTTTTTAAACCAATTTGTCTCTAAGTCTTATTATAGACGTGTGTGTGTGCTTTCCGTAACAATTCAAATAAACAATAAAATTAAGAGGGATAAAGTTGTATCGCGAACGCGCACTTCAGTAGTAATAGACAAAAAACGGTCTTTTTGGTAAAAATTTAAACAATTATTAACATCATGTGAATTATCCAGAGTAAAAATTTTGACTTAAAACTTGTTAAAAAGCGTTTTACATCTTGTCGAAAAAAGTGTACGGCTTTGAACGTTTCCAACTACTCAAAAAAGTACCCAAAAATGGTACTTTGACGCAATCGAATTGAAAAGCCGATTCGCGTTGCTTTTTGTGTACGGTTTTTGGTTTCTAACAAAGGGGATTTTAATAATAGTGTGATAGAGCTAATCTAGTCACCTGGGATGATGTGGCGTCTATTTTCAATGTACGACCGGATGCCGTTCCGCCGCACCCGTTAGGCGTAAACCTTTCAAAATCTTTCTACGCAATAATCCATAGATCCGTCACTCAATACTGTCAACTCTGATTCTTCAACAATCGAGTCGTACGACACTTTTCAACTCAATCACGACGTATCGACCAGGTATCTTAAACTTTGGCTTTGTATTTTGAAGAATTACACACGGGCGGATTCGGTCTTTGAAGTGTGCGGTTTTGTGAGCCCTAACAATGCGGTTGCCGCCATAGACCCTAAACTAACTTGCAAACAGGTACACTAAACAACAATGAGAGACTGTTTGCCATAGATAAATATCCGCAAGTGTTTCAATTTGAAGCGCACCCGAAGTATTTCCCAAAAATTTTGAAAATTATCAAAAAATCATAAAGGTACTTACAGTTTTTATCCGGTCGCTCCTTTTTATGTGCACACCTCTCTAAAGTCCAGCATAAACTTCATCAACACCCAATGTCACGCACTTTCACACTCACAACTTCTGTTTAGTCAGTCCGCGATAAAAGTCGAAGCACTTTTTTTTTGAAACAACTTCATTTAATCACGATTAAGTCTAAACTAAAAGTCGCGTCGAATTTTACAAAGTGTCTTCGGGTGATGTTTGTTTGAAGAAATCGGGCCCGAAGAAAAGTCGAAGTCTCAACCTCCTTCGAGCTTCGCAAGGCAAGACTCGAAGAATACTGCCGTGTTTCAACTTCTGAGTGATCTCCATCCGAAGTCGCGTCCACTGTGGAGCTTGCGTGGCTGTGCTTCAAGAAAGTGGTGGGGCGTAAGACGTCGCCGGAGGGGGTCGGCATCTCTGAAGAAATAGTAAAGAACATGAAAATGTGTGGAAGAAATATTTTACGTTAAATGTTAACGAACGCATGCGACTACTTTTCGTACAAGTCCAAAAATTCTTCTCTCTCAATTTCACAAAATTCTTCAAAAACTTCACGATTCATTCCGCAGAACTTCACCGATTGAAGTTTTTTCAAAAAAAAACTTCAATTCTGAGATTTGTATAACCGAGGTTGAAACGCAAAGTTCAAATTGAAAAAATTGAAGTTACCTGAAGTTCTTCTTTCGAAACGAGCAAAGGCAAGTTGAACAGGTGCCACACTTCAGAAACACTTGTTCTTCGATCACTATTTCGAATGTAATAGAATTCGATGTTGAAGTGATACTAAAGCTGGAAGTGAGAAGTAGCAAGTGCGGTCCCTTCCACCGCGACGCCGTCGATTTCCGGCATGCGCACCACCGCTCCGCCCCGACGCACGCCACCTCCATAATGCGCTACTTATTTTTTGAACTCCGCCTTGCCAGAAGAGCCCTGAAAAAAATTAGCAATTCTTTTATAACCACGCCTATGGTTCTTCGCGAGAGGGGAATACAAAAGTGGGAGATTTTCAAAAGAGCGACGCGCGAACGGTTCAAAATAACACACGCAGCGCCCTCGAGTGGGCAATAGTCGGAATACGAGTTGCAGCCAAGTTTCAGAATGATTGCGGCTGTTCTGTATGATTTTCTTTTAGCTGGTGCTACGAACCAGCTCGTGTGTATCGATTTTACTGTGCATCGTCCCGTAGCGACCTCTGGTGGTTTGGATTGTCTTAGAGTTATCCCTCTTATAAGGGCCGTTTATCGCATTATAAAAGATTTTATTACGTTTTATAACCCATCTTACTTAATTTTTCTGATTTAATAACAAAATGAATTATGTACTCTAAAGGGGGACTTTTAATTTCCTTTAAACTAATTTTAAATATCTTGTATAGTTTTTGAGAAATTATTGTTTTTTAAGTTGGAACGCAAGATTCGAATGGAAATTAGAAAAAGAAATACATTTCTGGGGCATAAATTATTTATATCTCAAAAACCAATGTTCCGATTTGAACGGGGTTTCGACCAATCGAAAGAGGGGTAAATTTTAGCAGATACGTGTCTCAGGAATTTATGAAAAAAATTTTTTTGAGTTTTTGACGGGCTTTCACAGATTGACGGTGAAGATTTATTTGTAGATTCCCACTATTTCGTTTTTTCTTTGGGGAACTTTTTCAAAATTTGTTATAATATACTCTAAAGAGTGGCTTTTGATTTGCTTTAAACTGATTTTAAATATCTTATGCAGTTTTTGAGAAATTATTTTTTTTTAAGTTGGAACGCAGGGTTCGAATGGGAATTAGAAAAAAATACATTTCTAGGGCACAAATTATTTATATCTCGAAAACCAATGTTCCCATTTGAATGGGCTTTTGACCAATCGAAAGAGGGTAAATTCGAGCAGATACGGGTTTCGGGAATTTTTGAAAAAAAAATTTTTGAGTTTTTGACGGGCTTTCACAGATTGACTGAAGATTTATTTTTAAATTCTAACTATTTCGTTTTTTCTTTAGGAAACTTTGTTAAAATTCGTTATAATATACATACACAACTAAATTTAGTTAAAATGTACTGATTAATATTTTTCCCTTATAATAATTATCAGCCGTACATTAATTTTGGAAAAGAGATTTTAATAAAAATAGTAAAATATATAATAATGAAGGCACTCAATTTTTTGGATAAATCAATATGAATACAGATTTATTGCTACTTATAGTCCTTTAGGGCAAATAATATAAAAAAGTACTTTTTCACACATGAAGATTATTTCAAGCACTGTTAATTAGCAAATTATGAAAAGCACTTTATAAAAAAACTTCATTTCAAGAAAAATAGTTACCATCTCTAATATCTGGGCGCCCGAGCTTTTTTTTTGGAAGAAGTCGACGATTCTCCCTACGTTCGAGATCGATTTGGGCAAAATGTGTTATAAGTAACTTGGCAATTTTTTTTCCTGTTAGGACGCTTGGTAATCGTGCTTAAAACCAAGAGTGCGCATTCGAGCTCAAAGTGGCACATTCCGATCTCAGGAGTTATAAAGGAGTTATAAAGAGGATCTTACTACCAACAATTTTTACTATGTTAACATAGGAAAAATGCCTATGTTAATATTGGAAAAATCCCTATGATAACATTGGAAAAATTCCTATGTCAACATAGGAATTTTTCCTATGCAAAAATAGAAAAAATCCCTATGTTTTTTCTCCGTGTACAATTTATTGACAGTGACCGAGGTACAACACACCGAACCCTGATGTTTAAACTCAAAAATAAAATTAAAGATTATGCTGTGCCAAAATCAGACCACTACTATGCAAACATTAATAAATAATATTTCTATTACAATGAGTCATTTGTTATTAGGTAATAAAAATCAATAAGATATTTAAGTAAAAAGAATATAAGAAGACTTACTTTTTTCGATTAAAAATTTCAATTGATCTCATACATTAACAAAGTACATTGGCCAGCTGCTGCTAACTTTACGTTAATGTCTGTCAATGTGGCATTTGAAATATGGAACATTATGGGTCACGAAGGCTAGCAAATATTAAAAAAAATAAAGTTGCCCTAGGTACTTACAAGAGACCAAGGTACAACAGGTTTCCCTATATCTCTATACATATAAATAAAATTAAAGTCACTGTCTCATATGGTTATTTGATCGTTATTAAAGCCCAACCCGCTTTTCTAAAATTTTTGCCTGTCTGTCTGTTTGTCTGTCTGTCTGTCGATATTTAAATTGACAAGAACGTCGACTTGCCCCACTCTACCCTTACTAAATTAAATATTACCACATGTAGAAATTAAAATAAATAAATTCAATAAATACGAGGATGTGCGCATTCGAGCGAAAAGTGGCACATTTCCGAGCGAGGGAGGCAAATGAAGCGCGACGCGGAGCGGCGCGCTTCATTTTCCCGAGATCGGAAATGTGCCACTTTGAGCTCGAATGTGCACACTCGGTTTTAAGCACGATTCACAATAATTAATTTACTTTCTTCGACGGCTAACTTCATACTGTCGAATTATCGTTAGTTGTCCTAGTTGCCCTAGGTACGAAGGGACCAAGGTACATCAGGTTCCCCTAATGCTATTTGCATAAATATTTCAGCCTACTATTCTATGGGACGGTTCAAGAAATTTTAGATCTAAATTAATGGAAAAATGGGCAGTGGCGTACGTCGATAAATAACAGTACAGCACAAATTCGATAGTTCGGACTTGAAAATAGAAAGAGCTCTAAAATGACAAGGACGAAAGCGTTGGGCGCTTAAACGCCGACGATATGAAAATTTAATTAAAGCTTAATTAATAGATGGTCGTAGTTTTCCGTTAATTAGCGAAACCGAGTATCAAACTAAGTTTGCGGTTACCGTTCCCTCAACTGATTACAGTCTTTTCTGTCTTCTAATTTCCGCCACGGATCACGCACAGTGCCTGCTGGAATTTGCCCAACATGCGAGCTAATAAATGCATACCGCCTAATCCCAACGGGCAACAATCAATTTCGCCAAATCAATAAAACTATCGTACCGGTCGTGATTAGTGAACTGTGATTACGGCGTACAAATTTCCGAAAACAAATTGCCGCTCCCGATAGCAGACGTGTCAATTTATTTACGGTCCCATTGCAATTTTCGGCTACGTAGCCGATCGAGCCGGGATTCGGCTGCCGGGATCGGGAGAGAGACGGAGGAGATTGTTCGATAGGGGTTAATTTCGGGAACGGTCTGTGCATGCAAATTCGGTTGTCCCCGACTCAGCGAGAGGCAACTTAATCCCAGCTTTGGTTGTCGTTGCTTTACAGGTTGTCTGATTTATCAACTCTCTGACAGTTTTCACGTTAATTAGACCAGATTGCTGCCGAATAACATGTAAATGGGACCATTGTATTTGGTTGGTTTCACCCTAAATTAGATCGGTATTAACTTACTGTGTTATTCTATTGCTTGAGGTTTAATTCCCGGCCCACGCTTTGTTTACGATATCATTAACAGATTCGCTTGTTGTTCGTATTTTGACTTAAGGTTTTAGCTTTTGTTAACTCATCAAAGACCGTTTATAAAATTATCTACCGGCTCCTATCAATTTTGAAAATCGTACAGGTGGGTATTTCGAAGTTTTGCATTTAGGTTCAATGAAATCGCTTCTTTTTTTATTTTTGGGTATAAGTTGGTGATTACCAATAGTGATTTTCTATAATAATGGATTTGCTTTAAATTTTTGCGGGACGTGCCTATGGACCACAAGCCGGACCCATTCTTGCCTGCTCCCCAAAATCTTTGAGAAAACTAAATAAATCGAAAAAAAATACACTTCAACTAACAAAAACGATTGTAGCGCCCTCATTTTCGGTTCTATCATTAAAAACTACCCGGATTCGGAATCATGGGAGTTTTTCCAATAAGATAGCTGCAAAATTGGCATAGGGCGCAATTTTAATTTTTGAGTAATTAAGGTTTGAAACTTTTTCAACACAAAATTTTACGTTAAAAAAATTGTACCGCCGTTATTTGTGGACGGATCTTTAAAAACTATGCAGATTCGGATTTGTCAGACATTTTGGCTTGAGATACGGTTAAAAAACCATAGGGTGCCATTTGAAATTCTCGAGAAAAATGGGGTCGAAAAGTCCGACTTGTAACAATTTTTTTCTAAATTTCCACTTTGAAAAATCGTAGCTCGGTTATTTCTGAACGGATCGCGGAAAACTTTTTAGATTCTGAAAGCCCGTTTATCTGATCGTAAGATCAGCCAAAAAAATCAACAGGGCCCTATGTTAAATGTAGAAGAAAAACGCGTTCGAAGCTTTCAAAATGTAAATTTTGCGAAAATTTTTATTTTTCAAAATGCTGCAACTCCGCTGTCTTTGCGAATTTTGTCAAATACTTTCATTTCTGAACGTTTTCAACCCCTACGAGTCGGAATCTGATCATAACTCAAAACCCCCAAAATCGCCAAAAATCGGAAAAACATGGATTAACCCCTTGCGTATTTTTGAGGAAAAAAAATTTTAGGTAATGGATTTGATTCAAATTTTTACGCGACGTTCCTACGGTCCCCAAACCGACATAGCCGGCGCTATTCTTCCGGCTCCCCCTTAAACTACCAAATTTTTCAAGAAAACCAAATAAATCGAAAAAAATACACTTCGACTCATAAAAAAAATCGTAGCGGTCTCATTTTTGATCCGATCATTAAAAGCGATCCGGATTCGGAATCCTGAGACTTTTTCCTATAAGATACGTTCAAAATTGGCATAGGGCGCAATGTTAATTTTTCGAGTAATTAAGGGTTGAAGTTTTAGGTTAATTTTTCTACACAAAATTTTACGTTAAAAAAATTGTACCGCCGTTATTTGTGGACGGATCTTTAAAAACTATGCAGGTTCTGATTCGCCAGAAATTTTGGCTTCAGATACGGTTAAAAAACCATAAGCATGCCATTTGAAATTCACAAAAAAAATGGTTTGGAAGAGTGCAACTTTTTCTAAATTACCACTGTGAAAAATCGTAGCTCGGTTATTTGTGAACAAATCTTTAAAAACTTCCCCTTTCCCTTTCAGTTAGTTTACTTCTAGCTTGCATACCAAAAGTTACTCTAAGAAGTTTATCGTACATTATTTATTAATTATTTGAAATAATAATAAAATTCATTTTGGGGGTTTTGAGTTAGCACCGGTTTCCGATAGCATAAAGTCCAATACGTTCGGACATTTGGACCTGTATTTGGATTTGAAGTAAACAACAAGAAACGCTTAAATTTCCTATCTTTAATAATTTTAATGTAAGTCGTTTGCGAAGAAAAAATGTACCAATTTTATGCAAATTTAAAAAAAAGTGGGCCTGCGTTTGGGTCGACTATTTTTAACTAAGTTTTAGTGCGCGAGCCTGTTGTGGGCGCGTGTGTGCCTGTATACAAACATTTTGAAAACCACTGATATAAGTGCAGTTGCTGGGAATTAATAAACCACCGAAACCTGAAGAATTTACAAGAAAAAAACCTTCAGCTTAAAATATTGTATGTTGAAATTCGGGCTTAGGCCTTTTGTTAACGGGAATAATTTGTTTCTTGTACATAAATCAAATTTATAATTTTCGAAATTAAAAAAAAGTATTAAAATCTTACCTTTACAGGAGATCTATTGTTGTGGTCCTGTTTCATCCAAAATTGATGCTGTTGAACATCGATTCACTGAAACAATAATATTAAATTAATAACAATTCATCTGTGTCAATTATCTAAATTTATATTACATTTAAAACAGATTTTTGATTAAAGTTTTCAAAAACACACATCATTAAATTATGACCAAACATTGTTTTAACCTTTTTTCAAATTGATAATCTAAAATTTTCCATAATTTACATTATTCCTTTTATACATAGTACGAGAATATGTAACTGTGACTTCGAATTCGCGTTTGGCCTTACTCTATAATTTAAAATAATTAATTAACAATTCTCACCTAACTTTCTATGAAGATATTTTTCAAAATGTTAATTCACAGTTATTTATTAAAATGGTTTGGTGCTTTTCCGAAGAAATTGCATGCCGTAAAACAATACGCGACGTATTAATTATTTTAGTTAACACAAATTAGATAGTTATAGAACGTTCTAACAACGCGAAAGTCGATTTAAAACTGACTCACAATGCACAAGCAAATAGTTTATATAACAAAATGAATAAGCACGATAATACATTTATTTATCGCTATCGCAGCTGGGAACGCAAAACACAAATCGAATAATTCAAATTAAAAATCATTTTTAGAGGTCGATAAATTTTTAAATTCAATTTTAATACATTTATTAAAAATAAATTAAATCAAATATCCATTGCAAATGCTCAAACTGTATTTAGAGAATTAAAATTACAATTTTTAATAATAAGTAATCAAAAATAAACCTCCAGAGCAAAAATTAAATGATTATTTAAAAAAAAATGTCCTGAAATAATTATACCTATATCATTAGAAATAATGCACGGTTCCTGCAGGATTCAAATGTAGCCCACGGGAGCGAAGCTATGGATAAAAACTAATATTATATATAATAATATCGGGCCATTTTTTTATATTTAATTATATATCAATTATATATAAGTAATTGTATATAATTATATACATAGGTATATTTTTTTGCTCGGGCAATTATTTACCCATTGTTAAAGTTAAATTTTAATTAAATAACATATGAGAAAAATAACGAATATTTATGTTACAAATACTATCTAGCTCTATACCATAATATCAAATAATTAATATAAAATAACATAATAATCCAATACATTACATATTATTATGTCGCAGTCATCCGCTGTGACTGAGTAAGAAATGACCGATATTAAATGCAAGAACAAAATAACAATAACAGTTTTAAAAAAACACAAAAATCCGTTTTCAATCCCAAATTAATTGTTTTATGTTTTTCAATTTTTTTATTAATTTTCACACTGGTGAAATCATTCAGCCAGCATTACTAACACATATAGAATTTTTCAGCTTAAATTAAGTTATTGTTCCCAGAACTAATTCGCAAAAATAAAAAATGTTAATTAACAGTTGTGGTCAAATTAAGCTCATCGCAAAGTTATACAAAAATTACAAGAATCCGTTTGGCAATAATTTAAAAGCTCGAACGCGCAAGATACATATAATTTAAATTAATCGTCTCCCCCCGAAAACAACACAATCTCACAAACTGTTATTTCACATAGAGACAAAGGAGACCTTTGTACCTAACTTTTAATTAAAAATCAAGGCACACACAAGAATTTATGATAAATGAGTATTTACAACTGTTGGATGATTCATGGATCACGCCACCGATGAGTAAGCTTCGAATAATTCACATATAAACATATAAAGACAATTAAAAATATAGTTTCAAGCTTAAAAACAACAAATTATGAATGCACGTAAATAAAGCGTAAAGTGGAAAAGTTGTGCCGAACGAAACCGATAGTTATTTTAACAACGCATTCGCTCTTAAGGGCGAGCACGAGATAAAAATTTTAGGCGGGCGGATTAGGTCTAAAACTTTTCGCACTTTGCCGGACCGCTGTGTTGGATTTCCCTTTTGCACGTAGTTCAACTTTTGGTGCTAATAGTAAATCATTTTACAAGTGTAATTCTTTAGTAAAATCTATTGTAAACGTATTAAATCTTGAAATAAGCAAACCAACGAAAGAGCCAGCGCCTTTTTGATCATAAGTTGGCCTAAATGCGAATGAGTGGACGGAAAAATTACTGACTAGCGTCATTATAAAGAGCATGAAAATTAAAATTGATTTTATGAAAAAAATGTTAAAAAAAAGTTTGGAAACATTGAGAAGAACTCAAATGAAAATCGACCTATCAGAATTAGTTTCTGAAGGTTCAAATCAAAAAAAATTTTTTTAATTTTTCAGACCGTTTAGAACCTTTTTCATCAATATCTAGCTTAAATAATTGGTGACAATTAAAAAAACTCGTTAAAATTGCGATAAAACCTCATTCAACCGTTCAAGCGCAGCTCATTTTTCAAATCGCTAAAACTCCATGTTCTAGGCACTTTTAAGAAAAAAAAAATTATACACGATTAATTAGTTTTTTGCCCTCTACAATTTGAGCCCGGTCAGTAATTTTTCCGTTCGGTGGGCCAAAAATTGACCTAAGAGGCGCTGGCTCTTTGTTTTGAAGCCGGCCTTGACCTATACTAATAATTCAATTCAAAAAAATTATTTATTCAAAAAACTACTGGTAAAATAGTTTTTTGTGTTTTTCAAAAACCATTTTTTTAAACATTAAGATTATCATAGGGGGTTTTGGGTCCGACCCGCTCGATTAGTAGGTGATCTACTTTAATACAGAAAATTTAATATATAATTTGGTGCAAACGCCATTTAATAATCTTGAACAGTTTTAAGAAAATTCGATTATTTTTAACATTGAATAACATAATTGGGGATCTACTGAAGTTCGCAAAATTAGGTGTATTTGATTTCGCGAAGATAATTAATTTTTGTAGTACGTAAAATTGAATATATTGCATTTCGTTAAGACGTAATTTAATTTATTATATTAATTTTTACGTAATTAATTGATTTTCAACATTAAATAATATAATAGATAGTTTACTGTAGTAGCAGAATTAAATATATTTCATTATGTAAAAACGTCATTTAATAATCTTGAAAAGTTTTAAGAAAATTCGATTATTTTTAACATTTAATAAAATAACATAATTGGGGATCTACTGAAGTTCGCAAAATTACGTGTATTTGATTTCGCGAAGACAATTAATTTTTGTAGTACGTAAAATTCAATACATTGCATTTCGTCAAGACGAAATTTAATTTGATATATTAATTTTTACGTAATTAATTTATTTTCAACATTAATAATATAATAGATAGTTTACTCTAGTTCGCAGAATTAAATATATTTCAGTATGTAAAAACGCCATTTAATAGGCTTCTTTTTTTTCTGAAAAATTAATTAATTTTTGATGTCTCATAATACAATAGGGAGTCTACTGTACAACATTGTTATTGTTACTTGTTTCAGAGAAAATAATTAAATGCAAAAAGTCCAAAATTCCCATGTTATTTAAATGGGAAATGTAACATGATTTCGGCACGGTCTAATTTCAAAACTAAGAGTTTTTTTGGGTTAGATATTTTTTTAAGGCAAAAACTAAAAATTTATGGGGCGGCAGCAAAGAAAAAATTAACTTGGGAAATAGCGGACACCCTAATGTAAAGGAACCTGTTGTACCTTGGCCCTTTTTTCACTTGTAATTTATTTTAAATTGTATATGTAACAATTTGTTGTTAAATTGAATTGCATCGTAGTGGGGCACTAATAAGGCATTTATCATAACATATTTGAGAGCATTACCAACCGTTTACTCAAATTGCTATAAAATTTAAAAATTAGTGGATCTATGGCCTAGGTACAACAGAGGTGATGTACCTTGGCTCTATTCACATTAAGCAAAATAAAACACATTGTTCTATGAAAACTATATATTTATTTTTGGATTAGAAAAACTACCAATGTTCTTCTTTGAGATGACACTAAAATTGTTTCAAAAATTTACAAAACTTTTCTCGTATAATAAAATTGCACATACTTAATGGTTAACTTTGCAAAAATTTAAATTTTTCGTTAGACTTGCGAGGCATACTATCTAAAGCAAAATAAAAAAAAATAAGAAGTTCTAACAAAGGTATATCTAAATTTTTATGTATTGCACGTTGATCTTAGGACCAAGGTACAATTTATCGACAGTGACCGAGGTACAACACACCGACCCTTGATGTTTTAACTCAAAAATGAAATTAAAGATTATGCTGTGCCAAAATCAGACCACTACTATGCAAACAATAATAAATAATCTTTCTATTACGATGAGTCAGTTTTTATTAGGTAATAACAATCAATAAGATATTTAAGTAAAAATAATATAAAAAGACTTATTTTTTCGATTAAAAATTTCAATTGATCTCATACATTAACAAAGTACATAGGCCAGCTACTGCTAACTTCACGTTAATGTCTGTCGATGTGGCATTTGAAATATCAAAAATTATGGGTCACGAAGGCCAGCAAATATTAAAAAAAATAAAGCTGCTCTAGGTACGAGGGACCAAAGTACAACAGGTACCCCTATATCTCTATGCATATAAATAAAATTAAAGTCACTGTCTCATATGGTTATTTGATCGCTATTAAAGCCTAACCCGCCTTTCTAAAATTTTTGCCTGTCTGTCTGTCTGTCTGTCCGTCGACTTGCCCCACTCTACCCTAACTACATTAAAATTTACCACGTGTAGAAATTAAAATAAATAAATTCAATAAATACGAGGATGTGCGCATTCGAGCGAAAAGTGGCACATTTCCGAGCGAGGGACGCAAATGAAGCGCGACGCGAAGCGGCGCGCTTCATTTTCCCGAGATCGGGAATGTGCCACTTTGAGCTCGAATGTGCACACTCGGTTTTAAGCGCGATTCACAATAATTAATTTACTTTCTTAGGCGGCTAACTTCATACTGTCAAATTTTCATTAGTTGTGCGTGCGCAACCTCCGTTGCCTGCTAAAACTGTTCCTCAAAAGAAGTATAACTTCAAAAGACTACCTCAAAAAGCAACTCGCCACATCTTTAGAAGATTATCGAAAGTGTTTTTTTTTTAATTATTCCTATTAGTTTTGCTCTCAAAACAACTTCCTGATTTCGAATTAGATTTCGCAATTCTGGCAAAATAAAGTGGGCTACACTCACTCATAGCGCAGATTAAAAGCCAACTTACGCGCTCAAGAAATTCCGTCCGCGCTCTAACATTTAGTTCAAAGTATGACGAAAGATGGTAATTAATTCACGTCGAAAAATGTGCACTTCAAAAACTGAAACACGGAGCCGGTGAAGCGATGGACGTTTAAAAATTCACGATGTAAACAGCCCGAGCGCTGCACTTGTGTGCATATAAATATACCATTAGCTTCTGTGCGCGTACATGTCTTGGCTACAATTCAACAAAATAATAAAATGTATCGCGTGTGTTACACTATTTCCTGCATTTTTTTACGTACACTTTAAATAGCTACCGCAATTTCCAAGGTGAACCGCGTAAGATTGCCGTTCAGTTGAAAGGGATTGACCTCAAAGACCTCTAACTGTTTCTATTGGGAAAAAAATCGCCCTCGGGCTCGGATTTGTGTCCGTAAAAAATTCTACTTAAGCGCACACAACTACTAAATTAAACAATTTCTAAACGGCAAACCGAAAGAAGAGAAGCATTGTAACATGTTTACTACCTATCCTAAAAAAAAATGTTTATTGCATAAAGCTTTTCTAAAATCACAAAAAAATAATTTTAGACTAAAATTTAAAGGGAATTTAAGTTTTTCTCTGTCGAGCAGTTTTTCTTTGAAAAACTCAAATGATGTTCTGAATTTGTTTTTTTTTTAATTTCATTAAAAATTAATGGCCAAAGATTTTTTTACTTCGCCTTCGCTAAAACCGCAAAAACCGCAAAAAATTCCTTAAGAAAGGGTTTATAATTATTTCCGTTCATATTAACTAATAAGTTAGAATTTTTTTTTAAATTCAAAACATTGGAAATATTATTAATTTAGGGTAAATCGCCCAGTATATACCCGCTACCAGTGAATGACCGTTACGAGAAATAATGGTTAAAACAATTAAAAAATATTAATTTATATTTGTGATACGTTTTTTTGTATGTCCTCTTTTTTATTTAAGTGAAAGAAATAGAAGTAATAATGAAGTGCATACCTAAAATAATTAAATTTACCTATATCGCACTATAGATAATTTTCCAAAGTTTATGACCAAATTGCCATAATGTTTTCATAAACAAAAATAGTATTTTATTTCAACTGTAACCATTGTTTTGAGTTTATTAATTTGTTTACTATTTTCGTACCTATATCATAATAGTTCTCGATAGAACAAATCGGTCATTCACTGGACGTTTTACCCTATTCATGAATCTTATGCGGCGTAAACCAAAAATGCAAAATCTGTCAGTTTCCAAAGAACTTTTATTAATTTATTTATTTTAAATTCGAAATAGATCAAAAAATAATACTTACTTAAAAAAATTAGGATCGACTATACTTTTACAATTTCTATTAAGATTTTCTCGAAATATTTGTAAGGCAACCTAAAGTTTTCAACGCAAAAGGATGAACAATTTAAATACACTAAATTTTTTTGAAAAAAATTACAAATCCCAATTTAAAATTTTAATTGAGAAATAATCAATTGTCAATAATTTTCAAAATTTAATTTTGTCCGGCCATCCGAACTTTGGCGTACCTCCACATGAAATAATCAAATATAAATTTTTTGAATAAACAACAAATGGGACGTTTTTTGTTGAAATTAATTTAATATCAATTCGAACACCTGTTCGAAAAGGAAATGTCACATTTAAATAATTAACTTTGAAATGGTCGTTTAACGTATAATTTTTGCAAATTTATCGTTGGAGAGAGAAAAAACCGATGGAAAACTTGTTCGGTATTAAAATTCGTTACGAAAGTACCTGCGCGATTATTTATAGGCAATCTAATGATTTCATAGTTAATCACTGATTTAAGGTAACGAGAGATGTAAATGATTTTTAAAGTAGTAATAAACATGTCAAAACCGATAACTACATATACAAAACCTATTATTTAACGAAAAAAAACAATTTAAATGCAAAGGTTGTCCGTGCAAGATAATTAATGGCAACTTTTAATGGCCAATTCCGTGTTTACTGCGTTCAATTAATTGCTTGCAAGTCAATATAAAAGCATCCATAATATTGATGAGCGTTTATCGACGAATAAATAATAACACTTAAAGACCTACAGATTCGCCCAACTTTTTCCGTTTTACTCGTCGGCAAACATTTAATTGTTGATTTATCCAACAGTCCAGTTGAAAGGTGACATTCTTGTACCTCGGTAATTAAATTTGTAATTCAGAGACATGGCGAATCCTGCGTCGTAAATCGTCTCTGAGACAGCGGAATGTTTTTATGATTCACGACAAAACCGCAAACGACACGTCCTAAACAAAATAGAAACATGGAACTGCAACTGCATTGTAAAATAGTAAATCATCAACTTCCTGTGTTACGTTCAGATATGGAGAGATCTAGGGTTGGGCTCCAAGTCAGCGGTTTCCAAACGTTACGTTGCTGGGCCAGCCTTAAAGTGATCTAGTTTTGGTGCCAAGCCATTGTACACCTGTTTCCCGATTTGCACGGTAGATGGGTTCCATATCTAATGTGACCCGTTTTGAATGGGACTGTTCTGTTTTCAGATCAAGCGTCCCGTTGTCCCAAAGCAATCATTCGGGGCGCCAAAATGGTTCGTTTTCAAAAAATCAATTGCAACACATAATAATATCGATGCAAAAAATTGCCAAACTTACAAAAGTGAGCAGACGTCAAAAACTTTTTCATTTTGATGACCCGCCGTAGTGAGCTGTATTGGATTTGAAAAGGAGATTGGTATAGGCATCCCCAATGTGAACCTTAATATTGCATTAGTGTCAAATGTTAAATAATTCTATGCTTAGCAAGAAGATCTTCGACTGGTATAATTAAATACAACAAACCGTATGGGAGTTTTGTTTATTGCTAATTTTCTGAATGGATTCAGTGAAATATTGAACTGAAGGGTTTTACTTGACACGATACATCCTATATACAATTTTATTGATCGGAAATGCGAATTAGAAAACACTCAAAAGTAGGGAAACCTGATGTACCTTGGTCCCTTTGTACCTAGGGCAACATTATTTTTTTTAATATTTGCGGGCTTTCGCGACTCATAATTTTCGATATTTCAAATGCCACATTGACAGACATTAACGTAAAGTTAGCAGCAGCTGGCCAATGTACTTTGTTAATGTACGAGATCAATTGAAATTTTTAATCGAAAAAAAGTAAGTCTTTTTATATTACTTTTACTTAAAAATCTTATTGATTTTTATTACCTAATAACAAATGACTCAACGTAATAGAAAGATTATTTATTAATGTTTGCATAGTAGTGGTCTGATTTTGGCACAGCCTAATCTGTAATTTTATTTTTGAGTTTAAACATCAAGGGTCGGTGTGTTGTACCTCGGTCACTGTTAATACATTGTACCTTGGCCCTAAGATCAACGTGCAATAAATACAAATTTAGATATACCTTTGTTATAAATTCTTATTTTTTTTATATCTTGCTTCAGATAATATGCCTCGCAAATCTAACGAAAAATTTAAATTTTTGCAAAGTTAACCATTAAGTATGTGAAATTTTAATATACGAGAAAAGTTTTGTTAATTTTTGAAGCAATTATCGTTGATAATTATTAAAACTGCTATTAAAATAAGATAAATTATTGATTATTTGTAATTTAAAATCTTTAACAACCTATTAAGAGCATAAAATCAAAGATATAACACTTAAATATAGAAAAAGCATAGGATACTTGGTAAATTAAAAAAAATTACAAAACTGAAGAAAGGAAACAGTAAAAATGAATTATGACTTCTCTAAATTTTTGATTTTAATACCAAATTTTCCTATCTAAAGGGATCATAATAGAGGCAAAATCAATAATATTTAGTTATTGCACATAATTAGCAAAAAAAAAAATTTCCAAAAACTGCAAAAACCCCATGTTATATATATGGGAAAAGTATCGTCATTTAGGCACGGTTAAACGACATAGGAATTTCTTTCAAGACTGTTTTTAAAATGCAAAAAAAAATAATTTAATCAATATCCAAATTAAAACCGTCAACTTGGTAAATAACGGAAACCGTAATGGGCCCATAAGTCGTTTTATTTAGGTGCATTCCTCTATTCATTTTAAATACAAAATAAATGTAAACAAACTTAATAAATACGAGGATGTGCGCATTCGAGCGAAAAGTGGCACATTTCCGAGCGAGGGAGGCAAATGAAGCGCGACGCGGAGCGGCGCGCTTCATTTTCCCGAGATCGGAATGTGCCACTTTGAGCTCGAATGTGCACACTCCATTTTAAGCACGATTCACAATAATTTAGGCAAATAAATTAGACGAAGTATCAATTGAATAATTTTAATCGGTCCTCTCACTTGCACCGACTGGATTATCGTATCTTTTTGCTCCCTTCCACTCATTGCTATGGTAAATAAGTTTTTCGGACATAGAATCGATATTTACTACACTACATTTAGATTTATAATTTGAAAAAGCGAAAAATAAGTAGACAAATTCAATAAATATGAGGATGTGCACATTCGAGCGAAAAGTGGCACATTTCCGAGCGAGGGAAGCAAATGAAGCGCGACGCGGAGCGGCGCGCTTCATTTTCCCCAGATCGGAATGTGCCACTGAGCTCGAATGACACTCATTAAGCACGATTCACAATAATTTAGGCAAATAAATTAGACGAAGTATCAATTGAATAATTTTAATCGGTCCTTCTCACTTGCACCGACGAGATTATCGTATCTTTTTGCTCCCTTCCACTCATTGCTATGGTAAATAAGTTTTTCGGACATAGAATCGATATTTATTACACTACATTTAGATTTATGATTTGAAAAAGCGAAAAATAAGTAGACAAATTCAATAAATACAAGGATGTGCACATTCGAGCGAAAAGTGGCACATTTCCGAGCGAGGGAGGCAAATGAAGCGCGACGCGGAGCGGCGCGCTTCATTTTCCCGAGATCGGGAATGTGCCACTTTGAGCTCGAATGGGCACACTCGATTTTAAGCACGATTACCAAACATCCAGTTATAACGTTATTACATTAGTAATATCTCAAAAAAAATCTCACAAAAAAAACAATCTATAAAACTAAATTCGAACAAACAAATCGTTTCCAAAATCACTGCGACCCGGGAACATTAAAAATCAAGAACCGACATTTCCAAAACGAATCCTTTTCCTATAACAAAGTCCAATAACCCTACGAGTTTTTTGTGTGAAATCTCGAACGCGGCTTCGCTTATTATTTTTTATATTATACGCTTAAATGAAGGGGTTTACGCCAAAAGGAAGACAATTAAAATTCTTGACTTGTTACTAAAATGTTTTTTCAGGTCACTTCTTACACCTGCGCACCGAGAAACATCTGTAAATCTTTGGATTCGTTCCAGATTCCGAAACATTTCAGTTACTCTCGTCGTTAATTATTAGATTTAATCTTTAATTTACGAATTACAAGCTTCAGTTTCTGAGCCTACGTAAAATGGAAACGATTAAGTAATGCATGGGATTAAGTGAGGGGCACGAAAAAATAATTGCGGCATTCAAAGGTGAGATTATGTTCACGAACGTTTGGACCGCGGCTAATTTTGTAAATTTTGTACGCACATCAGTTTTTCGTAAGTTGGTATTTATCTTATTTTTTTTTGAGGGGTATTGAGTTAGGACCGGATTCAGAAATGAAAGGATTTGATGAAATTCGCAAAAACAGCGGAGTTACAGCATTTTAAGAAATAAAAATTTTAGCAAAATTTACACTTTGAAACCTTCAAACGCGTTTTTTTCCTACATTTAGCATAGGGCCCTGTTGATTTTTTTGGCTCATCTTACGATCAGATAAATGGGCTTTCAAAATCTAAAAAGTTTTTAGCGATCCCTTCAGAAATAACCGAGCTACAATTTTTCCAAGTGGAAATTTATAAAAAATTAATTACAAGTCGGACTTTTCGACCCCATTTTCTCGAGAATTTCAAATGGCACCGCTATGGTTTTTTAACCGTATCTGAAGCCAAAATGTCTAGCAAATCCGAATCTGCATAGTTTTAAAGATCCGTCCACAAATAACCGCGGCACAATTTTTTTAACGTAAAATTTTGTGTAGAAAATTAACCTAAAACTTCAACCCTTAATTACTCAAAAAATTAACATTGCGGCCTATGTCGATTTTGCACGCATCTTATGGAAAACAGTCTTAGAAATCTGAATCCGGGTCGTTTTTAATGATCGAATGAAAAATGACGGCGCTACGATTTTTTTTATGAGTCAAAGTGTATTTTTTTCGTTTTATTTAGTTTTCTGCAAAATTTTTGGGGTTGAAGGGGGAGCAGGAAGAATGGTTTCGGCTATGTCGGTTTGGGGTCCATAGGAACGTCCCGCAAAAATTTAAAGCAAATCCGTTACCTAAAATTTTTTCTTCAAAAAATCGCAAGGGGTTAATCCATGTTTTTTCTCGATTTTGGCCGATTTTGGGGTTTTGAGTTAGACCAGATTCCGACGTGTTAGGGTTGGGAACGTTCAGAAATAAAAGAATTCGACGAAATTCGTAAAGACGGCGGAGTTAAAGCATTTTGAATAATCCAAAATTTTGCAAAATTTACACTTTGCAAGCTTCGAACGCGTTTTTCTCCTACATTTAGCATAGGGCTCTGTTGATTTTTTTAGCTCATCTTACGCTCCGATAAACGGGCTTTTAGAATCTAAAAGTTTTTAGCGATCGGTTTATAAATAACCGGACTACGATTTTTCAAAGTGAAAATTTAGAAAAAATTAATTACAAGTCAGACTTTTCGAACGCGTTTTTCCCAACAATTTCAAATAGCACGCCTATGGTTTTTTGGGCGTATATGAAGGCAAAAAGTCTGGAAAGTCCGAATCTGTATAGCTTTTAAAGATCCGTCCACAAATAACTGCGCTAGAATTTTTTTAACGTCAAATTTTGAGGTAGAAAAATGAACCCTTAATTACTCAAAAAATTAACATTGCCCCCTATGCCAATTTTGCACCTTTCTTATTGAAAAAGGCCTCAGAATTCCGAATCCGTGTCGTATTTAATGGTCAGATCAAAAATGAGGGCGCTACGATCGTTTCTGTGTGTTTACCTAAAAATTTTTTTCCTCAAAAAACGCAAAGGGTTAATCCAGCGTTTCTTTCTACTAAAAAAAAGTATTTTATTTTGAAATAAAATTACCAAATTTGCTTTCTTGTCAACCCTAAAGTTTCAAAATTATTAAAAAGGCACTTGAACAGCGTATTATGAAAAAACGAGAAACAATTAAAGACAAGCTTTCGTATATTAAAATATTCAAATACCATTTAAAAAAAAAAAAAATTCTGCCGTAAATTTCAATTAAAGGTTATTGGCTCACAATAATCCCTTTTAAAAGTATCCGTAATCGAAAACCAAACAAACGTGGAGGAGCTTTGGCGAAGCTTTTGTTGTTTGTGCCGCTAACAAGTGTCACTTGAATATAATAGTTTAACGCCTTTGTGAAAGGCACTTCAGAGAGAAATAATTTGTGTAATGTATCCGTTTTCGAGTATTGTGTTTTCGCTACAAAGGAGATATAGTTAAATTCTTTGCGGCTTCTGTTTGACAACAATCTGCCAGACAGCAACCCAAACAAGGTTTATTTTAGTGACAAAAAGCGTTCTCCTCCGCCTCGACCGAAGGTACTAAATAAAAGAATTCGAGGAGTATACCTGCGATTACCTGACTGTTAAAATCCCTTTCGAATTGCCAGACGATGTGGAATTCAAAAAGGCCCATTTGCCTCGTACGATTGAACCATATTTCACTTTGTAACGCTGTTAGGACAAATTGATTGTGACGTCGGGTAAAAAGCTGCCATTGCACACACACCTCCCACAAAAAGTTCGTTTCGTATTCTTCACCTGTTCTAATTAAATATTCGTGAAGGTGGAGTGACAAAGGGTTCGCCAGTCGATTTATTATTAATTTAAAAAACGCGTTCTCGTAGGTGGGCAGGTAGCACTTTCATAAATTCTACACGAAATTAAGCTCCGTAATTAGCAAATAGTAAGCGCTACATCAGAAAAGATTAATTATCATCTAACAATGAAAGAGTTGAAGACTTCCCACCGAGAGTCCCCCACGGAGCAGGTCCACGTCCCACCTGACTACCCTTTGAACCGTTCTGCCTCCCACATGCTTCCCATAAAAGAACTAATCTCATTGTTTCCTTTTCAACTATGCATAAAAGTTATAAATAACGCCATTACGTTTTAATTTTCGTAGGTGACAAACGTTTTTGCTTTGTTCCAATGTCTTGGTACAGTAAGACCTCAATTAGCCGGACCTCAGTGATACGGATACGCACAAAACAGTGTTTTTTTGTTTTGTTGATTTTAAGATAATGTGCGACTGTTTTATTTAGTCATTAATATTTGTTGTGTTTTTTGTAAACATATACCTAACAATTTGACCAATTTTTTTCCTGTTAAAACGGGACGCTTTGTAATCGTGCTTAAAACCGAGTGTGCACATTCGAGCTCAAAGTGGCACATTCCCGATCTCGGGAAAATGAAGCGCGCCGCTCCGCGTCGCGCTTCATTTGCCTCCCTCGCTCGGAAATGTGCCACTTTTCGCTCGAATGCGCACATCCTCGTATTTATTGAGTTTGTTTACATTTATTTTGTATTTAAAGTGAATAGAGGAATGTATCTAAATAAAACGACTTATGGGCACATTACGGTGTCCATTATTCACTAAGTTGGCGGTTTTAACTTGGATATTAATTAAATTATTTTTTTTGCATTTTAAAAACAGTCTTGAAAATTTCGTATACCGTTTAACCGTGCCTAAATGACGATACTTTTCCCATATATTTAACATGGGGTTTTTGCAGTTTTTGGAATTATTTTTATTCTTGCTAATTATATTCAATAACTAAATATTATTGATTTTGCCTCTATTATGATCCCTTTATATAGGAAAATTTGGTATTAAAGTCAAAAATTTAGAGAAGGTCGAAATTCATTTTTACTGTTTCCTTTCTTCAGTTTTGTAAATTTTTTTAATTTGCCAAGTATCCTATGCTTTTTCTATATTTAAGTGTTATATTTTTGATTTTATGCTCTTAATAGGTTGTTAAAGATTTTAAATTACAAATAATCAATTCTTTATCTTATTTTAATAGCAGTTTTAATAATTATCAACGATGTAAAAAAAAATTATTTTTAGCATAATTTATTGTTTGCTTAGAATTATTTTTTTATAAAAATATTCTAGATCTGATAATTATAATATAATTATAGTTCAATTATTGAATTTTTACTTTTTCTTGTTAAGCATTCTTTTGTTGTACGTGAAAATTTATTTTTATATTCACTTATCATCTGGAGAAGATATTGTTTTTGATTCTCATCTTTGGCTAGCACATTAATATATAAGTCAACTGTACATCATACACTTTTTTTAAGCCTTCAAAATAATTATTTATTATTTTTGTGCCATGTATTTACATCGAATTCCAAAAAGTTTTCACTGATACTGAATATCTTAAAAACGTCTAAAGTATAATATAAATTTTTGAATCCAATGCCAAAATTTTCACATCTAAAGGTATCACAATTAAAAGCAAAATCAACAATATTTGGTAAGTTGTTGAAATATAATAAGCAAGAAAAAAATTAATTTACACAAAGTGCAAAAACTCTATATCACACATTTGAATGGGAAAAGTATCGTCATTTGGGCAGAGCTAAACGGCATCAACATTTTTTATTATATTTTCCAATATTTTTAGATTGTTAACAAATTCCAATTTAAAAAATCCACTTTGGTAAATAAGAAACGTCTTAGCGCAAATTCGAGCGAAAAATGCACATTTTCTCCATAACAAATTGCACACACGGCCGATAAACCTTTACAATAAACTCTACAGTAGTTCCTCAATTAAAGTGGGGAGGCGCGGTAACATAATGTTTGAAAACCACTGCTTTAACAAACAAATTTAAATTTGATTTAAAAATAATCAAAACATTTCTACAAAAATATCAAAGAGAAGACGTTTACTTAAACAGTAAATAAAAAAAAATACTAAAAGGACACAAATTATAAAAAAGATGAGAGGCAGCCCATAGACATTGAAAACAACCAGCAACAGACGCATAAAATAAATCAAAAATATTTCTAAACGAATAACTTCTTAATTAAGCTAACGAGCATCATGGCAATAATTTTTACCAGTTGATGTCCAACATGCAGTATGCATGTTTTGCACGATTTAGTGCATCAATGGTGTGTGTACGTATGCATACCATTTAATAACGGCACGACACGAACTCTTCCAACTTTCAAATCGCAATCTGATCTGTTAACAAGGTCCGATTTCTTGTTCGCCCGATTTTCCCATTTAAATAATTCAACGAACAAACTTTTTCGAAAAAAATGTTCAAGTGGTCCCTTGTAATTGACTTTCGATTTAGAACCGCCGATAAGGCCTTGGAGAAATATCGCTACGGGTCTGTTAGGATTTCCTATAACAGAGAATAGGCGTTTCGCGACGACCCAGAGAAAACGATGGTAAAAAGCAAGATCGGTAGCTCGTAGCAATGGGGACACGTTTAAATTTTTGAAAGCAATTGTGTTACACACCTAATGATAGGCCGCCGGGGTGGTCGAACGGAAGCAAAGACATAAATCAAACATACACCACGATCAATCTGCTCGATCTCAAAATTCGAGTTTTGTAAATGAGTATAAATAATATTAATACGACGGTTCTCATAATTATAAAGGAACTTAATCGAATGAAAATCTTGCATCGAATTTTTTTTATGTTAACTTCGTAATGTTTGTAGGTAGCACTGAAATACTTTAGATCTACGATTAAGCACTAATTAAAAATCCGTTTAAGATTTATTGCTTTAATAAGTCTTCCATATGTTTCTCGAGTTATTAATTGGAATTCGTTTCCAACTCAAAAAAAAATAATAATACAGTCGAACCTTGGTAAATTGAATCGTTACAACTCGGCTTTTTTGATTGCTTGAATTGGACGTTGTTTTTCGACAAAATGCCTATTTGCCAACGTTGAATCGAATTTTTCGAGAAGTCGAAGCTTTTTATCAAATTTTATGGATAGAGTACGGTTGCCCAATTGAAAACATTTTTATATTTAATTTTTGTTATAGAGGGTGGGCCATTTAAAATTTGCATTTTTGATCGGCTATAAATAAAAACTAATGAATATTTTTTCAAAGTTATGAGTTTATTAGAAAGATTGAACTTTTCCATTTATGAATGAAATACGTCAGTCAAATGACTGCCACGACTGGCCATACAGTACCCCATCCGATCAACTTCATATTTCAGTACATTCTCGATTGTTTGGGCCTTAATCTCATAAATGCCAACTTCGATTTCGTGTTTTAATACGATAAATGATTGATTATTTGTAATTTAAAATCTTTAACAACCTATTAAGAGCATAAAATCAAAGATATAACACTTAAATATAGAAAAAGCATAAGATACTTGGCAAATTAAAAAAATTTACAAAACTGAAGAAAGGAAACAGTAAAGATGAATTTTGACCTTCTCTATATTTTTGACTTTAATACCAAATTTTCCTATTTAAAGGGACCATAATAGAGGCAAAATCAATAATATTTATTTATTGAATATAATTAGCAAGAAAAAAAATAATTTCCAAAATTGCAAAAACCCCATGTTAAATATATGGGAAAACGGGTTAAACGGCATAGGAAATTTTCAAGACTGTTTTTAAAATGCGAAAAAAATAATTTAATTAATATCCAAGTTAAAACCGCCAACTTAGTGAATAATGGACACCGTAATGTGCCCATAAGTCGTTTTATTTAGATACATTCCTCTATTCACTTTAAATACAAAATAAATGTAAACAAACTCAATAAATACGAAGATGTGCTCATTCGAGCGAAAAGTGGCACATTTCCGAGCGAGGGAAGCAAATGAAGCGCGACGCGGAGCGGCGCGCTTCATTTTCCCGAGATCGGAAATGTGCCACTTTGAGCTCGAATGTGCGCACTCGGTTTTAAGCACGATTCACAATCACTAGTTTGTTTTCTAAAAATGTTTAAATACAGGGCCGTATTTATACTTGGAACAAAATTTGTTTTTAAGTGCTTTTCAACAAATTAATTTAAAAAAAATGCAATAACTATTTGAATTTATGAAATTATTATTAATTTTTTAGTTTGAAAGTGAAGAGATTAATATAGCCAAATTGAGTAAAATGAAGATGTGCGCATTCGAGCGAAAAGTGGCACATTTCCGAGCGAGGGAGGCAAATGAAGCGCGACGCGGAGCGGCGCGCTTCATTTTCCCGAGATCGAAAATGTGCCACTTTGAGCTCGAATGTGCACACTCGGCTTTAAGAACAATACGCAATAGTTAATTAATTTAAAATTTATTATGTTTTTTAATTCAACGTTACAGAACCATATTTCTACCAAAAACCGAATATCCGGACAAAAATGTATATTTTACAAATATAATAGATACTTTTTTGGATCAATTTTGATCAAATTCTTATATTGTTTTTATATCTTTCTTCACTGCTACCTCTTATATCCGATGTATTTATGACACACTAATAAAATTAATTTGTTTCGAATAAATTTTTATTGGCAACATTACTTCTATGAATTATTGAACTTTAGAGCAAAACCTACACATTTTCTAGGTGGAAAAGGAATGCCTTGCTTTATGCAGGCCGAACGTTTAATTACGTAGATATCCAGCGGTTATTTTTTTTTTAATTAAAAGAGCCAAGAATAATGTAAATGTAATTTGATATATGCCTATTTATTAAATCGGTATCATTCTGATCTATTAGCTCTTAGATATAATTAGTTATGGTTTGAAACTTTATGTAACTGTTCGAGAAAATTTATGGTTCTAGAATGTTTGATATTAATACCCGATTATAAGTAATAAATTTTATTTTTAGCTTCTCGCCCAGTAGCTGCTCCTATCAATGTAAATTTTTTACAACAGTTTAGCGAAAAAGAGGAGGCAATAAAAAATTTTAACGCGCATAGTGGGCTTTAGTTAAGTCATTTTGAAATACTTAAATAAACTGAGATCATAAGTAGGTATATTAATTCGTTTTAAAAAATATATTTGTAAATTAATTATCAAGCATTATTCTTTTTCATTTTGAATCATTATTGATTCTAAAAATTAATAATTAATTGTTTGGTGTTATTTTATGGCTCCGGTTGAGAATGCTCAAATTGAGCTCCAATTGCATACGCGATTTTTCAGCACGATCTACACCAGTGTTTCCCAACCTTTTTCGTGCCATGCCCCACCTAAGCTTTTAAAAATTTATTATGTCGCCCCCCATGTAACATATGCATAATTTTTAATATTCAAAATTTTTAATTGTTCACTAAGTAGCTTAAACGATGGACCTTAGGAAGAAATCACAAGAAAGGTATTAAAAAACCAAAAAACTAAAAACCCCCATATGGTTAAATTTACATTCTGGAAAAAAAACGTTTTTTCAATTGCCCCCTTGAACGATCGCATTGCCCCCTTGTGGGGCGTGGGCCCCACGTTGGGAAACACTGATCTACACCAAACAATCTATTTTTTAAACATTTTAAATTAAAAATTTCGGTACCACATTTCTAGTAGGTAACCAAAACTCCGATTTAGTGCTTTTAGGTGAAAACAAAAAACTTAAATTTAATAAAGTCAATTGATTTAATTAGAATAGCACGGTAATCCGAATTCTTCACTAATCCGGATAACTATGGTTCGGAATATTAAGACAATATTGTAGACGAAAGTGACCAAACATGAAAAAAAATTCTATTATGGAATTACTCAATATTTCAAAAACCAATCGTTTCATACAAAATACAAGATCGTCTTCTATCGGTTTTACTCGTATTAGCGCCATACTTAACTTGATTTGAATTTTTTTATGCGATTTGAACAAGGTAGCTAAGTCCATTTATTAATATAGACCCTGTACAAAGAAAAATAGCTTAAACAATATAAAAGTCAGAGACGAATTTTTTTGCTTTTTGATTTTAAGATAATGTGCCACTGTTTTATTTAGTGATTAATATTTGTTGCGTTTTTTGTAAACATATACGTAACATTTTGACCAAGTTTTTTCCTGTTAAAACGCGACGCTTTGTAATCGTGCTTAAAACCGAGTGTGCACATTCGAGCTCAAAGTGGCACATTCCGATCTCGGGAAAATGAAGCGCGCCGCTCCGCGTCGCGCTTCATTTGCCTCCCTCGCTCGGAAATGTGCCACTTTTCGCTCGAATGCGCACATCCTCGTATCTATGGGATTTGCCTATATTATTATTTTATTCTTCAATTCAAAAAATTAAAAATCGAATAAATTAGATCTATTTTTTGTTTGAAAAAGGTTACATATTTTATTCTTTTTGATAAGTTCTCATTGTTCTCTTCCGTACGCCTAATTGTAGCGAGCTTGATAAAAATTTTTTCAGGTGTACTTTTGAATGTTTACTAATTCGTATTTTTGATTAATTAAAATTGTATATGAGTCAAATTTTCTGAAGTGAGCCACTAAAAATCAACTACAGTCGAACTTCCATAAGTCGAACGTCAATAAGCCGAATTTATTCATAGCATAAAGAAAAATAGCTTAAACAATATAAAAGTCAGAGACGACTGTGTTATTTACATTTCTCCACAAAACCGTTGATACATATTTATGTACAGTAAAACTTCTCATGGCGACCACCTGCAAAAGTGGGCAGTAGGCTTCAGAACATATATATCGTAATTTAATTTTTCTTATAAATTTTTCTCTAGGACGACCACCTTTACAAAAGACCAATTTGAACAAGAACCGACGGTGGTCGCGTTAGAGAGGTTTTACTGTATTTTAAATCAGTGCTATAAACTATAATCAGTTTTATTCTAATTCTGTTATAGTTTTAAAGTTATTATATATTAAGAAAAATTTTGTAATCCATTATTTGGAAACTATTCCATAAATGGGCTTATGTTTTTTGGTATTTCCTTTTGCAAAATTATGATTGCCGTTAATTAACAGTAGAAATATAAAGTTGGCACTTGATTAAACAAAATTATATGACCGATTACAAATAAATATTTTTTGTACGACAAACAAAATGCTATTCCACGTTTGGCCACTTTTCTCTATTTTATCCCCAGAAAAGCCACCATCTCCAGCCGATCCATTCCAGCGTATTTGCGCTTTAAACAAGAACGAAACCTTTCAACGGCTCACGTCTCAAAACGATTAAATTTTTAATAAACCATTAATCAAGCTTAATGAATTTTATGCAGTATGCATTTAGAGCGTGGAAATTCGAACGTCCGAACGGACAACTATCATTAAGTAAACGCTATTCCATATCCGAGTTGTCACAATTTTTTTAGCGCAACTTAATTCGAAACCGATACCCGGGCAATTAACTCGGAGTTATAAGCGCTCAAAAAAAAATTAAACGATTGACGTTAATAATCGCCAAATGGAGACTGAAATAATCCGATCCGGCATACCTTTTCGCAATTAAATCTACGTGCCATATATTTTCTAAGCGAGAGAAGAAAAAAAAAGGGATAACGTAATAACGTAGATGTTTATCGGGCGTGCAGCGTCCGCGACAAAAAAAAAGTTTAATCTAAATTCGATCTTCGATTGCGACACTATTTGCGATGGCCGTTCGAAATTTAGTTCGATCGCATGTCGAAGTGCAATAATAATCCCGATAATTATACCGAATTTAATCAGAGCAACTTCTCCGATATGGAAACCGAAGTAGTTTAGCTCATTATTGTCGGCCGTAATGCGGCCGTTAAAATTTAAATAACCATATTTTTGTTTACGTAAAAGACAAAGTTATAAAGTTTATCGCGAGCTACAAAGTATGAGATAGGCTTAATGGCGCACAATTTATGCGGAATGCAAAATAATTTCAAATCGGAGAGACAGAAATAGAGAGAGAGAGAGAAAGGAAAAAATAAATTGTTGCAGTAATAGTTTAGACCAGGGGTTCCCAAAGTGCGGCCCGCAAAGCCTGTGAATGCGGCCCGCGACATCGATACGATATATTATATTTTTATTAAAAAAGAAATAAGTAAATAGTAAAATAAATAATAAATATTACAAATAGGTACATAGGGTGTTTCACGATGAGATTTTTATAACAATTGGTATAGAGGGATAACAAGTTATGGCGAATTCATCAAAAATATTTTGACAGACATGCCACTTCGGGTTATACCGGAAGTGAACAACAACTTTGTTATTTTAAATAGAACACCCTATATATTATTAACTTTTCTGATTCTACGTTAAATTTTAATATTACTTTATGTAAAATACCCTATACCTAAAATGTATACTTTTCGAGATATTAATTTCATATTAATTGTCAGTTTCAGACCCTTATATTAAAAATTCTATGTGAACATTCCCTATACCAAATAAAATAAATCTTGTCGGTTAATGAGTAGGAAGATAAAGCTAATTGGGGACATGTCCAAAATTGCTTTATTGTATACAAGGTTAGTAAAAAAAGTTATAGAAAGTTCAACGTCAAAAAAGTCAAATATCTTAATTTTTTTAAATCATTTTTTTTTCTTTTACCGAAATCTTCGGCTAAAAATAAGAGGGGTTTATGTTTACTTTCTATACCTAAACCTATACGACTGACCAAACAAAAAAATTTAATAACACGGCCTACTTTTAATAAGCAGCAATAAGACAGAAATAATTAAAATTTTTAAACTTTTGTTAATATCTCAAAAACCCTTAGGTTTAGGTATAAGAAAGTACACATAAACTCCCCTTATTTTTGGCCGTAGATTTCAATAAAAGAAAAAAAAATTGGTAGTTCGATTTAATTAATTTAAAAAAATTAAGATATTTGACTTTTTTGAAGTTGAACTTTCTACACCTTTTTTTACTAACCCTGTATACAATAAAGCAATTTTGGACAGGTCCCCAATTAGCTTGATCTTCCTACTCATTAACCCGAGAAGACTTATTTTATTTGGTATAGGGGATGTTCACATAGAATTTTTAATATAAGGGTCAGAAACTGACAATTATTCTTTAAAAAATTAATATCTCAAAAAGTATACATTTTAGGTATAAAGTAATATTAAAATTTAAAGTAGAATCCGAAAAGTTAATAATATATAAGGTGTAGTAATTAAAATAACAAAGTTGCTGTGTACTTCGGTATAACAGGAAGTGGCATGTCTGTCAAAATATTTTCCATAAATTCGCCATAACTTGTTATCCCTCTATACCAATTTTTATAAAATCGTGTTAGTAGTTTCCAATATATAGATAGTATAACTTCGTCGTGAAACACCCTGTATATTATTATATTATAAGATGGATTGCAGTTATGTTTTTGTTTAAATAAATATATAATTAAAAATTTATATTTATATTAAACTTAGTATACAAATAAAAAAAATAAGAAATAGTTAAATATATTTAAAACAAAAAAAAACTTTGGGAACCCCTGGCTTAGACAAATTCGATCTTTGTTGAAGGCCATTTTTTGCCGACGTGTTGCAATTGCGCTCTCGTTCCCGAACGGCTGATGCGAAAAGTATCCGCAAACAGGATAACCGCTATTAATTTACTTCAATCTGGATTATATTAGTTTTGCCTTTTAAGGAAGACCATCGGTCTTTTGCGCCCGAAGCCAAATTGCTTGTAATCGTATCGAAAGAGCCGTTCCGATGTTGTTGACATGGGCGCGCATTGTTATTAACTTTGGAAAAAATGCAAATTGTCCGTATTAACCGGTAGTGAGATTGTGTAATCGAGAGCGAATTTAGGAAATTATAGATGATTGATCCGTAATAGGTATTCGATGTTGTAAGCTTCGAGAACTTTCATCGATTCAAACTTTGCGAAAGCTTTTGATGTGTGGTTACTGCCGCACGTGTGATTGCTTGCGGATATTTCGATTAAGTATTTATTACGTCGCAAAACCGAATGTCAAAAGTTTATTGATCTTCGAACAAGGGGTAATCGCGATTGATTCTAATTTAACGCTCCTAAATCGAGTTAATTTCGAAATTATGGAATACTTCTCGATCTTGGGGCGTGGGTCAATTGCGCGCCGCGGTCACTATATCATCCGTTTCCGGTTCCTATTGCGCGCGATGCTGAATTTAATCTCTATTGAGTTACATAGAATTTTTAAAAAATTTTCAGGTACTGTAATCTCCCCTATAACACGGAATTTGTTTATTTTTTTTTTACTTGCAACGCATTTGAACTTTTCACAACTTTATTTTTTAATTCTTGAAATTTTCAACAATTTTTTTTAATTAAATTAATAATTTTTTATTTCAAATTTTGATGTTTTTGATTTCAAATGTTGTTTTTTATTTAATTTTGTTGTTTGTCGCTTTTAGTATGTGCTTGTGTTTTTTTGCGTATTAAAAAAATTGTCTGTTACTTTTAATTATTAAAAAAAATTGAATTTGTTCCTTTACTTTAGGAAATTAAAGTTTTGCTTTAAACGTAATTAACCCTCCGCATACTAGGTGGGGTTTGCCATACCCCAAAAATAAAATGAAATAAAATCCACAAAATTGTACTTGATGACAGTTAAATAATAAAAAATATATTTTAATAACCAATAATAAATAGATTTAAGTAAAACACATATTTATTTATGCATTAGAATAAACTTTTATTAATAAAAATACTAAAACTTAACTCTTTCTTCAACTTATAAACTATTGAGTCTTTTCTTGAGTACTAAATTACAATGACACGTGTCAATTACGACACCGAAGATTAAGAAAACCTAACAAGATTTTCATTATTGCCTCCTTATTGAAATACAAATTAATTTCACGGCAATTTCTAAATGATTCGCAATAATTTAGATCAATAAATTACACAAAAAATTAATTGAATAATTTTAATCGTTCCCTCTCACTTTCATTGACAAGATTATCGTATCTTCTCGCTCCCTTCCACTCATTGCTATGGTAAATACATTTTTCGAGTATACAATCGATATTTACTAAATTAAATTAAAATTTTTGATTTGAAGAAGCGCACGGTAAATTATACTAATGTCATAAACACGAGGATGTGCGCATTCGAGCGAAAAGTGGCACATTTCCGAGCGAGGGAGGCAAATGAAGCGCGACGCGGAGCGGCGCCCTTCATTTTCCCGGGATCGGAATGTGCCACTTTGAGCTCGAATGTGCACACTCGGTTTTAAGCACGATTCACAATAATTTAGGTCAATAATTTAGACGAAAAGTTAGTTAATTAATTTTAGTCGTTCCGTCTCTTTCGCACTAACGCGATTGTCGTATATTTTCGCTCCCTTCCACTCATTGCTATGGTAAATACATTTTTGAATAGAAAATCGATATTTACTAAATTAAATTAAAATTTTTGATTTGAAGAAGCGCACGGTAAATTATACTAATGTCATAAACACTAGAATGTGCGCATTCGAGCGAAAAGTGGCACATTTCCGAGCGAGGGAGGCAAATGAAGCGCGACGCGGAGCGGCGCGCTTCATTTTCCCGAGATCGAATGTGCCACTTTGAGCTCGAATGTGCACACTCGGTTTTAAGCTCGATTATCAAACGTCCCGTTTTAACAAAAAAAAAAATCTTCACGTTAGTTATAACCCCACCTAGTAAACGAAAAGTACAAAAAAATTTAAAAAAATCAACACTGACCCCCCCAAACGTTATAATCTGGTCAATAAAAAATATAATTTTTGTTAGAAAAATGAAAAAAAATTTCCATATTTCGAAATTAATCAGGATTTTTATTTAATTTTATTACTTGCCGATTTGAGCATCTGTATGTTTAATTATCGTAAATAATGCAACGCGTTTTAACAACATTTCTCGCCCCCTTTTAAACTATAAAAGCAAAAAATCGACTTGTCCTTTTACTTCGAACGCAATTAAAGCGACGCATAAAAAAAAAGCCGACACCGACGGCCACCTGTTGCACGAATTAAATTTTTTTATGGAATTTCGCGAGTCAATAAAACTTTTTCCACTAAAAAGTTAAATAAAGAGAAGACGTTTATCGTAAAAACAGTTAGCACTTAAGAGCGGCGTTCCGAAAACATTTTCCTATCTGCCGACCGCTTTTAAATAAGTTTTATTATGTTCGATTATCAATTTTGCGTGTAGTTTGGGGTCGATTGGAGAATTCTTATTGAAAATTTGCCGCCGACCAATTGCATAATCTTGTAAATGTCTTACTGGCAAAGTGGAAAATATTGTCGCCTAAATTTGAAGGCTCCGATCTCAAAAAATACCCAAAAAGATTTTAATCACACTAAATGAGGATTATGGACAATTTATTTTTAGATATTCATGAATAATTTTATAATTTTTCTAAACAAAGCGTTAATTAGTTACCCTAATTTGATGGTCACAAAAGTGGTTTTTTATATTATAGAAATGGCTACTTTTAATAATTAATTTTCAAAGAAGTATATACCGGAAACAAATCATATTTATGTGTGCAATAGTATAGTAGAATTAAAATTTGTGATAAAATTTTTTAAAATTTAAAAATTTTATTAACACAAGGACTGTTTAGCAGGGACTTTCCGGAGCATTTTATATTGAGACATGCTTGCTCTATTCCTGCTAATATGGCCGGAAAAAATTAAATACGATGTGCACTTGTATTGCCATTTTCGGAAAAAATAAAAAAAAATTTTGCGAAATTATTTAAATCTAACCCAAGGACTGTTTAGCAGGGACTTTCAGGAGCATTTTATATTGAGACATGCTTGCTCTATTCCTGCTAATAAGACCGGAAAAAATTAAATACAATGTGCACTTGTATGGCCATTTTCGGAAAAAGTCAAAAAAACTTTTGCGAAATTATTTAAATCTAATTCAAGGCCTGTTTAGCAGGGACTTTCAGGAGCATTTTATATTAAGACATGCTTGCTCTATTCCTGCTAATATGGCCGGAAAAAATTAAATACGATGTGCACTTGTATTGCCATTTTCGGAAAAAATAAAAAAAAAATTTGCGAAATTATTTAAATCTAACCCAAGGACTGTTTAGCAGGGACTTTCAGGAGCATTTTATATTGAGACATGCTTGCTCTATTCCTGCTAATAAGCCCGGAAAAAATTAAATACGATGTGCACTTGTATTGCAATTTTCGGAAAAAGTCAAAAAATTGTTTCCGAAATTATTTAAATCTAACCCAAGGACTGTTTAGCAGGGACTTTCCGGAGCATTTTATATTAAAACATGCTTGCTCTATTCCTGCTAATAATGGCCGGAAAAAATTAAATACGATGTGCACTTGTATTGCCATTTTCGGAAAAAATTAAAAAAAATTTTGCGAAATTATTTAAATCTAACCCAAGGAGTGTTTAGCAGGGACTTTCAGGAGCATTTTATATTGAGACATGCTTGCTCTATTCCTGCTAATAAGCCGGAAAAAAATTTAAAAACGATGTGCACTTGTATTGCCATTTTCGGAAAAATAAAAAAAATTTGCGAAATTATTTAAATCTAACCTAAGGACTGTTTAGCAGGGACTTTCAGGAGCATTTTATATTGAGACATGCTTGCTCTATTCCTGCTAATAAGCCCGGAAAAAATTAAATACGATGTGCACTTGTATTGCAATTTTCGGAAAAAGTCAAAAAATTGTTTCCGAAATTATTTAAATCTAACCCAAGGACTGTTTAGCAGGGACTTTCCGGAGCATTTTATATTAAAACATGCTTGCTCTATTCCTGCTAATATGGCCGGAAAAAATTAAATACGATGTGCACTTGTATTGCCATTTTCGGAAAAAATAAAAAAAAATTTTGAGAAATTATTTAAATCTAACCCAAGGACTGTTTAGCAGGGACTTTCAGGAGCATTTTATATTAAGACATGCTTGCTCTATTCCTGCTAATAAGACCGGAAAAAATTAAATACAATGTGCACTTGTATGGCCATTTTCGGAAAAAGTCAAAAAAACTTTTGCGAAATTATTTAAATCTAATTCAAGGCCTGTTTAGCAGGGACTTTCAGGAGCATTTTATATTAAGACATGCTTGCTCTATTCCTGCTAATATGGCCGGAAAAAATTAAATACGATGTGCACTTGTATTGCCATTTTCGGAAAAAATAAAAAAATTTTGAAATTATTTAAATCTAACCAAGGACTGTTTAGCAGGAACTTTCAGGAACGTTTTATATTAAAACATGCTTGCTCTATTCCTGCTAATAAGCCCGGAAAAAAATAAATACGATGTGCACTTGTATTGCCATTTTCGGAAAAAGTCAAAAAATTTTTCGAAATTATTTAAATCTAACCCAAGGACTGTTTAGCAGGGACTTTCAGGAGCATTTTATATTAAGACATGCTTGCTCTATTCCTGCTAATAAGACCGGAAAAAATTAAATACAATGTGCACTTGTATGGCCATTTTCGGAAAAAAAAAAAAATTTGCGAAATTATTTAAATCTAACCCAAGGACTGTTTAGCAGGGACTTTCAGGAGCATTTTATATTGAGACATGCTTGCTCTATTCCTGCTAATAAGCCCGGAAAAAATTAAATACGATGTGCACTTGTATTGCAATTTTCGGAAAAAGTCAAAAAATTGTTTCCGAAATTATTTAAATCTAACCCAAGGACTGTTTAGCAGGGACTTTCCGGAGCATTTTATATTAAAACATGCTTGCTCTATTCCTGCTAATATGGCCGGAAAAAATTAAATACGATGTGCACTTGTATTGCCATTTTCGGAAAAAATAAAAAAAAATTTTGCGAAATTATTTAAATCTAACCCAAGGACTGTTTAGCAGGGACTTTCAGGAGCATTTTATATTAAGACATGCTTGCTCTATTCCTGCTAATAAGACCGGAAAAAATTAAATACAATGTGCACTTGTATGGCCATTTTCGGAAAAAGTCAAAAAATTTTGAAATTATTTAAATCTAATTCAAGGCCTGTTTAGCAGGGACTTTCAGGAGCATTTTATATTAAGACATGCTTGCTCTATTCCTGCTAATAGGCCGGAAAAATTAAATACGATGTGCACTTGTATTGCCATTTTCGGAAAAATAAAAAAATTTGCGAAATTATTTAAATCTAACCCAAGGACTGTTTAGCAGGGACTTTCAGGAGCATTTTATATTAAGACATGCTTGCTCTATTCCTGCTAATAAGCCCGGAAAAATTAAATACGATGTGCACTTGTATTGCATTTTCGGAAAAAGTCAAAAATTTTTCGAAATTATTTAAATCTAACCCAAGGACTGTTTAGCAGGGACTTTCCGGAGCATTTTATATTAAAACATGCTTGCTCTATTCCTGCTAATATGGCCGGAAAAAATTAAATACGATGTGCACTTGTATTGCCATTTTCGGAAAAAATTAAAAAAAATTTTGCGAAATTATTTAAATCTAACCCAAGGACTGTTTAGCAGGGACTTTCCGGAGCATTTTATATAAAAACATGCTTGCTCTATTCCTGCTAATAAGCCCGGAAAAAATTAAATACGATGTGCACTTGTATTGCCATTTTCGGAAAAAGTCAAAAATTTTTTTGCGAAATTATTTAAATCTAACCCAAGGACTGTTTAGCAGGGACTTTCAAGAGCATTTTATATACAGACATGTTTGCTCTATTCCTGCTAATAAGCCCGGAAAAAATTAAATACGATGTGCACTTGTATTGCCATTTTCGGAAAAATAAAAAAATTTTGCAAATTATTTAAATCTAACCCAAGGACTGTTTAGCAGGGACTTTCAGGAGCATTTTATATTAAGACATGCTTGCTCTATTCCTGCTAATAAGCCCGGAAAAATTAAATACATGTGCACTTGTATTGCCATTTTCGGAAAAGTCAAAAAATTTTGAAATTATTTAAATCTAACCCAAGGACTGTTTAGCAGGGACTTTCAGGAGCATTTTATATTAAGACATGCTTGCTCTATTCCTGCTAATAAGCCCGGAAAAATTAAATACATGTGCACTTGTATTGCCATTTTCGGAAAATAAAAAATTTTGCGAAATTATTTAAATCTAACCCAAGGACTGTTTAGCAGGGACTTTCAGGAGCATTTTATATTAAGACATGCTTGCTCTATTCCTGCTAATAAGCCGGAAAAATTAAATACATGTGCACTTGTATTGCAATTTTCAAAAGTCAAAAATATTTTGCGAAATTATTTAAATCTAATCAAGATGTTTAGCAGGTAACTTTCAAGCATTTTATATTAAAACATGTTGCTCTATTCCTGTAATAAGGCCGCAAAGGAAAATTTTTAAATTAAATCGTGTGCACTTGGTATTGCAATCTTTCAACAATGTAAAAAATATTTTGAAATTAAATTTAAGTATAATCCAAATGTTTACAGGGACTTATCAAAACAATTTTAATATTAAAAATGCTTGTTATTCGGCGACTAATAAATTGAAATTGTCTAAATTAATGGATTCAGGCTATGTATTGACAATTTACTTAAAAATGTAAAAATATTTTGATAAATTATTAAAATATAGTTTACCTAGATCGTTAAAATCTTAAGCTTTGTACAATTAAAGACAAGTTGATCTTAAATTCTGTTATCTAAGGGGAAATCAACTAAATATGTCCATGGATGCCAAAAATTGGACCTTATTTCATTTGAAACTTATTAAAAATTTTAATTAAAATGTAAATGCATTACGATATTATTAAAACTCTAAATAGATGCTTTGTACAATCATCATAATTGACATTAAATTTGTTATTAAATGCCTCCTGTTTGTGATCATGAAATCTTTAAACTGCGGTGCAATAAGTTGACATTTAAACTTAAATCGTTCGGTCACAAAATTGCAAAAGTTAACGCCAAATACTTAGTTTTAAGCGAGCATGTCAAGCAAATCGACTTCAAAGTCTATGTACAATATCAAATAGGGACCAGTAGATTTTTAAAATTTTGTTATCTAATATACGTAATCCACTAAAATAAGTAAAATAAGATCTTACATGGATAATAAATCTTTCAAAAACGGTTGGATACAAAGGTAAACACTGATTTCCATTACGGACCACTATAAAAGTCACAAAAGTTGAATCGCGAAATTTAACTAATTACGTACCGCAGTGTTTCGAAATCGAGCATTAATCATCCTTAACGGCTCTTATGTAACAATATTCAAATTGCAGGCGTTAAATTTACTTATAAATTTTAGTTTTTGGAAATAAGTGGAAATCGGCTATAACGCGTTAAAGCGAGCCAATAAATGTCATCCAATAGTTTAATCGCGTAAATAGTCTTAGCGCAACCGCGTGTTCGAATCGGCTCAATAGGGCGACGCCCACCAAGGTCCCTTACGATCTCTCAAAGCGAGACAAGATTTAAAAAATCGACTTTTTCAAAATGTAAATTTAACCATATGGTGACCCTCAGCCTCTTAGTTTTTTTTAATAATTTCCTTGTGATTTCTTCTTAAAGTCCATCATTTACGCTACTTAGTGAATAATTAAAAATTTTGAATATTAAAAATTATGCATGCGTTACATGGTGGGACTTAATAAATTTTAAAAAGTTTAGGTGGGGCATGGAACAAAAAAGGTTGGGAAACACTGATCTAAATGAAACAGCGTTAAACGAGACCACTATGAAATATGTCACAATAAGTTGAATCGACGTAAATTTTGAGCTATTTCGCGCAGACCGCGTCGTATCGAATCGGCGTTAATCGGGGACGCGTTAACCGAGGTCTTACTGTACAATCTCTCAAAGCGAGGCGACAAGACTTTTTTACTTTAATAGTGGTTTTTACGTTGTTTATAATTGAATGTGCGAATCGGGCTCAAACGCAGGTCCATAAAGCGAGCCCCAAGATAAATCGTCCATCCAGAAAAAAAAAATTACTTTCTAATCGCGGTTAAGGATAGTCAAAGCGCAAACACGCCGATTTCCAATTACGGCTCAATAAAGAAAGGCGACTCGCCCCCGCACCATATTTATCACCTAATTACGTATCCCCAAATGCGAAAATCCGAAGCAATTTAAGATAACGTTTATTATTCGCTACAAATAAAGACGTAACGCTTAATAATATAATAACAACCGTAAACATAAACAATATTACGTTTGTCTCGTAAAAGCTGCACTTTACGGACAACTCGCGGCCCACGTCGCGCTGCCCTTTTTTTTACAATTACGCAATTTTTCGCGGGAAGAGATAAAATCGGAGATCATTGCGCGCAAAATCGTCGTAGGCGTCTTTGGCGTCGCTCGACTCGTCCCCGATTGAACGCAACTCGCCACTTCTGTTTATTGTAATTAAAGATCGAGCGAATTCGATATGCAAAATGCGACTAATGAGACGTTCGCCCTTGAAGGTGGCAACATAATTAAACGGCGCGAAGTTAGCTCCGGTGCAGTCCGGACAATCGCTCGAAGTTGGCGTGCGAGATGCGCGCCAGCTCTAATTAAAATAATCGACGATTTATTTCTATACTATGTCCGTAATCGGTTTAATAAGTTCGATACGCGGACCAGTTTATCCGCTAATTATTTCGTTCGAAATCGCGCGATTAATTTTAGAAGCCGGTCTCTCGTCGTTTCGTCCCGCTCATCCGCGCATTTATTTATCTCTAATTAAAGTTATTCTTGTTTCGTGCTTAAAAGGCGATTCGGATCGAATTATAAGTTTTGTAATAAGTCTATCTGCGACGCGCACCTGCTTCTCGCTTTTTTTTCTGGTGCTCGCAGTCGCGTATTAATTTTAATTGATTGTTGCTAATACAAAGGAAATGGTCGTATTTGAATTTAATGAAAATTGCTAAATCATGAATTATTATTTTGGAATAAATAAAGCTATAGGTTACGCAGTTTACAAAAATAAAAATTTAAAAAAAATGAAAATGATAATTGTTCAAAATATACATTTTTGCCCATAGATTTGGTTCCTGGTAGAAATGTGGTTATGTAACTTTTAATTAAAAAACAGTAGTAAATTTTAAATTAATTAATTATTGCGAATGATGCTTAAAACCGAGTGCGCACATTCGAGCTCAAAGTGGCACATTTCCGATCTCGGGAAAATGAAGCGCGCCGCTCCGCGTCGCGCTTCATTTGCCTCCCTCGCTCGGAAATGTGCCACTTTTCGCTCGAATGTGCACATCCTCGTATTTATTAAATTTGTCTACTTATTTTTCGCTTTTTCAAATCATAAATCTAAATTTAGTGTAGTAAATATCGATTCTATGTCCGAAAAATGTATTTGCCATAGCAATGAGTGGAAGGGAGCAAAAAGATATAATCCCATCGTTGCAAGTGAGAGAGATCAATTAAAATTTTTCAATTGATTCTTCGTCTAATTTATTTGCCTAAATTATTGTGAATCGCGCTTAAAACGGAGTGTGCACATTCGAGCTCAAAGTGGCACATTTCCGATCTCGGGAAAATGAAGCGCGCCGCTCCGCGTTGCGCTTCATTTGCCTCCCTCGCTCGGAAATATGCCACTTTTCGCTCGAATGCACACATCTTCGTATTTATTGAATTTGTTTACATTTATTTTGTTTTTAAAATAGAGTAATGTACATAAATAAAACGACTTATGGGCACATTGCGGTGTCCATTATTTATCAAGTGGGCGGTTTTAAATTGGATATTAATTAAGTTATTTTTTGCATTCTAAAAACAGTCTTGAAAAAAAAATTCCTATGCCATTTAACCGTGCCTAAATGACGATACTTTCCCCTTATATTTAACACGGGGTTTTTGCAGTTTTTGGAAATTATTTTTTCTTGCTAATTATATTCAATAACTAAATATTGTTTGATTCTGCCGCTATTATGATCTCTTTAGATAGGAAAATTTGGTATTGGAGTGAAAAATTTAGAGAAGGTCGAAATCTATTTTTACTGTTTCCTTTCTTCAGTTTCGTAAATGTGCCACTTTTTGCTCGAATGTCCGCATTCTCGTATTTATTGAATTTGTTTATGATCATTTGTAAATTTAAAAAGAAAAAAGTAATGTACCCAATTAAAAGTCGACAGTAGACACCTATTCCTCGATTTACACGCCTTTTGTTTTACAGGATTTTGCGTTTGTACAGTTTACAAAAGCTGAAAACTGTTCACAATCTAAATTTTTGCTATACAAGATGTATATTTTTTAAGACGATTCGTTTTTTTTCTATATTTTACACACAAAAAATTAGTCATTTAAAATAAGATTAACACAGGATAGATGAATCACATTTCAAGTTATTCTTATATTTGCAAAACTATTAGGACCCAAGTTATATGTTTTGTTGAAGACTTAGTTCACTTGATAATAAATTGCAATTACTAAGTGTTTCTAAAAAATTTCTTATACAGTAAAACCTATTTTTGTGCGGTACTTGTTTATGCGATTTTATTTTTGTGCGATTTGTTTTGTGCGGCGTAGGCACCAGTTTAATGTTTCCTATCACTGACTTTATGGTACCAAAAAACAAATCAATTGAAATCATATCTTCAAGCGACGAAAGCGATTTTGGACCAATTTATCATAAGAAGATGCGCGTTTTGGATTAAGACGAGTAGCAGCGAACTATTTAATGTACAATTTGAAAACTTCTCCATGTATATGTACAATGAAGAATTCAATGTTTTTACAATTTTTTCAGGTCTAAGTTAATTATTTAATTTAATTGAAAACATTTTCTCATCTATTTCGTTAACAATTTATGTATTTTTGTAGTGCGACTTTTTTTATGCGGTCTCTATCTACCGCACAAAAACAGGTTTTACTGCACTGGGTTAGATGACCAACTGCGTAATGCAGCACTTGGGATAAATGCCCTTAAGAAAAATATACCAACAGTTTTTGAAAAATCTAGTAGATAGAAACTACTATTTATTTATACAATATTCATTTCAAAATAATTTAAAAAAAAAGACTAATCCATTTTAAGATATATCTATCTACATACAAAAATTTATTAATACAAAAAAAATTAAATTACTTATTTACATTAGATGCAATTTACGCACATTAAACATCTCATCGAATCAGCAGATAGTTCCAATATGGATTAAAAAATTAACTATTTCCTAAAATTGATTGACCAATTTTTGTATATTGTGCTTTATTTTCGATTTGCTCGTTTTTCTTCGGGATCTATCTACCGTGTAAATTGGAGGATAGGCGATTTCATAATTGAGGAAATAAAACCTTTTTTTTGGTACACTAAAGCTGGATGAAAAACCAGATTTTTCAATTCAGGTACTTTATTTAGACTAACCCATATTTTCTGGACTTGGGAGTCGGACATGAATTTCTCAATCTACCACCGAAGAAATACTCAATTACTTATGCGACTTTTTTTTTTGAGCGCCACTTTCGCACAATTTATCAACACACTTTTACAAAAAATGCAGCGTACAGCGCACCATTTTTTTTATTTTACAATTAATCCTCGCCACGAAAAAATGATCAAAGCGACAAGTAATAAATGATAACGCAAATTACGGACATAAAGATGATATTAACGTTTCAATAAAACGATTTAATGAATGGTACGTGAAAGTTTTATTTAAACGCAGGCAATAAAGTAAGTTTAGTTTTACGATTTGAATATGAAGCTTGAAGCGCAAGGCCATAATAACTATACGATATTTTAATAAGAAAGCTGCACGGCAATAATGCAGAAAGGCGCCAGACAAGCTTAACACAAATCACCATTTGAAAATAATGCACAACAACTATTAATAATGGCTCTGCAATACAATAAATGTTGGGCATCACAATAAATTATGGCGGTCTAGACTAAAGTATGTATCTGTAAATGTGTGATAATCGCTAAACGAAATGCTGCCAAAAATATTTCAGCGAATGCAAGAGAATATTAAAAAAATAATTTGAACATTTGATAACTCCTTTTGCTAATTCTATAGGTCAATTATTTTAGAAATTTGCAGGTCGCAATATAAATCCCAAAACCGCTAGAGATAATAACAATTTGGTTAAAGGCCAAAATTGGACCCAAAATTTGGCCCCGAACGGGCCGTTTGCAATAAAATTCTTTTCCGAGCGATAAAAAAATTTGGAACGACGAAATATTTGTGCGACATACGAAGGACCTACTTTAATATTGTAAAGCACACAGATCTTGTCAAAAGAGGAAAGCTCATAATTTAGAATAACGTAATTAATAATATGTTTACCGTTTTACACAGCAACTCAAAGTTAATTCAATGGAATTTCTGCAATTACCTGAACAAATAAATCGTACGAGCGTTGGGTCCTGTCTTAACAACATAATTCATACGAATATATTTTTAAGAATCTCTTAAGCTTTTGTACGCAAAGTTATTTATGTTATTTGCTTATGTCTGCTTATAATTACCGCCTTTATTATTAAAATCCGTTCGACCCAGTAAAAGCAACACGACATGGGTTATTAATCTAATCTAATTAAAAGTAAAGGTGTGTTTTATAAATCGTGTCTCGCGATTTTGCAATTGCGCCTTTTTATTTATTATAATTTATTTCGTCGGCGATGGACAAACTTAAAAACGGAAAAGATCAATTGGAGACGAAACGGAGTTAAATAAAGCTGTTTAAGGATAGGAAAAAATCAGCAAAACTAGAATAATTTTATTTATAAAGCGGATTAGGACGTCTTGCAAAGACCGGTGCGAAGTATGCAACAAATACAGTCATCGGCATTGCGATTCGTACATCCAGAAATATTTTTGGTTTGAATTAAAAATGAATTGTTCAAAATTTAGAAAGTGGGAACACTTTTGGGCCGCTTGTTCTTTGAATTTTTTTTTTTGGATTAATTTTATTATTTATATTTATTGTTTCTATTAGGTATGTAATATAAATATTTTCTTTTTCCATTATTTACAGAATGAAAAAGATTTTTTAATTAGATTCATTCAACAATTTTTTTATTGAAAATCTCTTGATTTTTTATTATGTCTTTCTGATTATTTGGTACTAAATTTTGGAATATTTTTATTAACTGAAAATTAAATAAACAAACTATACTACGTTGTTTAATTATCTATAACTTTTTTTTATAAGAAAAAAATTAAAAACTAAAATTTTTAAGATTCAAGCAATCTTACTCTAGTGTTTTAGAATATATTGGAGAAAGAAGTGCAAGGAGGAAGAGGAAAAGTACGCACTTTCCACATACACGCAGAAAGTAACGCCGAAAGTATATTATATTCTGGCATAGGGATATCTATCGCTTTACTACCACAACACGGCGATCGAAAATCAAACTTTCGTAATGGGTTTTAGAAAAATTAATAATATTTTTGGGAGTATGAATCTCGTAATGCGGATAACTGTAAAAATACGATCCGGAACGAAATTTCAAAATTTTAGAGCTAAGCTCAAATCAACAAAATCGACGATTAGATGACAATTTCAAATATATAATGTGTCCCCAAAAATTTAAATTCAAGTGTTTATGCATTTCCGACACTTTCACACCGCCAAGCGAGTGCTTTACTGAAAATCTTCAAAGCTGATTGAACGTAAAATTAGTTATGCGTTTGCCGAAGCTCAAAACAAAACTGTAATTGTCGTAATTACAAAAGCGAAGAATTATAAATTTATATCTCTGCGGTTTTCTTAACGTTTATACGTTAAATCGATAAATAATCAATTGGAAATGTGTTAGCGATTGATCGGTGAGGTTTCTCGTCGTAAAAAAATTATATTGTTAATGAAGTTGTAGAAACCGCAACATAAAACAGAATGTCATTTGCTTGTCACACATAATTACACAATTGTACATAAAAGGCTTGGCCACCTACTAAGAAAGGTATTCGTAAATAATTTCGCTACTGTTGTGCCTTTATAATAATTTTATCGGTGCATAACATTAAAATAACAAGCGTAAATCATTTCTAACGTAAACCCTACGAGATCAAATCTAGTAAGAGTCAAATTTTCAAAAATGTTTTTTTTAATTATATTGTCAAACTTGATTGTGTTTTAAAGAATAATTAATTTTTCATAATAGTTTTATATCAAGAGTGAATTGCATTTTGTGTAGAATAAGTTAAAGTTAATCTATAGTGTGTTTATAATATGGACCATTACAAAACGTATTAAAAGATAAAATGTGTGAGTAAGAAAATGCAAAAATATACAATTATTTAAATTCGCAAATTTGCAAAAACTATTATAAGTAAAAGATTAATTGGACTCTTTAAACTATCAAAAAATTATTTAAAAAAATCTAACAACCCCCTATTGAACAGGAGAGGGCATAATATAATTGGAAATGTACTGCTTTTAAATGAACCGAAGAAAAAAATACAATTATTTAAATTCGCAAAAACTATTATATGTAAAAGGTTAATTGGACGTTCTAGACCACCAGAAAAATAATTAAAAAAATCTAACAACTCCCTACTGAACAGGAGAGGGTATAATGCAATTGCAAATGTAATGCTTTTAAATGCACCGAAGAAAAAATACAATTATTTAAATTCGCAAATTCGCAAAAACTATTATATGTAAAAGGTTAATTGGACTCTTTAAACTATCAGAAAATTAGTTAAAAAAATTAAACAACCCCCTACTGAACAGGAGAGGGCATAATGTAATTGGAAATGTAATGCTTTTAAATGCACACAAGCCAAAAACAAAATTATTTAAATTCGCAAATCCGCAAAAATTATTATATGTAAAAGGTTAATTAGTCTTTCTATACCTCCAGAAAAATAGTTAAAAAAATCTAAAAACCCCCTACTGAACAAGAGAGGGCATAATGTAATTGGAAAAGTAATGCTTTTAAATGCACACAAGCAAAAACATAATTATTTAAATTCGCAAAAACTATTACATGTAAAAGGTTAATTGGACTCTCTAAACTATTAGAAAAATAGTGAAAAAAATTTAACAACCCTTTACTGAACAGTAGAGGGCATAACGTAATTGGAAATGTAATGTTTTTAAATGCACCGAAAAAAAATACAATTATTTAAATTCGCAAATCCGCAAAACCTATTATATGTAAAAGGTTAATTAGACTTTCTAGGCCACCAGAAAAATAGTGGAATAAATTTAACAATCCCCTACTGAACAGGAGAGGGCATAATGTAATTGCAAATGTAATGCTTTTAAATGAACACAAGGCAAAAACATAATTATTTAAATTCGCAAATTCGCAAAAAATATTATATGTAAAAAATTAATTGAACTTTATAGACAACCAGAAAAATAGTTAAAAAAATCTAACAACCCCCTACAGAACAGGGCAGGTCCTAATGCAGTTGAAAATGTAACACTTTTTAACTAGTAGTTCACCAATGTTTTTTTAATAAATTACTAGGCTTTTCCTGTGTTCTAATTTGGTCAAAAAATAAATAAAGTACCTGGGCCGAATATGGCCAGTCGAAAAATATGGCCACTCGATCACATATAGAAATTTATAATAATTGACCGCAATTTTCCCTTAATACGTTCTCAATTAGAACGGCTTGACAAAAATATGTTTTGGTGCCACCCTAAAAAATTTCATTTCTGACTGTTACTGGGTTTCGAAATGGGACAGCCGAAAAGTAGTTGAGAAATTCAGTTTTCCCGCAAAAAATTGAAGTCTAATAAATGGAGAAGATCCGAATCGGAAGTGAAGCAATCGAAATATTCCAATAGAGAAGATAACCGTGGATAAAAGTCTCTTAGGACGTGTAATATTGTAACAACCAACAACTATGGAAATCCTTTAAGGATGAATGAACGTCTATTGTGAAGTGGCAGGTAGAGATAAGTCGAAGCAGATTGCCTACTAAATCAGCGATCCAAAGCAAGATTTTATTGTTCCCGTTTCGCACAAAAGCAGCAGTCCCAAAGCGGCGCACGTTATTAATTAAACGCCTTCTCCTTTTTAGTGGAAATTAATAAAAAGATTACTAGCAAGAAAATAATTAATTAGCGTTTCGACCTGAAGCGTTCAACAGGTTGCGATGTTATCATAGCGATTCGATTTTATTGATTTCTTAATTAAGTCTTTTATTTAATTGTCTTGTTAACGGTGACTTCGGCAATCTGATAAAATGCATTGAATATTAATGGAAGGGAATCGAAATGGGGTTAATTAAAGGCACATAATAGGTTCTTCGCAGGCATTAGAACCACTCCTGAAAAGAGGATCGTTTAAAGGCTACACGAAAATTAAGTAATTATTGTACAAACAACAAAGGGCATTATAAAATTAATATTCCTTGTAAAGAAAATTAAGTATACCTTTATCTTTCGAATTTTAAGTCATAATTAAAACTCTAAAGCTCTAGCGTTAGATTTAAATAATTTTGACAAAAATGTTTAGGTTTTTTTTCCCGAACGCACGACGGACTGGAATATTCAATAATTTTTTCCGGGGTTATTAGGGATGATATAGCAACAAATTTAATTAAATAAAATGTTTTTAAAGACCATATTAAACAGTCCCGATGACAGGTTAAAATAATTTCGTAGAAAAATATTTTGAGTTTTTTCCAAATGTACTATGACAGATCTTAATTAATTTTTTCCAACATTATAACAAAAATGTATTTAAATAAAACGTTTGTTAAGGATCACATTAATCAACCCCAGCGTTAAATTAAAATACTTTACAAAACTTTCCAAAACAGATTGGAATTTTAAGTACTTTTTCCCCAGCTTATTAGCGGCAATATAACAAAAAAAATGTTTAAACAAATTGTTTGTTAAAGATCATATTGAACAGTCCTAACGTTAGATTTAAATAATTTAAAATTACTTACATTAGTAGTTAATATCCATTGTAATCTTTATTTAAATTAATGATAAATATTTTAAAAAATAGTAGGGCTTTTTATTATTTAAAAAATTTAAACATTATTTTTTACTTCAAGCCCAATTAAAAAGAAATAAGAAAAACCAGCAACACCGACAACCACCTGTTGAACGAATTAAATTTTTTTATGGAATTTCGCGAGTCAATAAAACTTTTTCCACTAAAAACTTAAATAAGGAGAAGATGTCTATCGTAAAAGCAGTTAGTGATTAAAAGTTGACACGGGGTTCCTAACGACATTTTTCTATCAGCGTCATCTTTTAACAACTTCGAGTGGTTTTACAAATAATGTACTATATGTTAATTAAATTATTGGTTTTTCTTTGGATTGGTAAACCTTATTAAAATTTTTCGTGCCTTATTTTTTAAATTATGATAAAAACAAAGAAACTTTTAAACTTGGTTAAATGTAGTAAATAAATAGTGCTATAGTCGGCCATGTTTTTTTTTGGCACAACATAATGCTCTAATTTTAATCAATTTGATTTTGCTTCTGTCAGAAAGTTTGGAAGCACGTGAAATACTCAATTTGTTTCACACTTATTATAAAGTAAAATGATATCTAAACTACAGTAAAACCTCAATTATCCGGACCTTAGTTATACGGATTCGCGATTATCCGGATTGTCAACCGCGTTCGTTTTTTCCTGTTAAAATGGGAAGCTTCGTAATTGTGCTTAAAACCGAGTGTGCACATTCGAGCTCAAAGTGGCACATTCCGATCTCGGGAAAATGAAGCGCGCCGCTCCGCGTCGCGCTTCATTTGCCTCCCTCGCTCGGAAATGTGCCACTTTTCGCTCGAATGCGCACATCCTCGTATTTATCGGATTTGCCTATATTATTATTTTATTCTTCAATTCAAAAAATTAAAATTAAATTAAATTAGATCTATTTCTTGTTTGAAAAAGGTTAGATATTTTATTCCTTTTGATAAATTATCATGGTGCTCTTCCGCACGCCTAATTGTAGCGAGCCTGATAAAAATATTTTGGGGTGTACTTTCGAATGTTTACTAATTCACATTTTTGATTAATTAAAATTGTATATGAGTCAAATTTTCTAAAGTGGGCCACTAAAAATCAACTACAGTCGAACCTCGATACGTCGAAGTCGAAGGGACACCAAAATTAATTCGAATTATCAATAATTCGAGTTATTAAAAAAGCTTACAAATTAAATATATATTTGTGTATGTATATATGTTTTATGTGAAATGGTATTTTATATAACGTAATTAGAACTGTAAGTGGTTTAAAACATACTTTAAAAAACCCGCTTTAAATAAGTCACTGTGATTGGCTCATTTTTGATACACCATTATGGCCGTTAGCTAATTGACCAATCAGAAAGGTTAATCACTTTGTAACCATAGTTATATTAGAATAGTTTCAATTCTACCTTTTTGAAATAGGCATTTTGTCGAGAAACACTTTCCAACTTGAGTTATCAAAGAATTCGAGTTGTGGAGTTATTCAAGTTAACTGTACATAAAATTTATTAAAGTGGTTAAGCTGAAAATTTTCATATTACTTACAACAATTGTTAAATGATAAAGAAAGGTGCGTGTACTTATGCACGCCCGTGAGAAGTTATACTTCTTGACATAACTTAATTAAATGTAATCATAAATGTAAATAAATACCAGGATGTGCACATTCGAGCGAAAAGTGGCACATTTCCGAGCGAGGAAGCAAATGAAGCGCGACGCGAAACGGCGCGCTTCATTTTCCGAGATCGGAATGTGCCACTGAGCTCGAATGTCACTGATTTAAGCACCATTCACAAAATTTAGGCTAATAAATTATTCAAAAATTAAATAAATAATTTAATCGTTTTCTCTCACTCGCATCTACTAAATTCTCGTATCTTTTCGCCCACTTCCACTTATTACTATGCCAAATACGTTTCTTGAACATAAAATTCATATTTACTTTTAATTTTTTGATTTGAAAGTGAAAAGATTAATTAAGGCAAGTCAATAAATACGAGGATGTGCACGTTCGAGCGAAAAGTGGCACATTTCCGAGCGAGGGAAGCAAATGAAGCGCGACGCGGAGCGGCGCGCTTCATTTTCCCGAGATCGGAATGTGCCACTTTGAGCTCGAATGTGCACACTCCGCTTTTCGCCACGATTTACTTAAAAAAAATTCAAGTAATTCTAAAACCGTAGGCGCGCTCTCAAAATGTCTCCTTTGGGCTTCGCTTATTTTTCATAATTTTTTACTTTTTTCATTAAGAAATTGCCGTGAAATTAATTTGTATTTAAATAAAAAGGCAAGAATGAAATTCTTGTTAGGATTTCTTAATATTCGGTATCGTAATTGACAATTTTTTGAAAACGCGACATTTTGGGGTCCCGAATTTTTGCTTGGGGACAACGGGAAAAATGATTTGAAAACGAAACAATCCCATTCAAAACAGGAAGTATGGTTACATTATATATAGCTACAATGCGTTTTTTTCTATACATTCAATTAACCGAATTTTCGATTATCCGAATGAACTGCAACCATAATTAGTCCAGATAACCGAGTTTCCACTGTATAATATAAAAACATTCAACTAAAAATTTCTTCATAATTTATTTTCATCAATATGGCCATCTTTAGCCTTAATGACAGTTTTCAATATTTTGGGCATTCTCTTAATTAAGTACCACACACCATGAATTATTCAGCTAAGAAAGATAAATTAAAAAAAAATAATGTAATAACTTGTGAAAGGGACCTAAAGTTTCGTAAATTAAATTTTAATTAACCGAAAGTCTAAAAGCAACTTTCCATCATCAATAAGCTCAATTAAGGCTTTAAGTTCTTAAAATTGTACTTTTCACAGAAATTTCTGTAATATATTTAAGTGGCAACTTGAAGAATGTCGCAAGGATCCGAATCGTATGTGCGTAATTACAATTTAAGAGCGAATAGATTATTTGTAGATGGACATTTAAGAAGTCGACCTAACCAGTTATTAAAACGAATATCACTAAATACCTACGTGCACAAAGCGAAAAGAAACTCTTGTGCGAACAGAAACGTCGAACACCTGGCGTAAGATAACCGCAGTTTATATGAAATTCATACATTTAATTTTTTTTTCTCTGTCGTTCGTATAAAGTGTCGTGCTGAACTTGTGGAGGGCAACTCAAGGCTGACTTCATTGAAACAATTTATGTTATTACATGAAAGCAAACTAGTTTTTATGCACCGGTTTCTCCCCATAAGTTACGACGCAAACAAGCTTGGGCGTCTAATTGTCGCACAAATAACTGCATTCTCTTATTGTTCCAGACATGTTTCTCCGTAATGCGAGAAGCAATAATTTAAGAAACAAGTTCACATGTCAGCTGTGTGATATTTGTGCCTATTTTCGTTTTTTTTCTAAAAAAATTCAGCTCAGCTATAGAGCTAGATTTCTGTATTAAAGTGAGGCTTCATGATTGTCCGCAAAAAAGCTATACTTTATTATTAGGTAAAAATATTAATTTTTTCAGCATTAAATTTAACTTTTTTTAAGAACTTGTAGGGTAAAACGTCCAGTGAATGACCGATTTGTTGCATCGCCAGCTACTTTGATATAAAAAAATAGTAAACTAATTAAAAAAATCAAAACAACCGTTACTGTTGGAATTAGGTACTATTTTCGTTTATTAATTATTGAAAACATTATTGCAATTTAGTCATAGTTCAGTAAATAACCTTTTCGTTTTAATAATGACCGGAGTATGGCCTAACGAATGACCGCTTAATCGATTCACTTATTAAAAACGAGTAATTCCCAAAAATTTTGTAAAATTAATTTTAAATGCTATTAAAGTTCTTTTTGCTATTGTATGGGTTTTGTTGACGCTTAAAAAAATTAACAATTTTCCTATTAAGGTTTAAAATATTAAGTTCCTAGGTGCTCTGTTAAAATAAAATATTTTTGAATAATACAGACTTGTAATTACAAGTACCTACTTTCAAAAATGTTTCAAAGACCAATTTTTTAAATAATTTTCCAAAAAATTAATATTTTTACCATTAACAGCTAAAATGCTATGCATTTGGTAGTTCTATACCTTCTTAAATGCCAAAAAAGAAATAAGATTTATTAAAATTTCCAATAATATGTTGTGCCAAAAATTATTGTGACCTTATTTTTGATTATTGTAAATCATGGAGAAAAACCGAGACTGCAGTTCGTGGTTGTAATAACATTTTTAGTTTGAATATTTTTAAGTACAAAATATATTTTTTTTAATTACAAGTTTTTAGTCAGCCTCAAATATATAGTCCAACTTCCATAAGTCGAACCTCGATAAGTCGAATTTTTGATAACTCGAATTATTTTTAGTTTCCCTTCAACTCCGACTTATCGAGGTTCGACTGTATATCATTTTTATAAACACAAATGCTATTTTTAATCTACTATAGGTACTTGTTTGTTTAGGATATGTTTTAAATAAATGTTTAAGCGTTTTTCAAAAATTTCAGTTTGATAAAAAGCAATTGAAATTAAAATTATCGCCGTATAAAATTAATATAAAAAAATTCAATGTCGATGTTACTCTTGCATTAGTACCAAAAATTAAAAAAAAAATCCGATTAATAAAATTGTGTCATCAAACTTCAGTGTTGATTATTGTAAATCGTAGAAAAATTGTAGCCCAACAAATAAAAATAACCTACGTGAAATATATTAATGATAACCAGAAAAACTTGCAAAATGATAACCGTGCTATTGGAAACTGTTTGATAAGTTGACTGAAAAATTCCCTCACCAACAGTAGGCCGAAAAGTACATTGAATAGGTCTTCCTTAAGCTACAACCTGATTATAATAAAACTTCAGAAATAGTTTATAAGAAAAAAAAACACGCCTAGCTCGATAAAGAAGCAGTCAAGGATAACTGGCATTAAAAGCGAAAAAAGAAGAAGAAGAAGTAGAGAAAAATCGAGTCCAAAATCGAAGATAAAAAAAGTAATAAACACAGCTCAATTCAGTTTCAAAAAATCAGAAAAACTACCTCTAACTATTATTACTTAGCGTTTCTCTCTTTCCAAATTTAATTTGAAATCGTAAACAACGACGCTTTAAATAAACCGGCCGCATAAAAACATTTAAAAACCGCAACAAGTCGTACTCCAAGTCCAGTTAGAAAAATTGTGGTCAACTTATTTTTATTATTAAAATTGAACCTGTTTTGGGAACGTTTGTTTTTATGGATTTCTGGCAAGTTGAAATGCGTTCTTTGACTTTACAAAATCTCACGAAAAAAGAAAAATGTCGAATTCCCCGTACTTACGGCCCATTATAAAAATGACAAAAATTTCGAGCGATGCATGCGGCGAAAGCTTATCGTGCGAGCGCTCGCGTCCGATAATTGTACACTAATTATCGCAAAAGAAGAAATAGCAAGCTTTCATTAGCGAAACTTAATCGGTACGTATCGATAATAAACACCCGAGATCGAAGGAAATCGTTGCGAAACATTTTCAAATCGCTGGCAGTGGCAGTGATACTTATAAATTATAAAGCACCGGGTTATTAGAACAATTAAATTTAAACATGACTTACTAACGAATTACTATTTCACGCGGGATTTAATTCTGAGAGGTTTTGTTAGCTGCGAGAAACTCTGTAATTACGTTATTACGCGAATCATGCACGAAAGTGAGGGAACTAAATCGTAATTGTCGAAATGGGCGTCGAAGTTGACTTTAAAAATTTATTTAATGTCGATTTTTTTTAGTACAGCTCAAAATAGTTCATCCTGAAATTTTGAATTGATGTAAAGTTTAATTAGTGAAGTAATACTTCTTTTGGCGTGCGCTGAGGGTGGAATTTTAGGAGGCAACGGTAGTTGCGCGCGCACAATTGCCTAAAATTCGACCGTACGAAGTTAGCCGCCTAAGAAAGTAAATTAATTATTGTGAATCGCGCTTAAAACCGAGTGTGCGCGTTCGAGCTCAAAGTGGCACATTCCGATCTCGGGAAAATGAAGCGCGCCGCTCCGCGTCGCGCTTCATTTGCCTCCCTCGCTCGGAAATGTGCCACTTTTCGCTCGAATGCGCACATTTCCCGCATTCATTGGATTTGTTTACTTTTCAAAACATAAAATTTAATTTAATTTAACAAAATATCGATTTTATGTTCGAAAAACGTTTTTACTATAGCAATGAGTAGAAGGGGCGAAAATATAATTTTGTGAATCGCGCTTAAAACCGAGTCAGTTTAGCTCAAAGTGGCAAATTCCGATCTGGAATGAAGCGCGCCGCCCGCGTCGCGCTTCATTTGCCACTCGCTCGGAAATGTGCCACTTTTCGCCGAATCGCACATTTCCGCATTCATTGGTTGTTTACTTTTCAAAACATAAAATTTAATTTAATTTAACAAAATATCGATTTTATGTTCGAAAAACGTTTTTACTATAGCAATGAGTAGAAGGGAGCGAAAATATACGACAATTTCGTGAATGCGAGCGAGAGGGAACGATTAAAATTGTTTAATTGATTTTTCGTGTAATCTATTGGCCTAAATTATTGTGAATCCGTTAAAACCGATTGTGTGCGTTTCGAGCTCAAAGTGGCCATTCCGATCTCGGAAAATGAAGCGCGCCGCTCCGCGTCGCGCTTCATTTGCTTCCCTCGCTCGGAAATGTGCCACTTTTCGCTCGAACGCGCACATCCTCGTATTTATATTAATTTTGGACACGTGGTTATATTGAATTTGGTTACGCTACAGAAGCGTTACTTTTTTTTTAATTAGTCCCCAAATTTTAATTTAGTTTGACGATTATTTGTACTTAATCTCTAATTTTAAATTGTTTTTGTGCTTTTATGGTTTAAAATAATCGGTTGAGATGATGCTAAAATTAATTTGTGCGAACGAGCCGTTACATATGTTTTGCAACCGCGAGCCTCGTTCAATTCAATATTGATCGATGAGCTTTTCAAATATCGATAATAGAAATCAACATAACTAAATATTAAAAAAAATCACTCACATTATTTCTGAAGCAACTGCATAACTAATTTAAAAATCCTACATATTTGAAAACGATCACTTTTGTTAAAATTAACAAAAAACATTGTATTTTAAATAAAAATAAAATTGTACTTCTTGATAAAATGATTTTGAATCGAAAATGCGAAGTATAGTAATGAATAATTAAAAATCAAAATTGTACGTTCTAAACAATAAAATATTTGTTTTGATATCGAAAAATGTGAGTAAGTTTTAAACAAAAGGAATTTTTAAAACAGTGCGTTTGAAGTTATACTTCTTTGGCGAAACTAAAGTAAATATAATAAATATTTCAAATATATATATTCATAAAAATAAAATTTATAATTAAAATATAATTTTATAATAAATTATGATTTATAGAAAAAAAATTTAACAATATAACTTATTTACATAATATAAATTTAAATATATATATATATTATATATATTATTTTGAATCCTATGCAATCAAATTACCGTAATTTTGAAACTATATAAAGCTTCCTAATAAAATATATATTTATTTTTATAATTAACAACCCTTTATTTTATATTATAAGGCATAGTATAGGTACTTTACAATTTATATCAACATTATATTTGAGAATACATAAATTTTTGCCGATTTATAAAATTATATATTTACAATATATTTTTATATATATTATTTTCAAGCGGGATATCCCTACTGTGCACCTATTCCCAGATTCGCCCGTAAACCATGTAAATCAAAATCATTTTTGTATGGCAAACCGTGTAAATGGAAAACAAAGCAAAAATTAATGTAAACAAATGCAATCAATACGAGGATGTGCGCATTCGAGCGAAAAGTGGCACATTTCCGAGCGAGGGAGGCAAATGAAGCGCGACGCGGAGCGGCGCGCTTCATTTTCCCGAGATCGGAATGTGCCACTTTGAGCTCGAATGTGCACACTCGATTTTAAGCATGATTCACAATAATTTATTTATTTTCTTAGATGGCCAACTTCAACTGCTGACTTTTTATTAGCTGTGCGCGCGCAACACCCGTTGCCCACTAAACTTTTGCTCGCAACGCGCCAAAAGAAGTACAACTTCAAAAATGTATAAAAGAGATTACGAAAATACATTAAAGACGAAAGTTATTACACTAATCTGGTACGAAATTGAATCAAGAGTTGATCCTCTCCGGCATTGAAGGTGCTCACGTAATTCTCCTCCAAAGTGCTAAAGATATTAATGTGTACATGTTCAAAGTTGTAACGAGAAGCTCTGCGCTCGGCTCTACATAAAGAGATGAGCATAAGAGGATTAAAGTATCCTTATTAGAATATATGTTGACTTTGAAGCATGTGATATTATGTAACATTACAGAGATTCCGATTTTCTTAAAGCGAAACTAAATTTCACTCGTACCAACGTAACTTAAGCTTGTTGTGAAACATACTTATTTCGATATTTTAAATCTCCCGTTTAAACGTATCGTGTATTAAAAATTGCATTTTTCGAAGAAGTGAAAAATAAGCCGGGTCTCAACAGCATTTTTGAGAATCTTTAGCATCACCCGTCCAGATTCAAATCCATTGAAATCAAATTCGTAACATTTTTTCAAAAAAGCAAAAATTTTTGTTTTTTAAGCGAGACCGCCAGGAAATGACACCGGCTATAGTTGCTAGGGGTACGTAGGAACATCCCCTTGCAATATAAAGCAATTCTATTTTTTTCATTTTTTGCCAAAAACATGGGTTAAAACCTATGTTTTTTCAAAAAGAAAAACGTTTTTTTCAAAGGTTTGAAATAGCACGCGTATAGTTTCTTATGCCTATCCGAAGCCAAAAGGCTGCCAAATCCGAATCTGTACAGTTTATAAAAATCCGCTCACAAATAACGGCGCTACAATTTTTTTAAAGTTCAAAATCGTGCAAAAAAGGGGACATAAAATTGCAATTTTTTATCTTCGAAAATTTTACGTTGCGCCTTATACTTAATTTACATGTATCTTATGTAAAAAAGTCCCAGAATTCCGAATCCGTCTCGCTTGTAATGATTGCATAGAAAATAAGGGCGCTACTATTGTTTTTATGAAACAAGGGGGTATTTTTTTCGATTTATTTAGTTTTATGGAAAATTTTTATTTTAGAGCAAGAGTGCCAGAAAATTACACTAGCTATAGTTGCTAGGGGTACGTAGGAACATCCCCTTGCAATATAAAATAATTCTATTTTTTTAATTTTTTGCCAAAAAAACATGGGTTAAAACCCATGTTTTTTCAAAAAGAAAAACGTTTTTTTCAATGCTTTGAAATAGCACGCGTATGGTTTCTTATGCCTATCCGAAGCCAAAAAGGCTGCCAAATCCGAATCTGTACAGTTTTTAAAGATCCGTCCACAAATAACGGCGCTAGAATTTTTTTAAAGTTCAAAATTGGGCAAAAGTGGACGTAAAATTGCAATTTTTAACTTTCGAAAAATTTACGTTGCGCCCTATACTTATTTTACATGTATCTTATGTAGAAAAGTCTCAGAATTCCGAATCCGTCTCGCTTGTAATGATTGCATTGAAAATGAGAGCGCTACTATTGTTTTTGTGAGTCAAAGTGTATTTTTTTTGATTTATTTAGTTTTATCGAAAATTTTTATTTTAGAGCGAGAGCGCCAGGAAATGACACCAGCTATAGTTGCTAGGGGTACGTAGGAACATACTTAATGGTTAACTTTGCAAAAATTTAAATTTTTCGTTAGACTTGCGAGGCATATTATCTGAAGCAAAATTTAAAAAAAATAAGAATTTATAACAAAGGCATATCTAAATTTTTGTTTATTACACGTTGATCTTAGGGCCAAGGTACAATTTATTGACGGTGACCCAGGTACAACACACCTACCCTTGAAGTTTAAACTCAAAAATAAAATTAAAGGTTATGCTGTGCCAAAATCAGACCACTACTATGCAAACTTTATTAAATAATCTTTCTATTACGATGAGTCATTTGTTATTAGGTAATAAAAATCAATAAGATATTTAAGTAAAAAGAATACAAAAAGACTCATTTTTTTTCGATTAAAAATTTCATTTGATTTCAAACATTAACAAAGTACGTTGGCCAGCTGCTGCTAACTTTACGTTAATGCCTGTCAATGTGGCATTTTGAAAATTATGGGTCACGAAGGCCCGCAAATATTAAAAACAATAAAATTACCCTAGGTACAAAGGGACCAAGGTACAACAGGTTTCCTTATTTATAAAGTGTCTAAAATGTTGACAGGGCCTTCAGATCTAACACGAAACACGTTTCTGAAAAGAAGCGAAGCCGATGTATGTAGATTTTCTTAAGTACACGGGTACATCAAAAAAATTTCCATATCTATCTTCGATCTAGCTCTAAGAACATTTCGAAAACTAAAAGCAGATCGTCGCAACAACTCCCATCCAGCGGCATTTTGAATAATGTAGTGTTAATATTAGTGTGTATGTGCTTTAATTCTGTTACTCAATCGTTTAGTATTCATGTATGCAAGACATCTTATCTTACACTTTCGCTTTGCTAACAGAAAAAAAAATGTGAACAAAGCCCTCCCGTTGCGTTTAATAAAAACAGATTTACCGCGATATTCGTTGCTACCAACTATTTTTTTAATGAGAAATTTACAAAGCATAGATTTTCGATTAAGGTGACATCATCTACACCTGCACACCTGTGTCTTTTCTCCTATGCGTTCGAAGAAGTAGATTATATAATCTCATTTTGAAATGCTAATCTGTAGATCTAACTTCGCATAAATTCAATCGTAATGCATTTTGTTATGGATAAACAATGGGCTTTATAAATCTTGTAGTCATGCGAAGAAATCAAATTGAGCATTACTGTTTAAAGAATTGCCATATTGCCTTTGTTAAAATATATTTCAACTATTTAGAATTTCATAAAGCGAGTGTGAGATTATTTATATTCTGTTTAGTGTGCTTTATATGCTAATTTTTGAAAGCCAATAAACACTGCGTCTTCGATAAAAATCTTCTAATTACAATAAATTCAATCAAAGCGAAAAAAACAAAAATTAGTTTTTGAGAAGTTTCTAAGATTTATCCACAAGTCAAAAATTCTCATTTTGTGTTTTTAATTTTTTTTAGTTTATCTAATTTCTATTTAAATATTTTCAATTTTTTTTGATATTTATAAGTTCAATTTTTTTTATCTTTAATAAAATTTGAATTAGAAATGTCTATTATTTTAATTAAAAATAGGAAAAAATTGAATATCTAAGTTTCAAAAAATTAAATTTTTCGATGGAAATTAAATAAATTCAAACAAATAAAAAATTAATATTAAACTGTTTTTTACCGACTTCCAGTCCAAAATTTAAAATTAAAAAAATGCACTCTAACAATAAGTATAATTAAAATTCTTTTATAACAAATGTGGATAAGTATAACGAAAATCCCGTTATAACGAATACATTCGCGATCAACTTCAATAAAAAGTACTCTAAATCGTTTCTAAATAGCAAATTAAATTTTTATCTATCGAATGCTAAGACTTAATATATTATACGAGGGTACTCAACAAGTTGATCCGGCTCCGCAAACATCTCAATAAAAACTTCGATAATACGAAAGCAAAAAAGTAATCCACTATGCAAGGCTTTTACTGCGAGACATTTGATTAGCTAAAAATAAATCTAAAACTCTATTTTTAAAAAATAACAACTCAAAAGACGCGCCACCGAAGAACACATATAAATGCTTTTAAAAAGAAAATCTCGACTTTATATCTTTATCTGAGTATTACAAAACGCAAGGCTTGTAAATAGAATAATTCCGAAAGTTTTTTTTTATCGCAATGAGTCGGTTGAAAATACGTTGTATATGTAAATTATACATTAGTCTGTACTTGCACAGTGGGTTACCATTTTGTAAAGCTTCTGAAATCGTTTAAATCTGCATGTAACTAATTTTAATTACGTAGGTGGTCTACGAGATACTGCCATTATGTAAATTACCAACTTTTTCTGCCTCTTAAAACAGCAAGACCGTGGCTTTGGGTTTTTTTAATATGTTTTTTAAATTAATTTTCAAATTGAAGACTAATTTGAAGCGCCCCAATCACGATTTAAATTAATAATCAAGTTAACCTTGCGTGTCCTAGGTGGGGTATAACTAACGTGAACAATTTTTTTTTTGTTAAAACGGGACGTTTGTGAATCGAGCTTAAAACCGAGTGTGCACATTCGAGCTCAAAGTGGCACATTTCCGATCTCGGGAAAATGAAGCGCGCCGCTTCGCGTCGCGCTTCATTTGCCTCCCTCGCTCGGAAATGTGCCACTTTTCGCTCGAATGCGCACATCCTTGCATTGATTGAATTTTACTACTTTATTCTTCGCTCTTTCAAATCATAAATTTAAATTTAGCTTAGTAAAAATCGATTTTATGTTCGAAAAACGTTTTTACCATAGCAATGAGTGGAAGGGAGCGAAAAGATACGCCAATCTTATTAGTGTGAGTGAGAGGGAACGATTGAATTTATTTAATCGATTTTTCGCCTAATTTATTGGACTAATTTATTGTGAACGGTGTTTAAAACCGAGTGTGCACATTCGAGCTCAAAGTGGCACATTCCGATCTCGGGAAAATGAAGCGCGCCGCTCCGCGTCGCGCTTCATTTGCTTCCCTCGCTCGGAAATGTGCCACTTTTCGCTCGAATGCGCACATCCTTGCATTTATTGAATTATTCTACTTTATTCTTCGCTCTTTCAAATCATAAATTTAAATTTAGCTGAGTAAAAATCGATTTTATGTTCGAAAAACGTTTTTACCATAGCAATGAGTGGAAGGGAGCAAAAAGATACGCCAATCTTATTAGTGCGAGTGAGAGGAAACGATTGAATTTATTTAATCGATTTTTCGCCTAATTTATTGGACTAATTTATTGTGAACGGTGTTTAAAACCGAGTGTGCACATTCGAGCTCAAAGTGGCACATTCCGATCTCGGGAAAATGAAGCGCGCCGCTCCGCGTCGCGCTTCATTTGCCTCCCTCGCTCGGAAATGTGCCACTTTTCGCTCGAATGCGCACATCCTCGTGTTTATTAAATTAGTATAATTTACCGTGCGCTCCTTCAAAACAAAAATTTTAATTTGATTTAGTAAATATCGATGTGACATTTAGTCACCTAGTATGCGGAAGGTTAATAGAATGCAAAACAGTTTGAAAACATCACTAAAATATAATTTATGACCCATGTTTTCTAGATGGGGACATAATAACTAATAAATAAATTGCCATTATAGGTGGGACGTGGGTCAATTGCGCGCCGCGACCAGAAAAATTTTCAGGTAGCCATAACACATGGGTCAATTGCGCCCAGCACCTTTTACGATAAAAGACAATTGTGCGCAATGTTTAATGATTGTGGTAACAATAAATACCACCTTTATCCTGAAAAAAGAAGAGATTCCAAATAAAGCGAACTTGTCTTCGTAGTTCCACCTGTAAATGTGAAAAAAATTTGGAAATTCTAGCTAACCAAGAAGAGATTAAATCCATCACCGCGCGAAACGGTCCTATTGCCCTTTGAGACAAGGGACCGTAAACTGAGGGTAAACAGAGCGCGGCGCGCAATTGACCAACGCCCTATAGGTGTATACCTAACGTGACCATTTTTCTTTCCTCTAAAAACGGGACGCTTAGTAATTTTTCGATTTGAGGTGACAGTCCCATTCAAAACGGGACCCATTATGTATACCTGTGCGCTATATTGTATTAAATAATGACGTGCTTAATAACATCTCTCCAATATATCAGTAAAGTCCTGCAAAACGAAAGCGATTCATCAATGAAAATTTATGGCGCAGGATCGTTGGTTACCGGTTGCTGTTAAAGACCTTTGACCATAATTTTTCATTAGGATTAAACGATACAGATTGCTATAATGAGTGTGCTCAATTATCCGTAGAGCTTGAATTTACCGCATGGAAGTAGGCGTATCTGGTATGAAACTTTACCCTACATCATTTAACAGTTATTACAAACTAATGTAGCAATATACATATACAAATTCTTATTTATTACCAATAATTTGATTCATTTCCGTTGGTCGGTATTAAATTTACAATTGCTTTGGGTTTTTAATAAGGTTCGTTTGCTATGGACAAAAAAACTTTCTTCGAGTTGGTCGTTTTTGATTCGGGTCTGATTATCTTCTTTGTAAAATCAATACAAATTGTAGTTAATTGGAATTTACAAGTTCTCATGCGAGATATAATTAATTCAGTATTTTTTTATCCTAAGAAAGTATGAGTGAAATAAAATTTAAATCCCACACAGATAATAAAGTTGAAAAATTATGCCAGCATAATTTTGTTAAATTGCCAAAACGAGATAGTGCCAAAAAATTATAAATCAATAGAGAGAAAAGCTTGTTTTCAAAACGCAAGTTTTTACATTTCCAACCAAGAATACGGTTAACGTTGCCTAAAACGTACCATCACTATTTTATTCGAAAAGCAAGAAATTATTTCGCAATATAAAGAAAGGCCAAACGTACGATATCGGCAAAAGCCAGGTATAAAGTCCGATAAAGGCGACTCGCAAAGTTCCCGAACGTTTAGTCATCTCCGTGACGTCATAAAAATTAGAACAAAGGCAATTCATTTTGGGCCTTGTTATGAATATTTTTCGAAACGCATTGCGCCCATTAAATTTTCTATTTTTTTTCGAGCACGGCGGTATAAAAATTTTTAGGGTACCATCCGTGCGGACTCGAAAAAAATTAATAAAGTTTGTTCAAAAAAAACTTACATTGTTAACATTCACGTGAGGGGTGCTTCCGAAGATTACAAACACTTCGTCAAATGTGTTCGGATCACTCACAAAGACCACCACTAATTAATATCGAAATTTTGAGGACCGATAGTTAAACTACAACGTCCGCTTCACGACTGAGGCGTGTGGGGGAACGGCTTGTGGAGTTTCTGATAAGAAAATCCAGTTATTGTTACTGCTTTATTTAAAATGCATTTTTCGGTAATTTTCCACCAAGGTTAAGGTTTGAAAATATTGGAAACCAATGGATATAAAAATTTCGAAAATTACCAAAACGTCCGTTTTGTAGCTGTACAACTATTTTCAATATTATTAAAAATATTATTAAAAAAGTACCAAAATTGGTGCGATTCAGGCGACATCATATTAATTAAGAAAAGTTATTTAAACCCCATATCTTAATTTATAAAAAAAGCACCCCCTCAAAATGTTATTTTTCAAACGAGCTTTCGATTGGTAATTTTTTTCAAATTTCAAAATTATAGTTCACCATAGAACTTCCGCACATTAGCAACTATTTTCAAGCGCTTTTTTTTCTTACAAAAATAGAACACTATTTCTTAAACCGCTTTGCATCGCTTATAGTAAAAATTACTACAGATATTTTTTAAAATAATATACGGAATAAATTCGCATTGTGCCAGTAATTCGAAAACATTTAATACATCTGTTTTGATAATTTCTTGAATATTTTTCAAACAATTTATCAAACTTTTCATCTACAAGCTTTCTGCTAATTAATGGACAAATTGCTTCAAAAAAGATCAGGCTTTCAGTTCAGGGGTGTACTTTGAGCTGCTTTCAAGAAACCAAACGATCGATTTAGATGTTTACTGTCAACACCTGACGAAATTGGAGGAACAATCAAAGATAAACGGCCATTATTGGCCAATCGTAAACACAATATGTTCTACTATGACAACGCTCGACCTCACACATCTTTGGTAACTCGTCAAAAATTATTGGAGCTCAGTTTGAGAACTGATCTACCATATGACCTTTCACCATCTTTAAATGGTAAAATTTTCATTAATTATGATTGGACCTGAAACCGCACTTTGTTCACTTTTTGCTGATGTGGACCAGAAGTAATGATGAGCAAAATTGGTTATGGTCTTGCAAACATTTTTTGTAGTAGAAATTTTCAATTTGCTTTACTAGATTTTAACACTAACTTTACTACTGTTTGAAAACAGGATTTTACAAGAATGTCCTCGAAGTAAAAGTTCTTTGTTCCTATGTCTGAATAACAAATGGTTGAAATATAAGGACAAACTAATTCTTTTTAATATTTTCATTTCTTTTAAGTTCCTTGTACAATTTCTTTTGCTAAAAGGTCAATTTATGCGTTGGAGGAAGGGTAAGTTCTCGAGTTTTCATAACTCTCACAACTATCGACACTATTTCCTTTAAAAGGCCTGACAAAATCGCATGTTTGACAGAAAATTTCAGTATTTAAGATAATTGTTATATCGGTAAAATATTTTCGGATTTGTTTATAAATAATATTAATTCCAAAATCTTTGCATATTGTATATTTTCTTATTGACTTTTACCTATAAATTAAAATATATTTCGGTAAGTGTAAGAATAGTGTCTTTTCTATTTAAACAAAAACAATTTTAAAATGGGTGAAGAAGTAGAAATAATTAAACTCTATAGATAAGATAACTTTTTGATAATTTTTAATTAATACCTATAAAAGATCTGAAAAATTCGCCAAAAAGTTGAATGTATTAGGCTAAATGGTTGACACCAAGACGGAATACGCAAGACCAAGACCCAATAATGAAGACCAAGACCGATACCAAGACTATTACAGTCTTGGTCTTGGTCTTGGTCTTGCTTTACTCCCACTAATAAAAATGATCAATTTTAATTTAATTTTGCACAAAACTCTGGTTTGTTGTAAATTTTCAGATAAGCCGAGTGTGCACATTTGAGCAAGAAGTGGCTATCCTCGTCAACATTGGTTTCTCAATTGTTTTGTTTACTTTCAACATTAATTGGACCAAGACCAAGACCGAATAAGCAAGACCAAGACCTATACCAAGACTATTACAGTCTTGGTCTTGGTTTTGTTTTACTCATCACTAATAAGAAATGATCAATTATAATTTAATTCCGCACAAAACTGTGATTTGTTGTAAATTTTTCATATAAGCCGAGTGTGCACATTCGAGCGAGAAGTGGCACATTTTCGATCTCGGAAATTGAGGCGCTCCGCTGCGCGTCGCGCCTCAATTACTTCCCTCGCTCGAAAAGGTGCCACTTCTCGCTCGAATGTGCCCATCCTCGTCAACATTGGTTTCTAAATTGTTTTGTTTACTTTCAACATTAATTGGACCAAGACCAAGACCAAGACCTATACCAAGACCATTACAGTCTTGGTCTTGATCTTGTTCTACTCCTCACTAATAAGAAATGATCAATTTTAATTTAATTTCGCACAAAACTGTGGTTTGTTGTAAATTTTTCATAAGCCGAGTGTGCACATTCGAGCGAGAAGTGGCACATTTTCGATCTCGGGAAATTGAGGCGCTCCGCTGCGCGTCGCGCCTCAATTACTTCCCTCGCTCAAAAAGGTGCCACTTCTCGCTCGAATGTGCCCATCCTCGTCTAGATTGGTTTCTAAATTTTTTGTTTACTTTCAACATTAATTAGACCAAGACCAAGACCGAATAAGCAAGACCAAGACCGATACCAAGACCATTACAGTCTTGGTCTTGATCTTGTTCTACTCCTCACTAACCAGAAGTTCTACGAACGTGCAATGAGGAAGTTACCAAAAAGATAGTTAAAGAGTACATTTGTAATTACCTAAAATCCATTCTTTGCATTGCAAACCACAAAAACCGAAATTACTTTCTTGCCCGACCGATACACCAAAAAGATAAAGAAAGCGCACAGTAAATCGAACACGAAACCGGTGGTTAAAAGGCCGGATCCCTTTAGCATTAGCTACAGTTGCGCCTTAATTACAAATAACGAAATATCTCGAAAACGCTGCGTGGGTCATACAATTACTATTCAAATAATGGGTTAAGCATTTTTTCCTCGCGTAATTGGTTGTTTTGCGGCGGGTCATATGTTAATTGAGGCGATTGGACGATGACCCGCTTCTTTCGCAGCTGTCGCCCCGACATTACACGCGCCGGCCACTTACGCCCACAGAAGACGAAGAAAGCGTCGACACAAAAAATTAATAGTATTTTTGTAATTTGAACGAACAAAGCTCGCGATCGCAATATTTCACCTGATGTCGAAGAAACAAAGCAATTTCCAAATTAACTCTTTCTATTCGATACGCAACAAGAGGAAAAACGAAACAAACAGAGGAATAAAGTATAAGACAATGTCAAACTTGAATTACGGTTCGGCTGGATTTCTACTCGAAAACGATCCCTTTAGCATTAGCTACAGTTGCGCCTTAATTACAAATAACGAAATATCTCGAAAACGCTGCGTGGGTCATACAATTACTATTCAAATAATGGGTTAAGCATTTTTTCCTCGCGTAATTGGTGTGTGCGGCGGAGTCATATGTTAATTGAGGCGATTGGACGATGACGCCGCTTCTTTCGCAGCTGTCGCCCCGCACAAACACGCGCCGGCCACTTACGCCCGAGAAGACGAAGAAAGCGTCGACACAAAAAAAATAATAGTTTTTTTTTGTAATTTGAACGAACAAAGCTCGCGATCGCAATATTTCACCGAGTCGAAGAAACAAAGCAATTTCCTAAATTAACTCTTTCTATTCGATACGCAACAAGAGGAAAAAAACGAAACAAACAGAGGAATAAAGTATAAGACAATGTCAAACTTGAATTACGGTTCGGCTGGATTTCTCTACTCGAAAACGAAACGCTCTATTCCGTAAAGTGCACCAATAATCGAATTACCCGGAGGCGGATAAACTAAACATTCGTTCTCGTGTCGCCGATCGCAAATATCCCTGTCTCCAACCACTATCAATAAGTGAACTTTCCATCTGGAAAATATTACTGCATATCTAAACTGTAATCGAATTTCAACTTCTTTCGAATTCGGGCCGCCGGAGAAATATTAAATTTTCGTACGCGGCTCTTCTTGTGTACGTAATTTTTAATATTTGCGCGCGACAAAAACGCTTTCGGAACGTCCCCCGACGAACAAAAACAGTTTTTATGGGGGGCCCCCGATTATGAGATATTTGCGTTATTGGCGCGTCTCGAATTGTTGTCTTTATTTTATGCGCTGGGAAAGCGATAGTGTCGACTTTAAGTTTATTTATTGCGAACCTTACACCGGTTTTTCCTTATAAATAAAAGTTGAGAAGTTATTTTCGTTTGAAAAATGTTATTATTGATTAATACGTGCGAGAGAACGTGAAAGGAATGTCGTTAATTGTTTTAACATTTGCAAGTATTTTATCATTGCGTTGCCGTGCTTTTTTGCTTCTTGTTTTGTTACGTTGAAAAATGCACGAGTCGGGACAATGCGATGGAAAAAATTAAACTGACTAATGAAATGCGTTTGCGTAATAAAATTTAATTCCTTTCCTATTTAAGGAATTTGAAAATATTACAACCGCAAATGATTTTGGTAAATAAAAGATCGAAGTCTTATGGAGAAAAATAAACAGTACGTGATTTAAAATGTGGATGTGGTTTTTAGTTATGAATGTTAATTTTGATTCTTTCCTTTTTCAATAATTCATAATTAGCATATGAACTTCAAATTAATTTATTATGTAATTAGCGTATCAAAAAGTGTTTATAAATTAATGTTATTATTGAATGAAATATATGTTGTAGGGGAACCTGTTGTAGATCGAAAAGTGGCACCTTTCGATCTGGAGAAGAGCACTTTCAAAATCAAAAAACTAATTATACTGTAATAAAATTTTTAATTAAATGTTTTCAGACAACAAATTAATGATTGTGAAAGGTGCTTAAAACCGAGTGCGCACATTCGAGCTCAAAGTGGCACATTTCCGATCTCGGGAAAATGAAGCGCGCCGCTCCGCGTCGCGCTTCATTTGCTTCCCTCGCTCAGAAATGTGCCACTTTTCGCTCGAACGTGCTCATCCTCGTTTTACTGGATTTGACTATATTAATCTCTTCACTTTCAAATTAAAAAATTAATAATAATTTAATAAATTCAAACAGTTATAGTGGCTTTCGCAAATAAATTTGTTTAACCTTTCCCGGTCTAAGTGGGATACATTTGTGTCCCAGGTACAAAGTTTTTGATAGTGCTATGTTAATATTGCGTTTTTAGTGATAGCAATTTTTTTTATTGTTACTTATTATTGTTAATGATTAATGCTAGCAATAGTTTTCATTTTTTTGCATTTAAAGCTTCAATAAAACTAATTAACTAGTTTATGGCGCGCATTTGTATTCCAATTTATCACGAGATGACGCAAAATTTTGATTTACTTGAATAATCGAACATGTTTTAACATGTTTGTACTAAAAACAAGGACTTGTACTGTTTATAATATTAAAGAATAAGTTAAGGGGGTATTCTAGTCTAGAAGCATGAATTTCGGCCGTTTTTTCAAGCGCTGTATAAATAAAACAAAGAATATTTTTACTATCCATTTTTCTACCATTTGTTTATTGATACTTTAAGAATTCATAAAAAAATAAACAAAAAAAAATTCAAAATTTAAGAAGTTATGAGCCGGCAAAGTGGAAGGTCCAAAAAAAAAGAGTGTCCTGGCGTACAAGATTTTAACCCTTCTGGACGTCTGAATTCAAAAAATCAAATGGATTCTTAATCAGTAAAGATGTCGCTATGGCCTTAACCATGGACAAGTCTAAAAAAAATTATTTCACAAAATGGCGGCCGTTTGAAAAATAAAAATTTATTTTGTACGTTTTCTTTTACAATTCCGAATTTTTAAAAAATAGTAGGATTCAAGATATCGACTTTTCGGTGGCTCACGCCATAGAGGAATGTATAAAGAATGTACACACTAAATTTCAAATAAATCGGCGAAGTAGAACTTGAGATATCGTGTACGCCAACCAGAAAAAAGTAGTTTCGAGAAAAACGCGTTTTGGAAATTTTACTCATAGAATGATACGCTATACTAACATATTTATAATAGCTATAAATTTTTAAAAATCCTTTTAAGAGTCTATTCTGGAATGTCTAAACATCGGAAATATAAAAAAAAAATTTCGATTTTTTTAAATTTCTAGACTAGAATACCACCTTAAAACTTTTCAAAACAAGTGAGCTTAATTTAACGAAAACATTTTTTTTTATTTAAAATTTTTATATACCTATATAGAAAGAAAAATTATATAAAAGTATCATAATGTTACATATTAACATTATGAATATTGCAGACAAACTCAAAACAATAAAAAGTCGTGGGATACATTTGTGTCCCACTCCAGCTTTAACGTAACTTTTTTAACTTAGACCTGGAAAGGTTAAATGCACTTGAATAGGAAATTTATTTTCAAGTGGAAATGCGGCCCTGTAATTTTTAATTAAACATTTTCAGAAAACAAATTAATGATTGTGAAACGTGCTTAAAACCGAGTGCGCACATTCGAGCAAAGTGGCACATTTCCGATCTCGGGAAAATGAAGCGCGCCGCTCCGCGTCGCGCTTCATTTGCTTCCTCGCTCGGAAATGTGCCACTTTTGCTCGAACGTGCACATCCTCGTATTTCTCGGATTTGTCTACAATGTACTGTTTCCCCGACCTTTTTTTACCGTGGCCCACATAAGTCTTTCTAAAATTGTAATGACCCCTGCCCCCTACATATGTAACCCATCGTTAGCTAAGAGTGTTAACCTACTTTCTGAAGAAAACTAAACTTTATAGGAGACCGAATAATTTTATTAAAATTAATTTGAATAAAAAAGTAGCCTAGGGAAAATGTTGTACCTTGGTCCCTTTGTACCTAAAGCAACTTTATTTTTTTTAATATTTGCGAGCTTTGGTGACCCATAATTTTGGACATTTCAAATGACATATTGACAGACATTAACGTAAAGTTAGCAGCAGCTGGCCAATGCACTATGTTAATGTACGAGATCAATTGAAATTTTTAATCGAAAAAAAGTAAGTGTTTTTATATTCTTTTTACTTAAATATCTTATTGATTTTTATTACCTAATAACAAATGACTCATCGTAATAGAAAGATTATTTATTAATGTTTGCATAGTAGTGGTCTGATTTTGGCACAGCATAATCTTTAATTTTATTTTTAAGTTTAAACATTAAGGGTCGGTGTGTTGTACCTCGGTCACCGTCAATAAATAAATGGCCCTAAGATCAACGTGCAATAACTAAAAATTTAGATATAGGTACCTTTGTTATAAAATCGTATTTTTTTTTATTTTGCTTCAGATAATATGCCTCGCAAGTCTAACAAAAATTTATATTTTTGTAAAGTTAACCATTAAGTATGTGGAATTTTAGTATACAAAAAAGTTTTGTTAATTTTTGAAAAAAATTAGTGTCATCTCAAAGAGGAACATTAGTAGTTCTAATAATTCAAAAATAAATATATAGTTTTCATAGAACAATGAGTTTTATTTTGCTTAATGTGAATAGAGCCAAGGTACATCAGCTCTGTTGTACCTAGGCCATAGATTCACTAATTTTTAAATCTTATAGCAATTTGAGTAAACGGTTACCAATGCTTTCAAATATTTTATAATGAATGGCTTATTAGTGCCCCACTACGATGCAATTTATTTTATCAAAAAATCTGTTAAATATACAATTGAAATAAAAATTATAAGTAAAAAAAGGGCCAAGGTACAACAATTATCCACTATTTATTCTATAATTTTAATTGAAATTTTGAAATTAAGTTTTCACTTATACCGAAACGAGTATTTAACAGTTTGATGCTTCCTCGACTCTTTGCACTTCTTGTACTACCCCTAATTAAAAACATTATTCAATTAATTTTTTGTCCATTCTAATGCATAAATAAATATGTGATTTGCTTAAACCTGTTCATTATTGGTTATTAAAATATATTTCTTATCATGTAACTGTCATAAAGTACAATTTTGTGGATTTTGTATCATTTTATTTTCGGGGTATGACAAACCCCACCTAGTATGGCATGTGACATTTAGTCACCTAGAATGCGGAAAATTAAAGTAGTGTGTGCTTTATTTATAAGCAAAAATAATTTTAAATCGCTTGTTGCATTTCATTGCCAGCTAAGAATGAAAGCTGTAAAGGTATTTTCAGTATGCTTATGATCCAAAATGCGTGAATTTTTTCAATCAAAGAAACCAAGAACACCAAAATGCATTCGAGAACATTTACTGGCCTTTTTTCGAAATTGATTGCGGCAAAACTAAGCTGCGCGCTTTTAATATGCGATTTAAATAATGAATTTATGCACCTCATTGCGAATCGTGTTTACTGTCCGGAAGTCGGTTTTCCGCCGCCCTTAAACAGTGCAATTCGTAGAGGAAATTTCTCGTATAACATTTACAAACGTTGGCCAACCCCATTTTGGTTCTGTTACGGACAACATAATCCATCTTGCCATTCATGTTAACAGTTTTTCACGTTGGATTAGCGTTCACAAAGTTTTCCCAGTCAGTAAACGTAATTTCATTTAAAATTCCATTCGAATTTATTTTTGTTTGGTTATGTTTTTTTTTTACTTTTATCGAAAAATCAAACGACTTTAATTACAGTCTGCTTTATACATATGAAAAATACAAATTTTAATATTATTTAAAGTTAACAGGAATTGGACAACAAACAAACAACTTTTGTTGAATATGCAACGTTTCGTTTTTTATTGAAATTTTAATTTAATTTGTCATTAAATTTATATAAGTTCGCAAACGTGGTAGTAATCGATTTAACGATTTAAAAAAATGTTAGATCCGAGATAAAACAAATTAAGCCGATGCAATTATATACAGTGCGGTGCATAAATAAAGCCAACTCATAAATAACAAGCAAGAAACGGGCATATTTGCTATGCCAAAATTGAGAAATAAAATCCATCATAAAAGAATAAAAACTTGCGACTTTTCTAAACCCCTAAACGCGTGCTGGAGAAACCGGAATATTTTAATCAAATATAAATTATTTCGCCATTAAGCGTTGCCTGTTTCACTACCACTTTAAATCAAATTCTTTATAACGCCACATTCAACCGAGTTTCCTTCTTATGCAAGCAATTACATGCTTATATTCGCTTTTGATTGCCTTGAGGTTTAGATTTGGACGGCATTTATATCAACTTTTTCATATTTCACAAAATGACACGCCGAATTTAAATCGCGTTCTCCTGCCCTTTTTTTTTCCGGATAGAAATGACTCGATCGATCTGCAAGAATGCATTTATTATTTGAATTGTGTTTCGGCGTGGTGTTGAAATATTGTTAATTGCCTCGGACAGGATATGCAGCCACTTGAAAAGGCATTCGGTACGATCTTCACGTATCTTCTTCGAATCGTTTTCGAGAAGACATTAAAAGTAAACACTGAAAGGAGTTAAGCGAATGCTAATTTATGCCCGTTTTTAACTTAACATTATTCTTAAGTAATTTAGCGTCTATCAAAAATTCTCTTGGTTGTCACTTAGGTTGACGTACAAATGAAACCGAATTGTCGGTGGAGTAATACAGAAATATTAATTACCACCATATAATTAGCTTCTATTAAGGCATTCTCCATTATGAGATAGTTAATGGAAGATAAGGGGAATTTCATAAAAGCGGATACAATCAGTACTATTAACACCTATGCAATTATTCCGGTTTTATGATTTATCTTTGAGCATTTTTTATTTTAGATTCTCGCGTTGCTTTATAATTAAGATTATCAGGGGATTATGTTATTTTTTTTTAAATTAAAATATCACACATTTTTATTAAATAATTTCGGACTTTTATGTATAACAAAAAACATATACCATAGCAACGGCAATTAATTTAGACATTTGGACTTTTGGACATTTAGACACCTGGACTTTTACGGGCTTATAACCGGAGCTCCAACAAAACGTTTTCTCAATAAATTTGTTCATTGATACCGTTGGTCCGTTGGTTCAAAATTTAATTTTGTGTATTCTCAAGTTTTTTGATATTTACAAATCTCATATTTAATCCATTACGTAGGGGAACCTGTTGTACATTGGCCCTTTTCTCACTTGTAATTTTCTTTAAATTGTATATGTATGTAACAATTTGTTGATAAAATGAATTGCATCGTAGTGGGGCACTAATAAGGTATTCATCATAAAATATTTGAAAGCATTACCAACCGTTTACTCAAATTGCTATAAGATTTCAAAATTAGTGGATCTATGGCCTAGGTACAACAGAGGTGATGTACCTTGGCTCTATTCACATTAAGCAAAAAACATTGTTCTATGAAAACTATATATCTTTTATTTATGATTTAGAATGAACAAAAAATTAATTGAATAATTTTAATCGTTCCCTTTCACTTGCATTGACAAGATTATCGTATCTTCTCGCTCCGTTCCACTCATTGCTAGGGTAAATACGTTTTTCGGTATATAAAATCGATATTTTCTACATTAAATTAAAATTTTTGATTTGAAGGAGCGCACGGTAAATTATACTAATGTAATTAACACGAGGATGTGCGCATTTGAGCGAAAAGTGGCACATTTCCGAGCGAGGGAGGCAAATGAAGCGCGACGCGGAGCGGCGCGCTTCATTTTCCCGAGATCGGAATGTGCCACTTTGAGCTCAAATGTGCACACTCGGTCTTAAGCTCGACTACCAAACGTCCTGTTTTAACAAAAAAAAATTGGTCACGTTAGTTATACCCCACCTCGTAAGGGAATAATTTTTTCAACCCCGATTTTCTCAAAATTTTTAAATAGCACACCCACGTTCGTTCAGTCTATCCGAAGTCAAAAAGTCTGAAGATTACAAATTTACAAAGTTTTTCAACATTAGTTCACAAATACTCGAGCCACGATATTTTTAATGACGAATTTTGCGTGGTAAAAATATACCAAAAAGTTCAACCTTTAATTACCCAAAAAATTAACATTGCGCCCTATGCTGACTTTGCATGTATTCTATGGTAGCTAGTATTAGAATTTCAAATCTTAATCGTTATTCATGATTTACCAAAAATAACGGAGCTATGGCTTTATTTTTGAGTCAAAGTGTGAATTTTGGGAAATATTTAGTTTCTTCGAAATTTTTTGGGCTTGAAAGGGTAACAAATAAGCCTGCTGCTATTTTTTTAATGTTTAACGAGGTCGTTCTAAGCTGATGTAACGCAAAAGAACAAAAATATGTCTTTGTGAATGTTATCATCCACACGGATATTTAAATAAACAAATTTGATCCAACTTTTGTAAATAAACAATGTACCTTGGCTCTATTCACATTAAGCAAAATAAAACCCATTGTTCTATGAAAACTGTATATCTTTTATTTATGCATTAGAATAAACAAAAAATTAATTGAATAATTTTAATCGTTCCCTTTCACTTGCATTGACAAGATTATCGTATCTTTTCGCTCCGTTCCACTCATTGCTACAGTAAATACGTTTTTCGGTATATAAATTCGATATTTTCTACATAAAATTAAAATTTTTGATTTGAAGAAGCGCACGGTAAATTATACTAATGTAATTAACACGAGGATGTGCGCATTTGAGCGAAAAGTGGCACATTTCCGAGCGAGGGAGGCAAATGAAGCGCGACGCGGAGCGGCGCGCTTCATTTTCCCGAGATCGGAATGTGCCACTTTGAGCTCAAATGTGCACACTCGGTCTTAAGCTCGACTACCAAACGTCCTGTTTTAACAAAAAAAAATTGGTCACGTTAGTTATACCCCACCTCGTAAGGGAATAATTTTTTCAACCCCAATTTTCTCAAAATTTTTAAATAGCACACCCACGTTCGTTCAGTCTGTCCAAAGTCAAAAAGTCTGAAGATTACAAATTTACAAAGTTTTTCAACATTAGTTCACAAATACTCGAGCCACGATTTTTTTAATGACCAATTTTGCGTCGTAAAAATATACCAAAAAGTTCAACCTTTAATTACCCAAAAAATTAACATTGCGCCCTATGCTGATTTTGCCCGTATCCTATGGTATCCAGTCTTAGAATTTCAAATCTTAATCGTTATTAACGATTGGATCAAAAATAACGGAGCTATGACTTTATTTTTGAGTCAAAGTGTAAATTTTGGGAAAGTTTTAGTTTCTTCGAAATTTTTTGGGCTTGAAAGAATAACAAATAATCTTGCTGCTATTTTTTTAATGTTTAACGAGGTCGTTCTAAGCTGATGTAACGCAAAAGAACAAAAATATGTCTTTGTAAATGTTATCATTCACATGGATATTTAAATAAACAAATTTGATCCGACTTTTATAAATAAACAAGACGCAATTAATCTTATTTAATAAATTGTGTAAATACATTTCGATGACATAATCTTAAATAAAGGCTTGCATTGTGCGCGACAGATTTTTCTTGGTTAGGTCCCACATTTTGAGCGCTCAGTGCTATTTCCAAAACTAAGATTATAATAAATAATATTGCTCCAATGACATCGATGTCAGATAGAAGCAAAATTTTCTATGGTCTAATGTAATTTAATACGTACGCACCTGAACGCTTAGCTTAAGGCTGACTTATTCATTCTTTCGAAATGTACTTGAATTTAAATTGGATTAATATCTCGACTACTTTATAATTAGAATCTCAATAGGAAAACTAGGCAATATGTAGGTACATAAATAAAGCGTACTCGACAATCTATAATTTATATCTATTTATCGTGTACTTAGCAGCTTCCAAGATTTATAACCCACGGTGTTATAATACCAGGTTACTCTTTTAACCTCAACATTTTTTTACGAATCCAAAGCGAGTTAAAATTGCAAAATAACAGTTCATCGGGCATGGAATGTATAATATTTATAGAAATGATGAGAAGATTGCATGTTCCCTTTTTTGCTCATAAAAGAATAAGCAGCTTGCGTTTATTGAAGGATTATTGTCTACGTAGCCTTTAGTTAGGTAAAATTACGGCCCTAATGTAAGGAGATCAAATAAAAATCTCAATTATTAACAGCAATATTACTTTGGATTTAAAAGTTTTGAATTTTCGAAATAATGCTAATTTGGAACTTTTTAAAGACGACGTAGTCAATTTTTCTGCCTGGAAAATTTTAATCGAAATAAAAAAATTCCAAAAATGTATTGATTTATTGAGTTTCAAATTTATCATTGCTCTTAATACAGAAATCTGTAAAATTTTTGCGGACAAGCTACTCAAATTTCTCTTGGTCGGAATATTTCAATTTAAAATATTACCCCTATGTAAAAAACTCTGAGAAATACAAATTTTAAAATTCTATAAAGATATCTCTTTAATTTTTACAGTTTAAAAGTTTCAAAATACGGTAAAACCTTTTATAGACGGACGCCGCTGGTCATGAAATTTTTGTCCGTGTAAAAGAGGTGTTTCTCCAGAAAAAAAAGAACTAAAATGTATATAAAGGGTAGGGACTTATCTCCGTCGAAAGAAGATGTCCTTGCACGAAAGGTGTCCGTATAGGGAGGGTTTACTGTACTCGTAACTTAGCAAATTTTTAGAAAAACGTGGTTAAATTGATAACATGTTATTTAATAAGCAATTAACATTTTTGTACGTTAAAGACGCGCAGAACCCATTTCTGAGCAATTTGTTGCAATATTTTCAGCAATAAAAAAAATATAGGCACATGGCTTAAAGTACGCCCCTATTTTTTAAATATTTCTCACATAGGTTCAATTTTGTGTGCTGCTGGCGGATAAATCTCACAATATAAAGTTTTAAAATGTGAGATATGGGTTAATAAAAATTAAAATATTCTTTGACATATTTTAATAATTTTTTCTCGAAGTTTTTGGCGAATCCTCCGCGCATATAGTTCAAAATTAATTTTATATTTACATCTATTGAAAGTCTAGTTATTACTCTTCAAAAATTCCTTATAGAAGAAAAATGTAATTTATTGGGTTGCTTAACAATTAGCTATACAAATTCGGGGAGTTATCACATGTAATTCTTGTAGTTGGCGCACGTGTGACTACGAGATGAATCGTCTTCACTTTGCAAATTCGTTATTAGATATTTTTAGAATCCTCCTGACAATTTATAAACGTTTCGAAATTAATTTCTTGCAATGGAAGCAAATACCGACCACCTGGTTCTAGCGTTTTTTAAACGAAAAGTAGTAAATCCCGCTCGGGCGTTGAACATCATATATTATTATAACTAATAATATATAAGATATGCCCATATATTTCCCAGTTCCATTTGCAGAGTAAATCATTTTATAATACGGGACTCTGGCGCTGAGCGATAAAGGCGTCGAGCGCTTCTGAACATGCAGAATTTACTGGATACGTTACCGAGTTATGGGAAGATATGCATTTTGAGTTTTATAAGCCCTTAAAGGTATGCCGATATAAGTTGGAACGATGATATATACGAGGTTTGCGTCGTTATAGCGAATTTCTCCGCCAGATAGGATCTATGCCTTCTGATAACTATAACTCAAAATGTTCCCCCTAGACTTTTAGATCAGAAAATGCTATAGTTGCTGCTATTAGTTTTTGATAACTTTGTTTAGCTGGCAATTTCATGTCGTTAATTTAATTTGCTGAAAGTTCGAATTACTGTAGATCGTAGATCGAAAAGTGGCACCTTTCGATCTGGAAAAGAGCACTTTCAAAATCAAAAAATTAATTAATCTCTAATAAGATTTTTAATTAAACATTTTCGGACAACAAATTAATGATTGTGAAACGTGCTTAAAACCGGTGCGCACATTCGAGCTCAAAGTGGCACATTTCCGATCTCGGAAAATAAAGCGCGCCGCTCCGCGTCGCGCTTCATTTGCTTCCCTCGCTCGGAAATGTGCCACTTTTCGCTCGAACGTGCTCATCCTCGTTTTACTGGATTTGACTATATTAATCTCTTCACTTTCAAATTAAAAAATTAATAATAATTTAATAAATTCAAACAATTATAGTGGCTTTTGTAAATAAATTTGTTTAAGTGCACCTGAACAGGAAATTTATTTCCAAGTAGAAATACGGCCCTGTAATTTTTAATTAAACATTTTCAGACAACAAATTAATGATTGTGAAACGTGCTTAAAACCGAGTGCGCACATTCGAGCTCAAAGTGGCACATTTCCGATCTCGGAAAATGAAGCGCGCCGCTCCGCGTTGCGCTTCATTTGCTTCCCTCGCTCGGAAATGTGCCACTTTTCGCTCGAACGTGCTCATCCTCATATTCCTCACATTTGTCTACAATGTACCGTTTTCCCGACCTTTTTTACCGTGGTCCACATAAGTCTGTCTAAAATTGTAATGACCCCCGCCCTCTACATATGTAATACATTGTTAGCTAAGTGTGTTAACCTGCTTTGTGCATAAAACTAAACTTTACAGGAGACAATAAATACCAAATAATTTTATTAAAATTAATTTAAATAAAAAAGTAGCATAGGGGAAAATGCTGTACCTCAGTCCCTTTGTACCTAGGGCAACTTTATTTGTTTTAATATTTTCAGGCTTTCGTGACCCATATTTTTCGATATTTTAAATGCCACATTGACAGACATTAACGTAAAGTTAGCAGTAGGTGGCCAATGTACTTTGTTAATGTATGAGATCAATTGAAATTTTTAATCGAAAAAAGTCAGTCTTTTTATATTCTTTTTACTTAAATATCCTATTGATTTTTATTACCTTATAACAAATGACTCATCGTAATAGAAATATTATTTATTAATGTTTGTATAGTAGTGGTCCGATTTTGGCACATCATAATCTTTAATTTTATTTTTGAGTTTAAACATCAAGGGTCGGTGTGTTGTACCTCGGTCACCGTCAATAAATTGTACTTTGGCCCTAAGAGCAACGTGCAATAAATAAAAATTTAGATATAGGTACCTTTGTTATAAATTCTTATTTTTTTTTATTTTGCTTCAGATAATATGCCTCGCAAGTCTAACGAAAAATTTAAATTTTTGCAAAGTTAACCATTAAGTATGTGAAATTTTAGTATCTATACGAGAAAAGTTTTGTTAATTTTTGAAACAATTTTAGTGTCATCTCAAAGAAGAACATAAGTAGTTCTTATAATCCAAAAATAAATATATAGTTTTCATAGAACAATGGGTATTATTTTGCTTATTGTAAATAGAGCCAAGGTACATCATCTCTCTTGTACCTAGGCTATAGATCCACTAATATTTAAATCTTATAGCAATTTGAGTAAAGGGTTGGTAATGCTTTCAAATATTTTATGATGAATACCTTATTAGTGCCCCACTACGATGCAATTCATTTTTTCAACAAATTGTTACATATACAATTTAAAAAAATTACAAAAGAAAAAAGGGCCAACGTACAACAGGTTCCCCTGTATTTTATTTTTATAAAAAAAATATTTATAACATTTAAGAAGGTAGAGCTTAACATAAGCAAAAACATACTCTCTATGAATAATTAAAGGTAAATAAAAACATCATTTTTGAGTAACTTCAGAGTTAACAGATTAATACTCTTAATCAACGATATACATATTATATTAAATTAAAAAGTTGAGTAATACCCGAAGTAAAGCCCAATTTAGAAAGAAACTACTAGCAAATTATTTTTAAAAAAAGCATTAAACAAATTTTCCAAACATAATAGACAACTAAAATTCAACTACGTTTTTGAATTGCCCCAGTCCCCCTGAATAAACGATTTGTCCCCGTGTGGGACGCGGGACCCATGTTGAGAAACACTGTTTTACTGCAAATTTTCATTTAAAAAATTAAATCTAAACAATCATATCTTCTAAAAAACATTTTTTTTAATTCAAATTTAAATTAGGTTTTTTTTGATAAAGTTATTAAAAAAGAACATATTAAAAAATAAGTCATACGACCTTCGTTAATCTAAAATTACTTACGTTTTAGTAATTAAAAGACATTTTGTTTCTATTTTTTTTTCTCGTTAAAATAAAACTTTTGAACTAAAAAAACGAATCCATACAATCGGGGTTTGACTGTACTAACAAAATTCTTTCATGCCTCCCTTAAAATCGAAATTATACCCAAATTATCGTTTGAACTCCTTCAGAGATTATAGCCCATTACAGAGCTCGTGTGTAATGGAAGATTTGAAGGTACGTATTGACTTTAACACCTTTGGTGAGCTGCTAAAGTGCCTAATTTTTTATCGGTAATATCCGAATGCGGTTAGTAAGCGGTCGAAGACTACGCTATTATAGTGTCGGACGAGGGTCATCAACCTAGTGTACCATTCTGTACGAACCAAGTCGGACCATAGCCAACCGTGGAGGAACAATAAACATATTACTTATGACCGATATGTAATTTGCAAGGAAGGTGTGCACGTGGTCGTGACTTGAGACGCAGGTCGGTGGCTCACGCGTGACTTCCGCCGGCGACGTGGTTACTATCTGCCGTTTGCACCGTGATGGTTCATTGGCAACACCAACACGTTCTTTACTAGGAACCGCAAGCTAAATTACCAATGTTTTATAGGATGGAAAAAATTATTTACAACTACCGTCCAACATATTCAATGAACTTGGAAAATTAAATCAAATTATAGCGGTCTTTTGATTGCTTAATTCACAAAAAAATTCCCTTTTTGCAAGTGTCTATTGATGTTAGGCGATGCCTCTTACTATAGAATTACATGTGATAATTTGGTCGAAGTAAATAAATTATTGTGAATTATGCTTAAAACCGAGTGTGCACATTCGAGCTCAAAGTGGCACATTCCGATCTCGGGAAAATGAAGCGCGCCGCTCCGCGTCGCGCTTCATTTGCCTCCCTCGCTCGGAAATGTGCCACTTTTCGCTCGAATGCGCACATCTTTGTTTTACTCTATTTGACTATATTAATCTCTTCACTTTCAAATTAAAAAATTAATAATTTTTTCTTCCGTCATCAAAAATGTGTACGTTGAATGGGGGTGTCCTTCTAAGAGAGGTGTCCGTAAATAGAGGTTTTACTGTAATTACTTTATATTTAATCTTGTATGCGATCGAATAAAATGAATCTTTCTTTATTTATATGAGATGGGTCAAGTTTTTGAAAAAGAAAATGAAGAAAAATCGAATTTGAGTTTCTGCGATTACAAAGTCAATTATTGAGATCATCATACGTACCTAATAACTTGATTTTTTAAATATTTATTTATTATATAGAATTTATTTTAGAAAATCCTATTAAATTTTAAAAAAGAGTGCAGAATTAAGTAATTTTTATTCTGACAAAAACCACATTTAATTATCTGGGTTCGAATTAGAATTTTTTTAAAATTAAAATATCCAAGATTTTAAGTTATGAATTGTATAGCTCAAGAACGTGTTGTATAATTTAAATAGAATCTTTACCAATTAAAGAAAACATGAAAATTGATTTTTTTTTAATTAAAATATGTGTGTGCAGAAATTTTAATAATGGAGATCTTCGTTGTGCTCATAAAATACATCTATCTACCGATCTACAATTTTGGTTATTATACAATTTACAAAAATTAAAATGTTTAAAATTTTATAAATAAAAATATTTGACAAGCACCAATATATTTTTAGATGAATTACGTACGAATTTCTCACAGTCGGTCAGACCAATAAGTACTGGAACTTAACCTACTTATAAATGACCCTAAACTGAACAAATTGTTACCCCATGACAAGTGGCCTTATGTGTAATATTTTTGAGTTATGGTATCGTAAACTTTAATTTTTAAAATGTGTAATGTAATAAATACCTATTATTTCGAATTGTTTGGTAATTTTTATTCAAATCTGTTAAATAGCAATACTATTAACATCCTATAGGGCCATTTAGTAAAATACGTCAGCAAAAATTTTGTTTTTTAGACCCCACTCCTCCATATCACGATGGGTCTCATTTATTTAGTTTTAGGACATATGTGCACACAAACATTATTGTTTGGATGGTGACAGGTGGCACCCGGTTAAGTCTTAGTACCTATTCGTCCGACACCCTGTATATTTGTACTTTAACAAATGAATTCATATTTTTGGAACAAATTACGTAAATCACTACATGTAAGTACATTTTGCTTTGTTTTCGTTTTACACGATTTCCCTATAAACCGATTTTCCATGTAAATCGGTGTATATGTAAATAAAAACACGTACCAAAGGTCGTTAGTGTAATAGCAATAAGTGGTGTTTCCTAATAAGTTTTTTTTTCGTCAAATCCAATTCGCCTGAGCACTAGTTGTAAGGAAAAAAATGTTTCAAACACGACAAATAAGAACTAGAACAGTTTTGCTTCAAACTTACTTAATAAAAGTATTATAAAGCACTCAATCAAAAAAAAAATATTTTCTTATGAAATAAATTGTACAAAGGCGTCAGTTGAAAAAAAGCAACTAACACCTAATTTAAAAATAATTATGTCTTTCTGTTGAACTCTATCTACGATATTAAATAATTGTCATTATAATTGAATTTTTATAATATCTAAAAAATCAGATGATTTATAACATTTAGAAGTAACAAATGGATTATTGTTGCAAAAAAAATCCGTACATATCTTTACGATTCCCGATCGTCGTTGGCGCAAAACAAGTTCAAAATCGTCTCGTAGAGAGAAAAAAAATACGGTTCAAGTCAAAAAAAGAATAACTTTTCTAATACTATCGATTGGCCGGCGTATGTAAATATAATTTATTTAAATTGTCAAGCACCTGGACATACGAACAATCAACACAAATACGGGTGCTACCCAATAGTGTGGGCTGCTAAAGCCAACATTGGGTAAATTGCTTGGAGGTACACAACACAATTCCTGAATATTTCAACTAATAACGCCTCGCCTGTCGCACTAACAATTGTCAAGTGGGTTTTAGGAATTTCTATGAAATATGCATGAATAGCACAATATATCAACATTAGGTAATAACACATTCTGCTGCTTGTGCAAATATAGTGGCAACGAAAAAAAAAATGAAAAAAACCTTTCCCACTGCGCGTTATAAAATAGATAAGGAGCAATTAAGGGTCCTTTGTTGCTTGATTTGTGTATACAACGTCGTTTAATATTTATAACGCTTTGTGGGACCATTTAAGTGTGGCGGAATTTATGTTTTTCAGTTCCACGAAATAGCAAAATGAAAAAATATTGATAAAAACGCTCACCGTTTTGTCGGCGGTCGAGGTCCTTAACGCCACTTCTGTTATCCCCATTGTTAGAGGTGCTGAAAAAAAAATCAATGTTAGAGCAATAGGTATAAATATTTAATTATAAAATAAAATACAGTCGAAGTCGAAGAAAACCAAAAATAATTTGAGTTATCAAAATTTCGAGTTATATCAAAAAAAGTCGAGTTAACCTTCCGTGTACTAGGTGGGGTATAAACTAACGTGAACATTTTTTTGTTAAAACGGGACGTTTGGTAATCGAGCTTAAAACCGAGTGTGCACATTCGAGCTCAAAGTGGCACATTCCGATCTCGGGAAAATGAAGCGCGCCGCTCCGCGTCGCGCTTCATTTGCCTCCCTCGCTCGGAAATGTGCCACTTTTCGCTCGAATGCGCACATCCTCTAATTTACTGATTTGCCTTAATTAATCTTTTCACTTCCAAATCAAAAAATTAAATTTAGTTCAGTAAATATGGATTGTATGTTCAAAAAATGTATTTACCATAGCAATAAGTGGAAGTGAGCGAAAAGATACGATAATTTCGTAGGTGCGAGTGAGAGAAAACAAATAAATTATTTTTTTGTCTAATTTATTGGCTTAAATTTTGTGAATCATGCTTAAAACCGAGTGCGCGCATTCGAGCTCAAAGTGGCACATTCCGATCTCGGGAAAATGAAGCGCGCCGCTCCGCGTCGCGCTTCATTTGCCTCCCTCGCTCGGAAATGTGCCACTTTTCGCTCGAATGCGCACATCCTCGTATTTTTTACCGTTGTCTAATTTTTCCTACGCATCTTCAAATTAAACATTTTAATTTAATTTACCAAATATCAATTTTAAACTCGAAAAACGTATTTATCATAGCAATGAGTGGAAGAGAGCGAAAAGATACGACAATCTTGTCGGTGCAAGTGAGAGGAACCGATTAAAATTCTTTAACTATTTTGTCGTATAATTTATGGGTCTAAATTGTTGTGAATCATGCTTAAAACCGAGTGCGCACATCCTCGTATTTTTTACCGTTGTCTAATTTTTCCTACACATCTTCAAATTAATCATTTTAATTTAATTTACCAAATATCAATGTTAAACTCGAAAAACGTATTTACCATAGCAAAAGGTGAAAAAAAGCAACGTGCACATCTTTGCATTTATTGGATTTGCCTATATTAATCTTCTATTGTTAAATTCAAAAAATTCAAAGTTGAATTTTAGATTTATTTTGTTTAGTTATCATGGTTCTCTTCTGATTTTTTCGAATTTTTTTAGAATTGCATCGAGCCTTATTTAAATATTTTTATGTGTATTTTTAACAATTAGATATGCGTACATTCGAACAAACGGTGACACATTTGTACCTTTTGAAAAATTTTAATTACTACGTGCATGACTGTTTTTCTACCAATAATAGCAAATCTCTGTTGGAGTGCTTTGAAATTGGACCATTCACAAGACAAAAAAGTTGGAAGCAGATTGCGCCATACGAAAAAAAATCATTAAACCATTTCTGTAGAGAATTTTCAGTATATAATTTTGATTAAACATAATTTAAATTTATTTGTAAATTTTGTATTTTTTTCAATTAATGATAATTAAATTACCTCCGAATTTCGTAGTGCAATCGTTTTATCAAATTTTCTTCATAGAAAAGCCCAAAATAATTTAGCAATTTATGCGGATTTATAATTCATTTGACATGTTATTAAAAATTTAACCTAAATATAAAAACTTGAAAGCAATTTCCATTGGTATTACAATGATATATTTCTTGAATAACAAATGTACAAAAAAATATTTTTCAACTCAAGATCAATTCTTATTTTTTTTCAAAAACGTTTTTAAAACGTGTTAACACTTATAATAGCTATTCTGGACTAATTATTTGCGATTTTTTAAATTCACGATCCAATAAATACGAGAATGTGCGCATTCGAGCTCAAAGTGGCACATTTCCGAGCGAGGGAGGCAAATGAAGCGCGACGCGGAGCGGCGCGCTTCATTTTCCCGAGATCGGAATGTGCCACTTTGAGCTCGAATGTGCACACTCGGTTTTAAGCACGATTCACAACAAATAACAGACTTTCTCGTACGTGAAAATATCCTTAAATCATTTTTGTGAACAATATCGCGATCTCTAAAATTTACAATAATCTAAATTTAAAGCGTAAAGCGTAATTGACACGTGTTATTAGAATTTAGTATTCAAGAAAAGACTCGATAGTTTATAAGTTGAAGAAAAAGTAAAGTTTTAGTATTTTTATTAATAGAAGTCTATTCTAATGCATAAATAAATATGTTTTACTTAAACCTATTAATTATTGGTTATTAAAATATATTTTTTAACATTTAACTGTCATAAATTTCCATTTTGGGTATTTTATTTCATTTTATTTTCGGGGTATGGCAAACCCCACCTAGTATGGCATGTGACATTTAGTCACCTGGTATGCAGAAGGTTAAATACTTTTCTGTGTATATATACCATCCTTTATACAAAATAACCAAAATTTGTAAACAATTATTAACATTATTTATTGTTATTAAGTATTTAGGTAATATGGTTATTGATATCTTATTTATTGTTGGTTTGAAAGTAATCTAAAATTTTCTTTTGCTTTATTGATCCAAAATGTTGGGTTTTTACAAATTTTTCCAATGATCTCCCAAAACCAGAATATTTTTACCCCTTGTATACCAAAACCATTCAACCATAGCATTTTCCAAGTTGGAAAAAAGACACTCCTTTAGCCTTTTTTTAATTTTCGTTTACACTCTTTGTTGATTGGTAAATAATTTTAGAAAAATATTTAATTCTTTTAGATTTTCTGTTACACATTGTTATAAACTATAAACAACAAAAAATACATTTGATCGTACTCCTGTTCGACCACAACGAAAACAAAAAGGCAAAAATAGACTCTTTTCTTGTTAAAGAAACGATAAAACCATCTTAAATTTCATAACTGTTGAGAAAGCATTTAAACATAAATTAGTATTTAAATCCAATTGAAGTGCCGACGTCAAAACATCCAAGTCTTGTAGTAGGTTTCAACCTTTTCATCCTATTTTACAATAGCCATTTTGACCAGCAATAACACCGAACCGACCCGTTCTTTAATCCTACCAGGTATTGTACTTTTATGAAAAGTTGTAAAATTTAACTTCGAGTTATCGAAAAATTCGACTTATCGAAAAATTCGACTTATCGAGGTTCGACTGTAATTAAATTTAACACTAAACAGTAATTTAATCCTTTTACTCGTACCGTTACCCAATTCACGACTAAATAGGTAATTTTCAACAAATCAACATTTCCCAACAACGAATTAAGATTGCGATAGTCTCTTCCTCTCCGTTTCCAAGTTAAGATAATCATATTTCAGCCGATTACGGCAAATAACGTTAAAGATAGAGATCGCAGCGTTTTTAACCGACCTTTTAAGCATAATAAAGCATATCGTGTGACAATAAATATTAACTTCCACAAACACAATTACCTGATTACACAAAGGAGAAACGGGCAATAAGAAAAGCGAGAGTGGGTAAAGCTCACCTGCGTGGTCCAGCAGGCGGATGCAGATGCGTCGCTAATGTATGCACAAAGGTTCGTGGGCGACACGGGAAACGGGACAGAAGCCACGTGCTTTGCTTGTTCTAAGGGATTACATCTTTTTTTTTTCGTCATCGAACGAAAGGCTTTTATTTTATGTGCGCGTCTCAGTTTTCATAACTCGATACCGATAAAACCAAAGCTCAGTTTATGAAAGTATTGCATTACTAGAGTTATCTTACAAACTTAAGATGATATTGTAAAAATATACTGTATTGATGTAATAATAAACAATAATTATCAAAAAGATAATATTAAGATAAAAAGTTTCATGTGTAAAGAGATAAGGAAACGAAAAACTGTTGATTTAAAAACAAATTTGTAATTTAATTATTATACCATTGAGAGAAAGATGTTTACAACAAAAGATTTTTATGAAAAAAATAGTAAAAGATTGCATTTAATATATCGACGAAAAAAAAGTAGATGAACCATCGCCGAAACATTAAATGTACTCTGCCCAATCGCTCAAAATTTTTTAAAATTTCAAAATCTGTCAAAAACGTTTTTTTAATTTCTTTTCTCGTTACAGTATAATTTTATGGACAAACAAAAAATAAGTTTCTGAAAGTTTAAATTTAAAATTTGAGTTTTAAAAGGTAGGTCAGAATTTTTTTTTAAATATTTTTGGATTTTTTCGAACATTTTAATATTCAAATAAAAAAATCTGAACGACCTTTTAAAACTCAAATTTTAAATTTAAACTTTCAGAAACTTATTTTTTGTTTGTCTATAAAATTATACTGTAACGAGAAAAGAAATTTAAAAAAAAATATTCGATTTTTGACGGTTTTTGAAATTTTAAAAAATTTTGAGCGACCTCTTAAAAATTTTTTTTTGAGCTGTTCTTTGGAGATAGCTCATAAAACATCAAAAACTAACATTTTTTCACTCGAGGCTCAAAAAAAATAGTCGGTTTTTTTGCGCCGCCCTAATATAGGGTGTGTAGAAATTAATTTAGAAAAACGCAATAACTGTTTAAATCTATGTAATTATTATTCATTTTTTAATTTGAAAGTAAAGAGATTAATATAGCCAAATGGAGTAAAACGAAGATGTGCGCATTCGAGCGAAAAGTGGCACATTTCCGAGCGAGGGAGGCAAATGAAGCGCGACGCGGAGCGGCGCGCTTCATTTTCCCGAGATCGGAATGTGCCACTTTGAGCTCGAATGAGCACACTCGGTTTTAAGCACGATTCACAATCATTAGTTTGTTTTCTAAAAATGTTTAAATAAAAAATACAGGGCCGTATTTCTACTTGGAACAAAATTGTTTTTAAGTGCTTTTAGACAAATTAATTTAAAAAAAACGCAATAACTGTTTAAATTTATGTAATTATTATTATTTTTTTAATTTGAAAGTAAAGAGATTAATTTAGTTTCAAGCGGGGAAATCGCCTAAACCTGATACAGGTATAAAAAGGCAAGAAGAAGAAGAAGAAGAGATTAATTTATCCAAATGGTGTAAAACAAAGATGTGCGCATTCGAGCGAAAAGTGGCACATTTCTGAGCGAGGAAGCAAATGAAGCGCGACGCGGAGCGGCGCGCTTCATTTTCCCGAGATCGGAAATGTGCCACTTTGAGCTCGAATGTGCGCACTCGGTTTTAAGCACGATTCACAATCACTAGTTTGAAAACGTACCACGTATTGAGAGAAAGATGTTTATAAACAAAGATTTTTATTAAAAAAATAGTAAAAGATTATATTTAATATATCGGAGAAAAAAAAGTAGATGAACCATCGCCGAAATTTTTTTCATACAGGGTGTGTAGAAAGTGCCGCAAAAGCTACACGCATCAATATTCATCGTTTAGTTCTGAATTAAAAATCTTAATTTTGCAAAAAAAACGTACATTTGGCAATACTGTAGAAGCACACTTCTGGTAAACTATACTAATATGATAAAAAGTACAAATTGCTTATCTGCTCTGTTTGTAGGGGTAATCTCTGGAATTACTAAGTCGATTCGAAAAATTCTTTGAGTAGCAAAAACTACACTACGCCTGAGCAATATGGGTCATATTTTATTCATCCTAAAATAAATTTTTATTTTGAAATCTTAATACAAGTGCAAAGTGGGGCCGGGCCCAGCCAATAATACACAAATGCCAAAATTTGACAGTAGTGCTTTTGGTTAAATTTGACTGTAAGTGACGTGGTGTAGCGCTTAAACTCATTGGAACGTATGTTCCGCGCGAAGCGGGGTCTCGCTGTACATTGTGCCGACTCCCCGAGGAAAATTACGACCCGTATCCATAATTGTTTTTAAATTGCATATTTTTCGTAATGCATTTCCTTAATTTGCACGCATTTAAAGCGGATGTAAATGTTTTAAAGACCGTAAAAATGATTCAGACACGCGGGCACCGATATTCGACATTAATTATTTAATTAAATTGTGCCAACTTAAAAATAGCGTAAGCCTTTCCGGTTTTAGTCATACGGCTTAGTCATCGAAAGCGGAAAGTTATGCAAAAGAATTTATATTATTTTTAATCGACAAGAAATTAATCACATAATCGCCTCAATTTCCAAATTCCTAAGTAGTTCAACAAATAAAATTACTTCGTGATTTGTACGGGGAACGAAAGCGCCCCCTTTATCAGCACAAACTTTTCAACAACCGAAGGCACGCCATTGATCATTATTATTATTAGTATACTTCGTACGTGATTCCACTAATTACCTATTTATAGTAAAATCTACAATCAATAATGTTAATAGACGAGCCTTACATATTTTTCCGAAAGAGCGCGTGACTTGTGTAGGCAATTTCCTTAACAACATCGATACGTTCGTCAATATGTGCCTTTTTTAGACCCCCTTTCCGTCGATCGCTACCGCCTCTAACGAGCACTTTTCAAACACCACGTGCGAGTGTGCAACCCCACGTGTTAGGGGTGCGGTTACCATGGCGACGCACATATGATTACGTGCGTCCGGTGCGCCACCCCTCGTCCTATTATTGGGCACTCGTACCAACAATGGACATCGGGACGTGCCCGAACCTATTCGATTTCGCAACCCCAAATATCTAAAACAATGTACAGGGCGGCGCACAAACGACGGCCATGCTGCAACCCCTAATTGTATGCACACGAATTTTAACCAACTTCAAAGGGTTGTCACGGCCGACTAATGCAGTCGTGCTCAAATCTGGGTGCTACGAATGTTACCTTTTTTTTTTGTTTTTGATTTATTTTTTACGTTGTGAGCAGTGTTGTTTTTTTTTCGGTTCGAGTGCTGTGATTGCGTTGCTCTCATTTGGTTGGGGGTGATTAATAATGCTGCGATGGATTTGATATATGTTTGTGGCCGTTTTTTTTTGCTTTATTCGGTTTTTGTGTTTGTGTCTGCGTTTTGAGCATTAATTTGCGTTCGTTATCCTCTTATTGGTTTTGATTCGATTTAATTATGGGTTTCGTGAAATTTTGTCTTCGATTTAAATATTCATTAAAAACGGATTTATTGTGCTTTTTCAATGTGGGGATTAGTTTGTGCGGAGGATTTGTATAATTCGTCGTGCGATTTTTTATTGAATGCAATATTGGCTATTAAATATATATCTGTGAAAAATAATCCTTTAAGCCTTTCTTTTTTCTAAAAATCTTGAGGAATTTAAAATGTTGAAACAAATCAGACTTATTTATAATTTAAATCACTTACTGAAGTTTTATTTAAAAAAAAACTAAATTAAATATAATCACGTATTATGTTGCGTTAATATTGTAGCGAAGGCGACAGATTAATTTAATCGAACGCGAGCGATTAATGTAATTTTATAAAAATGTTTTAATAAAAATACAGGCCTTATTTCTACTTGGAACAAAATTTATTTTTAAGTGCTTTTAAACAAATTAATTTAAAAAAAACGCAATAGTGCAATAATGCAATAATTATTTGTTAGTTTTCTCTGTCTTAGTTAATTAATAAAAAATTACATTATTTTACTGTTTACTAAATTATACTTAAAAAATAAAATTTATTGAATAATGAATATTTTTTATTGTTATTTTTAGTTCCGACCGACCGGAGTTAGAATAAATTCAGGGTACTCGGCAGCACGCTACACTGACAGCGCCCGGCGCGCGGTCATAAATAAATTTATATTGTTTAAATTAATCGCGAGCAGTGAAATTTTTTTTCTGCATCTTAAACTTAAATGTATAACGCATAAAATCAGTGAAAAAACTTTTTATTTTTCGACCAAGAAGTCATTGAAATTTTCATTTGTTTATTTTAAAATTAATAAACAATAGGATAATAAATAAATAATTTTGAGTTTTTACCATTTTAACAAAATATAGACATTCCACAATAAATCCTAAAAATTTCATCAATTTATCTTTCACGGTTGATATGTAATCGATTTTTTAATTAAAAGTACTCAAAATTTTTATTGCTAAAAATATTGTTGTTAAAATGAAAATTTTGAAAAACTGTTTTGGGAATTAATTTTTAGTAGTGCGTATTTAATAAAAACTGCGTTAATTTAATTTTCATGATCAAGTGGTAAATGGGATGTGGGATAAATGGTGATGTGATCTGACTCATAGCCAAATCGAGTAAAACGAAGATGTGCGCATTCGAGCGAAAAGTGGCACATTTCTGAGCGAGGGATGCAAATGAAGCGCGACGCGGAGCGGCGCGCTTCATTTTCCCGAGATCGGAAATGTGCCACTTTGAGCTCGAATGTGCACACTCCGTTTTAAGCACGATTCACAATCATTAGTTTGTGTTCTAAAAATGTTTAAATAAAAAATGCAGGGCCGTATTTCTACTTGGAACAAAATTCGTTTTTAAGTGCTTTTAAACAAATTAATTTTAAAAAAACGCAATAACTGTTTGAATTTATGAAATTATTATTAATTTTTTAATTTGAAAGTGAAGAGATTAATATAGCCAAATAGAGTAAAACAAAGATGTGCGCATTCGAGCGAAAAGTGGCACATTTCTGAGCGCGCTCAACTTCCGTCGCCTGCCAAAATTTTATTCCCAGCGCGCCAAAAGAAGTATAACTTCAAAAATATTCGTTGAAAACGTATTTCAATTCGACTAAATAAATATTTTGAAATTAAGATTGAATATTTAATTTTTTCTGACTCGGGCCTTCGGAGAGGTATTAATTTCAGACAAGCGGGCGGGTCTTTTTTTCTTCTTAATCGCAGCTTCGTCTAACTAGTAATTAACATCCAGCTGACACAAAACGAGTGTCGAAACGAAAATTACAAAGGTATCTAATCTCGCATCCCATGTTCACAAAAAATACACCTAACCGCAGCACATAAATTAAAAGGAAAATTAACAGAAGGGTGTCAGGTCGGTCATCAAATTAAAAATCTTACACAGAAAAAGGGTTATGTTAAGGTAGAAAAAGAACAGATGTGCGAGCACTATTTAGACTCATGTGGTTTGGAACAATAACTGAGGCCCTTTTCTCATATTTTTTTTTCAGTAAAACCCTACGATTTTTTGTCGATTTTACCATACACGTCCCATTTGCGTTTCGAAGGATCCGATAATGCGTTCTGGTCGAACTTTATTCGGGTTTGTATTATGTCGAGCGGCTGAGGGCAGTCTCACGTGAGCATTTTTTCGATGTCTTAAAGGATGTCCGGTCGAAACCGTTCACGCTTCCCGTCTGTCAGAGTGTGAAGCACGAAGGGCTTCACCAACTTGCATCGATAACGATCGCGATAGATTTTTGGACAAGTGGTTTTTTTTTATGGAACCTTCATCAAACACGCACGTTTCTTAATTACGCTCCTCAAAATTACCAGTGCGTTGCATGCGAGCTTCGATAAAAATAGACAATAATAAAGTATTTGAACCTTAAACCTTAACTAGAATATTTATGGTCCTCTAAAAATTAATCTTCCATTTACGATCTTTATTACAATTCTTTATCCGTGTCTGATTGTTTATGTATGATGTCTTTATTTCGGTAATTACACGTATATATGTTCGTCTATTGGTCGACATTTTGTCTAGAGTGAAATTCAATAGACAAAGTGCCAATAACCTTTTCAAAAACCAATGTTAATTATGCGATTTGTTTTATACGCATGTGTAATTCACTAAAACTTTGGGCTTCGAACCGGAACTGAACCGAAAACCGAAAAAAATCGTTACTTTTGCGGACGGAAAATCGGAACCGAACCGAAAAAAAATTTTCGGTTTATTTCATCGAATTAGTAGTAATTCCGCTTAATTAGTAATTATTATTTTTAATAAACGTTTATTTATATTTTATTATTGTGCCATTCATAATGTGTGAAGTATCACAAAAGAAAGAATAAAATATTCTAAATTAATCGCTCGGAACTGAACCGAAAACCGAAAAAACCGGAACAAAAATCGGCGCAAAACCGATATAAAAATATTTTTTTAATTGAACCGAAACCAAAAGATAATTCTAACAAAGAAATTTTGAATATAAGAACGTGTTATTTTTACTTGTGATTTTATCGAACAATTAAAGAATTGAAATTTGTATTTAAAATAAAAGAAGTGGTCTATGATTTTTCTACCACAACGCCATCTATAACAAAATTAATGGTCCCACGCTTTAGTGCCTTTAAATTGATGCAAATCTGGTTATGACAAATGTTTCGGTACAATGCTTTATGAGTAGGTGGTAATTCGCCAATATGTGAACAAACCCTTATAAATTGCTTCTAGACTTTAAAAGGGCAGTATTTCAACAATTAGGCTGACGTCGATAGAGACGCTCTACGTATTCGACAATGGAAGCCTTGTAACTAGAACATTAGTCAAAAAATAATATATGACGCCCTATTAAATTTTTCAAAAACTACAAATTAATAATCAAAGGCCCCAATTCGCCCAGTTTTATATGAATACCTATGCCATATATCATGAAATTGGTTGATATAAAAAATGTTCCGTTTTCTCTACTTTTAGTAAAAAAATTTAAAAAAAATCATCTACAAAAACCATCTACAATAAAATTAGTACTGACACAACTTGGCACTTCTAAAATAATTCGAATTTGATTTTAACTCTTTTTTTCTAGGATTCGTAGTTTTTGAGTTATTTGCAGAAACGTGAATAATCTGCTGTATCATTCATTAACCTATTCAAAGGAAGGTATTTCAAAAATTAGTCCGACGTCGGTAAGGACGCTTTATATATTCAAAAATTTTAGCCTTTTGACTAAACGATAAACCGAAAAATAATAGACGACGCCATATTAAATTTTTCAAGAACTGCAAATTAGTGTTGGAATACATCAAGTTTTATACATTCAACGTATGTATAACATATCTCATAAAGCAAGCATTATATCAAAAAATTGCCTGACACAAAAAAGTACTATTTTTACTCGTATATTCGAATATTCATAAAAAAAAATAAAAATTATAATTCCCAACCAAAATAATTGGAATAAGCAGTACAGAACCGACAACTCTATACGTTTAGCCCAAAAACAAGGCAAATGCACACGATCCTTCGGAAAATATGCATTAAAATTCTTATTTACGTAAGATGAAATCGTTGCATTTAAATTGATGTTGATAACAACCTTCTGCTTTATTCATTAATCACATTCTTACATGTAGTTATTAAATAATAAATTTTAATTTATTGAAACTTGCAAATTAAGATTAATTTTATTCCAGAAAAAAGAAATACATTGTCCGTAGCGCATTGAAATTAATTCCTAATGACTTTTCAAAACAGAAAACGATTTCCCTTCACAATTTAAAAAATTTCGTCCGATCCAATAACCCCCCAAATTTGTAAAAATTTAAAGCAATCCGAGTAAATGAAGGCTGCATATGATAAAAAGTTTAAAGTAGATGTTCGGCTTTAAACTTCTATTGTGGATTTACTTATCCAAAACTTTATAACTTTGAATTTATGGCAATTTTATGCACGTTTGATTATGAACGCTCTTTATAGACATTTTCTTCTGTCGCAATTAACGCTTAAACCTGCAGTTTCAATAAAAATTGACCGGCATAAATTACAATAAATAATTTCTCCCAAAATAATTGATTTCTTTTAAGGAAAATAGAAGAATGTAATTTTTGTTGTGTTTAAACCAGTGATTTCCAAACTGGGGGGCGCGCCCCACTACGCAGTCGTAGGGCGCAAGCAATTTAACAAAAATTGAATATTTTGCATTTAAAAACGAGCTGTATTATTTTATGAAATACACCCATCCTTCCATTTACACGCTACTTGTTTTACACGGTTTGTAAATATTATTATTTTGTCAAAATGTTAAATGTAGAGGGATTAAAATTGATATAAGGTATGTGCAAATTCGCGCAATGCTAATTTTGCGACTAATTAAGGGTTGAAGTTTTTGGTATTACGTTAAAAAAATTGTAGCGCCGTTATTTGTGGACGGATCTTTAAAAACTATACAGATTCGGATTCGCCAGACTTTTTGGCTTCGGATAGACTTAAACAATCATAGGCGTACTATTTAAAATTTTCGAGATAAACGGGCTCAAAAACTAGCAATTAATTTTTTCTAAATTTCCATTTTGAAAAATCATAGCTCGGTTATTTGTGAACGCATCTTTACAAACTTTTCAGATTCTGAAAGCCCGTTTATCGTAGCGTAAGAGCAGCCAAAAAAATTAACAAGACCCAATGTTAAGTCTGGGAGAAAAACGTGCTTAAATCTTTCAAAATTTTTCCCATAGAAAAAATTATGATTTCAATTTACACGGTTTTCTCCGGAACCTATCCGTCAAGATTAAATTTTTTTTAAGCGAAGCGCAGCAGCATGTTGTTTGATCACCACTGATTTAAACTATAAAGTAATTTGATGTTGCGTGTTAATTGCGCGTTTTAATACCCATTGGAATTGGTAAAAAGTGAAAGGTGTCGAACGTGTAAATAAAAAGTGGGCGACCAGAAAACGTAATTCCCAGGGGAATAAGGGCAACAACCGTCGTTTAACGAACTAGGAAGAACTGTAAAGAATGTATATGCGTGTATGCAGATGGCTCACAAATCAACCTGGAAGGCATTGTGTTCCCAGAAAGGGTTGAGTTGCGGCTTCTATACCTGCTTAGTGGTGCATGATGTATTCGAATATATTCTATGTCCCATTATGATTTTGTTGCAAATCTGCATATTTACAACATATGCGCTTGCACAATATCCATTCTATGCGATCGTTATCAACGATTTTATGGGAATTAATGGAGCTTGTGATATCGTTTAAAACATTCCACTTTGTTCGAGGCCGTGCACATCCACCAACTGCACGTTTCTCTTCCTTTAATTCGAGCCGGATCCGACGAAATTACGCAAACGTTGAACGCAAGTACAGTAAAACCTCAATTATCCGGATTCGCGATTATCCAAGTTGTCAACGGCGTTCGGACTCGTTGCGAAAATTAAACCTCGGTATTTCTTACTAAATATTTTATTTTGTTTTACCGCACTAAACAGTGTTTTTTTGCTTTGTTGATTTTAAGATATGGTGCGACTGTTTTATTTAGTGATTAATATTTGTTGCGTTTTTTGTAAAAATATAACTACCTAACAATTTGACCAAGTTTTCTCCTGTTAAACGGGACGCTTCGTAATCGTGCTTAAAACCGAGTGTGCGCATTCGAGCTCAAAGTGGCACATTCCGATCTCGGGAAAATGAAGCGCGCCGCTCCGCGTCGCGCTTCATTTGCCTCCCTCGCTCGGAAATGTGCCACTTTTCGCTCGAATGCGCACATCCTCGTATTTATCGGATTTGCCTATAATATTATTTTATTCTTCAATTCAAAAAATTAAAAGCCGAATAAATTAGATCTATGTTTTGTTTAAATAAGGTTAGATATTTTATTCCTTTTGATAAGTTATCATTGTGCTCTTCCGCACGCCTAATTGTAGGAAGCTTGATAAAAATATTTTCAGGTGTACTTTCGAATGTTTACTAATTCGTATTTTTGATTAATTAAAATTGTATATGTATCAAATTTTCTGGAGTGAGCCACTAAAAATCAACTAGTTGATTTTTATATCATCTTTTGCAGATTGTTGAAGTTTTATATGTCAAAATTAATGTCTCCAAATATTTTTGGGTAATTTTCATTTTTGTAAAAATTATAAACAAATTAGTTTTAAGGCACAATTTGTACACACTGTTGTAATTAGACTTCATTTATGGATTAATTCAATTTTTAAATGAGCCGTTTATTTTGAAAGTGGCCCAAGTCCATTTTTATCTTTTTTCAAGTTAACTGTGGTGACATTTATAATTTATGCTGAACTGTCACAAAAATAAATCGGCATTGAAATAGATTTAATACATTTGAAAATTTTGTAACCCGTACATTTTCATAATAATATAAATACTGAAAATCATAAGTTTGAAAGTGACCCAAGTGCACTTTTTATTGATAATGTCAAAAAGTGCGGCCCAAAATCTTGAAAGCAGTGATGAAGGTAATTTAAATTACATTATAATATTGAATTAAATTTTAAAGAATAATATTTAATTAAAGAAATTATTAAACCCATGGGAAAAGATAAAATCACAAGATTCCTTGATTCTGAAAGTGAAGAGGAATTAAAATCATACAACAAATATAGAAAAAGAAAGAGAATTTTAGAACTTCATTCTTCAACAGAGGAAGAGAAACTAATTGATAATGAGAATTTACAAAACAACAGCTTCAGAGAAGGATTCAGAGAAAACGGAAGTGATACTTATATAAACGAAATTCGGGGAAAAGATACGATACACAAACGGAAAAAATTATACCTGCCAAAGTTTTTCAAAATAAAGATTGCCAATGTCGAAAAGACTGCTTCAAAAATATATACCTCCGGAACACCATAACTACTTTAAATCCACTCCCCATATTGAAAATGTTAACGAATAACTTATTATTAAATTTAATTTTTTTCTTCTAAAAATATAAAGTAAATTAAATGGTTTTTTAAATTTTTTAAGCTATTTGTAACAGACTTAAGCTCGTTCACATTTTATAACAAAATATATTTTTATTTTGAAAGCGACCTAAGTCCTTTCAAAGTAAGCAAGGACATATTATACACTTACTAATAGCGATTTTTTAATAGGAATTATAAAATTAACACCCTTAAATACGATTTAGCATTGCGAGTCAACCATACACCTTACGTATATTTTAAATTTTGTAAAAGCGCAAAACCTTAAATATTACAAATTAAACATAAATGGGCTTAGGTCACTTTCAAAATAAACGGCTCAAATATAAAAAAAATATTTATATGTTACATGGGGGCGTGCATCAAAATTTTAGAATGACTCGGGTGTGGTATCTAAAAAAAAGTTTGGGAAATAAGAGTCAAAATTCGGAAAAAGTTAACGTATTTTTTGTTTCATGTACGATGAAGCTTCCCATCTAGTCTAGTTTAGAAGTACTAAATTAAAAATGTGGTTTTTGGTAAAAATGCCCTACTGTAATTTTTAATGAAAAGAGCAGCGAGAAGTGGTACATTTAGGTCAGCTTTATTTAAAAAATATATTTTGTAAGAGAGAAGAATAAGATAGGGAAATTCAATTATTAACACTAGAACAACCAACCGGTCAAAATGACTGGGTTCAAAAATTCATTATAAGATTTTTATGTAAAACCTTACTTATTATTTTTTGAATATGTCATGACTTTTTCTAAATATAATTATGCAATACCGCCATATATTTTTTCCCCATCCCTCATATTTCTTGAGTTGCGTATGCAACATACCTAAATATACCAACCGGTCACTTTAAAAATTTTGAAGAGATTTAAAAAAAAAACGTCAAATTTCAATATGATAAAACTACACAAAATTTTGAGAATTCATCAAAATTAGTAAATTCTGCGTATATTTGTGGTTTTCAGCTAGTAGTCATTGCGTTTTAGTATATTATTGACTATTATTGTAAACAGATCAAATTACTTTTATTACATTGTTATTGTTTAGTTTAGCTATTCAGTGAAATAAATATAACTCCTTACAACTATACATTTTTACTGATCTTTAGAAGTATGCTTGGAATAAGTATTTTGATTATTTTATATCGAAAAATATATTTCGTATATTCTTCTTCAGTTATAAAATTAGCTATATATTCAAAACTTTGCAATGAGGAAAATAAAATCTGAATAATAAAAAATAAAAATATTATTCCTAATAATAAAAATCAATAATTGAACTTGTTACATTTATTTTTCTATAATTTAATTTATTTTTATATTTTTCCTAAAATATTTTAAGAAAAATTACTTGTGTTCACAATAAATGTAAGAAATAAACGTTATTTTTTGTAAACGATTCTATTTTTTCTAAACAATAAAATTAAATTATTTTTAATACTTTCCAAGTACAAGTCATCCGGTCATCTTGACCGGTTGGTAAAAATAGGCATACAACAAATGTTGGTAGTTCTAGTGTTAAGGAGTGTGTGCACTTTTCAAGCAAAAACTTTTTTCGAATAGCAAATCTGGATTTGAAGGATTTGTTATTAATATAGTCGAATCCAATTAACACGAAGATGTGCGCATTCGAGCGAAAAGTGGCACATTTCCGAGCGAGGGAGGCAAATGAAGCGCGACGCGGAGCGGCGCGCTTCATTTTCCCGAGATCGGAATGTGCCACTTTGAGCTCGAATGTGCACACTCGGTTTTACACATCATTCACAATAATGACCAAATTTTAGTTACAGTAAGACCTCGTTTAACGCTTCCTCAATCAACGCTGATTCGATATAACTCAATCTGCTCGAAGTTTCAAAATAGTTCCAACAATTTTTTTCTATACATTCAATTAACCGAATTTTCGTTTATCCGAACGAGCTGCAACAATAATTAGTCCGGATAACCGAGCTTTTACTGTAAGTGCCGATACGTCTGCGAAAATGCATGGCGCGGGCGGGAGGACGCACGTCAGACAAAGAGGACGCGTACGTGGCGCAAAAGTGAGCCGGCACGAAAATCAACCTAATGAACCTGCTAGTTGTCATGGCAATACGAATCCGATGTCTCGAATAAACATGCTTTTATTGAACATCACATATTGTATTTCATTATTGCTTCCTTTAGACTTGTGTTTACATACGAGCTCGCGGTAATGTGAAACAATAATAATGATTCGGCTTCGGTTACATTTTACACACTGTTCGCATTTCAATTTGGTTTTAAATCTTTCGGTTATCGACTACTCGCTCGCGCATTTTTTTCTATTCCTCCTTCGTACGACACACAACAAGTAGAATTAACTACACGAATAGCTTTGTTTTCCCGTTTTTTTTTGCGTTTCGACGACTCGGTGAATCACTTCTCGAAAAAATAAATCTCGTACCGAATTCCTTTTGTAAGGGCATTTTGAGTCTACTTGTCCCCATGTCGCATTTGTAAAAAAGAAAGATGACCCATTTGAACGATCTGATGGTATGATTTAAAAATGCCCGTAGTGTTGTACACTATTTTGGAGTACCATATAACATCTACTGGAGGAAAGCGTTCGATGAGTATTGCAATCATTTTTTCTTTTTAATTTACAAATTTGACAGTTAACATACACATCTAATATTTTTGAACTTAAGGCTTTCGTGGTTATTAACAATAAAATTAAATCACTTGCCAGAATCGATGTTGGACACTATGGAGCTGGTACTAGCACTGTCACTAACACTAGAATTTTCATTAATCTTAGCTGAGTCACTAACACTAACCTTATTACCTATATCAGTTAAGATTTCCGAATGGATACCGCGTCTTTCAGTAGCATAATGCCCACGTTTCGCAAGCGTTTCAGTTTGCATCTTCAGGACTGAATACTATCAGGCTGAAACATCCTTGAATCGTGGAGTTCTGATTTGTACACATGTAGTGGAACAGTGCACACAAAGTTTTTCGATCACAACATCAATAATATAACAAAAATTAAAAAGAAATTGATTCCAGGATGTTTTAGTCTCAGAGTATTCAGTCCTGAAGAAGCAAACTGAAACGTTTGCAAAACGTGGGCATTATGCTACAGAAAAACTGTTGTCTGTGTCGGTAATCGGGCTAGTGTTAGTGACGCCGCTGAGATTAGTGAAGATTCTAGTGTTAATGACGGTACTACCAGCCCCAAAGCGTCTAACTTCGATTCTGCTAAGTATTTTAATTTATAACCATTTTGAACTACGTTTTTGAATTTTAAAACTGTTAATTTTATGGTACAGTAGACGCCGCCGAATGTTATCACTTTGGGACCTAGATAAAGTGATTACATTAATAGACTTTAAAAAATTAAATTTGGATTTAAAATAAAACTTTTAAAACGCTATAACTTTTTTATTTTTTACAAGTCCGTCGAAACCGTTCATTTTCGAAAGTATTAGGTCTTAATATATCCGAAATAATTGCTAACTCAAAACCCCCACAATCGGTCAAAATCGAGAAAAAACATGGATGTTAATCCATGTTTTTTTGGCATAAAATAAAAAAATAGAATTTATATTGCAAGGGGATGTTCCTACGTACCCCTAGCAACTATAGCCGGTGTCATTTCCTGGCGCTCTCGCACTAAAATATAAATTTTTGATGAAACTAAATAAATCAAAAAAAATATACCTTGATTCACAAAAAAAATCGTAGCGCCCTTATTTTTGATGCAATCGTTACAAACGAGACGGATTCGTAATTCTGCGACTTTTTTACATAAGATACATGTAAATTAAGTATAGGGCGCAACGTAAAATTTTCGAAGATGAAAAATTGCTATTTTAGGTCCCGTTTTTTGCACGATTTTGAACTTTAAAAAAATTGTAGCGCCGTTATTTGTGGAAGGATCTTTAAGAACTATATAAATTCGGATTTGGTAGTCTTTTTGGCTTCGGATAGGCCTAAGAAACCATAGGCGTGCTATTTCATAGCTTTGAAAAAACGTTTTCCATTTTGAAAAAACATGGGTTTTAACCCATGTTTTTTTGGCAAAAAATGAAAAAAATAGAATTGCTTTATATTGCAAGGGGGTGTTCCTACGTACCCCTAGTACCTATAATCGGTGCCAGTTCCTGCCGCTCTCGCTCTAAAATAAAAATTTTCGATGAAATTAATAAATCGAAAAAAGTACCCCCTTGATTCACAAAAAAAATCGTAGCGCCGTTATTTTCGATGCAATCATTAAAAGCGAACCGGATTCGGTATTCTGGGACTTTTTTACATAAGATACATGTAAAATATGTACAGGGCGCAACGTAAATTTTTCGAATATTAAAAATTGCAATTTTATGGCTCTTTTTTGCCCTATTTTGAACTTTAAAAAAATTGTAGCGCCGTTGTTTGTGGACGGATCTTTAACAACTATATAAATTCGGATTTGGCAGCCTTTTTGGCTTCGGATAGGCCTAAGAAACCATAGGCGTGATATTTCATAGCTTTGCAAAAACGTTTTTCTTTTTGAAAAAACATGGGTTTTAACCCATGTTTTTTTGGTAAAAAATGAAAAAAATAGAATTGCTTTATATTTCAAGGGGATGTTCCTACGTATCCTTAGCAACTAGAGCCGGTGTCATTTCTCGGCGCTTTCCCTCTAAAACAAAAATTTTCGCCCTTTGGAAAAATTATATTTGACTTTAAAATGAAACTTTTAAAACGCTATAATTTTTTTATTTTTTAAAAGCCCGCCGAAAACGTTCATTTTCGAAAGTATAAGGCCTTAATATGTCCGAAACTAGTGCTAATTCAAAACAATAAATAATTTTAAAATTAAAAATTTTAAGTAACCCCATATAAATTTTATTGGGGGTAAATTTGTTTTGCAAACCATATTGACCCTAACTAAAAGGTTCCTTACCAAAATATTTAGGAATTACTTTAACTCGTTTGTAATTTTTGATTAAAAAACGTCAATTTTGAGAAGCTTTAAAATTAATCTGGTCTTAATTCAAATTAGAACAAATTTCTGTAAAAATATTGTCTTTAAGCCTTTAAATAAAATGTTACACGGAACCGAGGCGAGCTTTCGAAACTTGCATGGGTGGAAATGAAACGTTCCGCAATTAAATTTCGAAATGATTTAAGGATGGCGACTTGTAGGATTTGCATTTGAGAAAAGAAATTATGCAGCCGTTACTGGAATAACATGGGCGACAAGACAAACGTAAGTGCATTAAACCAAGGAAAATCGTAGCTTGAATTTATGTGTAATTATTATGGAGACCACACGTAGAGATGGCTCGCATATAAGCATTAAATACGCAATTCTTTTCGAAAGTCTCCTGCCCTTTTTTTTTCGAATTATGCGAATGCAGAAACGCGCATGTAAAACAAAAATGTTGGATATAAAACGTTTTAGCTGCTCGTAAATTTTAATGTTTAATAGTTCAGTTTACGTTGGACGTAATTGCCGGATTCCCACAATTTTATTAATAATTAAATGCATTCGCATGGTTATGTTAACTATACAAGTCTAATTCGAGACGTTTTTTCTTCGCCGCTATTATCTTAATTCGGAAGTGGGTTAATATTTTATAAGGTCTTCCACGAAGAGTTTACAAGTCGAACTTTGCTCCGTTTTGCAGTACCTAATTTTACAGAAGCTTCAATTGCATCGTTCAATTCAAGAATAATTTATACAATAAAAAATGTAACGAGAAAAATTGTTATCAGTACCTTTTTTCGTCGTCTTTTTCTTCTTCTTCTGTGGAACGATGCACAATTTGTTTTAGAAACGATATAACGGTGGATTTGGATTTAAGAACCAAGGTCCGATCCGATGGCGGTGCACTTTTTTTTTAACGCGAACGCGAGTTTTTTTATTAATTTTTGTGCCGCTTAATTAAAGTTGGATATTGGTATTGATACATTATTTTAATTTTTTTTAATAAGCAACAAATTGATTTAATTAGTTTGACTGAATTATTGTGTAAAAAATCCAAGGGAAAATCGTTCTCCCATAAAGAAAACTTTACATTTTTATTTTTTTCTTCAAAAAGAATTAAGAGTAAAACATCCCTGCAAAGAGAATAAAGGGATAAGATGGTGAAATTACCCCCGGGGAATATTTAATTGCCACTTTGGTGATATATTAAAAAACTAAGATCCTGAAAGTTTCAGATCTGTAATTTTAGTAGGACACATAAAGACTATCTCCAGACAAAATAACAGCCATATAAGATTTCACTATACAGTGAAAAAAAAAAATTTATAAATGACATGATTTGAGCAAAATTGTTAAATTACTTTTTTTAGAAGTGCGATACCCTTTTAAATAATTTTTTTTCAGTTGATTCAAAGTAGTGCATCATACTAAAAAAAAGTAATTTTTACTGTTTCAGTATTTTTGGTAAGTATTGATCATTATTTTATAATTGCAATAGAAGTATATAATCAATATTTAAAAATTTTTAGCAATTTGATTAAAACATGTAAAGAAAAAATTTAATCTTAAAATTATTTATTTTTATTAATTGAAAAACAAAGAATGAAATTTTTATTTAATTAAATAATTAACGTATTCATTATATAATCGTTAAAATTTTTTTTAAAAATTACCGAAGATAGTCTTTATACGCCCCTATAGATACTAAAATATTATCAACATTCGTTTCTGACTAATTATTCTTTTTTCTCTATTTCCAGTATTTTTTGATTTTCTGGAAAACACGTTGGCGATTAAATATTTCCCCGTGGGCAATTTCAACATCCCCCTATGCACTTTGACTATTTAAAATATTAAGTACTTTCAAATTGAATTTTGGAGACATATAAAATGGGAGAATAAAAAACATTTATTTTCTGATCTATTAAATACCAGAATTTGGTTAGTAAATAAAATCGTTTTTTACCAAAGTGTTCGCTTAAACTGTTGCATTACAAATTTCAATTTTTTTTTTGTTTTGTTAAAGAAAAAAATATGGATTAGGTGAATTTCTTTTTTGAAAGTCATTTATTCTCCCACCTTTGTGTTTCTACATCGAATCCAAAATTTTAAAAAATAATTTTGATTGTGATTAACGAATGGTTAATTAAATTTTATACCTTTCAATCTTCAATTAAGCGATGCACTATTAAATTAAAATTGTTAAATGTATTATATCATTAAGTGTTTAATTGTTTATAACCGAATTGAATACGTGTTTACTGTACGAAGGTGAATTTAAAAGTGGCAAACAACGAGCGGCCGTAATAAATACGTTATCGGTTAAAACAGCCTGTTTTTATCTTATCGATGCATTCTAGAAAGTTCGTAAACAGACAGTTCATGATGTCTTGCTCATAGTATTTTTATTATTTTCATATAAAACCAATGACTAAATTGTTATAGGTACCCCTAAAGTTCCGCTCCATTTGTAATTTAGCAAATTGTAATGTATTCAGGAGAAAAATCCAATTTAAAACTATAAATTAAAAAAAAGAACAAAAAATACGTTAAAACTGAGGTCACATTAAAATTGTTAATTAAATATTCTTTGTGCTGTTAAACAGTAGTAATTCAATACATATAAAGTCACAATGCAAAATAATTTCGCAAAGAAAATAAACCTACAAAATATGTTATCAGAAGTAAAAATGCAAGTGAATTTATCTATCGCCGTTGGTCTTCAGTTCTAAGGCAAATCGTTCACAGTGTCTTTCCCAATGCATAATGCTTCATTTTTAATTCAACAATAAAACAATTTTCTAAATATTCATTTGATAATTATTAGACGTTAAAAGGGTACAAATTCGTATAGGATTTGTGTCGATCGAGCAGGACTTTAACACAAGTACAGTAAAACCTCAATTACCCGGACCTCAGTTATACGGATTGGCGATTATCCGGATTGTCAATCGCGTTCGTTTTTTCCTGTTAAAACGGGACGCTTCGTAATCGTGCTTAAAACCGAGTGCGCGCATTCGAGCTCAAAGTGGCACATTCCGATCTCGGGAAAATGAAGCGCGCCGCTCCGCGTCGCGCTTCATTTGCCTCCCTCGCTCGGAAATGTGCCACTTTTCGCTCGAATGTGCACATCCTCGTTTTACTGGATTTTGCTATATTAATCTCTTCACTTTCAAATTAAAAATTAATAATAATTTAATAAATTCAAACAGTTCTAGTGGTTTTTGTAAATAAAATTGCTTAAATGCATTTAAACAAAAAATTTAGTTTCAAGTAAAAATACGGTCCTGTAATTTTTAATTGAACATTTTCAGACAACAAATTAATGGTTGTGAAACGTGCTTAAAACCGAGTGCGCACATTCGAGCTCAAAGTGGCACATTCCGATCTCGGGAAAATGAAGCGCGCCGCTCCGCGTCGCGCTACATTTGCCTCCCTCGCTCGGAAATGTGCCACTTTTCGCTCGAATGTGCACATCCTCGTTTTACTGGATTTTGCTATATTAATCTCTTCACTTTAAAATTACAAAATTAATAATAATTTAATAAATTCAAACAGTTACAGTGGTTTTTGTAAATAAATTTGTTTAAATGCACTTAAACAGGAAATTTAGTTTCAAGTAAAAATACGGCCCTGTAATTTTTAATTGAACATTTTCAGACAACAAATTAACAATTGTGAAACGTGCTTAAAACCGAGTGCGCACATTCGAGCTCAAAGTGGCACATTCCGATCTCGGGAAAATGAAGCGCGCCGCTCCGCGTCGCGCTTCATTTGCCTCCCTCGCTCGGAAATGTGCCACTTTTCGCTCGAATGCGCACATCTTCGTACTTATTGGATTTGCCTATATTATTATTTTATTCTTCAATTCGAAAAATTAAAATTAAATTAAATTAGATCTGTTTCTAGTTTGAAAAAGGTTAGATATTGTATTCCTTTTGATAAGTTATCGTGGTGCTCTTCGGCACGCTTAATTGTAGCGAGCCTGATAAAAATATTTTCGGCTGTACTTTCGAATGCTTAGTAATTCGCATTTTTGATTAATTAAAATTGTATATGAGTAAAATTTTCTGTAGTGGGCCACTAAAAATCAACTAGTTGATCTTTATATCATCTTTTGCAAATTGTTGAAGGTTTATATGTCAAAATTAATGGCTCCAAATATTTTTGGGAAATTTTCATTTTTCTGAAAATTATAAACAAATTAGTTTCAATGGGGCAGAACCAATTGAAACTTTGAAAAAATTGTTGTTTCTTTTCATTTTCTAAACGTAAAATATTTCAAAGGTATTCTCTGCCAATTTGCGACGAGTCGGACTATTATTTATGAAGATAAATAACTTACAATGGAGTCGTCTCTAATGCATAAAAGTAGGCTGGTAGTGGCCGTTTTTCGTTTTACCCTATATTATTGTATACATATACATTCAAAATAGTCATTTCTTGAGTGCAAAATGGATAAAAAAGTGACTAGAGAAGTGAGAAAAAATCGAACAATCTATAAGTCACGAAATAAGAAAAGAAAACAATCTTTCAATTCAAAACTCAAAACTTCAAAAGCGTTTTTCTCGAAACCATGTTTTCGAAGTCAGCGATCACTGTAACTTGAGAACGGCTCACAAGATCAGTTTGAAATTTTTCCCACTTGTTCTATAAATAATTGTCCTCCGGATGGACGAAGGATTCTTTTTTTGGACGATTACTTTTTTTTATAGCTGAAAATGTAAGCGAAATTGTGGTCGAATAAACAACTTTGTATTTCCACATCCGCCACTTTCCAAAAAATCAAATTTTTTTAAATCCCTTCGTACATCCGGAGCATTATGTTTTTTTTTAAACCTCTCGCAAAGGACGTGATTAATTTTATCAGAAAATAAGAACATTATAGTACATAAGCATGTCATACCTTTACTTAAAGCCTATTGTATGCTGATTATTTTTATACCCATCTAGGGTTGGGGAAATGTCGGGCAAGGAAGAAATTCGAAAAAATCGGGATTTTGTGGAATTATTTTATTTTAGGTTTATGAACGTGGCACCGGCTAAGAAAAAAAGGTTTTTACACCTTTTGTAGTTTATTTCACGTTATATCTGGTAAATCTGGTAAATAATCTGGTAAATAAGAAAATCAAAGTGAGGTTAGGTTATCTAAAAATCCTGATAACTCAAAAACTATACATTTCCCCACAAAATCATTTTAATACTCATAATTCGCTCATTACGATCTTTCTATTGATACCAAACTCAATCCAGTAGAACAATGTCCTCAAAATCCTATCTTTCTTAATCACGTCCTTTGAGGTAATCCACGTATTTCTCAATATTTAGTCTTAAAAAAATTAAAATATCTTCTTGAAATACATATCTTTCACGTGGAAAAACATTTGTTATTAATTATTTTAATATGTGGTCAAAAAAAAAGCCTAAATAACAGCTTTTTTTGGACGTCCCAACTAGGTCTGCCCCCTTAAGGCACATTTATATTCCAAAAAAAAACTTATCTCTGGCCACCGAAAACGTCCGATTAATTAATTACGATATATACGAAGATGTGCGCATTCGAGCGAAAAGTGGCACATTTCCGAGCGAGGGAAGCAAATGAAGCGCGACGCGGAGCGGCGCGCTTCATTTTCCCGAGATCGGAATGTGCCACTTTGAGCTCGAATGTGCACACGCGGTTTTAAGCACGATTCACAATAATTAATTTATTTAAAACCTACTTGTCATTCAATTAAAAGGTACAGAACCGTATTTCTACTATACTCGGGCCGCCGAACGGCCGGAATGTTAACCCTTCAACAATTCCCTTAGGATCAATCAAAAAAACCTTGAAAAAAATAATTAAATTACAAAAAAAACTGAGGTATCTTTGGCCACCGAAAACGTCTGATTAATTAATTATGATATATACGAAGATGTGCGCGTTCGAGCGAAAAGTGGCACATTTCCGAGCGAGGGAAGCAAATGAAGCGCGACGCGGAGCGGCGCGCTTCATTTTCCCGAGATCGGAATGTGCCACTTTGAGCTCGAATGTGCACACGCGGTTTTAAGCACGATTCACAATAATTAATTTATTTAAAACCTACTTGTCATTCAATTAAAAGGTACAGAACCGTATTTCTACTATACTCGGGCCGCCGAACGGCCGGAATGATGACCCTTCAACAATTCCCTTAGGATCAATCAAAAAAACCTTTAAAGAAATAATTAAATTACAAAAAAAACTTAGGTATCTTTGGCTACCGAAAACGTCCGATTAATTAATTACGATATATACGAAGATGTGCGCATTCGAGCGAAAAGTGGCACATTTCCGAGCGAGGAAGCAAATGAAGCGCGACGCGGAGCGCGCGCTTCATTTTCCCGAGATCGGAATGTGCCACTTTGAGCTCGAATGTGCACACTCCGCTTTTCGCCACGATTAACAATGATCAATTTACTTTAAAAAATTTCAAGTAATTCTAAAACCGTAGTTGCGCTCTCAAAATGTCACATTATGTATAGCTAAAGTTCGCTTTTTTTTCTATACATTCAATTAACCGAATTTTCGATTATATCGGAATGAGCTGCAACAATAATTCGTCCGGATAACCGAGCTTCCACTGTATAGCTAAACATTAAAAAAAATAACGTGTAAATAATTGGAAAAGTTGTCCGTCGTTGAAAAAAGCGTTTCGTGTAAATAATAAAGAATCAATTTTACGTGCATTAGTAATTTAAATGAAAATTGTATAATAAGTATTAGAGAAGAAAAGAGGGAGTTGTTAAGAAATATATAGGAATAATGTAGCAGGGATAAACACACCCTCAGCTATTATATTATTCATATATGAAAAATAATACACATCTGTTTCTGACAACCCCTTTTTCTAGAAAAACCTACATACATTATTATATAGAGTACTGTTATTAAGAAACTATTTTTGGAAGGTTTTTCTCGTTACATTTTCGAAGGAAGCATTGCCCGTAAAAACGTTTAAATGATTTATTATTCTTTGTATAAGATCAGTGGATGAAATAATGTAATTTAACTAAATGGAGCCGAGTAATCTAATACATCTCCGAAGAAGTGGAGCATAACAGCAAAAGAAAAATATTCGTGTGTGTGTATTGATTAACGAACATCTTTGTTGGAATGTATGCTCGACTGCTTTCCCGTATATACGTATTTGCATGTCCTAAACCCATTGTGAGCTTTTAGGACCAGCTAAGGGCGCTTCGACGTTATATTAGCTAACGACATACAAGAAGTCGGAAATAAAAATCGAACACGAAAAATACAACGAAAAATAGAACACGAAAATATTTTCAATCGGAAAATTTAATCTCGACCAAGAATACGAATTACTTTTTGATCTTGCGTTATTTATTGCATTTCGAATATATATTTGAATATATATTAATATGCTTCTTTGTAACAAGATTAACTGATTCCCATATTTTTCCATCGTCGATCCTAAATCGAAATCGTCTATTAATTTTCAATTTTTAACTTAACTTCCTTCGTATTTTTCGCCGTTTACGCAGTGTAGGCGAAAAAAAACGATGCTGTGGCTTCTATTTTTCATTTTAATAAAATTATTTTTCGATCTAAACGAAACAATTCAAAACGCGAAGCTGGAAAATTCGTATTTCGTAATCATTATTGTTAGGCGATAAAAAAATTTAAAAAAATGGTAAAAACAGTCGAAATTACCTTAAATAGCTACAATTTAGCTTTTTCTGACTATTTGTAAATTATTGATTTTCTAAAATAATTTACGTAAGAAAAGTGCACAATTTTCAGTTAAAAACAAATTGTTTGCTTAATCAATAAATAATCCAGTGAATTAAAAAAATATTAAAATGAAAGATAATTCGATTTCATGGATAAAAATTAAAAATAGCAAAATACGAATTCTCAAAGTTCTGTACTCTTGAATTTTCGATTCCTCACTATTAAAAATTAATTTTCAATTTATTTAAAAAAAGAAATTTCATAATATATGTATTTTGTTTATTAAAATGAAACTCTTAAAACGCAATAACTTTTTTATTTTTTAGAAGCGCCCGGAAATATTTTATTCTCGAATGTATTAGTTCTTAATACGCCAGAATCAAGCCTAAATCAAAACTTCCAAAATCGTCCAAAATCGCCAAAAAAATGGATTAACCCCTTGCGATTTATAGGAAAAATTAAAAAAAATAGAATTGCTTTATATTGCAAGATCTTTCTACGTACCCCTAGCAACTGTAGCAGGTGTCATTTCCCGGTGCTTTCCCTCTAAAACAAAAATTTCGCCTTTTTGAAAAATTAAATTTGGCTATAAAATGAAACTTTAAAACGCATTAACTTTTTTATTTTTGAGAAGTACTCGGAAAGCGTTCAGTTTCGAAAGTATTGGGCCTTAGTACGTCCAAAACAGCTGGTAATTCAAAAGCCCCAAAATCGGCCAAAATCGAGGAAAAACATGTATTATCCAATTTGCTTTTTTGAGGAAAAAATTTTAGGTAAAGGATTTGCTTTAAATTTTTGCGGGTTTCTATAAACACCAAACCGACATAGCCGGAGCCATTTTTCTCTGCTCTCCCTTCAATCCTTAATTTTTCGATAAAAGTAAATAAATTGAAAAAAATACACTTCGACTCAGAAAAACAATTTTCTATAGCCGGTGTCATTTCCCAGCGACTTCCCTCTAAAACAAAAAATTTTGCCCACTTAAACAATTAAATTTGACTTTAAAACGGTATTTAAATTAAAGGCTGGCGACTGTAAGACTTTGTTTATAAGGGAATAAATTGTAAAGGAGCATGGCCACATGGCCCTTCAGTGGCACCGGAACGAGCAAGACAAGCTTCCTGGCACGTGCAGCAAAATGGTATATAACTAACAATTAAAAGTTTGGGAACATAGTCAAAAATACTTTGTAGATCAATCTGTTTTTGTCGACAGTTCTGACAATGATGAGCTATTAATATTAATTTTTTGTTTTGGAAAATCGTTTGGTCCAAATCTACATTTGCTAATCGTCGAACATATATAAAGATTTAGGGGTAATTCCAGGAGGGATGGGCCGTTGGGTGATATGACCCAGTATAATATCGAGTGTTTAAAACAATAAATAGATAAGTTATTTTGAAAATAATTTTTCATCTATTTGTCGATGATTTTTTGTTGTATTATTTTTAGGCCCAAATTACAAATTAAAAAAAATGACTTTTGCGTTGGATTAACTACCCTTAAATGCATGAGCCATCGCGCCCAAAATACTGTGGGATTGATGGCCCAACCTAATGATTCCTTAAACTTTTTATTCAAAAAATTACTAGATTTTAATTGTTTTTTTACATTTGGTATTGTTTTTAATAAAAAGTTCCAATTTTGTAGTGTTATAAACTAATTTTTATCAAAACAGATCAAAAAGATGGCCCATCTCTCCCGGACTTTGTTCTTCATTTATAAAACGGCAAAAATTATCAAAAAAATACATTTGTTTAAAAAATACTCTAATCACATTTTTTTCGTTGCCCGATATTGAAAATAATTGAGTATAGATTTATTCTCAATATGTAACCGAAATATTGACTTTAAAGCTCGGTTTTGTTGCTATGGCTGGACATTCCCCTTTGTCGAAACTCCCTGCAACTGTACCCCGCGACAGGTAAGCAAAAAACACCTCCGCGACCATAAAAACCGCCCTTAATAAATTCGGCAAAAATCTATAAAAATAAAAAGCGTTTCGTACATTAAAAAATTGTTTAATTAGGAAAAGTTTGTAAGCCGAAATAATAAATCCGATAAACCTTCAAATGGAGGCGAAATTAAATCTGACGAAGCTTTGATGTGTAATATTTGATATCCGTGTGGCAGAGCTAATATGATTTTAATATTTCACATATCTAATCTGAAATGCACGGAAAAATTGTAATAAATTTTATTCACTGGCAATAATTCAAAAGGGATGAATACGTCTGGGAAGATGCGATGACAGCGCAGAATATATCATCTATCGAGATAGAATCCTTTAGAAGAGTAATATTATATAAGTTCGCGTATATATGGCGTAAACGAGGCCAACGGCTCGACGGCCCAAACTGCAACCGAAAATTGCTTTTCGCTTACTTGATTACTTGGAAATCGTATTTCGATCCTCATATGCTCGCGAGGGGCTCCAAAAATTGCCTTTGATATTTTTTTCCCCGAACACTTTAAAAACACAATCGATAAATAACCGAAAAAAAGTTAATCAAACAACTAAACAAACATTTCGTCCGACTCCATTTTTCTTCCGATATTTAATTTATCGTTAGTTACGATTCAAATTTTCCCGAACTACAATATATCGTTCGATTGTGGATTTATTTTTTTCTCGCTTCTCCCCCGCACACGATTCCGACATTTTAATAAATGTATAAACGTTGATGATCTGCGTGGGACAAGTTTTTTAATGTCGGCGCCTTCGATTTGTGTATAATTCCTAAGCAAATGTCGAAGCTCGGCTAATATTTGACTTGTCGAATTTTTTGAGCTCGAAATGAAATTTTAAATCAATTTTTTGAGTTGGATTCTAATTCTGCGCGTATTATTGAATCAGTTTTCGTTGCCATTTAACGGCTTCCAAATAATGAAAAGGTATCTGAATTGGGTGTGAGTACAAAAACCGATTTTTTGTTCTAGAACTTTTCTAAAGTCGAGGTAAAATGCCGTTTATGTAAATTGAATGGTTCAATGCACAAAAGTTGATTTAAATTTGTAAATTGGTTATTGTGGATGGTCCTGAAAATGAATATTGGATTTAATTCAATACATTAAAAATTGAAAAAAAAGTTGGAAGTACGGTCCTGTAATTTTTGATTAAATATTTTTAGGCAATAAATTATTATCAATCTCGCTTAAAACCGAGTGCGCACATTCGAGCTCAAAGTGGCACATTTCCGATCTCGGGAAAATGAAGCGCGCCGCTTCGCGTCGCGCTTCATTTGCCTCCCTCGCTCGGAAATGTGCCACTTTTCGCTCGAATGTGCTCATTCTCGTTTTACTGGATTTGGCTATATTAACCTATTCACTTTCAAATTAATAATAATTTAATAAATTTAAATAGTTATAGTGGTTTTGTTAAATAAATTTGTTTAGATGCACTTAAATAGGAAATTTAGTTCCAAGTGGAAATACGGCCCTGCAATTTTTAAACAAACATTTTCAGACAACAAATTAATGATTGTGTAACGTGTTTAAAATCGAGTGCGCACATTCGAGCTCAAAGTGGCACATTTCCGATCTCGGGAAAATGAAGCGCGCCGCTCCGCGTCGCGCTTCATTTGCTTCCCTCGCTCGGAAATGTGCCACTTTTCGCTCGAACGTGCTCATCCTCGTTTTACTGGATTTGACTATATTAATCTCTTCACTTTCAAATTAAAAAATTAATAATAATTTATTAAATTCAAACAGTTATAGTGGCTTTCGCAAATAAATTTGTTTAAATGCACTTGTATAGGAAATTTATTTCCAAGTAGAAATGCGGCCCTGTAATTTTTAATTAAACATTTTCAGAAAACAAATTAATGATTATGCAACGTGCTTAAAACCGAGTGCGCACATTCGAGCTCAAAGTGGCACATTTCCGATCTGGGGAAAATGAAGCGCGCCGCTCCGCGTCGCGCTTCATTTGCTTCCCTCGCTCGGAAATGTGCCACTTTTCGCTCGAACGTGCACATACCTCGTCTTCACCTAATTTCTCTACATCAATCTTCTTACAGTTGTACCTTGGCCTCTTTGTATCTAGGGCAACTTTATTTTTTTTAATATTTGCGGGCTTCTGTGACCCATGGTAATAGAAAGATTATTTATTAATGTTTGCATAGTAGTAGTCCGATTTTGGTACAGCGTTATCTTTAATTTTATTTTTGGGTTTAAACATTAAGGGTCGGTGTGTTGTACCTCGGTCACTGTCAATAAATTGTACCTTGGCCCTAAGATCAAAGTGCAATAAATAAAAATTTAGATATAGCTTTGTTATAAATTCTAATTTTTTTTTTATTTTGCTTCAGATAATATGCCTCGCAAGTCTAACAAAAAATTTAAATTTTTGCTCAATTAACCATTAAGTATGTGAAATTTTACTATACGAGAAAAGTTTTGTTAATTTTTGAAACAATTTTAGTGTAATCTCAAAGAAGAACTTTAGTAGTTCTTATAATCCAAAAATAAATATATAGTTTTCATAGAACAATGGTTTTTATTTTGCCTAATGTGAATAGAGCCAAGGTACATCACCTTTGTTGTACCTATGCCATAGATCCACTAATTTTTAAATCTTATAGCAATTTAAATAAACGGTTGGTAATGCTTTCAAATATTTTATGATGAATACAGTATTAGTGCCCCACTACGATGCAATTCATTTTATCAACAAATTGTTACATGGGTGATTCCATTCTAACTGTGTTTTTTGTGTCCTTTTCTGTTTGCTCTCACTGGTCCTACATTATAAATTGATTAATGAAATTTTTGTATCAATACGATTATCATAAACATATTTCAACACTTTTTTTGTATAAGTTGCAGTCCAAAGAAAACTTGCAATATCTCACTTAAATGTCAGTACCGTGTCATGTCCTTTTCTAGAATATAAATCGGTTATTTTTTTTGTTGCAATAAATAATTCAAACCAATTAACTGATAAATCTTAATGTATATAATCAAACTTAAAAGACATTAACGATTTTTTTTTTAATACGTCAATTTAAGATTGAATTCCGGCTTAATAACTTTTGTCCTCAGATTTAAGCAAATTTTTAAATTTGAATGTGTATGACTCGTGCGCTATTTACCTCGAAACTAATGAAACAACTAATAAGGTATATTGAAAGTACGTTAACTGAGTTATGTTTATTTACAAATATCACACAAGTGAAATTCTCAAGCGACTTTGTGTCATTTTAAAACTTAATTTTTAAAAAATGATGTCATAAATTTACTTGCCAGTACCGTAGTAAACTTAATTAACGATGAATTTTTTTCATCATAAATAATGAATTTCTGTACTTATTACTAGCCTAAATTACAGAGTAATAGGATACTATCAAATTCATAATCAAAAAATTACAGTTGCTATTTTAATTTAAAATGTCAGTAACGTGGCGGTCAGTACCGTGTCAAAAAATAATAAAAATATATCTAATTGTTAATAAATAATATTAAGTTGCTTTTATTGCTCAAATAAGAATGTATGCAGATACTTTTCTATGAGAAAAATTCATTATTCTTCAAATGATAAGGTGGGAAAAATAAATAACAGAATGACGCAAAAAACAAAAAAATCGGGGAATTCATCCCAAGAAGTTAAAACATTGCCAAAGACGACTGAAACTGTAACACTGCGTAGAAGCTTAAGAATTAAAAATGCTGTGATGAAAACCAAAAAAAAAATTAATTAAGTTAATTTTTGTGAAATGTGTTAGATATGAGTTGATTAATGTTTGATATAAATTCTAATGTATTATTTGTTATACATAAGTTACTAAGGATTATTGAAATGTTAAATAATCAATAAAAAAGAGTTTTAAAATGTTACAATACAATTCATAAATGAATTTAATAATTTTTCTGAAGAATGTCTACCAAATTTATTTTATGTCAGTACCGTGACATGGAAATTATAAAATATGATTCTCATTTTCGATATTTTCAAGTTGTAGCAAAATCCTCTCGCACTTTCATTTTTACTATCAAATAGAGTAATGTGCATAAAAATAAAAAAAAATTGAGTTATAGAATTCAAAAATTTTTAATCAAAAAGTAACAGTTAGAACAGAATCGCCCACATATACAATTTAAAAAAAATTACAAGTGAAAAAAGAGCCAAGGTACAACAGGTTCGCCCTACTACTTGAATAATTTCAACGACTTCATAAATCAAATTAAATTAACAACAAAGTTTCATTCAATTAGCGTTCGCCTTAATGGCAAATGTATGTAACTTCGAGTGCAACGTCGTTCAATTAGTATTGCTGAAGAGAAGTAATTATTTTTTTTTCCATTACGATATATTTATAAATAAATTAATAGCATCCGTCAAGAATTGCGGCTCTCTCTAAATATGGTAGATGGAAGCACAAAAAAGCGGATCGCAACAGTTGTCGCTATAAATAAATAATTAACCATTCGATTTGAAAACTAACAAACAAGATCTGTAAATAAATAATTAAAACGAAAAGGAAGAAGAAGAAGACGTTGCAGCGCATTTCGAACGCGACGTGGCGCAATTATGAAATTAATGCGAGCGGCGAGACGGGTCGCACAATGTAAAGAAAAGTTAATGAATTTTTCATAAAGCTTTTTCCGAAGTTGCGCGGAAACCTTAATTATGTTAAGAATTTGTCGAGAGTTGTTTCGAGCATGCAACATTGAAAAATTTATAATAAAAAAAAAGGGAACGGGAGAGGGGGAAGAGGCTCGTAAATTCGGATCGAGATACACTTTATTTTAATTCGGGTCTATCCCTTAATAATTCAGGAAGGTACGAGAAGTCGTCTTTAAAAATGTATTCAGGCGATTAGAGAGTTACACCGTAGTGCGCGAGAGGAACTGTGCAGGGAGTCGCGGTATTTATAAAAGACGAGAAAACTGCTTAAAGTGGAACACTGATGATAGCATTATGTTATGAGATTGACTAAATTATGTTAAAGTATTCTGGCGTGGTGTGCGGTGTCGGTTACGGCCTAAAATGAGGGTTAACTCTTACCTTTTACAGCACTCTTCTTCCCTTCATTATCACTTCAAAGAATTCTGAAACAAAACCCTTCGTTATTTGTCGGCTTTTTTAATTTTTTTTCGGCTTATAACTGAATCGTTCTTAATTCGATCAATTTTTACACAACACCGATATGTGCACTTTAACGGAGCTTAACGAGGCACGGCCAGAAACGAACTACAGTAAAACCTCGCTTCAACGGACAGTCGCGGGACCAACTATATTGTCCGTTGTAGAAGAGCGTCCGATGAGCAGGGGGCTTTAATACATTGTTCTCCTACACTTTTCTCAATTGGGACCTTAGAAAATTGTCCGTCGAAGAGGGGTGTCCGTTAAGAGAGGTTTTACTGTATAAAATAGACAGAAATGCATGCAATACAAATAGATATATCAAATTAGTCAAAACAGTTTCGTGTTGTTAAAAACATCTATTTAAGTCAGGGGTGGCCAACCCAAATGGTCTTCCTGGCCACTTTGGATATGCATCAATAACTCCGCGGGCCGCATATAAAATTATATATCCTCATATTCGATTTAGGCCCACTATGGACATTTTTTTGGAGTAAAAAATTGAAATATAATGAGTTATTATTATTGTGTTTAGGGGAACCTGTTGTTCCTTGGTCCTTTTATCACTTGATTAATATTTTTCCCTTATAATAATTATCAGCCGTACACTAATTTTGGAAAAAAATTTCAATAAAAATAGTAAAATATATAATAATGAAGACTCTAATTTTTTTGGATAAACCAATATAAATACAGATTTATAGCTACTTATAGGCCTTTAAGGCAAATATAATAAAAAAGTACTTTTTCACCGATGAAGATTATTTCAAGCACTGTTAATCAGCAAATTATGAAAAAAACTTTATAAAAAACATTCATTTCAAGCGAAATAGTTACCATCTCTAATATCTGGGCGACCGAGCTATGCAAGGCGTCTTTCGACGTGAGAATGTGATGCCTTTCGGTCGCCTAGGTACTGAAATATAGAGATATGAATGTAGAGGAACGTGTTGTACCTTGGCCCTTTTTTCACTTTTTTCACGAGATCGGAATGTGCCACTTTGAGCTCGAATGTGCGCACTCGGTTTGAAGCACGTTTCACAATCATTAATTTGTTTTCTGAAAATGTTTAATTAAAAATTACAGGGCCGCATCTCTACTTGAAAATAAATTTCCTCTTCAAGTGCATTTAAACAAATTCATTTACGAAAGCCACTATAACTGTGTGAATTTATTAAATTATTATTATTTTTTAATTTGAAAGTGAAAAGATTAATATAGTCAAATCCAGTAAAACGAGGATGAGCACGTTCGAGCGAAAAGTGGCACATTTCCGAGCGAGGAAGCAAATGAAGCGCGACGCGGAGCGCGCGCTTCATTTTCCTGAGATTGAAATGTGCCACTTTGAGCTCGAATGTGCGCACTCGGTTTGAAGCACGTTTCACAATCATTAATTTGTTTTCTGAAAATGTTTAATTAAAAATTACAGGGCCGCATTTCTACTTGAAAATAAATTTCCTCTTAAAGTGCATTTAAACAAATTCATTTACGAAAGCCACTATAACTGTGTGAATTTATTAAATTATTATTATTTTTTAATTTGAAAGTGAAGAGATTAATATAGTCAAATCCAGTAAAACGAGGATGACCACGTTCGAGCGAAAAGTGGCACATTTCCGAGCGAGGGAAGCAAATAAAGCGCGACGCGGAGCGGCGCGCTTCATTTTCCCGAGATTGGAAATGTGCCACTTTGAGCTCGAATGTGCGCACTCGGTTTGAAGCACGTTTCACAATCATTAATTTGTTTTCTGAAAATGTTTAATTAAAAATTACAGGGCCGCATCTCTACTTGAAAATAAATTTCCTCTTCAAGTGCATTTAAACAAATTCATTTACGAAAGCCACTATAACTGTGTGAATTTATTAAATTATTATTATTTTTTAATTTGAAAGTGAAGAGATTAATATAGTCAAATCCAGTAAAACGAGGATGAGCACGTTCGAGCGAAAAGTGGCACATTTCCGAGCGAGGGAAGCAAATGAAGCGCGACGCGGAGCGGCGCGCTTCATTTTCCCGAGATTGGAAATGTGCCACTTTGAGCTCGAATGTGCGCACTCGGTTTGAAGCACGTTTCACAATCATTAATTTGTTTTCTGAAAATGTTTAATTAAAAATTACAGGGCCGCATTTCTACTTGAAAATAAATTTCCTCTTAAAGTGCATTTAAACAAATTCATTTACGAAAGCCACTATAACTGTGTGAATTTATTAAATTATTATTATTTTTTAATTTGAAAGTGAAGAGATTAATATAGTCAAATCCAGTAAAACGAGGATGAGCACGTTCGAGCGAAAAGTGGCACATTTCCGAGCGAGGGAAGCAAATGAAGCGCGACGCGGAGCGGCGCGCTTCATTTTCCCGAGATTGGAAATGTGCCACTTTGAGCTCGAATGTGCGCACTCGGTTTGAAGCACGTTTCACAATCATTAATTTGTTTTCTGAAAATGTTTAATTAAAAATTACAGGGCCGCATCTCTACTTGGAAATAAATTTCCTCTTCAAGTGCATTTAAACAAATTCATTTACAAAAGCCACTTTAACTGTTTGAATTTATTAAATTATTATTAATTTTTTAATTCGAAAGATTAATATAGTCAAATCTAGTAAAACGAGGATGAGCACATTCGAGCGAAAAGTGTCACATTTCCGAGCGAGGGAGGCAAATGAAACGCGACGCGGAGCGGCGCGCTTCATTTTCCCGAGATCGGAAATGTGCCACTTTGAGCTCGAATGTACGCACTCGGTTTTAAGCACTTTTCAAAATCATTAATTTGTTGTCTGAAAATGTTTAATTAAAAATTTTAGGGCCATATTTCTACTAGGAACTAAATTTCCTGTTTGAGTGCATTTAAACAAATTTATTTGAGTCACAAAAGCCCGCAAATATTAAAAAATATAAAGTTGCCCTAGGTACAAAGGGACAAAGATACAACAAATTCCTTTACTATTATTCCTACATGTTAACATAGATAATATAATAATAACGATACTAAACGCACATTTTAAAGAAATATATAACACTAAAAAGTAAATTGTCGAATACATGGATGAATAAATAATGTATTTTTTCAATACATTCGTTTTCACTACTTTGATCATTATAAAATAAATATATTTTGTTAAAGTGTGATGAATTTCGCGGGTCCGAAAAGTGTTCAAGGCGGGCCATTATAGCTAAAAGACGTAAACAGCAAAAATAATTAATTTTTACTTAGATTCGAGATTAAACATTTAGAATTTGTTCGATTGTGCACAATCAACTTTTCACCAAGTTCTACATTTAAAAAAAAGCTAATTAAAAATTGCAGAACGGTAAATCTACGAAAAACCACAAATCTGTATTAAGTCTCTTCATTATTATAAATAAATAATTAATTAAAACTCCAATCGCCCCTCAAATGTTAAAAATCACCATAGTGAACACTTAAAACTAGAGCAACGTTTCCCAACGTGGGTCACACGGCCCACATGAGGGCAATTTAAAAGTTTAGGGGGGCAATATCATTATTCAATTTGAAAACGTACAAGAGTTTTAGTTATCTACCTATTATATGTGATGAAAATTTATTTATTGTTTTTTTTCTTAATAATTTCATAGTGATTTTTTTAAAACCTAAATCTTGTGTCTTGAACAAGATATAATTAGGCTTCATATATATAATAATTCAATTTTTAATTACAAAATTAAAAAATTTGGTGCGTGTACTTACGCACGCGCATTAGAAGTTGTACTTCTTTGGTGTAACTAAATTAAATATAACCACGTGCAAAGATAAGTTCAATAAATACGAGGATGTGCGCGTTCGAGCGAAAAGTGGCACATTTCCGAGCGAGGGAGGCAAATGAAGCGCGACGCGGAGCGGCGCGCTTCATTTTCCCGAGATCGGAATGTGCCACTTTGAGCTCGAATGTGCGCACTCGGTTTTAAGCATGATTCACAACAATTTAAACCGATAAATTAGGCGACAAAATAGTTAAACAATTTTAATCGTTCCCTCTCACTTGCACTGACAAAATTATCGTATCTTCTCGCTCCCTTCCACTCATTGCTATGGTAAATACGTTTTTCGAAATTATAATTGATATTTGGTAAATTAAATTAAAATGTTTAATTTGAAGATGCGTATGAAAAATTAGACAACAGTAAAAAATACGAGGATGTGCGCGTTCGAGCGAAAAGTGGCACATTTCCGAGCGAGGGAGGCAAATGAAGCGCGACGCGGAGCGGCGCGCTTCATTTTCCCGAGATCGGAATGTGCCACTTTGCTCGAACGTGCACACTCGGTTTTAAGCCTCATTCACAAGTATTAATTCACTTTCTTACTTCAACTGTCGAATATTCGTCAGCAGTGCTACTATTTTACTCTCAAAACGCGAAAAGAAGTATAACTTCAAAAATATTTATATTACGTAGAGGGGGAGCATTTAAACTTTAGAATGACTTAAGTGGGGCATGTTGAAAAAAAGCCATTACCAAAATAAAATTTATCCAAACCATTTTTCGTCAACTTTAAATACGGGTCTGGAAATTAGAGCGCGAGCGTTCGGAAAAAGAGAAAATAGGTGCATGTGGAAAAGCCACCAAATTTGGTTATTTTGGAATTTAAATGGAACACGCGAGCTGTATATTGTGAACCTCACGCATTAAGCACGACCGAAGCAAATAACTGCAGAAATTGAACGAATTCTCCAAGCGTGAAATTTATTGGCAGGTTCGACTATGAGCTTGACGCCGAAACTGATTCTCGTAAATTGTAACTAACTTTACTATCGCAAAATAGTGAATAAATCAGATCAGTTCGGATCAAATTTCGCATAACCTACTTAACTACCTCAGAAACTAACTTCCATATTGCATTTGTTACGCTGCAGCGATTTTTATTAATTCTTATTTAAAATGCGCTTCGTCTGGAAATAGGAAATAAAAATCGCGTATCCGGCCGGATCTCGAACTTAGAAACACAATCGATCGGATTGGGAAAAGTATTTAAAAAGAGTCTTGGTGCAGGTAACTGATGACAATGATGTGCTTTCGAGTGTGACTTCAACCGCATGTGACTGACGATGTTTCTGACGTGCTTTAAGATAAGAAAAATATTTACGTGAAAAATGAAGTGCATGCTATTGAATAACTTACTGAATGGTGTTTGCATTTTGATCAATCGTGTTACTGCCGCGGATTATTTACAGAGTCTTCATTTTGCGTTTTGAATCAGCGCAAATAGATCCACCTTTTTATTGGAAATTATACCACTTTTAAAGCAAGCCTTGGGCGCAACGTAGTTGCAAAAATTCCAACGTAACAAATAATGCAATCGCCATTTTTTTTTTATTGGGAACAGAATTTTGTTCTATTAAAAAATTAATAAAAAATGTTTCATTGCTCATTAAAAGATTAATGAGTATTGTAGAACAATACATTACACAATTAATAAATGAGCATTGAAGGGCAATACATTACTCATTATACAATACTCATTAAAAGTAATGCGTATTGAAGAACAGTGTCTTACCCATTAAAAAAAAGATAATAAAAAATGTTTCATTGCTCATTAAAAGATTAATGAGTATTGTAGAACAATACATACTCAATCAAAAAATGAGCATTGAAGGCAATACATTACTCATTATACAATACTCATTAAACAGTAATGCGTATTGAAGAACAGTGCCTTACCCATTAAAAAAAGATAATAAAAAATGTTTCATTGCTCATTAAAAGATTAATGAGTATTGTAGAACAATACATACTCAATCAAAAAATGAACATTGAAGGGCAATACATTACTCATTATACAATACTCATTAAAAACTAATGAGTATTGAGGAATAGTGTCTTACCCATTAAAAAAAGATAATAAAAAATGTTTCATTGCTCATTAAAAGATTAATGAGTATTGTAAAACAGTAGATTACCCATTCAAAAAATGAGCATTGAAGAACAATATATTACCCATTAATAAGTAATAACTAATGAATATAGAAGGACAATGTCTTATCCATCTATAAGTGATCAGAACAAACAAAAAAAAAATTAACAAACAATAAATTAATTGCTCCATAAAATAATAATGAGCAATCAAACCTCAATGCATTACAAAAATAAGGCATATCTTGCCTCTCTGGACCAATTTGATCATTTGAGCGCAAAAAAAACGAAGGGTATCTAAAATGCATTTTGCTGATAATTGAACGATCGTAGCCATTCCATTTAAGGTTTCCATCGACGAAGTGGAACGGGGTGGATTTGTCGTGGGGCCGGACCTCGGACGCTCCTGACAAAAATCCACACCCTCCAAAATGATTATTTGGAATAAATCGAAGGCGATGGTTTATTCATACATCATCCGACATCAAGAAACAGATAGAAAGCACCAAAAAAAAAAGAAGGACGAGCGAAGCTGCTTCATAAAATTTGGTTGCGCGTATCGATAAGAGAATTGGAGTATATTTATCATAAAGATATGAAAAATTCAGGGTAGTGGAAAAAAGATCTTGGCAAAACCTTCGCATCCATCAAATAAAGTACAAAAGAAATGAGATATGTGCAAGTGTATCGGACGAAAATATATTATATGAATACATATATTCCGGATAGGATATTTCCAAGTTTCTTTATCGAAATCCAATCTTCGTTCGGTGTCTAAAGAACATGCGTGATGCATATGTATGTATGGTGCGGTGCGAGCGTGTGCGTGTGCCAGATATTGATTCACACACGCATATAGATATACCGGGGCTGATCCAGTTGTTCAGCTGAAGAACGCACACACACGCCATTTCCGTTTGTACTCGAAACAGTATACGGTTGGAACGCTCTACCTATGGCGCCCCTTTTCGGTTCGATTTGTTCGCTCTTGATGCCTACTACTAGCTTTCCTACAAGAAAATTTCTTTGTAGCGAACCGTTTTGTGCGAGAAAATATTTTATAGAAATTCTGCGTCACGCTTCGCTTAAAATTTCTTTCGAAATTAATCGCACAGACTAAATAATTTCTAAGCCTCCGCACTTTCGAACGTGCAAAGTCAAAGCCTTAATCCTACGTTTTTTTTTGTCCGACCGACTATCAATTACGACCAATGTGTTTCCTCACATGGGCGCAATTTGAGAATGTTTTTAAACATTAGTTTTCTATTAGGTATATATTTTTTTTATTTATTGTTTTTTTTTAAATAATTTTCTAGTGATTTCTTGCTAAAACCTAAATCTTGTGTCTTGAACAAGTTGTAATTAGGTTTGATTTGTGGAACAATTCAATTTTTAAATATAAAATAATATTTATACGTTACATAGGGGGGCATCAAAATTTTATAATGACTTAGGTGAGCAATGTTAAAAAAAGGTTGGGAAACACTGCTCTACATATTTTAAAATGTTTTAAAACTATTAATTATTTATTTTATGTTACTTGTGTAATGCTCATAACAGTTAAGTTGAGCCAAATTAATAGTTTTTTTTCGAACTCCTCAAATTCGTTTTTTTTTGTATGTCGAGGGATTAAATATACACATAAAAATATTATTATAAGGCTCGCTGCAATTAGGCGTTCAGAAGAGCACCATGATAACTTAGCAAAAGTAATAAAATCTATAGCCTTTAAAAACAAAAAAAAATCCAATTTATTCAACTCTTAATTTTTTGAATTGAAGAATAGAAGATTAATATAGGCAAATCCAATAATTGCAAAGACGTGCACGTTGCCTTCTTTCACTCATTGCCAGGGTAAATACGTTTTTCGAGTTTAAAATGAATATGTGGTAAATTAAATTAAAATGTTTAATTTGAAGATGCGTAGGAAAAATTAGACAACAGTAAAAAATAGGAGGATGTGCGCATTCGAGCGAAAAGTGGCACATTTCCGAGCGAGGGAGGCAAATGAAGCGCGACGCGGAGCGGCGCGCTTCATTTTCCCGAGATCGGAATGTGCCACTTTGAGCTCGAATGTGCACACTCGGCTTTAAACGTGATTTCCAATAATTTTGATGACAGAAAATTAATAAATAATTTTTTGTCGTTCCTTCTCACTCATATTTATGTTTTTGTTGTATCTTTTCGCTCCCTTACACTCATTGCTATAGTAAAAATACGTTTTTCGAACATATAATCGATATTTACTGAACTAAATTGAATTTGTTGATTGTAAAGATAGTTTAATTTACAAAATTCAATGAATACGAGGATGTGCGCATTCGAGCGAAAAGTGGCACATTTCCGAGCGAGGGAAGCAAATGAAGCGCGACGCGGAGCGGCGCGCTTCATTTTCCCGAGATCGGAATGTGCCACTTTGAGCTCGAATGTGCACACTCGGCTTTAAACGTGATTTCCAATAATTTTGATGACAAAAAATTAATAAATAATTTTTTGTCGTTCCCTCTCACTCGTACTTATGCTTTTGTTGTATCTTTTCGCTCCCTTCCACTCATTGCTATAGTAAAAATACGTTTTTCGAACATATAATCGATATTTACTGAACTAAATTGAATTTGTTGATTGTAAAAAAAGTTTAATTTACAAAATTCAATGAATACGAGGATGTGCGCATTCGAGCGAAAAGAGGCACATTTCCGAGCGCGACGCGGAGCGGCGCGCTTCATTTTCCCGAGATCGAAATGTGCCACTTTGAGCTTGACTGCGCACACTCGGTTTTAAGCACGATTCACAACAATTTAGATCGAAAAATTATACGACAAAATAGTTCAATAATTCGAACGTGCAAAGTCAAAGCACTAACCCTACATTATTTTTTTTTTCGCCCGACCGACTATCAATTAAGGCCAATGTCGCATGCACTCGCCTTTATTACGGCAATAATTGTGACAAATAAGACAGGCAGCAATTATCGCGCGAGCTAAAAATTTTTACAAGCGAATAAGGCTATGCCAATAAATTTTATTAAAATGAAAAAATATCGAGCCTTTAAAATAATGTAAGGCATTTGTAAACAACGCGTTAAAAATATCTACATACGAAAACATGTTCGCCTTTACGAGGTTATAAATTATAATTTTTGTGTTAAAGAAAGACATTAAACGGGGAACTTATTAAATCGTCCGGTTAAGTGCCGCGACGTTTTGTTAATTTATTCGCGACCTAAGCTTTAAATAATTACTTAAGTGTTTAATTAAATTTAATCAGATTTTTTTAATGGATAAAAGGCACATCGTTTTATGGGACGTAAAGTTGGGTAAAAGCTTCGACGTACTAAATAAAGCTTTCTAAGGGTGCCGTGGGTGGATTTCCTTTTTATTTTTGATTTTTATACACTCATTTATCGATTTTGCTGAGAGTACAAAATAATTGTTGTATTTAAAGTGGAACCAAAAAAAAAACCCAATAGAGCTTTTTTTAAAAATGACGCTCTATAGTTTTAATTGATTTATTTATGATGTAACTATGGTTGTTAAAATGATTAACCAATAGAAATTTAATATTGTTGTTTACAAATTAAATTGTATCAATTTTTAATAAAAATATAAAATTTTTTAGTTTTTTAAAAACCGAAAAACACGAAATTTCGGATTGAGCAAGATTTAAAAAAATCTGAGGTCCTACTATGTTTAGGATCGTTTTACTGATTTTAGAATGTATTTAATTGTCCAAATCGGATCAGTGGTTCTTTAGTTATAGCAAAAAACCGAAAAAATTAACAAAAACGGGTATTTTTGAAAAATCATATCTCGAAACGGTATTGATTTTCCTAAAGAGTATTTATTATAATTTAAAGAAACACTTCAACTTTCAAACCAAGAAATAAAATTGAATTTTTAACTAGAGATTTTTAAAATACGATTTTTTGAATTATTTATCGAAAATATGGGGGGAGAATCCAAACTTAGTTAGGGGATGATGAGCTTGAAAATAAAATTACTTTGAATTTAAATCTATTGTTAGTAGGTGAAGATGTAGAAGATAAAGAAGAACAAAAATTGATAATTTAAACTATATTAATTTTTTAATTAAATTTATATAAAAAATATTAATAAATTTAAAAAAGTTTATGCATTAATTAAATTAATTTTTATTAAGACGCAAATCAATGTTATTATATTATATTATTATATATTATATTATTATTATACTCCAATTTAAGTTAGGATTCTCCTCCCCATATTTTTCATATTTTCGATAAATAATTCAAAAACTCAATTTTATTTTTGTTTGAAAGTTGAAGTGTTTCTTTAAACTATAAAAAATACTCTTGAAGAAAATCAATACCGTTTCGGAGATATGATTTTACAAAAATACCCGTTTTGTCAATTTTTTTCGGTTTTTTTGCAATAACTAAAGAACCACTTAACCGATTGTGACAAATAAATACATTCTAAAATAAGCAAAACGATCCTAAACATCGTAAGACCTCATTCTTAATATTCGATATTGTAATTGACACGTGTCTTAGCAATTTAATACTCAAGAAAAGACTCAATAGTTTAAAAAATAAAAAAAAAGTTACATTTTTATATTTTTATTAATAAAAGTCTATTATAATTCATAAATAAATATGTTTGACTGAAACCTATTCATTATTGGTTATTAAAATATATTTCTTATCATTTAACTGCCATAAAGTACAATTTTGTGGATTTTATATCATTTTAATTTCGGAGTATGGCAAACCCTGCCTAGTATGGCATGTGACATTCAGCCACCTAAAATATTTGCTCTATCCTCGCACGTACAAGCCACACACACACACACACATGCGCCTTGTTTTATTAATAAAATTAATCGATCGAATTTCCTTCGAGGCATAAAATAAATAAGGAAGACCATAACAATAGGAAACATCTTTTGTCAACTGAGCTATAAATAATTTTCATTTTCGTTTTCGTTTTATGCATAATATCAGAGTTATTAAACTCATAATATCGGCATCCCATAGAAAATAATTTGCTGAAGCCACGATTTATGGCGTTATAGTTTTTTTTTTTATTCCTCAGTTCCCTTTTGATATACGACGCACACACAAAAACCATGCAACGTTTTGCCATAACAACAATTTCTCATAAATAGCATCCAATCACGGATTCCGGGTTCGGGGGTGAGGTTCGTCATTGCCCGATTGGCGGGCGCCGCTGATTTGCTTTCCAGTGCCTGGCGCCCTGCGTGCAGCACCTCGCATGATTTCCGCTATTCACCCGCGAAATGCGACCGTTGTTATCAATATTGACAGATGTTTACTTGCAATATTAAACTTTATAACCTATCACTCCTTTTACATATTCTTCTGCCACACGTAAACCGGAAATTGTATCGATTCGCGTTTCCTTTCTTATGGGACGACCCCCGCAATCAAACAGAACGCGTAAATAAATCATGAAGGAAAAATACACTTCCAAACAACTCACACGAGGTGAAAATATTACCAAACAAGGTCGATAACTGTCCGTCTTTTAGATCTACATTTTTATTTGAGACCATTCGTGAACGAGCGATGTTTTGCTAAAACATCGATCAAAGGTTAAAATTGTACACCCATACCTCGCTTTGCGGCCTAGATAAAGTTGGCCGTAAAGCGAAAAGCCGTATTACGAATCAATTATTTTGAGCTGAAACTAAACAGAAGGTTCCTAACAGTACAATTTTTTTTGGCCATAACACAAAACATTGTGGGCCGTAAAAATCGAAAAAGTCCCATAATTGCAGCGAAATGCCATATAAAGACCTGTGGTATAGCTGCTTTTCGGCCGATGTGAATACATTTGGTAAAGAAGGCAGTAAATAGATACATCGTCTAGTTAGTCTATACTTCGACTGAAATGAACGCTTTTACTGTCATATATAAAGGTTTCTATGGAAAATTTAAATATAAAACTGCCTCTTTAAAAATAAAATATTTAATTAAATATTTTCTCTATGGAGTTTTACATATTACTGATTAACTTATATTTATTTATACGTTATACATTAGGGTGGCGCAAAAAAAACCGACTATTTTTTTTCAAGTCTCGAGTAAAAAAATGTTAGTTTTTGATGGTTTAAGAGCTACGTCTTAAAAAAAAATTTTAAAAGGTCGCTCAAAATTTTTTAAAATTATCAAAAATCGAATTTTTTTTTCTCGTTACGGTATAATTTTCTAGACAAACAAAAAATAAGTTTCTGAAAGTTTCAATTTAAAATTTGAGTTTTAAAAGGTCGCTCAGAATTTTTTTATTTATCAGTACATCACTTTGGATTTTTTCACGTGACATTTTAATATTCAAATTAAAATTTCATACATTTTTTTTTCTATTATTTAGTAAAATAATCAACAAAAATTCACCCCGAGATGAACTAAAAATTTGTAAAAAATGAAGATGAGCTGCAAAGAGTATTACAAGTTGTCGAAGAAAATTGTAAATTATATCCCAATGCTAATAAAGCAAATTTAATACGCACTTTAAAAAAACAATAAATGATATTAGTCTAAATAAAGTTAAAACCTTGAAAATTTAAGATTTGTTATTAGAATTAACAACGAAGTTTATTTAAATATTGTTAAAATGTTGTAGTTGATTAATTAAAATTATGTTTTTTTGTCATTTGTTTCATTTTTAGTTCATTTCGTGGTGAATTTGTGTTGATTATTTTACTAAATAATAGAAAAAAAAATGTATGAAATTTTAATTTGAATATTAAAATGTCGCTCGAAAAACAAAATAAATAAAAAAAAAATTTGAGCGACCTTTTAAAACTCAAATTTTAAATTGAAACTTTCAGAAACTTATTTTTTGTTTGTCTAGAAAATTATACTGTAACGAAAAAAAAATTTAAAAAAAAAATTCGATTTTTGACGGATTTTGAAATTGAAAAAATTTTGAGCGACCTCTTAAAATTTTTTTTTTGAGCTGTCCTTTGTAGGTAGCTATTAAAACGTCAAAAACTAACATTTTTTCACTCGAGATTCAAAAAAAATATAAAGACCTCTTTAGAAAAATTATAATACACCATCGGCTTCGTTGAAAAAGAAATAAAATCATTTGATTTTAATATTTTATCTTTGTTAAGTTTTAATTAATTAATTTATTTAAATCATTTTATAATTCAGCTCTAAAGTGCACACTCGGTTTTAAATTTCACTACCTAACGTCCCGTTTTAACAAAAAAAAATTGGTCACTTTAGTTGTACCCCACCTCGTACACGGAAGGTGAAACACGTCGAATACGTAATCGCAATAAATACATATATCGGAATTTTTAACCTGTTAATTTCGAGAAAGGTTATATTTCAATTATTATCGCCCCTCAATTACGTTATTAATAACACAAAGCGTGCTCGATAATGATATAATCGCACCGGAATTAAACTCATTTATTACAAAGACGCTGTCATTAGCAGCAATCAATCTGAAGTAATTGTTTAATAGCCCTAATTTACGCGGCCGTTTTATACATCGTTTATAAGGTAATTCGGTTCATAACGCTCTCGATTAATTCCACAACTAGTCCTTTAGCGGCAAAAATCAAGCTACGAAATTAATATCGTCGTTAATTCTTTTATTAGGCCTTCTCTTTCCAGCTTGTTTCACGTTTAATGTCATAATTAGAGGATATGGCCTTTAAAATTAACGGACTGTATAAAGGTGTACGTGCGTTCGATTTATTTATGGCGAACTAGCCCTTCGTGGAGCCCTGCCTTAATTTTATCTTTACGAAATAGAATAATTAAATCCGATTTGAATTAAATTTAAAAAAAATATAAGTAGGGGAACCTGTTGTACTTTGGCCCTTTTTTCACTTGTAATTTTTTTTAAATTGTATAAGGAACCTGTTGTACCTTGGTCTCTTTGTACGTAGAACAACTTTATTTTTTTTAATATTTGCGGGTTTTCGTGGCCCATAATTTTGAATTTAGTCCAATACTTTAAAAATTGAAATTAATTTGGAAGTACGGTACTGTAATTTTTGATTAAAATTTTTAGGCAATAAATTATAATCAATCTCGCTTAAAACCGAGTGTGCACATTCGAGCTCAAAGTGGCACATTCCGATCTCGGGAAAATGAAGCGCGCCGCTCCGCGTCGCGCTTCATTTGCCTCCCTCGCTCGGAAATGTGCCACTTTTCGCTCGAATGAGCACATCATCGCATTCATTGGATTTGTTGAAATGAATTGTTTTCAATTTAAAAAGATAAGAGTAGGGAAACTTGTTGTACCTCGGTCCCTTTGTACCTAGGGCAAATTAATTTTTTTTTTAATATTTGTGGGCTTTCGTGGCCCATAACTTTCGATATTTCAAATGCAACATTGACAGACATTAACGTGAAGTTAGCAGCAGCTGGCCAACTTACTTTGTTAATGTATGAGATCAATTGTAATTTTGAATCGAAAAAAAGTAAGTCTTTTTATATTCTTTTTACTTAAATATCTTATTGATTTTTATTACCTAATAACAAATGACTCATCGTAATAGAAAGATTATTTATTAATGTTTGCATAGTAGTGGTCTGATTTTGGCACAGCATAATCTTTAATTTTATTTTTGAGTTTAAACTTCAAGGGCCGGTGTGTTGTACCTCGGTCACCGACAATAAATTGTACCTTGGCACTAAGATCGACGTGCAATAAATAAAAATTTAGATATACCTTTGTTATAAATTTTTTTTTTTTTTTGCTTCAGATAATATGCTTCGCAAGTGTAACAAAAAATTCAAATTTTTGCTAAGTTAGCCATTAAGTATGTGATATTTTAGTATACGAGAAAAGTTTTGTTAATTTTTAAAACAATTTTAGTGTCATCTCAAAGAAGAACATTAAGAGTTCTTATAATCCAAAAATAAATATATAGTTTTCATAGAACAATGGGTTTTATTTTGCTTAATGTGAATAGAGCCAAGGTACATCACCTCTGTTGTACCTAGCCCATAGATCCACTAATTTTTAAATCTTATAGCAATTTGAGTAAACGGTTGGTAATGCTTTCAAATATTTTATGCTCAATACCTTATTAGTGCCCCACTACGATACAATTCATTTTATCAACAAATTGTTACATATACAAATGTATACATGTACAAATTAAAAAAGGGCCAAGGCACAACAGGTTCCCCTATGTAACAAGTAAAAATCGGAGCAAAGCACTAATTTTGTTCCAAAAGGTCACAGCTAAGAAAATACGAAAAATTTGCTCGTTGTTACAAATCAAATTCCTTCGCCGCAAAAGTGCTTCGAAGACGGACTTTAACGATAAGGAATTAAGAACCACAATCGCATAAAATAAATTAAACGGGTATCTCTTATCCGCACGTGCAGCTGCAAAAATGTATTGCTCATAGCCTTCGAGTTTATCGCAAGTGAAACATTTGTATTTTCTTAAACCTTGAATTTCGGTCAAAAACAATACTCGAAATTAATATTGAATCTTACGAGAAAGACGTCACGGGTGGTCCACCCCCCCTGATTTTAATGGGACCGATATATGTTGTTCTACAACAAATTCTAAGAGACCCATATTTTTTGCGAAAGAACAATTTTAAGAGGTCCAATAGACCCCCAAAGTCCACCACCTCCGGGGGCGATTTTAAGGTTTCATACATTTACAATCAATATTTTTTCCAAACGATTTTATGTGGATCAATGGTCACTTTGTTGTGTGAAAAAATATTGCCTGTAGGTATGTGGAACGGTAAAACCATCCCCGGCGGTGGTCAACTTTGGGAGTCTATTTCGTTCCGTAGAAATGCTCTTCTGCAAAAAATAGAAAGTGCAGGTCTCTTAGAATTCCATGTAGATTCATATATATTGGTCCTATTAAAATCGGAGGCCACCCATCCTGTTAATAGAAGATTTGCAATAGCTCGATGCCAAAATATGACATCTATGATTTGATTTAAAATTTAAAATTAACACCAAAAACTGTTTGCCGAAAATCGCGACATATTTCTTTTAATTAAAAAATTTCAAATCCAAAAATATATGTAAGTATACACCGTCTATATTAGTAGCATTGGGAAAAACTAACCTTCAAAAGGACAGACCACCCCCGACGTTCCCATCGACATCTACGGCAAAAATTTTCCACTTGCCAAAATTGGGTCAACACTACACGAAATACGCGGGCGTACTACGGTGCAATTTAAGTATGTGCGAGGGAAAAAAGGTAGGGTTAGTGCATCAGCCAATTAGAGCTTGCATAGCAACCGATCCAAACTCATATTGCAACTAACGAAATGTGTATGTTTGGCGATTTAGAAACTTCTAGAATTTTTGCGGCCCATGAGTGGGAGCGAGAGGGAAATACACTATAGCACGTTGCAATAGAAAACCACGACGTTATAAGATATTAATGCTATAGTCAAAGGTATAATGGACGTATGTCATACAATATATATTGTTGATGCTTTTAAATTAAACAATGCTTAGTTGCTTATTATTTAAAGTATCTTGACTAATTTACAACAATGGACCTAATATTTGGAGCTCCTTTATTTTGTATTTTGACGTCTCTGTCTGGAGTTTTAAGCAATATGATTCAATCAAAAACTATGGTTGTTGCTAATTAAAATATATCAATTTTGAGTAAATAGTTAATACACGAATTGCTGTTTCTAATAATAATTAATACAATATCTAGAAAATCAATTGAATATTTCTTATATTTCGTAGGATTTGCTTTGTAAGAAATCCAGTGTGTCAAAACAGTACATCAAAAGTTTGATACAATCAAAAAGAAGAAGATACAAAAAATCCCAAAAACGGGGGCCTACCTATAGTCCGATGTCTTCTGCAGACTGCTTAGGAAGACCACCCGATCCATCTCAAACCCCGATTTTAACACTCGCGGATTTTTCTAATTTAAGAACTTTTTATCAGATTAAAAATGCTCAAGTTTTTAAACGAACGTTTCCTCTAATTTTATAAGGTACACTTTTTTTACTGGAAGGAAAAAAATCTTCCGTTAACGGTTTTTCACTTTTGGAGTTCGCCATATTATAAGAAACGATCAATTTTAATTTAATTTCGCACAAAACTGTGGTTTTTTCTAAATTTCGGAGTAAAGCCGAGTGGGCGCATTCGAGCGAAAAGTGGCACATTTTCGATCTCGGGAAATTGAGGCGCTCCGCTGCGCGTCGCGCCTCAATTACTTCCCTCGCTCAAAAATGTGCCACTTCTCGCTCGAATGCGCCCATCCTCGTTAACATTGGTTTCTAATTTTTTTGTTTACTTTCAACATTAATTAGACCAAGACCAAGACCCAATAATCAAGACCAAGACCGATACCAAGACTATTACAGTCTTGGTCTTGGTCTTGCTTTACTCATAACTAATAAGAAATGATCAATTTTAATTTAATTTCGCACAAAACTGTGGTTTGTTGTAAATTTTGCAGTAAAGCCGAGTGCGCATTCGAGCGAGTGGCACATTTTCGATCTCGGAAAATTGAGGCGCTCCGCTGCGCGTCGCGCCTCAATTACTTCCCTCGCTCAAAAATGTGCCACTTCTCGCTCGAATGCGCCCATCCTCGTTAACATTGGTTTCTAATTTTTTTGTTTACTTTCAACATTAATTAGACCAAGACCAAGACCCAATAATCAAGACCAAGACCGATACCAAGACTATTACAGTCTTGGTCTTGGTCTTGCTTTACTCATAACTAATAAGAAATGATCAATTTTAATTTAATTTCGCACAAAACTGTGGTTTGTTGTAAATTTTGCAGTAAAGTGTGCGCATTCGAGCGAGAAGTGGCACATTTTCGATCTCGGGAAATTGAGGCGCTCCGCTGCGCGTCGCGCCTCAATTACTTCCCTCGCTCAAAAATGTGCCACTTCTCGCTCGAATGTGCCCATCCTCGTCAAAATTGGTTTCTAATTTTTTTTTTGTTTAGAGGGACCTGTTGTACTTGGGCCCTTTTTTCACTTGTAATTTTTTTAAATTGTATATGTAACAATTTGTTGATAAAATGAATTGCATCGTAGTGGGGCACTATTACAGTCTTGGTCTTGGTCTTGCTTTACTCATAACTAATAAGAAATGATCAATTTTAATTTAATTTCGCACAAAACTGTGGTTTGTTGTAAATTTTGCAGTAAAGTGGCGCATTCGAGAGAGTGGCACATTTTCGATCTGGAATTGAGGCGCTCCGCTGCGCGTCGCGCCTCAATTACTTCCCTCGCTCAAAAATGTGCCACTTCTCGCTCGAATGTGCCCATCCTCGTCAAAATTGGTTTCTAATTTTTTTTTTGTTTAGAGGGACCTGTTGTACTTGGGCCCTTTTTTCACTTGTAATTTTTTTTTAAATTGTATATGTAACAATTTGTTGATAAAATGAATTGCATCGTAGTGGGGCACTAATAAGGTATTCATCATAAAATATTTGAAAGCATTACCAACCGTTTTCTCAAATTGCTATAAGATTTAAAATTAGTGGATCTATGGCTTAAGTACAACAGAAGTGATGTACCTTGGCTCTATTCACATTACGCCAAATAAAACCCATTGTTTTATGAAAACTATAAATTTATTTTTGGATTATAAGAACTACTAATGTTCTTCTTTGAGATGATACTAAAATTGTTTCAAAAATTAATAAAACTTTTCTCGTATACTAAAATTTCACATACTTAATGGTTAACTTTGCAAAAATTTAAATTTTTCGTTAGACTTGGGAGGGCGTATGATCATCTGAAGCAAAATAAAAAAAAAATAAGAATTTATAACAAAGGTATATCTAAATTTTTATTTATTGCACGTTGATCTTAGTGCCAAGGTACAATTTATTGACAGTGACCGAGGTACAACACACCGACCCTTGATGTTTAAACTCAAAAATAAAATTAAAGATTATGCTGTGCCAAAATCAGAGTACTACTATGCAAACATTAATAAATAATTTTTCTCTTACGATGAGTCATTTGTTATTAGGTAATAAAAATCAATATATATTTAAGTAAAAAACTAACTTTTTTTCGATTAAAAATTTCATTTGATCTCGTACATTAACAAAGTACATTGGCCAGCTGCTGATAAACTTTACATTAATGTCTGTGAATGTGGCATTTGAGATATAGAAAAATATGGGCCCGCAACTATGTAAAAAAATTAATTACCATTTTATATTAAACAACTTTATCTTAATATTTTATGCCCATTCAAGCCTTAGAAAACGACGAGCGATCCGTCTGCAAAATTAAGTGTTTTCAAAGTAAAGGGATCGAATGAAAGGGCAAAAGAAATTTCGATTTATTTGTCTGTTTTTTGTGCGGAAGATGTTCGACGATATCTATCATCATAGATTTCAAGTCGAGCTTCCTTTCAGCGTTATCTTTGGTGGTTTCTGCATATGACAGGCGCCTTAGTGGTAGCAACTGATATTCCCACATATCTATACGGCTCACATACAGTCTAATCTCTGATACGGCATCCGCGGATGGGTATAATAAATCATGAGAACCCCGTTCCTACCATCATCTATCAGCCAGAGCGACGACAGTTAGGTGTATCCTCTTTCTTCCTCGGATCATTGCTTGCCATACCTCCATTATGTCAACTTGCATGAGTGCGAAGTTTCCAGAAATTATCGATTCGCCGAGAAAAAATTCGCTTTGAGAGCAACGAGGATACGGGCTTTATTTATTTATAAATGCACGTTCGACTAACGAGCTCTCCTTTAATTCATTTTATTAACTTTTCGAAATAATTCGTAATGCTCTCTTTCGTTGCGCACATGGAGGTATCGTTAGCAATGCGGAGAAGAGATCCAACAATGAATTTTATCATACGCGAGGAGACGGCAAATCAGGACGTGGAAGAAAATACGGCTCGTCTTTATGCTCGTTCGAGAACAGAGATTTCAGTTCATTTGTGTAACAAACACACACGAGGCATGTAAGCATGTTTGTTAGCGTCTAAATCCGCCATTAGCATGGACCGTCAGCAAGGCAAACAACTACGATAAAAGGATGTATCGGAACAGCGCAGAAAGAGTCTTTTGACGATGCTAATAAACCTTCGTCGGCGTATGTCATTATTTCCAAGCACCCATACATGATACCGAGACATTTATAACGCCTCATTTTTCCCTTTTTCTGCCTTGCCAATTGTACGAAAAAAAAAATGACGGAAAGCCTCTAATTGTTCACGTCTGAAAAATCTCCATCATTGGCACTTAGCGAGAACGGATCGCGTTAACCCCAGGTTCAACTTTCTGCGCGTAGAGGAAAAAAATTGGGCTGGTTTGTAGTACAGTGGAAACTCGGTTATCCGGACTCATTCGGATAATCGAAAATTCGGTTAATTGAATGTATAGAAAAAAAACGAATTTTAGCTATATATAATGTGACCATATTTCCTGTTTTGAATGGGATTGTTCCGTTTTCAGATCATTTGTACCATTGTCCCCAAGCAATCGTTTGGAACGCCAAAAAGTCCCGTTTTCAAAAAATTGTCAATTACGATACCGAATATTAAGAAATCCTAACGAGAATTTCATTCTTGCCTCCTTGTTTAAATACAAATTAATTTCGCGGCAATTTCGCAATGAAAAAAGTCAAAAATTATGATAAATAAGCAAAGCCCAAAGGAGACATTTTGAGAGCGCAACTACGGTTTTAGAATTACTTGAATTTTTTTTAAAGTGAATTGATCATTGTTAATCGTGGCGAAAAGCGGAGGGTGCACATTCGAGCTCAAAGTGGCACATTCCGATCTCGGGAAAATGAAGCGCGCCGCTTCGCGTCGCGCTTCATTTGCTTCCCTCGCTCGGAAATGTGCCACTTTTCGCTCGAATGCGCACATCCTCGTATTCATTGATTTTTGTAAATTAAACTTTTGTTTACAATCAACAAATTTAATTTATTTCAGTAAATATTGCTTATATGTTCGAAAAACGCATTTTTACTATAGCAATGAGTGGGAAAGAGCGAAAAGACACAACAAAATCATAAGTATGAGTGAGAGGGAATGATAAAAATTATTTACCACTTTTTCGTTACAAAAAATATTGCCAATCGTGCCTAAAATCGAGTGTGCACATTTGAGCTCAAAGTGGCACATTCCGATCTCGGGAAAATGAAGCGCGCCGCTCCGCGTCGCGCTTCATTTGCCTCCCTCGCTCGGCAATGTGCCACTTTTCGCTCGAATGCGCACATCTTCGTGTTAATTGGATTCGACTATATTAATAACAAATCCTTCAAATCCAGATTTTCTATTCAGAAAAAGATTTTGCTTGAAAGTGCACATACTCCTTAATAATTGAATTTACCTATCTTATTCTTCTCTGTTACAAATAATATTAATTAAATCAAACTCAACTGAATGTACCACTTCTCGCTTTTCTTTTCATTAAAAATTACAGTAGGGTATTTTTACCAAAAACCACATTTCTAATTTAGTACTTTTAAACTAGACTAGATGGGAGACTTCATCGTACATGAAAACAAAATACTTTAACTTTTTTCGAATTTTGACTCTTATTTCCCAACCTTTTTTTTAACGTACTCCACCCAAGTCATTCTAAAATTTTGATGCACCCCCTATGTAGCATATAAATATTTTTTTATATTTAAAAATTGAATTGATCCATAAATGAAGTCTAATTACAACGCTGTATACAAAATGTGCCTTAAAACTAATTTGTTTATAATTTTTACAAAAATGAAAATTACCCAAAAATATTTCGAGACATTAATTTTGACATACACTTAGGTGCAATTAATTTTTAAATTTGTGTTTAAAAATGTGCGAAAATCTAGGAAAATGAAATCAAAACATACCTCCAAGTCAAGAAGTGTCATGTGTCATATTTTTGAGTTATGGTATATATAAATTTTAATTTAAAAATGTGTAATAAATATCTTAATGTTTAGAATATTTCGAAAAATTGGCATTAGTGGCATATGTAATTTTGTTTTAAATTGAAAAAAACTAGAAAAATCGCATATTAAATATTAAAAGAAATAAAAGAAGTAGCTTAGCAAAAATTCCGCAAAATTGAAACGTGAAATAAAGTTTCTTATCTTCACGGGTAACATAAGATGTCTATACAGGGTCTAGAAATTAAATTCGCCTTTTAGTAAATTAAATTAATCGTTTTGCAAATCAGATTCGCTCTTTTGCAAATCAAGGAATTTCCCGTGTAAATTATATTTTAAAAACCATCAAAAAATCGTCCAAGTCTTTTTCAAAATCAAGTTTAATGCAAGAAATATGTTAGGTGATTCTTTTAAATCGTAAAAATTAATAACTCTGTTGGAACTGTTAATTTATTGTTGAATATTAAATTATATGTAACTATTTTCATACATACTTTCATCTCGATATGTAATTGTATGAAATATAATAAGTAATTAACATCATTTAATGTTTTTTTCAATTACATTTACCAAATTTTAACGAATTATAGGGTTGGTTAACGTATTTCTTGAATTAGACTTGATTTTGGAAAATACTTTTTCGATGATGTTTTGATTTTTTTCAAAATACAATATTATAATAAATTTAAACTTGATAGTGTATAACCTAATAAAAAAAACAATAATTTTGAAATATGGAGTGTCAGAAACTAGGCCGATGCCAGTGTCAAAAACTACAGCAATAGAAACTTTAAGTGTCAGAAAGTCGGTCTTCAAACATTATTTTTTAAAACCTTAATATAAATTATTAATCTGCTTCAAATAATTATTTTAGGCATATGACCTTTCTAGTAATCCTCAAATTATATGTGAAAAAAAAAATTATTTAAATTAAATTTTCAATAAGCTGTCAAAAACTGAGCCCTTTACCTTATAAACCTTCAACAAATTGCAAGAGATGATATAACAATCAACTAGTTGATTGTTAGTGGCCCACTTCAGAAAATTTGAATCATATACAATTTTAATTAATCAAAAATGCGAATTAGTAAACATTCCAAAGTACACCCGAAAATATTTTTATCTGGCTCACTACAATTAGGCGTGCGAAAGAGCACCACGAGAACTTATCAAAAGGAATATAATATCTAACAATTTTTCACACAAAAAATAGATCTAATTTATTCGACTTTTAATTTTTTTGAATTGAAGAATAAAATAATAATGTAGGCGAATCCAATAAATACGAGGATGTGCGCATTCGAGCGAAAAGTGGCACATTTCCGAGCGAGGGAGGCAAATGAAGCGCGACGCGGAGCGGCGCGCTTTATTTTCCCGAGATCGGAATGTGCCACTTTGAGCTCGAATGTGCACACTCGGTTTTAAGCACGATTCACAACAATTTAAACCGATAAATTAGGCGACAAACTAGTTAAATAATTTTAATCGTTCTCTCTCACTTGCACTGACATAATTGTCGTATCTTTTTGCTCTCTTCCACTCATTACTATGGTAAATACGTTTTCGAGATTAAAATTGATATTTGGTAAATTAGATTAAAATGTTTAATTTGAAGATTCGTAGGAAAAATTAGACAACAGTAACAAATACGAGGATGTGCGCGTTCGAGCGAAAAGTGGCACATTTCCGAGCGAGGGAAGCAAATGAAGCGCGACGCGGAGCGGCGCGCTTCATTTTCCCGAGATCGGAATGTGCCACTTTGAGCTCGAATGTGCACACTCGGTTTTGAGCAGGATTACAAAGCGCCCCGTTTTAACAGGAAAAAAGTTGGTCAAATAGTTAGGTACATGTTTACAAAAAGGCAACAAATATTAATCACTAAATAAAACAGAAGCACATTATCTTAAAATCAACAAAGCAAAAAAACACTGCTTAGTGCGAAATACAAAATAAAATATTTAATAAGAATGCGGTTGACAATCCGGATAATCGCGAATGCGTCCGGTCCGGTCCGCATAATCGAGGCTTTACTGTAGTTTGTGCAAGAATTACAATTTGCATAATTACGCGTTCGCGAAAGAAAGCCGGCAACACGAAAATGATGTGCGTGCGTTGTGGAGACGAGTCGGGCGAAAGTTATAAGTCAAATTATGGTCGTCGGGAGTGAAGAGGAAGTTTTTAGACAGGCAGACAAGTGTAGTGAACGTATACATAATGAATTTCGGTTGTTGTCAAAGCCAAATCCTCGGTGTTACACAACGCGTCAGATTAGTGATTCAGGACGACAAGAATCGGAAGACTTACGACATGTGATCAGGCGAACGAAGTGGAGCTAACAAGACGTGGCGTGAGTCAATTGAGTCACACTGTAAATGAACCGTCGTCCTGTCTTCTCGATTGCTCTCATTCAGTTATTTAAGATCTTCCCTTCGGATCGAACGCTTTACCTTCCTATATCTTTTATAATTGGATTACCCGTCTCTTCTTTTTTTTTTTTTGTTTATCAACTATGTTTTTATTTAATTCTTAACATCGATTCGTCTTTGTGCGTTATCGATTTTGTATGTATGGTTATTTATATTTTATTTATGAGCTTTAATTATTATCAATTTAGTTTTTTCAAAAATTATATATGCTAATTCAAAAGGAATCTATTTTTCAATTCTTTTGGTTTTAGGCAAACCGGTGAACTATAGCTAATTTTTTGAAAATTTTTAGCTATACTATTTAGTTCTAAACTGCGACCAACAATAAGTATGAAATGTTTTTTTTTTGATTGTACGTTTTTATTATCTAATAACAAATGACTCATCGTAATAGAAAGATTATTTATTAATGTTTGCATAGTAGTGGTCTGATTTTGGCACGGCATAATCTTTAATTTTATTTTTGAGTTTAAACATCAAGGGTCGGTGTGTTGTACCTCGGTCACTGTCAATATATTGTACCTTGGCCCTAAGATCAACGTGCAGAAAATAAAAATTTAGATATACTTTTGTTATAATTTTTTTTTTGCTTCAGATAATATGCCTCGCAAGTCTAACGAAAAATTTAAATTTTTGCAAAGTTAACCATTAAGTATGTGAAATTTTAGTATACGAGAAAAGTTTTGTTAATTTTTGAAACAATTTTAGTGTCATCTCAAAGAAGAACATTAGTAGTTCTTATAATCCAAAAATAAATATATAGTTTTCATAGAACAATGGGTTTTATTTTGCTTAATGTGAATAGAGCCAAGGTACATCACCTCTGTTGTACCTAGGCCATAGATCCACAAATTTTCTCGATATGTAATTGTATGAAATATAATAAGTAATTAACATCATTTAATGTTTTTTTCAATTACATTTACCAAATTTTAACGAATTATAGGGTTGGTTAACGTATTTCTTGAATTAGACTTGATTTTGGAAAATACTTTTTCGATGATGTTTTGATTTTTTTCAAAATACAATATTATAATAAATTTAAACTTGATAGTGTATAACCTAATAAAAAAACAATAATTTTGAAATATGGAGTGTCAGAAACTAGGCCGATGCCAGTGTCAAAAACTACAGCAATAGAAACTTTAAGTGTCAGAAAGTCGGTCTTCAAACATTATTTTTTAAAACCTTAATATAAATTATTAATCTGCTTCAAATAATTATTTTAGGCATATGACCTTTCTAGTAATCCTCAAATTATATGTGAAAAAAAAAATTATTTAAATTAAATTTTCAATAAGCTGTCAAAAACTGAGCCCTTTACCTTATAAACCTTCAACAAATTGCAAGAGATGATATAACAATCAACTAGTTGATTGTTAGTGGCCCACTTCAGAAAATTTGAATCATATACAATTTTAATTAATCAAAAATGCGAATTAGTAAACATTCCAAAGTACACCCGAAAATATTTTTATCTGGCTCACTACAATTAGGCGTGCGGAAGAGCACCACGATAACTTATCAAAAGGAACAAAAAAAATCTAACCTTTTTCACACAAAAAATAGATCTAATTTATTCGACTTTTAATTTTTTTGAATTGAAGAATAAAATAATAATGTAGGCGAATCCAATAAATACGAGGATGTGCGCATTCGAGCGAAAAGTGGCACATTTCCGAGCGAGGGAGGCAAATGAAGCGCGACGCGGAGCGGCGCGCTTCATTTTCCCGAGATCGGAATGTGCCACTTTGAGCTCGAATGTGCACACTCGGTTTTGAGCAGGATTACAAAGCGTCCCGTTTTAACAGGAAAAAAGTTGGTCAAATAGTTAGGTACATGTTTACAAAAAAAGGCAACAAATATTAATCACTAAATAAAACAAAAGCACATTATCTTAAAATCAACAAAGCAAAAAAACACTGTTTAGTGCGAAATACAAAATAAAATATTTAATAAGAATGCGGTTGACAATCCGGATAATCGCGAATGCGTCCGGTCCGGTCCGCATAATCGAGGCTTTACTGTAGTTTGTGCAAGAATTACAATTTGCATAATTACGCGTTCGCGAAAGAAAGCCGGCAACACGAAAATGATGTGCGTGCGTTGTGGAGACGAGTCGGGCGAAAGTTATAAGTCAAATTATGGTCGTCGGGAGTGAAGAGGAAGTTTTTAGACAGGCAGACAAGTGTAGTGAACGTATACATAATGAATTTCGGTTGTTGTCAAAGCCAAATCCTCGGTGTTACACAACGCGTCAGATTAGTGATTCAGGACGACAAGAATCGGAAGACTTACGACATGTGATCAGGCGAACGAAGTGGAGCTAACAAGACGTGGCGTGAGTCAATTGAGTCACACTGTAAATGAACCGTCGTCCTGTCTTCTCGATTGCTCTCATTCAGTTATTTAAGATCTTCCCCTTCGGATCGAACGCTTTACCTTCCTATATCTTTTATAATTGGATTACCCGTCTCTTCTTTTCTTTTTTTTTGTTTATCAACTATGTTTTTATTTAATTCTTAACATCGATTCGTCTTTGTGCGTTATCGATTTTGTATGTATGGTTATTTATATTTTATTTATGAGCTTTAATTATTATCAATTTAGTTTTTTCAAAAATTATATATGCTAATTCAAAAGGAATCTATTTTTCAATTCTTTTGGTTTTAGGCAAACCGGTGAACTATAGCTAATTTTTTGAAAATTTTTAGCTATACTATTTAGTTCTAAACTGCGACCAACAATAAGTATGAAATGTTTTTTTTTTTTGATTGTACGTTTTTATTATCTAATAACAAATGACTCATCGTAATAGAAAGATTATTTATTAATGTTTGCATAGTAGTGGTCTGATTTTGGCACGGCATAATCTTTAATTTTATTTTTGAGTTTAAACATCAAGGGTCGGTGTGTTGTACCTCGGTCACTGTCAATATATTGTACCTTGGCCCTAAGATCAACGTGCAGAAAATAAAAATTTAGATATACTTTTGTTATAATTTTTTTTTTGCTTCAGATAATATGCCTCGCAAGTCTAACGAAAAATTTAAATTTTTGCAAAGTTAACCATTAAGTATGTGAAATTTTAGTATACGAGAAAAGTTTTGTTAATTTTTGAAACAATTTTAGTGTCATCTCAAAGAAGAACATTAGTAGTTCTTATAATCCAAAAATAAATATATAGTTTTCATAGAACAATGGGTTTTATTTTGCTTAATGTGAATAGAACCAAGGTACATCACCTCTGTTGTACCTAGGCCATAGATCCACAAATTTTTAAATCTTATAGCAATATGAGTAAACGGTTGGTAATGCTTTCAAATATTTTATGATGACTACCTTGTTAGTGCCCCACTACGATGCAATTCATTTTATCAACAAATTGTTACATATACAATTTAAAAAAAAATTACCAGTAAAAAAAGGGCCAAAGTACAACAGGTCCCTCTAAACAAAAAAAAATTAGAAACCAATTTTGACGAGGATGGGCGCATTCGAGCGAGAAGTGGCACATTTTTGAGCGAGGGAAGTAATTGAGGCGCGACGCGCAGCGGAGCGCCTCAATTTCCCGAGATCGAAAATGTGCCACTTCGCTCGAATGCGCACACTCGGCTTTACTGCAAAATTTACAACAAACCACAGTTTTGTGCGAAATTAAATTAAAATTGATCATTTCTTATTAGTTATGAGTAACGCAAGACCAAGACCAAGACTGTAATAGTCTTGGTATCGGTCTTGGTCTTGATTATTGGGTCTTGGTCTTGGTCTAATTAATGTGGAAAGTAAACAAAAAAATTAGATACCAATGTTGACGAAGATGGGCACATTCGAGCGAGAAGTGGCACTTTTTAGTTACCTTATTAGTGCCCCACTAAGATGCAATTCATTTTATCAACAAATTGTTACATATACAATTTTAAAAAAAATTACCAGTAAAAAAAGGGCCAAAGTACAACAGGTCCCTCTAAACAAAAAAAAATTAGAAACCAATTTTGACGAGGATGGGCGCATTCGAGCGAGAAGTGGCACATTTTTGAGCGAGGGAAGTAATTGAGGCGCGACGCGCAGCGGAGCGCCTCAATTTCCCGAGATCGAAAATGTGCCACTTCTCGCTCGAATGCGCACACTCGGCTTTACTGCAAAATTTACAACAAACCACAGTTTTGTGCGAAATTAAATTAAAATTGATCATTTCTTATTAGTTATGAGTAAAGCAAGACCAAGACCAAGACTGTAATAGTCTTGGTATCGGTCTTGGTCTTGATTATTGGGTCTTGGTCTTGGTCTAATTAATGTGGAAAGTAAACAAAAAAATTAGATACCAATGTTGACGAAGATGGGCACATTCGAGCGAGAAGTAGCACTTTTTAGTTACCTTATTAGTGCCCCACTAAGATGCAATTCATTTTATCAACAAATTGTTACATATACAATTTTAAAAAAAATTCAAGTGAAAAAAGGGCCAAGGTACAACAAGTTCCCCTACAGATTCGGTTTCGTCAGACTTTTTGACTTCAGTTAGGCCGAAAAAACCACAGCCATACCGTTTAAAATAACCGAGAAAAACGGGTTCGAAGAGTCCGACTTGTAATTGTGTATATACAGGGTGTCCCATTTACCAGTTATCGATTAACACCAAAACAAAAAACGTTCCAAATAAAAATTGTTTCAATTAAACTTTCTTTGCTCTTTTAAAATAAAATTGTAGTTGTCGGGAACCTCAGAACCCCCCTTTCGATGCTTAAATCTCACTAAATATTAAATATTTAATCGAAATAGAAAAGAATCGTACAATTACATTTTACGAGCTTTAGATTGTTAAATTTTAAATCAGATGTTTCGTTTTAAGACGCGAAGAATTACACAAGGTTTATTCGTTTCCGTTTTAGCTTCCACCCCATTATTTTAACGCGCCGAAGATGCATGCGGTATTAGCAGAAGAAGCAAATAATAACGATAACGTCTCCGCGATCCGAGCGGGTAATAGTTTGGCGACGGAACGAAAGGCGCAAAAAAAGGGAAACGTTAAATTCTTATACGTTTTGTAGTATGGAAAACAATAATTTTATTTTAGTGGTACAGATAACACACAAATCAAGCATAAAGCGGCAGAAATACGGAGCCTCGGGTTCTACATATCAAACGGAATAGGTGTATATCACAAATAGTGTTGCCCTGGGGTGACATGCGTTTTATTTTCGCGGATAAGAATTGATATGAGATATGGGAAAGGAACACGTGTGCTATATTTGAAATTCCGCACAGGCATTTACTGGATATCTTACATTTTATGATATTTACAATGTGTGTAATATGTATACTGTCAAATATTTGTCACGTTGCCTCGTAACTTTTTTTACTTCGCGCAATACGTCTAATTGTTGTTCCGGAAAAAAAATGGACCCTTTGTTTCGGTTAACTTTCCGCATACTAGGTGACTAAACGTCACGTGCCATACTAGGTGGGGTTTGCCATACCCCGAAAATAAAATGAAATATAATCCACAAAATATTACTTTATGACAGTTAATTACTAGAAATGTATTTTAATAACCAATAATGAATAGGTTTAAGTAAAACAGTACAGTGATTGGCTATTTTATCTACTGAACAATTAAAATACTAAATTTCGTACTTATATAAAATGTATTTATGATTTTTATTGTGCTAGTAGCTGTAAAAAAAATATTTTTCAATATAAATAAAAATTTGAATAAATAATTTAACGTTTTATATAAAATAAAAATATTTGGTTAACCAAAAAACATAGTTATTGACCATATAAATATAGTAATTGACCAGTGAATATACAGTGATATGCCAATATTTTCTAATTAAGATAATATATAGTAAATTATCAAAAAAACAAACCATTTATTAGAAAAAAAATTATTGTATTTCCCAAGTACCAAACAAAAGCCAATTACACTAAAGGAAAAAATTAAAGGGTCAAGAAAATTTCCTAAATTTTTTGATGATTTTTGACAGGCTGTATTTCAGTGAAAAATGATCGTGTCTAAAATTTAAATAAAAAAATTGAAAGCTCCAAGATTCTAGTTTTCAGAACTTTTAGTTCAAAATTTTTAGGACCCATCATTATCACGCAATCTTAAACAATAGCGCGCACAATTTTTTTTTGTTTTTGTGCCACGGACTTGGAAATTTTTTTTCAGCTAATTCATTATATGGAACAGAAGCTTGTTTATTCAGCTTCAAGCTTCCTTTTTTAAACCTTGATACGATTATTCTTCACCGAGATACCGGACGTTAAATAAAAAAAGGTCATTCTGTCTTCAATCGTTGATATCTCAGTAACCAATAATTGTACGCAAAATTGCAAAGCAGTTTTGGAAACTAGAATAAATGCTCTACAAGAAACTGCTAAATTTTTTTAGAGAAAATATTTTTTTTCATCCTTAACATTAATTTGAAAAACAATAACAAAAAGAAGTAATTTATCGTTATTTAGAAAATTGATTGGTAAGTTTTCAAATTTCATGAAATGACGAATGTTAAGCGTGACTTTTATAGCTGAATATACTCACAAAAAATCTGTAAAGTTAGAATTCGATCTAGCGAACCGTTTCAGACACTCAAACTTTTGAAGAAAATTAAAGGGTTGTGTTTATTCTCGCTAAACACTTTATAATCATGAATAAAATGGAAAAACATTTTTTTTTAGCCTTTTTAACATTTCTATCGCAAACAACATTTAATTTAATTAAAATAAATAATTTTTATTTTGAAACAATTTTAATTTCTTTTGGAAAAAAACAGTTTTTTTTAAATTTGAGATACGACAATTTTCTACTGAAATACAGCCTGTCAAAAATCACCAAAAAATTTAGGAAATTTTCTTGACCTCTTAATTTTTTTTTAGTGTATAATTTTGTATACTTATTTTAAAAAAAACTATTTAAATATGAATCGTATGTGTTACTTAAAATATACTGTCAATAACTGTCACATAGTCATTCTTATCTCAGAAAAGTAATTGGCCGTATGGCTAATCACTGTCGATACCGTTTATTGCGCGATATTTATTGACCTTTAATTTTTTTTGTAATCTGTACTTTATTTTAATTTAAATAATTTTTGTTCACAGAATTTAAACTTTTAATGATTTATAATTCTTATATCCGGTACAGAGAGAAATGAAAAATTTTCTGGTATTGATGCAAAATTATCTCCCTAAAATATAAATCTATAACTATATAATTTTCTAAATATGGCCAATTATTGTCGACCGCCCCACAACTGTACTATTTACCCCTATTTATTTATGCATTACAATAACTTTTTATTAATAAAAATACAAAAACTTAACTTTTTCTTCAACTTATAAACTATTGAGTCTTTTCTGAAGTACTAAATTTCAATGACACGTGTCAATTACGATACCAAATATTAAGAAAACCTAACAAGAATTTCATTTTTGCCTCCTTATTGAAATACAAATTAATTTCACGGCAATTTCTTAATTTTTCGCAATAATTTAGACCAATAAATTACACGAAAAATTAGTAAAATAATTTTAATCGTTCCCTCTCACTTGCATTGACAAGATTATCGTATCTTCTCGCTCCCTTCCACTCATTGTTATGGTAAATACGTTTTTCGAATATAAAATCGATATTTACTAAATTAAATTAAAATTTTAGATTTGAAGGAGCGCACGGTAAATTCTACTAATATAATAAACACGAAGATGTGCGCATTCGAGCGAAAAGTGGCACATTTCCGAGCGAGGGAGGCAAATGAAGCGCGACGCGGAGCGGCGCGCTTCATTTTCCCGAGATCGGAATGTGCCACTTTGAGCTCGAATGTGCACACTCGGTTTAAAGCGTAATTCACAATAATTTTGGTCACGAAAAATTAGTAGATAATTTTTATCATTCCCTCTCACTCGTACTTATGAGTTTGTCGTATCTTTTCGCTCGCTCCCACTCATTGCTATGGTAAAAATAGGTTTTTCAAACATATAATCGATATTTTAAATTCAATTTGTTGATTGGAAAGAAAGTTTAATTTACAAAATTCAATTAATACGAGGATGTGCGCATTCGAGCGAAAAGTGGCACATTTCCGAGCGAGGGAGGCAAATGAAGCGCGACGCGGAGCGGCGCGCTTCATTTTCCCGAGATCGGAATGTGCCACTTTGAGCTCGAATGTGCACACTCGGTTTAAAGCGTAATTCACAATAATTTTGGTCACGAAAAATTAGTAGATAATTTTTATCATTCCCTCTCACTCGTACTCATGAGTTTGTCGTATCTTTTCGCTCGCTCCCACTCATTGCTATGGTAAAAATAGGTTTTTCGAACATATAATCGATATTTAAATTAAATTTGTTGATTGGAAAGAAAGTTTAATTTACAAAATTCAATTAATACGAGGATGTGCGCATTCGAGCGAAAAGTGGCACATTTCCGAGCGAGGGAGGCAAATGAAGCGCGACGCGGAGCGGCGCGCTTCATTTTCCCGAGATCGGAATGTGCCACTTTGAGCTCGAATGTGCACACTCGGTTTAAAGCGTAATTCACAATAATTTTGTCACGAAAAATTAGTAGATAATTTTTATCATTCCCTCTCACTCGTACTCATGAGTTTGTCGTATCTTTTCGCTCGCTCCCACTCATTGCTATGGTAAAATAGTTTTTCAAACATATAATCGATATTTAAATTCAATTTGTTGATTGGAAAGAAAGTTTAATTTACAAAATTCAATTAATACGAGGATGTGCGCATTCGAGCGAAAAGTGGCACATTTCCGAGCGAGGGAGGCAAATGAAGCGCGACGCGGAGCGGCGCGCTTCATTTTCCCGAGATCGGAATGTGCCACTTTGAGCTCGAATGTGCACACTCGGTTTAAAGCGTAATTCACAATAATTTTGGTCACGAAAAAATTTGTAGATAATTTTATCATTCCTCTCACTCGTACTTATGAGTTTGTCGTATCTTTTCGCTCGCTCCCACTCATTGCTATGGTAAAAATAGGTTTTTCGAACATATAATCGATATTTAAATTAAATTTGTTGATTGGAAAGAAAGTTTAATTTACAAAATTCAATTAATACGAGGATGTGCGCATTCGAGCGAAAAGTGGCACATTTCCGAGCGAGGGAGGCAAATGAAGCGCGACGCGGAGCGGCGCGCTTCATTTTCCCGAGATCGGAATGTGCCACTTTGAGCTCGAATGTGCACACTCGGTTTCAAGCTCGATCACCGAACGTCCAATTTGAACAAAAAAAATTATTCGCCTTATTTATACCCCGCACGGAAGGTTAAGGAACGCAGTCGATTTTATTACGATTTTTTTTCCGGCCCTAGTCGTAGAAAAGTTTCGCTATAAACGGAGGGTGAAATTTATGAGAAATGAACCTTCAAAATCGTTCAAGTTATTTTTTTGCTGAAACTGTTTACGCCCAATGCCTACACACCCCCATACCGAATGCAATCCATCTTCTGATTGGACTATCTCTAAGCTGCAGGTTCGCAATTTTGCATAAACTACGGAAGTTTCCTTCCATCCCGCATCCATGTTTAACATTTTACCAATATCGCATTTTTATGTGTTGCGATAAATGAGAAGCGCTCGCTCCATTCAAAAAAAAATAAATAAATAAAATACCGCCTTCGCCCTTTCGCCCAAAAACCTCAAAATCAATCCCATTCCAAAAAAACAACAACAACAAAGATTTAATTAAACGGGAAGAAAAAAGTTCGTCCGGAGGAAAAGCGGGCGCGTTCCGAAATAAAGCAGACGGGAGAGAGAAAACAGCGGGCCGGGTTGTGAATGGCAAATTTACATTAGCGCGATGTTATCTCGTCTCACAAAGAAGTTTTTATGATGTAGCAGCAATAAGACGGCTATTAAAGAACACTTGTTGCTGCAATTTACTTGGCAAATTAGATAAAAGTGTCATTTGTGTTGCGATGGTGGGGAACTTTGCGTATCGAGTCGGTTTTGGGACTGGGAATTGCATCGTGTTCAAATTTCCGGACATTGCTGTCAATCACTGCCTGGCGTAGGGGCGGAAAATAAAATAAGAAATTCGAGGGGCGAATAAACGAACGTACGAAAAAATCTGTATCGGTTTAAATCCGAAATAATTACCTTTTATTTTTGCGCTTGGCGCAGAACGAGAAAGGCTTTTCGATTTAATTAATTTATCTTTAGGAAAAAAAAATGGAGAAATTGTTTGCGTGGAAGTGAAGGGAAAATTGGGTCGAGCCCTTTTGTAATGAAATTAAAAGATCGAATGCCTATCTTACGCACACCTTATGTGTGCATAATGTTAAATGATTAGGGACGTTAAGGAGGATCGGGCGTGAAATCAGCCATTCTGCTGATAGAGCTTGTAGGTAATCGAGAAAAGCTCGTATGGGGTTTTATTATGTATCTATTTTAGGGATTTTTTTCTAATTTAATTTTTATAATGGCATTTAAATCTAATTTTAAACCTAAATGGGTTAAGTTACCTCTTTATCGAATTATTATCATATGGCGAATATTTTTTTTAAAAACCATGGACCAAGAAAATTGCTGATAAAATGTATAGGGTTGTATACCAATTATGGACGAAGTCAACACATATAGTTCATGTTTTTAAGCCTGTTTTTAATTAATTTTTTTTGAAGTGTTGTTTCAATTGTTTATTCATATAGTTCGTCGTTTTTAAGTTATTTGATTATAATGTTTACTTTTAGCATCAATAGATTTTAGAAGAAAAAATTGTGCCACGGCGATTTTCTTAAGGACCTAAGTCATTAATCAAAAATTCCATTTGAAAACTAAATTTTTCATTTAATATAAAGATGTACCAGGTAATTTACGAATCTATGGGAGGTACAGTCGGAGGCAAAAGTAGTGAAAATTAAAAATTCGTGAATATCCATGTGTTCTACCATATCACGATGTAAATAAATAATGACAATATTAACAAAATATATATAATTTAAAAAATTAAGAAATTTAACTAACAATATTTGGGACGTATGTCAAAATGCGTGAAGACGCATTCTAATAAATTATTGTTTTTTTTTAGAATTGACACTATTCTTTTACTTCATGATATGTTGCAATATAAAACGTAGATTTCCACGAATGTCTAATTTTCATTACTTTTACCTCCTATTGTACCTACCATACATCATTAAGAAAAAATAAGAGTTTGTGCAATACTAAAAATGATATTTATAATTGAAAAACTCATGAAAAATATACAAATCTGGGAAAAACATTTAAAAAAAATTTAGAAACCACTGTTGACGAGGATGGGCGCATTCGAGCGAGAAGTGGCACATTTTCGAGCGAGGGAAGTAATTGGGGCGCGACGCGCAGCGGAGCGCCTCAATTTCCCGAGATCGAAAATGTGCCACTTCTCGCTCGAATGGGCACACTCGGCTTATCTGAAAAATTTACAACAAATCCCAGTTTTGTGCGAAATTAAATTAAAATTGATCAATTCTTATTAGAGATGAGCAAAGGAAGACCAAGACCAAGACTGTAATAGTCTTGGTATCGGTCTTGGTCTTGCTTATTCGGTCTTGGTCTTGGTCTAATTAATGTTGAAAGTAAACAAAAAAATTGACAAAAACCAATGTTGACGAGGATGGGCGCATTCGAGCGAGAAGTGGCACATTTTGAGCGAGGGAAGTAATTGGGGCGCGACGCGCAGCGGAGCGCCTCAATTTCCCGAGATCGAAAATGTGCCACTTCTCGCTCGAATGGGCACACTCGGCTTATCTGAAAAATTTACAACAAACCACAGTTTTGTGCGAAATTAAATTAAAATTGATCATTTCTTATTAGAGATGAGCAAAGGAAGACCAAGACCAAGACCAAGACTGTAATAGTCTTGGTATCGGTCTTCGTCTTGATTATTTGGTCTTGGTCTTGCTCTTGCACAAAAGTTTAGTCTTGGTCTTGGTCTTGCTTATTTGGACTTGGTCTTGCTAGCACAAAGACAGTCTTGGTCTTGGTCTTGATCTTGCGAAAATGCAAAACCAAGACCCAGACTGCAAGACCAAGACCAATTCTGCTCATCACTACAAACCACAGTTTTGTGCCAAATTAAATTGAAATTGAGCATTTCTTATAATATTGCGAACTCCAAAAGTGAAAAACCGTTAACAGCAGATTCATTTCAATTAGTCCCATTAACAAATTTTTGCCCAACACTATTTGACTTTTTAAAGGAGGCGCTTAAAGTGAACGAGCCGTTAATTTGCGCGCGAAAACTATAAAAATATTAAATCGCAAACGGGATTACGTTTGTTAATATGAAGGAGGCGAGAAAGGACAAATCCTGGAAAAGGATTCGCGAAAGCAACTTAAAACTTATTTCTAATGAAGTCGGCGCGAGGTGACGCGGACTCGGGGATAAAAGTATACGCGAAAGAATGTGTTTATGCATGCTACTGCATTTTAATGACACCTGCTACCCATAAAGAAACATCATACAAGCTTTGCTGATATGAAGTTCAGTTATATTGCCGTCTTTTTCGCAACAATAATCTAGAGAGGATTACATTTTCATCATCTACATAATGTACGCACGCGGCGCCCGCATACGAGTGAGTCCTGTTTTATTTTGATATTTGGGCCATGCAGTAAAAAGTAAGATCAGTAAGGGATATTGAGGCTGAGAGGGATCTTTTCGCGTGCGGCGCCTCCGTCTCTCTTCCGCGCCATCCGGCCCGCGTTGCCTGGCAACCCAACTTAAGATCGCGGTTATCTAACGCGTTACATTTACCACAAGATATATTTTCGTTCGCGACTTGTCACATATACCTAGAGAAACGCACACTCATATCGCAGATAAGATTTGGATGCTGGATGGATCCGGCGGAAAGCTCGACACGGAATATCGTTCTCGTTCTTTCGCCTGTCTAACGTAATTTCCAATAACTTCTTTTGTTCTCTCTATTTCATTCTCGTTTTAATGGAATCTAATAAATTAGCTGTTAAATTCGAGGTACACTTTTTATAGTGGTGTTTCTTGTTTCGGAAAGCTTAGCGTCAATTTTGAGCGCGCCGCGCTGAACTTGCTTTTTTGCAAAAATTCAATTTCTATTTGCGTTTTGCTCGGCCAAAAATTAAGATTTTATGTCTCTTTCCGAGAAGTAAAGATTCGAAAACGCGCCTAACTTGCGAACGGGTAGTGAATTCATTTTTTTGGAATTATGTATTTTATGAAAAATAAATTGTGGTTCTTTTTACCACAAGATTGTGTTAAATGACATTGAAGTAACAAATATATTTTTTTTATTGAGATTTAAGTTTTTTTCAAAATATAGGGGTAAATAGTACAGTTGTTGGCCAGTTGAAAATGATTGGCCATATTTAGAAAATTAAATAATTATAATATTTCATCAATACCAGAAAAAGCTTTATTTCTCTCTGTACTGGGTATAACTAGTAATTTTTTTATAATTTCCTGTTTTGGAAGTATATTCAATTATTAAAATGACCAGGCCCAGATTCTTACAAATTTACATTATTTTATACAGAAATCTCCAAGCGGGGACCTTATTAATATTACATTTTTTTATGCTTAAAAAAAGCTTTTGGTATTAATTTTTAAGAATTATAAATCAATAAAGGTTTAAATTCTGTAAAAAAATATTTAAAACTAATTAATTAATTAATTAAAATAAAGCAAAGATTACAAAAAATTATTAAATAATTATTTAAATTGTTTTTTTTTAAATAAGTATCCAAATTATCTTTTATTTGGTACGTGGGAAATATAATCAATTTATTTTAATAAATGGTTCGTTTTTTTGCTAATTTACTATATATTATCTTAATTAGAAAATATTGGGCAATCACTGTAAATTCACTGGTCAATTACTATATTTATATGGGCAATAACTACGTTTTTTGATAAACCAAATATTTTTATTTTTATTTTATATAAAACGTTAAATTTTTTATTCAATTTTGATTTATATTGAAAAATGTAGTTTTTTTACAGCTACTAGCACAATAAAAAATCATAGTATGAAATTTAGTATTTTAATTGTTCAGTTTCTAAAAGGGGCAATCACTGTACAGTTTACCCCTATTGGATTTCAAGGCGTTTTAATAAATTGTAATTTAAATTGTAACTATGAAAAATCAACAAAAAATTCCAAAAATATGGGTAAAGGGTCACTGCATTGAAAAATTATATAGGTAGTTATAATATTTCTATAAGCTGATGAATCTATGATTTCCTTTGAAATGGTAATTATATGTTGTTTGTACATATTGTATATGTGAATTATTATATATTTTCTCTTACCGATTTTTTAGAAAGAAAATTCTCATTATATTAGAACCATACAATTAAAAAAAATTAAATATTAAGGATTTTTTATTTTTTTTCTAAGGAACAATACAATTGGTTTTCTGCTTTAAACTGTTTAGTGATTTTTGGAAATGTCTTAAAATTTTTTTCTTAGTAACATGAAATAATTTGATCGAGTTCTGTTGATATTAATTCAGTCTTTTAATCATTACCAATAAATTAAGATTTTATTTACATTTGAAAAAAATATTTAATTGTATTTTATTCAAATGTATTCAGTGGCCCATTATACATATAGAATTCTGGTTAAAAAAATATTATTATTTGTTTTTAAATGTTTTTTTCCGATTTGTATAAGGAAATAGAACTCGTTCTACCCGCAAAGGATTACAATAGCATCCCTTCCTTCACGAACACCCTGTATTATTGAATTTAACGTTTGATGCCATCGGCATTTTGCAAATTGTAATTTATTGGCGCGCATCTATTTTAATCCTGTAAAATTGCAGGGGTAAGCCCCTTTCGCATTTTTCTTACTCGAACGACGTTGCAAATGTAGTGCTAATAATAGTTGCAAGGAACTTAATTAACCGAAAGCTCTGCACATATTTATTTAGCCAAAACATTAAGCTTTTCGAATCCCTCGGCTTTCGTTCGCGATTCGGCCCGTTTCATTTTTCACTTCGAATTAATCGATATTGATCTCTTCGACATTCTCTTTGGAGATTTGCGAATTAATCTAATCTGCGACGAGACGCAAACAAAGATGCAAATCCGAGTTTTGTACCTCTACGATTTAATTTCGTCGTAGAGCGACACGTTATCTAATTTGGATTTCTTATATGTATGTTTCTGGAAGCGAAACTAGATATTCTTTTATTTGAAGTGTATTTTTTATTTTGAATACAAATTGGTCTGAGACATGGCTGCCATCACCCACTCTGGCTTTGCAACTTTGGCATCAGTCAAGAGTTCCGCTGTCGATTCGAATCCCGCCGGTCGGCCAATTTTTCGCGACGCCCGCATTCCGGCCGCCGCCAAACTTCCATTGGACGACTGTGCAACACACATGCTACTGACATTTTTTCGTTTTATACTCTACTGTATCTACGTATTCCATTTTTATTATAACCAATCCCTGGAGCTTCTGTTATCCAGGTTTCCATCTCCTTCTGACGAACGCCTTCCTACGCTTTACTTCCCGTTTAAGGGGATTCGCGTACGAGAAACGGCGTTGTTTGGAATCGCATGCATCCAACGTCCTCAGTAAAACATTTTATACCCTTTTTACTTCCCTTACATAGAAGTTTTGGATTGTCAAACGTGAGGCTCGATTGTAAAATTGTAAATGCGAAAAAGAGTTCTACATCTGTACCGGAAATTGGATTGGGCAAGTGCTGTTTCGAAATCGTGCCGTTTCGCCGAAGGAGAAGAGAAAAAATAAAAGAGGTCCCTTTAAGCGCGCATCCTCTAATTCGGCATTATTTCCGTTCGGCGAGCGAAAGAATGTTGGGGTGGCACAAGGGTCATTCAACAATACGTCATTTTCAGACATCTTATTACTTGAATTGGACATGGGTTGTCGACTGAACTTAGTTTGGAATCGATGATTGGCTCAAATTTAGAAACGGCATCACTCCCTCGTGTCACTATAGACATTTATATGTCGTACTCCCTACGACCCCTCGCCTGTCAATTGCTTTGCGCGAGTCCATCATCGACAACCCTCGCGTTTCCTACCGGCGTCCATCTAATATGTCAAACAAATATTTCCGGCTCGAAGAATTCGAAAATATTTACCGTTCGTGGTAAGCCTTTCAGGGCTTTACGTAGAAATATGAGATTATAATTGATGGTCCCCGCGACGCTCCGCATCGCAGTTTTTAGCGAGCGGAAATGTACCATTTTTGGCTGGAAATGCACAACGTGATATTTTATAAAAAAATAATTAATTATATTATCTATGTCATCTATCAATTGTAACACATAATAATTTCGATTCAAAAAATCGTCAAACTTTTAAGAAGGAAGTCGAAAGTTTTTTGACTTTGATGGCCCATCGTATTGGGCGTGTTTAATCTCTTGAAGAATTTTGTTTAAAAGCACTAAATATCAGATTTGGTGTTTCTGGTACGGATACGATCCAGTAATTTTGAATACGAAATTTTTGAGAAGTAAATTAATTATTGTACATCGCGCTTAAAGCCGAGTGTGCGCATTCGAGCTCAAAGTGGCACATTCCCGATCTCGGGAAAATGAAGCGCGCCGCTCCGCGTCGCGCTTCATTTGCGTCCCTCGCTCGGAAATGTGCCACTTTTCGCTCGAATGCGCACATCTTCGTACTTATTACATCCGTCTACTTCATCCGTCGCTCTTCCAAATCAAAAAGTTCAATTGAGTTTGGTAAATATCGATTTTATGTTGGAAACATATATTTACCATAGCAATGAGTGGAAGGGAGCGAAAAGATACGACAAACTCATAAGTACGAGTGAGAGGGCATGATAAAAATTATTTACTAATTTTTCGTGACCAAAACTATTGTGAATTACGCTTTAAACCGAGTGTGCACATTCGAGCTCAAAGTGGCACATTCCCGATCTCGGGAAAATGAAGCGCGCCGCTCCGCGTCGCGCTTCATTTGCTTCCCTCGCTCGTAAATGTGCCACTTTTCGCTCGAATGCTCACGTCCGCTTCTTAATTGGATTTGTCTATATCAATCTTCTCTCTTTCAATTTAAAACAATTAATTTATACTTTTTATATATAATAAAAAAAGTTATAGCGTAATTTTTTTGAATGGCTTTTTTAAAAGCACTAAAAAGATGAAGTATTTTTGGTGCAAATATCAGGGTGGCAACCGGTCTGGAAAACCATAAAAATTTGTAAAAGTCAGGGAATTGAAAATATCTGGAAGAGTCAAGGAAAAGTCTGTTTTAATCGTAGTCAATATATACCTATGTGTATTTATAACTAATGAATAAATTTAAAAAAATTAATCTCAAAAATTCGCGATATTTAAACTAGCTACAGTGCTGTACTACGACAAATTGGGAACCACTACCATGTGGTGCTTGTGAAAACCATATATTATTTGTATTATATATACATTAGAGAGTTTCAAAAAAAAAACCGATTTTTTTTCATTCTTATATAAAAGTATCGCAGAATACATCAAAATAAAAATTCTTGCCAAATACCAGCCCCCAACTTCAATTTTAAGAGGTTCTTCATCGTATTTAAAATTGTCCCATTTAAATAAAATTAAAAAAAGTTTTTAACATTATTCAATACCGCAAACCATGTAACAATTTTTTTTTTTTAAATTACTTGATCAATATATCAATTATTGTCGTACACCCTAATATACATACATATGACATATGTAGGGTGCAGATAAGTAGGTGATAGTGGTTATGGCTTCATCTATTTCATTTGTTCCTTACTTTTTTTCAAGATCATGATGTAAAAATTTATAAAATGCTCCCCTGTAATTTTCAATAAAATAAACATTCGAGATATTTATTTTATTGAAAATTATTTTAAATAATTCTATTTACAAATTTTTATTAAAATAATGAATAAACAAAAAAAATCAATGCAGTGTTCCCTCGGCATATTACGACGATTAGGGGACTTCGTGAAATCCTCAGGGGCAGTATAAAAATTAATTTCGGTCATGCCTTGGGTGGAAGGTTTGTAAGTGCGTAGTAAAAGTAGGTAAAACGTATTGTTATTCTTATGGACCATTTTACTTCTGCTCACTCTTAAAAACAAAATTAAAAAGTACCATCAATCGCAACACAAAGACGAAACGATGAACAACTCAGTTCTTTCTATTTCTTCTCTTTGAGCGACATTCTTAATATTAAAAAATCAATTATTTATAATAAAATTACAACCCCATTCAACATTTGTATACAAAAGCCAAACTAACTAGAAACTTCTAATAGGAACTTTTTGGATTAATAAAAGGAGATAGAAGGCGGTCGATCGATCATCCATATTTATATTTGTTGTGTATTTAATAACCTTAAAGGCTTTATAGTAAATTAATATCAGCCATCAAAGGAAGGAAAAATAAAGAAGTGGCGCGTATTAATATTCTCCTGTATAAACGCATTTAAAGACATGAGTGACATATTGACGTCAGGTGAAGCCAACTACTAATCTGCTAATGTAATTCGTTACGATGGCAGCTTCTTTGTGCCAGTGTATAAATTGCGAATAAAAGGCAAACGATGCTACATTAGAAACAGGGGTTAGTTCCGTCACATGAATACCCCCCTTGCATTCATACACAAACCTACATTTAAGGCTAATGCCTGTCTTAACTACACCTATTCATAAAACTGGATCTAAATTACTCGCAGGTAGATTTCTTTAAGTTTCTTTTCACTCGAATTTTTTTGTACTCGATGCCTCGCACACCTCCGTCGCTCTTTTTTGCTAGCTCAAAATTAATCACGATTATTATTAAAAGTCCCTATTAATTTTCTACGTTAAGGAATTTAAAAGAACTCGGGAGAAGTTTTTTTAAAATACCCATACTAAAATAGTCTCGTGTGATTTAGTTTTGGAAAAAAATGTATTGCATATGTGTATTTTATAATTTCACACTTTAAGTGTGTTAGTCATGAATTATTTCTTTGTGAGAACTTATTTTCTATTATTTTTTAAGGTTTCGGTTTATAATTCCCTGTTATTGAGAGATCAATGAAGGAGGAACACATCTCTTTGAGGGGTCGAAAAACTACTAATTTTTGTATTATATTTAAGTAGAATTTTTGTATAATTACAATTTTAATATTTTTGGTTTTCTGTAACTCCGTTATTTTTTTCAAAAATATTTCCAGACATTTGTAGCGTTAAAATCAGCATTAATTTCATTTTAGTAAAAATAAAATAAAGTCCATATTTAAAATAACAAAGTTGGTACCGGAACAAGAACAAATAATGGCCCTAAAAATTTTTTGACTACACAAGCGTAAACTATGCAAAAAAATGCCTCAAAAAAGTTTTTACGGCATTAATTTATCTCAACTAATAAGAAAGTTAGCAAAAAGGGTTTTCCGTAAAAAACCTGTCCTTTGGTGGAGACCCTTTTTTTACATTTAAAAATCGTTTTTATTAAATATCTCATCGTTTTTAAAGATTTCCCCGGACTGTTTGGTGTCGTTAAAATCGTAAAAATCTAAGCTTTTGAATGAGCGAAAAATTAAATACAGTGCCTGCTTGATTTAACGTAATTAATACCGATACTGGCGGAATTAAACACCTAGTAAAAAATTTAAATTGACCGTTGCAAAGAGCGGAAAAAAGTGCCCCAAGAAAGTGTTTTTAGATTTAATTTATTTTTATATATAACAGAGATACGGTTATTTTTAAATAACCGTATCTCTGTTATTTAATATTCTTGAAATATTCTTGAAAACCAGGAATGCCCAAACTGTTTTTGCAAAAATGGTGCTTTTTGAACATCTTCGTTATTTAAAAAATTTTATTGCACTGTTTAACACTGTTAGAATCGCAAAAAACTAAACTTTTTAATAAACGCCAAATAGAATACAGTGGGTTCCCTATTTTCAAATTAAAATAGTATTTATCCATGCAAATTTTTAATAATATACAAGCACAGAGTTCGAAATCCCTGATTTAAAATATCCTTAGTGACATATTCTTTAAATCTTGTCTTAATTAACAATAAACAACAGTAATATCCCAAAAATGGGCAGTTTTTCGATTCACCCTGTTCCCTGTCATAAACCTTGATATATAAAATTAAAAAAACAATATGTCTTTCACACGAATCGAAATTAATTCCCCAAATTGCATCCACTCTCAAATTACATCATTTCGTATTACTTCCATTAAAATCTCGTACCTGATATAATTTTAGTAAGCTATTGGATAACAAGGGCTTCGCGGAGATCTCACGTACGATAAGACTTATTGAAAATTGGCTGGCGGTCGAACAAGCGGCTTTCGTTATATGTACGTCGTATGCAGATTAGGGTGACAGGCTTCGATGCATTTTCTATTCGAATAACAGGGTTGAAGTGTAGGGGCAAAATCGAATAGACTATTGCAGTATCGAAAATTGATGGAATTTTTATTTTTCCTCTCCTTTTTACGTTCGAAATTCTTTTTAGGCTTGCACATTTTTAGATTATATATATAAATATATGTATATAACATCTTTGTGTACCCGTTTTCGACTTTAAAGGATTTCCCCGCATGTACTTTTGTTGCGAACGTAGCAGTATTTCAAAGGCGCAAGGGACCGACAGTTTTACGTGGGTTCCGGACCACGACCGTTTCTAGGGAAGCTTTTTGCCAATTCTTTCTAATTTAGTTTAGTAAATATCGAATATATTTTTTAAAAACATATTTTTACCATAGCAATGAGTGGGGGCGAGCGAAAAGATACACCAAACTCATAAGTACAAGTGAGAGGGAACGATAAAAATAATTTACTAATTTTTCGGCACCCAAAATTATTGCAAATCATGCTTGAAACCGAGTGTGCACATTCGAGCTCAAAGTGGCACATTCCGATCTCGGGAAAATGAAGCGCGCCGCTCCGCGTCGCGCATCATTTGCCTCCCTCGCTCGGAAATGTGCCACTTTTCGCTCGAATGCGCACATCCTCGTCTTTATTCGATTTAGGCAAAAATATTTTCCAATGAGTGAGAGCGAGTGAAAAGATGCCAACATCAAATGCACACAAGTGAGAAAAACAATTTAAAAATAAACATTCTTCAAAATTCTTATTTTTATTATTGCAATAAGTGGGAGAGAATAACAAGGTACAAAAATCTCATACGTGCAAGTGAGAGGGATTGACCGAAATTGTCTCAATAAGTATTTGTTGTAAATTTTTCAACTAGTTATGTAACATATACCTAAAACATTTGTTTTTATTGCAGACTTAAGCACTATTTATTAAACTTAAGTTTTATTAAACTCTTCCAAACGGCCTTACTAAGATCAAGAGCTCCATACAAGGCCAAAATAATAAATCGGTCGATTAACTTAAAAGTAACGTTGTGACAATCAAAATATCTGCTTATACTTAAACTACATAAAAAGGTGTTTCATTAAAACGAAACATTTAATGCTTAGCATAATATATTCACTTATAAAATACTCAACGAACACAATCGTATAACTTAGAATGTATTCGTGGAAATGTTTTAAAAATAATACTAATGAGTATTATATTGATATCAAATAAGTTGCCAATCACTTTTATAACGAAATTATAAAAATTAGTATAGCCAGCCGTCAAATTTTTGATTGGCCTTACAAGGATCCTACCGATATTTTAACTGAAATCGAAATAAAGTAATATTTTTTTCTTTATTATATATTAATTCAGAGTAAAAAAAAATAAAGAAAATAATAGGTTATTTACTTAAAAATTACGTGTTGCTGTGAGCGCGAGTTACAATTTTAACGTTGACGACGGAAGTCAACGAAGCAAGGGACCGCACTGACAAAATAGCGGCGCTAGCGACTCGCCGCCCGTCTATGTCTTTGATTTCGATGGGTGTTAATGTGAGTAGAAAAACTTTGTCATCACATGGCAATAACTACGACTTTTTAATAATTGGCCTTCGAAGGAGCATGGCCTTCCATGGTCCACCCACCTTAAATTATTTTAAATGACAAATTTGATTTTCTACGAAGTTTCAAAGACGAATGAATTTCTAATAGACAGAAAAAAGTATAGTTTTTATAGCGTTCCATTATTAGCAGCTCAATAACGTAATTGTTTGATGCGAATACGGCGAAATGTGTTATCGTTCCCGCGGGAATACTTGACGACGCAACATCAAGGCTCTTAACTGACGTAGACAGTGCGAAGGAATATAGAAATATATCATTTTAAAATATGAAGTATGGAATAGAAGTAAAGGTAGCGAAAATGTCGTAAGAGAGAGTGCAAAGGATGGAATGGCAAGCTAGAGATGATATCGAACTTCCATTTCATTCCTCTTATGGGACCGAGCGGTGCGGGACGCCAGACATGTAGGATACAAAATGAAATTCCCCCTGCACGATGCATATCCACGCGAACACAAAATTGAAGTCCACGGGGGCGGGTGGCGAAGGGAGGGCAACAAAGCTCCTGACGACAAAAAGGATAGATGGAAACAAATTTATAATAGTCGAAAAATAAAATGTAGATGGAAAATTCCAATTTTTCACCGCATAGAATCAACTCTTGTTACACGCAGGCCCGCTTCAGTTTATATTCTTTCGACAACATATCTAAACGGTAGGAAAATTATTTTATAAATTATCTACCCCTAACGTTTCCTTTTATGTCTGATAGCATATTGTTTTATTCTTATTCGGGCTATCCTATTTCGTATTTCTTTTTTACATTAACTCGTATCGTTACTGTTTTACGTTGGTATCGCATCTCGACCCACATTTCCCCCTTTTCGATCGATGAAGATAATAATTCATACCAAATTATCTCAATAATTCCACATGAATCATGAAAATGCAGGTTTAATAAAAAAAAACACTCACAGTCGAAACTAAAAATCTACGATCTAAAATGGTTTTGCTGTTTCAAGTTAAATTAGTCATAAGCACTTTGGCTAATTTATCTTTTAGAAGAGTAGAATTGCTTTTAATTATAGGGGAAAGTGGTACAAAATGATTTCTCATGGTAAAATGATTCTTTTCAGTTCTGATGAAACTGAAGAAAAATTAGTTTATAGAGCTTTAAATGTTAATATTCATGTAAAATATAATTTAAATAAATTATTTATAAAATAATGTATATTTTATTTTTATTCATTTTTTATTATTATTCAAATTATTTTTCAAATGGTCATAACTTTTTAAAGTTGATTTTACGGGCTATATATTTTTGGAATCCTCATGTCGAGAGAAATTCCAAAATGTATATAACTACCCCAAACAAAATTTCCACCCAAAATACTATATTTATCAAATAAAAGTAAAAAGAATGAATTTTATAAACAAAAACACTGTAATTAATTTGGAGCCAGACTTTTAAAAATATTTTATATTCAATTAAATTCTTTTAGACAGACACTTATATTTTGATTTTGTTTCAAATCAAAAAATAAGCGATAATTGTCTATTTTTTTTTAATTTGGCTCATATTTTGATAATATCTAATTATTACATAATTGGTTCAAGGCTAAGTTATGAAACAATTCGAAAATTTAAATTAAATAATAAAATTCCTATGACCATCTTTCATTTTCAGTTATTAATGAAATAAAATTATTTGAAAAATAATATAAAATCCTATTATAAAAAAGTGAAGTATACTTTGTGGCTTTCAATTTAAAAAATCAAAAAAAAATTAATTGTCTCTTAAAGAATAATACAAAAGTCGAGCTGTATAATTCATAACAATGTATACATATATATAAATATCACTTTGCTCGGAAAATTAGACCTCTTTGGTTAAATGGCTTGGTAAAATATTTATTGCAAAACTCGAAATGCATTTGCTTTGTTCTGACTTTGATTATACGACGAAACACTTTCGGCTATTTGCCGGTTCACGTTATCGCACTTTTTGTGATACCATGCATTCGAGTTTTAAAATGTTTACACGTTTATTTATTTGTTATAGCATTGCTTTCTAAATAATTATAAAACATCGTTACGGCCGTTTAGGATAGTTTCCAATTCTTTGCATTTAACATAATTTTAAATTGTATAGCAATAAGTCACTCACCGGCTTTGACGAGTGCACGTTGATGCTCGGTCGTTTGAGCCACGCAAAGTAGACGTACCGCAAACTGAATGTTTCGCTTGGCTGGAAGCCCGTAAGCCGATGCTGCGATAGCACTAAGGCACCCTTGAGCAGTGGTCGGGCGAATCCCGGCGCTCTGGCGACCGTCTCGAATTTGGAACTTTGTGCGAACTTTTATTCTAAACCGATTCCGACACTCTTTCGCATTCGTGCCCAATTAAAACACTAATTAAACGCAGTTAAAACACTAATTTGTGCCGTTTTGCGTGGCAGCGAGCGACGAATGCAGGTTTATTTATGAGCAACGCACAGGTCAGTAGCCTTAAACATAACGTAAACACTGGAAACTTGGAAAATGTCGCTACCTGTTTGGCATATCTAAAAATCAATACTTTGTCGGTTTCGGAAAAAATCAATACATAAACTCCGCCCCTTTACTGCGCAAATGTGCATGAACTTATACGAAGCTTCAATACGAAGTGCTTCGTGAACGGCTTTGTAAAAAATCAATACATAAACTCCGCCCCTTTACTTAACCCAAATTTTCCATAACTTATACATAGGCAGCTTGAATGCAACGTGCTTTGAGTGTAACATATGTGCTTCAAAGAATAATTAGGAAATTTAAATTATATCAGTCGTTAAAACATTTTTTTTAAACGACTTTAATACATTGCTTAAAAATTGTAAATGGAAATATTTGTTTAATTGTATTATTTATTTGAACTCTTATAAGTCAATTTAAACTAGTGCGTGTACCGTAGATGGCTCGCACGAGTTGATTTAAATTAGTTACATTATTTGTTTTTGGTGTGTACAAAATTATAAATAATTATAAAACATCGGTACGGCCGTTTTTAAAAAGTTTCTTATACGTATTTAATTGAAATAAACGGATAATGTTGCGAACTGCATACATCGTCCTTTTTGGCTTCGTATAGGCCTAAGAAACCGTAGGCGTGCTATTCCAGAGCTTTGGGAAAACGTATTGAAAATTCAAAATCGATGGGTTTTAACCCATGTATTTTTGATAAAAAATGAAAAAAATAGAATTGCTTTCTACGTACCCCTAGTGACTATAACCGGTGTCATTTCCCCGCGCTTCCTCTCTAAAATAAAAATTTTTGATACAAACTAAATGAATAGAAATAGGTACCCCTTGATTCACAAAAAAAATCGTAGCGCCCTTATTTGCAATCCAATCATTACAAACGACACGGATTCGGAATCCTGAGGCTTTTTTACATAAGATACATGTATAATATGTATAGGGTGCGACGTTAATTTTTCGAAACTAAAAAATTGCGGTTTTTAGCGCTCATTTTGAGCCAATTTTGAACTTTCAAAAAATTGTAGCGCCGTTATTTGTGGACGGATCTTTAAAAACTATTCAGAATCGGATTTGGCAGCCTTTTTCGCTTCGGATAGGCCTAAGAAACCGTAGGCGTGCTATTCCAGAGCTTTGGGAAAACGTATTGAAAATTCAAAATCGATGGGTTTTATAACCCATGTATTTTTGATAAAAAATGAAAAAAATAGAATTGCTTTATATTGCGAGGGGACGTTCCTACGTACCCCTAGTGACTATAACCGGTGTCATTTCCCCGCGCTTCCTCTCTAAAATAAAAATTTTCGATACAAACTAAATGAATAGAAATAGATACCCCTTGATTTACAAAAAAAATCGTAGCGCCCTTATTTGCAATCCAATCATTACAAACGACACGGATTCGGAATCACGAGGCTTTTTTACATAAGATACATGTATAAAATGTATAGGGTGCGACGTTAATTTTTTGAAACTAAAAAATTGCGGTTTTTAGCGCTCATTTTGAGCCAATTTTAAACTTTCAAAAAATTGTAGCGCCGTTATTTGTGGACGGATCTTTAAAAACTATTCAGAATCGGATTTGGCAGCCTTTTTGGCTTCGGATAGGCCTAAGAAACCGTAGGCGTGCTATTCCAGAGCTTTGGGAAAACGTATTGAAAATTCAAAATCGATGGGTTTTATAACCCATGTATTTTTGATAAAAAATGAAAAAAATAGAATTGCTTTATATTGCGAGGGGACGTTCCTACGTACCCCTAGTGACTATAACCGGTGTCATTTCCCCGCGCTTCCTCTCTAAAATAAAAATTTTCGATACAAACTAAATGAATAGAAATAGATACCCCTTGATTTACAAAAAATCGTAGCGCCCTTATTTGCAATCCAATCATTACAAACGACACGGATTCGGAATCACGAGGCTTTTTACATAAGATACATGTATAAAATGTATAGGGTGCGACGTTAATTTTTGAAACTAAAAAATTGCGGTTTTTAGCGCTCATTTTGAGCCAATTTTAAACTTTCAAAAAATTGTAGCGCCGTTATTTGTGGACGGATCTTTAAAAACTATTCAGAATCGGATTTGGCAGCCTTTTTGGCTTCGGATAGGCCTAAGAAACCGTAGGCGTGCTATTCCAGAGCTTTGGGAAAACGTATTGAAAATTCAAAATCGATGGGTTTTAACCCATGTATTTTGATAAAAATGAAAAAATAGATTGCTTTATATTGCGAGGGACGTTCCTACGTACCCCTAGTGACTATAACCGGTGTCATTTCCCCGCGCTTCCTCTCTAAAATAAAAATTTTCGATACAAACTAAATGAATAGAAATAGATACCCCTTGATTTACAAAAAAAATCGTAGCGCCCTTATTTGCAATCCAATCATTACAAACGACACGGATTCGGAATCACGAGGCTTTTTTACATAAGATACATGTATAAAATGTATAGGGTGCGACGTTAATTTTTTGAAACTAAAAAATTGCGGTTTTTAGCGCTCATTTTGAGCCAATTTTAAACTTTCAAAAAATTGTAGCGCCGTTATTTGTGGACGGATCTTTAAAAACTATTCAGAATCGGATTTGGCAGCCTTTTTGGCTTCGGATAGGCCTAAGAAACCGTAGGCGTGCTATTCCAGAGCTTTGGGAAAACGTATTGAAAATTCAAAATCGATGGGTTTTAACCCATGTATTTTTGATAAAAAATGAAAAAAATAGAATTGCTTTATATTGCGAGGGGACGTTCCTACGTACCCCTAGTGACTATAACCGGTGTCATTTCCCCGCGCTTCCTCTCTAAAATAAAAATTTTCGATACAAACTAAATGAATAGAAATAGGTACCCCTTGATTCACAAAAAAAATCGTAGCGCCCTTATTTGCAATCCAATCATTACAAACGACACGGATTCGGAATCACGAGGCTTTTTTACATAAGATACATGTATAAAATGTATAGGGTGCGACGTTAATTTTTTGAAACTAAAAAATTGCGGTTTTTAGCGCTCATTTTGAGCCAATTTTGAACTTTCAAAAAATTGTAGCGCCGTTATTTGTGGACGGATCTTTAAAAACTATTCAGAATCGGATTTGGCAGCCTTTTTGGCTTCGGATAGGCCTAAGAAACCGTAGGCGTGCTATTCCAGAGCTTTGGGAAAACGTATTGAAAATTCAAAATCGATGGGTTTTAACCCATGTATTTTTGATAAAAAATGAAAAAAATAGAATTGCTTTATATTGCGAGGGGACGTTCCTACGTACCCCTAGTGACTATAACCGGTGTCATTTCCCCGCGCTTCCTCTCTAAAATAAAAATTTTCGATACAAACTAAATGAATAGAAATAGGTACTCCTTGATTCACAAAAAAAATCGTAGCACCCTTATTTGCAATCCAATCATTACAAACGACACGGATTCGGAATCCTGAGGCTTTTTTACATAAGATACATGTATAATATGTATAGGGTGCGACGTTAAAATTTACAATAATCAAAATTTATAACCCTCTTGTCGATCCCTCAAACCTTACTTTGATTAATTAAAATTTTCCAAAAATCGTTGGGGTTAGTGAAAAACGAAGTGATCGAGACGCAACTATTTAAAACGTCGCGGATAGAATTCGAGATTTAATATTTTCCCCGTCTAACGAGAAGCACGAAAGTAAATATATTTATGTGTAAAGAAAGGTATCGAATTGGATATCCAAAATTAAATTTGGTTGTATGATTTGTTTGTTTCCCGTTTACATTTTATTTAGATTTAAAATTACTTTGTTATCATCTAAAAAATACCTTGCGTTCGCAGTGTAAAAGGAACGGAGATAAAAAGGAATATATGAAAATTGGTTCAATCCTTGGGCGTGCAATATTTCAATCTTCTTGAGTCCCGTACAGACGACGTTTCCTGTTTGGTTGGCAGTTCGGGAGCGCTGGGAATAGACTCGTATCTCAGAATGTATGAAGGATAGAGGTCCCCGAAGACAAGAATGCGAAAAGTGGGATAAAGGAACAAAAAATAACGAATATACGACGCCGAATAGTGAGGGATCAAATCCTGCCAGAGATGTATTTCGGATCAAAGAAAATCTACATACATTCGCGAAAGGAGAGTCTATCAGAAGCGAGCGATGGCGATGTAACGAAATTTTAGTTGTATAGAGCCTGCAAATTCCGAGACCGAAGCAACGAATATTCTATTACAGGTAACACGTGAATATTTTATAGTTGCCTCTTTCTATAACAAACGACGTTTTCATTGCGCGCCGTTTGCGAGGAGGAAAAAAAAAGGGCGCGCCGCCCACCTTTTCCGAAAGGGAAACGAGGGAAAACTAAATGTTTATAAAATTCGCCGCAAATTAAATCAAACCACTTATCGTTAAACTCGTTCCGCATTAAACTAATATGTGCCTACGGTTAAGGTAGGTCAGGGAAAGAGTCCCGAGGCGCTCGCAGTCTCACCGCCTCCTCTTCTTAAGTAATGATCTTCGCATCTCTAAAGAGGGAACGAGCAAAATCTCAATCCTGCATGTTAAACATACCGACGAATGAAATTTGCTTTCTTTTTTTTCTTGCGCCGTCTTATTTTATTTAAAGCGTAACACAAAAATCCACATCGTTCGCTTTGTTTTCTTTATTTAAAGCTCGGCTCGATCACGAGTGGGGAATTAATTTTTTTCTTCGAGTTGGTAATACGGAAAATTCGAAATTAAATGACGTTTCTCGACAAGGCCGGCAACTTGTGGGGAAAAGCGAAATAACTGCTTGTTAAAAAAATTTAGTAACAAAGTTATAAAAATTAAAAAATAATTGTGAAATAAACTAATAGAAATGTCAAGTTAAACCAATCACTAATTGATACTACTCGGCGCACTGCTGACAACTTGTTGAAAAATAAAAACAAAACGTAATTTTGAAACAATATAATAGGGAATTAATTTTTTCAGATTGGTACTAAAGAAATGTCAAGTTAAAGCAATCATTAATTGATTTTACTCAGCGCACTGCTGACATCTGGTTGAAAAATGAAATCAAAACTAATTTTGAAATAATATAAGAAGGGAATTAATTTTTTCAGGTTGGTACTAAAGAAATGTCAAGTTAAAGCAATCATTAATTGATTTTACCCAGTGCACTGCTGACGACTGGGTAAAAATGAAAACAAAACTAATTTTGAAATAATATAATAAGGAAATTAATTTTTTCAGGTTGGTAATAAAGAAATGTCAAGTTAAACCAACCACTAATTGATACTACTCGGCGTACTGCTGACAACTTGTTCAAAAATGAAAACAAAACTAATTTTGAAATAATATAATAAGGGATTTAATTTTTTCAGGTTGGTACTAAAGAAATGTCAAGTTAAAGCAATCATTAATGGATTTTACTCAGCGCACTGCTGACATCTGGTTGAAAAATGAAATCAAAACTAATTTTGAAATAATATAATAAGGGAATTAATTTTTCACGTTGGTACTTAAGAAATATCAAGTTAAAGCAATCATTTATTGATTTTACTCAGCGCACTGCTGACAACTGGTTGAAATAATAAAAACAAAATTAATTTTGAAACAATATAATTGGGAATTAATTTTTTTAGGTTGGTAATAAAGCAATGTCAAGTTAAACCAATCACCGATTGATACTACTCGGAGCACTACTGATAACTTGTTGAAAAATAAAAACAAAATTAATTTTGAAATAATATAATAAAGAAATTAATTTTTTTCAGATTGGTACTAAAGAAATGTCAAGTTAAAGCAATCATTAATTGATTTTACTCAGCGCACTGCTGACAACTAGTTCAAAAATGAAAACAAAACTAATTTTGAAATAATATAATAGTGAATTAATTTTTTCAGGTTGGTACTAAAGAAATGTCAAGTTAAACCAATCACTAATTGATACCACTCGGCGCACCGCTGCCAACTTGTTGAAAAATAAAAACAAAACGTAATTTTGAAACAATATAATAGGGAATTAATTTTTTCAGGTTGGTACTAAAGAAATGTCAAGTTAAACCAATCATTAATTGATTTTACTCAGCGCACTGCTGACAACCTGTCGCAAAAAGGAAAACACCAAAATAACTATGAACACGTTTATTAGAAAAAAAACTTAATGATAATTTAAAACTAACCTGTCAAAATAAAAACAAAACCAATTTCGAAATAAAATAATAGGGAATTGTTGTTTTTGTGCCCGAGCAATTTGCGCAATTTAATATTTTGTTGTAGATCAAGATATAAGTTTAGAGCGATTTTTTGATACGTCTCGGTAAATTGAACGCAGAATTCGGAAGCCCAAGATGAGAAAAAAAAAGAAGTGGAAGAAGACGACTAGCTCGGTTGGCAACTCCCAGTTTTCATGAATTTAAATTCAATTTTCGTGTGCCGTTTCCAGGAGCGCCCCGCGCCGCCTGCCAATACATCATCTTCTCCTTAGCCTAAGGCGCACATCACATGCACACACCTTTCTTCCCTGACTGTATTAGAACGCAATTCGTGGAGATGAAATAAAAATAACGTACAACACAATATTCTCCAAAATGTAGCTACTTTAGTCCTAACAGCAATTCCGCACTTTTCGTAGAAAATAATTTTGTCTACAAATAAACGCGAAGCTTTCTAAAAGCTCTCAAAAGTTCTGGTGCTTAGTAATAAATTAAACGCCCATTAAAATTAGTTGTGGAAATTACTTAAGTTAATCATCAGCAGAATTTGTATAATAAACAGTTGTCTATCTTTTAACACACATAAAAAAGAAATAATTTAGTCAAGTTAAAAAGGTCATGTTTAACTTTATGTGATTCAAAATCAGAAACTTGTTTTTTGAAATTTTTAGACAATGTTACATACGCAGCCATCAATATAACTGTACTAATCAAAATTTTCACGATATTAAGTTCAAAGGCATAAAAACACGTTTAATTTTTGGAAAAAGTGCTTTTAAAACCATAAACTTATTGTATTTTGAGGTGTTGCAATGAAGAAATTTCATATCTCCGTAAATTGCAAAGATAGCTTTAAAACTATTACAGATCTCTCATTCCGAAAATTTTTTTGAAAGACAGAGGTGCAATTAATTTTTATATTTCTATTTAAAAATGTGCGAAAATCTAGGAAATTGAAATCAAAGTCAAGATGTGTCATGTGTCGTATTTTTGAGTTATGGTATATATAAATTTTAATTTAAATATGTGTAATAATTACCTTAACGTTTAGAATATTTTGAAAAATTGCCAATAGTGTCATATGTAATTTTGTTTTCAATTGAAAAAACTAGAGAAATCGCATATTAAATATTAAAATATATAAAAGAAGTAACTTAGCAAAAATTCCTTAAAATTGAGACGTGAAATAAAGTTGCTTATCTTCACGGGTAACATAAGATGTCTATACAGGGTTTACAAATTAAATTCACCTTTTTGCAAATTAAATTCACCCTTAGTAAATTAAATCAATCTTATTATATTTTATCTTATTATATTTTAAAACCATCAAAAAATCGTCGAAGTCTTTTTCAAAATTAAGTTTAATGCAAGAAATATGTTAGCTGATTCTTTTAAATCGTAAAAATTAATAACTTTGTTGGACTGTTAATTTATTGTTAAATATTAAATTATATGTAACTGTTTTCATACATACTTTCATCTCAATATGTAATTGCAAGAAATATAATAAGTAATTAACATCATTTAATGTTTTTTTTAAATTACATTTACCCAATTTTAACGAATTAAAGCGTTGGTTAACATATTTCTTGAATTAGACTTGATTTTGGAAAAGACTTTTTCGATAATATTTTGATTTTTTTCAAAATAAAATATTATGTGAATATACTTGATTTATAAAAGAGCCGCTTTTAATTTGAAAAACCTGTAATAACAAACCTTTGCACATTTACTCTCAAACATGACATTTAAACAATAAAATAATTGTGCAATAAAGTACGTACTAATTGACTTCATTCTCTTTTAAGCACATATTGGGACGATCTTGCGTTGCGATTTGCTAGAAAATTAAAATGTATTTTTCTCGAAATTCTTTAGATTTAAGCCATATTGCATATAAACTTTTATTGTTTAAATTGGTGTCAGGTACCACCTGGTTAAATCTCAGTACCCATGGATCTAACACCCTGTATACATCTTTAAACTATAACATGTCAATTACGTACACTGTAATGAATAATATTTCGCTTCCAAATAATATTTGTTTTTTTCACGAAATAGAAAAGACACTTAGATCAATACCATATTTCAATTTCTAGCAAATAACATTATAAAATCGTCATTTGCCTTTACTACTTTTCTTAAAAAGTACATCAAATGTATTGTTCATTATTTTCATCTCTCTTGTTAATTTTTCAATGAGAAATATATTTAATCTGTTCTAACTACCGCAACGGGTCATTTGACACATGCAAAGATTCATGTGATATAAAGATTTGTTTGTGTGTGGAAAATGTGCCTTGGATAACCCAATAATTTTCAAAATGTGCGGTGAATGAAATTATAACATATTACTTATTTATTTTCTAAATTTAGGATTCAATTGAAGAATATTTAATTTTTTTCTAGTATTATTTTTGTTTTTTACATTTAAAAAAAACAATTTTGATTTGTTTTTTCAAAAAATTTGTTTTATTCATGTACTAAATTGTGCTAAATGATATATTTTTTGCTATACATAGTAATACAGTCGAACCTCGATAAGTCGAAGTTGAAGGGACACTAAAAATAATTCGAGTTATCGATATAAAATTATTAACGTTGAACTAGGCAAGTCCTAATGAAACGGGTTTGAGTTATCAAAAATTCGACTTATAGAGGTTCGACTGTATATATATATATATAACTATGTTGGTATAGTATTGTGGCCCACGTCTCTTTTTTGGGATAGATACATTTGTTTTGAATAGATATTTAAAAAAAAAGTTCTTAATGACTTTTTGAATATTTATTAAATTTTTACCGAGAGAAAATCTATGTTCAGATTTAAACAAAATATAAACATGCTACCGGCTTATTGTTTTATAATTTATAGGTTTTAGTGTAATGTATTAATGAAGGCCTGTTTTTTTTTTATTCAAATTGATTTATCAAATTTATTTAACAAAAACTAAATTGATTAAAACAATTATTTTTCTAAAAAACCAAGTCAAAGCAAACCGTGTGCTTTATTAAATTTGAAAAACTTTTTTTCCGAAATTAAATTATGTATTTCTAGCCGATACGCACAAAAGCAACTAATAATGGGCATAAATCTTTAATAAAATAATCGATGAACTTCCAAAGGTTACAAGCTTTCCCCACTAAATACTGTAGGCATTAATAAAAATAGTTTTATCAAATGTTGACGAACTTTAGAAGGGGCAATCTCATCGCACTTGTATAATAATTTTTTTTGCCTAATCGATCGTTTTCATTCATTTGAAACTGAAACTAAACCTCCTCGAACCAGTTATATTATTACAAAACATTTTACTGATGTGAAAAATTATTTATGAAGTTATACTTCTTTTGGCGTGTTTATTGGATATGGCTAGATTAATCGTCAATTTTTTATTTTAAATTTAGTGCCAGTAGAAGATACTTTGCTCGGAAAAGGTTGCGGCGTTTATTTTTATAAACAATTTTGGTTAAAAGCATGAAACCACAAATTTGATATTTCTGTTGTAAAGACGGTCCTGTAATTTTTAATTATTTATTAGAAAGTAATTTAATCGTTGTGAATTGCGCTTAAAACTGAGTGCGCACATTGGAGCTCAAAGTGGCACATTCCGATCTCGGGAAAATGCAGCGCGCCGCTCCGCGTCGCGCTCTATTTGCCTCCCTCGCTCGGAAATGTGCCACTTTTTGCTCGAATGCGCACATCCTCGTATTTATTATATTTGTCTAATTTATCTTTCGCTCTTTTCCATCAAAAATTTTAATTTAATTTACTATATATCGATTTTATATTCGAAAAACGTATTTACTATAGCAATGAGTGGAAGAGAGCGAAAAGATACGACAATCTTGCCAGTGCAAGTGAGAGGGAACGATTAAAATTATTTAACTAGTTTCTCGTCTAAGTTATTAGCCTAAATTGTTGTGAATCATGCTTGAAACCGAGTGCGCACATTTGAGCTCAAAGTGGCACATTCCGATCTCGGGAAAATGTGCCACTTTTCGCTCGAATGTGCACATCGTCGTGTTTATTACATTAGTATAATTTACCGCACGCTCTTTCAAATCAAGAATTATAATTTAATATAATAAATATCGATTTTATACTCGAAAAATTGATTTACCATAGCAATGAGTGGAAGGGAGCGAGAAGATACGATAATCTTGTCAGTGCGAGTGAGAGGAAACGATTAAGATTATTCAAATGCTTGTTCGTCTAATTTATTGACCTAAATGATTGTGAATCGTGCTTAAAACCGAGTGCGCACATTCGAGCTCAAAGTGGCACATTCCGATCTCGGGAAAATGAAGCGCGCCGCTCCGCGTCGCGCTTCATTTGCCTCCCTCGCTCGGAAATGTGCCACTTTTCGCTCGAATGTGCACATCGTCGTGTTTATTGCATTAATATAATTTACCGCACGCTCTTTCAAATCAAGAATTTTAATTTAATATAGTAAATATCGATTTTATACTCGAAAAATTGATTTACCATAGAAATGAGTGGAAGGGAGCGAGAAGATACAATAATCTTGTCAGTGCGAGTGAGAGGAAACGATTAAAATTATTCAAATGCTTGTTCGTCTAATTTATTCACCTAAATGATTGTGAATCGTGCTTAAAACCGAGTGCGCACATTCGAGCTCAAAGTGGCACATTCCGATCTCGGGAAAATGAAGCGCGCCGCTCCGCGTCGCGCTTCATTTGCCTCCCTCGCTCGGAAATGTGCCACTTTTCGCTCGAATGCGCACATCTTCGTATTTATCAAATTTATTTCTATTAATTTTTGCGCCTGGTCATATTTAATTCAGCCACGCCAAAGAAGTATAACTTTTGACGCGCGTACATAAGCACATGCACCGGTTTGTTCAACGAAAAAGGCGTGTAATAAAACGAAATCTATTTTATTTAAATCAAAAAACAATTATCTTAGAGCGAAACGCGATAGAATGTCGCAGGAAGTGTATTTTACATTAATTTTCTAATACACCTGTCCATACTTTTATGGCCAATAAGTTCTGATTGCTGCAATAAATAATATCGCTATCGTAACGAGCGTTTAATAGAAATTCCGATAGATGCGAAACTAGAAAAATTCTTCGCCCGACGCTCCGTGTGTGGTCTAAGAATTTTCTTACGAGCCCATAGAAGAAAAAAATCGCGCTCCTTTCTTCGAAGAGCAATAAACGTGCGGATTGTCGACGTTTTCGATTATTTTCTTGTCGACGTTCGTCCACACTCCGCAGAGATGGATTTTGCAAGAAGTAAGCGAATTTGAATGTTTTTAATATTTTCGCAAGAAACAATAAAAAGGAGGTTTAAGGCGATTTAACCGACAATGTAAATATAGAATATAATCCGGGGTTGAGTGGTTTTTGAAGGAAAATTCGAGGTGGTTAGGCGAATGGCTGCGCTCGAAGTTCTTATAAGGGATGGTTTGAAGGAGGCGTCAGGCCATAAAAAGTAATACGGCAAGGACAATAACTGAATGCAGCTAAAGGATATGAAGACATAAACGTGGAAATAACCTCCTACATGTGAGCCGAGCTGATATTCAAATTCCGAGTGTGGCGAGGCGCATACGAGAAACACGGTTATAGAAAAGAAAATTCGGAATTATTATACGAGGCAGAATTTCGAAGGGGTCGCATTCGAGAGTAAAATGTGCGGAATTCTCATAACCAAAAATCTTGCCTTTGATCCGGGGCGACGTACAGCGTCGTCGTGTGCTGTTAACAACACATGTACGCTTTTTTTTCTTGTGCGAAGAAAATTTCTGTGCGAGGAACGGATTGGAAGTTGTCACGCGGGTCACGATCGCCGAATGTTAGCGCCGATGTGACAATTTTATACATCGACAGAAGGAACGAACGCGTTATTTCATTAGAGCAGCACTCTTAAATAGATTCCGCGAATTCCTACATCTGCTACATCTTGCTCTTTGTTAAGCTCATCATTTCCATCTCACACACGTCTCTGAAAAATCTTATTATTAATCTTTCCAGTCAGTAAGCACGCCGCATCGCAATCCCGTTGTTACGATCTTTGTGGTCGTGCTCGCAAAGAAGGCAAACATTGCTTCGACTTTGTATCTTGCATACATATACGTATTACTTCTCTATCCTAAGGTTTGTACAATTTATAATAACGTTAGCCTTTGCTTTCGTTAAACTACTTCTCTTATCGCGTAAGTGCCGCTTTATTTTCGGAGCCTTTTTAACTAATGCAATGCCATCTTTTTGTTTATTTGATCTTGCGGTTTTTAGGCAACGGGAAAGTTATTAAGCAATCTCGTTTTATCCGCGAAAGCATACGACCGAATCTTTTTTTTGAATGTGCCGATAAATAATCTTCTAAAACAATTTACATTAACAGAGCTTTGAATATTAGGGCTTTATTCATTTAACACTAAACCTACCGATACTTAATATATACTTATTACTACCACAGCGGGTCAAATGACCCGTCTTTATAGTGTTATACATATACTATACGGGTGATTCTTAGATAACTGTGATTTTGATAACTAAAATTTTTTTGAAATTAAAAATGTTTTAAAACGCGTGTTTCGGGTGGTTTCCGTCTCCAATTGTACACAGAACTAAACCTGTGCTGTAGTTCTACTACAACTACAACAAAACGAAAACTATGACAAAATTTGAAAATTTTAATGCCACGGTACTGACATATAATAGTCCAAGCGGCGACCGTTAAAAGGGTGGTGAACCAAAATAAGTACAAAATGGACTTTATTACTTTTTAGATATTCGACAAAAAATAAACCAACTGTCCGGCGATTTGTAACTTGTCTAATTGTTTTTTTTTAATTTTTTTTCCTATTTTTTTGTAAAAATGATGTATAAGACAAAAGTACAATGTTCTACTATTCGAAGAAGTTTCAATCAGTAAAATATAAAAATTTTAGTCTGGCGCCTCTATTCGTGACACAACTGTTTGCCAGACTACCCTCAAAATAATTATTGCAATGATAAATTTTCTATATAAGGTATAAGAAAAAATTAAACGTCAAAACTTGTTTTTTATCCCTCTTTTGAATAAAATTGGTCTGGCACATTAATACTTGACCAATATTATGCTAGTCCACGATTTAGAAAGTCTTTTGTTGCTACTTGATGAGCGCCAGTTTTTTTTGTTTTTTTGCAAAATTTACATTTAATGTTATTCTGTCAAAATTTTTTAACAAAACTATAACAAATAAATACAGAAATAAGTTAAAGCATTGGGGAAAAAATAAATTAAAAAATTATTTCTAATTTTTGCCATGGTACTGACATCCACGTTACTGACATTTGAATTTGTAATTAACCTAACTTTATAATGCGGAAAAATAAAATAATTTTGATTGTTTACGTAAAAGTAAATAAAAATTTACTATAATTAGTTCAAACGTCGTATTGATAACCGTGAATTTCAATACCACGGTACTGACATGTAATTTTATGACTTACATTTTTCAAAATAAAACAAATTACTTTAATTATATATTTGAAACTTCAAAATAAATACACAGCTGTAAACATTACACAAATAGTCCCTCCTGAAAATGCTGCCAGAAGGAGTGGATAAAACTAAATTAAGATGGCGATTAGGCGGCAAATATTTCAAACTTAAAAATTGAATAAAATTCCGGGACATAAATTAAAATAATTATTTTTTTTACCAAACATTATTTTCGTATAATTGCAATATAATTTAATGAAGTATATATTAGACTTAAGTCATGAGAAGTAACCTTTAAATTACCAAACGAATATCAATAGAAATTTTTACATTTAGTTTGAAAAATGAGAATCGGACAAGCCACGGTACTGACATTTCCAGTATATTATCGTAAGTTATGAACAATCTAAGACCACTTATGTTCCAATATCTAATGTAGGTTGAAGAAAATTATCAGTTTTATGATATTAATGACTTCTTAATACAAAAAAACTAAGTTGGATGATAAATAAAATACTGGACATAAAAAATCACAGTTATCTGAGAATCACCCATATATTCTATAGCTATGTACCATAGCAAACAGATACAAAATTAAAGACTTGAGATTATTCCATTACCTAATTGTTTTTATTCAAAATTTAATTTTTAAATAATTTCTAATAAGCAGGATAATTCTTGCTATACAGGGTGGCCTCAAAGTAACTACTATAAACAGTTACTAAAATAGTTATTATCAATTAAATATAAATTAATTTCACAATTACTTTCTCTGTCTCTTTTTCTTCTTAATTATTCATTTATTTAAAGTTTGTGTTCACACTACCCACGCCTCAAACAATTAAAAAAAATGTTGGTGCAATAAGAACGAAGCTTTTATCTAACAATTCAAGAATAGTCGGCATAAATTGGCGCAATTTCCAATTCGATGGTACTATTCCAGCTTTCGAATATTTTCCATACATAGAAAAGCGTGCGCAATATTAGACTCAAATAACATTGTTGTTGTTGGTGTGGCAGGATCTATAACTCTCGCTGCGGAAATTCTACACACAAAATAATTTGAAAACAATGTAGCGTATAATTCAAACTGTTATCGCGGCGCCCGTAAATTTGGGGATGATTTAGGGCTAATACATTCATTCTGTTTCGTGTTTACACGAACCGCGTGTTGATGTATGCGGTGTCGGCGGTTAGCGCACGGAAAGCGTCGCCATTTCGGGGCCACCTGAAGGCGCAATGCAGCCGCGTCTATTGCACGCTGCAGATGCCATCGACAGTGCCACATCTGAAGCCCGACGACGGGCTAATAGCGCCCAACAGCAAGAGCATACGAAACGAACGAAGGAAAACTCGAAATTTTAATGGAGCGGAAGACTTCGTTTGCCAACTGCGATTTACATGTTGTACATGACAAGTTTAATATAAAATTTAATGCAAGCCCGCTTTTCTGCTAAGGAGGTTTTGCCAAGCGCACTCGCGTGTCGGTTTTCGACTTTTAGGTTATAATTTGTGGTATACGAATACCCGCTCGTCAAAAGTGAACATTAATTTTTAATTAATTTTTTATATAATGACTAGGTGGGGTATAACTAACGTGAACAATTTTTTTTTTGTTAAAACGGAACGTTTGGTAATCGAGCTTAAAACGGAGTGTGCGCATTCGAGCTCAAAGTGGCACATTCCGATCTCGGGAAAATAAAGCGCGCCGCTCCGCGTCGCGCTTTATTTGCCTCCCTCGCTCGGAAATGTGCCACTTTTCGCTCGAATGTGCACATCTTCGTGTTTATTTAATTTAGTTACCTATTCTTCGTTCTTTCAAATAATAAACTTAAAATTAATGTAATAAATATCGATTCTATGTTCAAAAAACGAATTTACCATAGCTATGAGTGGAAGAGAGCGAAAAGATACGATAATATCGTCGGTGCAAGTGAGAGAGACCGATTAAAATTATTTAACTAATTTTTCGTCTAAGTTATTGGCATAAATTATTCTGAATCATGCTTAAAACCGAGTGTGCACATTCGAGCTCAAAGTGGCACATTCCGATCTCGGAAATGAAGCGCGCCGCCCGCGTCGCGCTTCATTTGCCTCCCTCGCTCGGAAATGTGCCACTTTTCGCTCGAATGCGCACATCCTCGTGTTTATTTTAAATTTTGGGTTTTAAATTTACCCTTCTTTCAAATAAAAACTTAAAATTTTAAAGTTTAAAAAATATCGATTCTTTTGTTCAAAAAAGAATTTACCATAGCTAGGGTGGAAAAGAGCTGCCCAAAAGATACGATAAAAAATCGTCGTTTGCAAGTTAAACCGTTAAAATTTATTAACTAATTTTTCGTCTAAGTTATTGGCATAAATTATTCTGAATCATGCTTAAAACCGAGTGTGCACATTCGAGCTCAAAGTGGCACATTTCGATCTCGGGAAAATGAAGCGCGCCGCTCCGCGTCGCGCTTCATTTGCCTCCCTCGCTCGGAAATGTGCCACTTTTCGCTCGAATGCGCACATCCTCGTGTTTATTACATTTGGTTAATTTACCGTGCGCTCCTTCAAATCAAAAAGTTTAATTTAATTTAGTAAATATCGATTTTATATTCGAAAAACGTATTTACCATAGCAATAGGGTGTCCGTTATTTTCCAAATTGATTTTTTTTCTGCTGCCGCCCCATAAATTTTTGTTTTTTTTCCTAAAAAAAATATCCATCCCAAAAAAACTCTTAGTTTTCAAATTAAACCGTCCCGAAAGCATGTTACATTTCCTATTTAAATACCATGGGAATTTCAGACTTTATGCATTTAATTTTTTTTCTCTGAAACAAATAATAATACGGCACTGACTATATATATTTTTATAGAGAATTGGGCGCTCTACAAAAAAGGTCTCTTATGATTTTTTGATAATTTCACTCCTTCGAAAGTTATTCAAGATTAAAGTCGGGTTCATGGTTAATTTTATAATTTTTATGATTCTCTTTACTTTCAAGCACCATTTGTGGTACTTGAATGCTGAAACTGCTGCTTTGGCTTTTTTGGATTCGAATGTGTCATCTCCCATAGAACGTAAAACGATTAAAGCATTAAAAACTAATGAAGATTTAGATTTCGATTGTCTTAAACCAGGGGTCGGCAACTTGTGGCTCCGGAGCCGCATGCGACTCTTTTAGAAAGGTTTGTGGCTCCCTGAATATTAAATATTTCTGTATAAAACCATCTCAAAATTTAGATGCAGTCTTTTTAGCGGCCCTTCCATGTTTTTATTTTTTTTATTCAATATATATTTGGCTCTTTGTCACTGAAATAAATCTTTATTTAATATTATTTACAATGTATTGTTTACGTTATTGTAGCTATTAAGCTTTTTTAATTATTATAGATTAGTGGAATGATTTTATTAAAAAGAATCGTAGCAAAACTTGAAAACTGTGATATTCACTATGGACAAAAATTTAATTTTATATAACTTTCGAAGGAGTGAAATTATAAAAAAATCATAAGAGACCTTTTTTGTAGAGCGTTTATTTATCTATAAAATATGTAGTGGTCATTGCTGCATTGTTATTTGTTTCAGAGAAAAAAAAATTAAATGCAAAAAGTCAAAAATTCACATGTTATTTAAATGGGAAATGTAACATTCTTTCGGCACAGTTTAATTTAAAAACTAAGAGTTTCTTTGGGACGGATATTTTTTTTAGGAAAAAAACTATAAATTTATGGGGCGGCAGCAAAAAAAATCAACTTGGGAAATAACGGACACCCTACCATAGCAATGAGTGGAAGGGAGCGAGAAGATATGATATTCTTGTCAATGCAAGTGAGAAGAAACGATTAAAATTATTTATTAATTTTTTTTGTAATTTATTGGTCTAATTTATTGCGAATCATTAAGAAATTGCCGTGAAATTAATTTGTATTTCGATAAGAAAGCAAGAATGAAATTCTTGTTAGATTTTCTTAATATTCGGTTAAGTAATTGACACGTGTCATTTGAATTAGTACTCAAAAAAGACTCAATCATTTATAAGTTGAAGAAAAAGTTAAGTTTTTGAATTTTTATTAATAAAAGTCTATTGTAATGCATAAATAAATATGTGTTTTACTTAAACCTAGGTATTTATCTATTTTTTTTTGATCTATTTGGTTTTCTTTTGTGATACGTATCAATTAAAATGACACAGATTTACTATCGTCAGAAAATTGGCCATTAAAAAAAATTCAAAAAGTTCTAATAACACTATCAAACTTTTTTGAAATTAACGACAATATTAAACACGTATTACTTTTTTTTTAAATACAGTTCTACCTCTCCATGTTACGAGGATTTGGGGTCAGCGTAAAATCTTCAGGGGCAGTATAAAAATTAATTTCCATCGTGCCTTGGGTCAAGGTATTGGTTTGAAGGTTTGTCAATATATATGTAAAAGTAGGTAAAACGTATAATATAAAAAAGTCTATACTTAGGCAGCAATAAAAAGTTTCAAGTAGCCGAAAATATTTTTTTAGAGGTTTAGGTTTGAGCGAAGATCCCAAAATGAAAACATTCGTAAAATTTCGTGTTCCTAACATTCGGTGGTAGCACTGTATTTAAAAATTAAGTAAATCTACATACTTAAGGAACATGCCGCTTCCAGATCGAAAAATTCTCCATACAAATCAATTATGTTTTAATATTGAAAAGAAAAAAAAACAAAATTTTGTGCTTATAAAAGTTTTTTTGTGACATACCACCACTGCCCACAACCCTACCAATTCGCTGCAAACCACCACTAAAATCGTATCGCTATCAATAAAAAAAGTGCGTCGCGAGTGGATTTTCGAAAAAGTAAGACCGCGTCTTATTTAAAAAGACGAGGCATTTTCAAGTGCGTTTAACGTTCGCCAACGTTAAAGAAATGTAAGCCCCAGGCAATTTCCACTTCTCTTCATAACGCTGTTATTCAGTTTCATTGTAAAGCTCTCAGCTTTGCCGAAAAGTAAAGCTTGTAAATGCATCAAGTTCGTGTCGTACAAGCTCGCAGGGTACGCACACACACGCACACCTTGGCCGCATTAACATCACAATTAGAGAGCAAACGGGAAAACGGAAGGGTTGCGTATGCAAATCGTGCCGATGTCGTCTTAACGTCCCTTCGGGTACGACGGGAAGGGCTTCAGCGCTAATTTTTTTCATGCAAATTAATGCTTGATCGAAGTAGTGCTTGGTTGGGCGTCGGTGATATTTTTAGTGAACAGAAAACAATTTGTATACAGTGTATAAGCTTTGTGTGCTTGTTTGTATCGATGCAGGGTTGTTGCGGATGATCGGCAGGGCCGCCCCCGTTGGAGCTGGTTTCCAGGGCAACCGTGCTCGGTCTCACCACTCATGGCTGACTCTCATGTCACATATGAACACACATGTAGACTTCCAATAAAAAAAAAAAGAAGATATGCGAAAAGTCTGACTACTTTTTCGCTACAAATAATATTGGCGACGGGGAAAATTTATTTTGCAATTTTCACACCCTTCAACGACCGACACAAAAAGCTCAAAATTTCTATTAAAAGCGCTTTTTAAATTTTCTCCGATAACTTTTACGTGCAAAATGAAATTTTCTATTTCTAACTTCTAAATTTTATGCGCGCGTGGGGTTCGGAGGGAGGGCTGGGGATTCGATAAGAGGTAGAATTTTAAAAATATTTATATGGTTTCTTTTGGCTGAATTTTCAATGAAAAGTTGGGTTTTTTATGTTTTAAAATGGTGATTAATCCGTTGTTATTGGATAGATTTTCGCTTGTGTTAAATCAGAGGTCTCAAACTGGCACGAAAGTAATTTATTTGGTCCCCACAAAACATTGTACACTAAGAAATTTTAAAATAGTCTTTTGACATCTATCATCAACAAATGCAGTTTAAATAATACTTATTTTGATCTTGTTTTACTTTTTTTGTGTCTATCGAATACAATTTATAATTTGAGACAACAAAAATTGTAAAAATTAATAATTCGCCCCAAACAAATAAAAGTTTGGAGAGCTCTATTTTAAACTGAAGCTTGTTCAATCGATGTAAGTATTTTTATAAGCAACCAAAAAATATAAATTATAAAAAACTATTTAAAAGGAGTGGTTCAATATTAGTTTTTGATTTTTTTTTAATAACAAGGATTACGTGATACATCTGTTTGCAAATATTTTGTTGACATACCCGACTAAAAATTTAAGTAAGGCATACCGAAAGATTAATTCGAACCGAATTAGGCTTTCCAAACAGAATATATGTTATTACTTTTAAATTATAAAAGGTACTAGAAACGTTTTTTGGGGTAATATTGATAAGAATAAATTGTAATTAAAAATCACTAAAAGAACCGAGAATTGAAATCGGAAACGTCCCGCTTTGTCCCCGAAATGCACACTCGACTTTTTACAATGATCTGCAATAACAAATTTATTAAAAAAAAAATGTAATTGAAAATTACAAAGAGGAATTTTTGCCCGGAACCTTTGACTCTAAATCTATATTGATAAAAACTTTCAAAGATTTTTTAAAATCATGAATATAGTTACTTTTGACTGAATTTAATGTTTAAAGCACTGTTTCCCAAACTTTTCTTTGATATGCCTCACCTAAATCATTCTAATATTTTAATGCCCCCCTATGTAACGTATAAATATTATTTTATATTTAAAAATTGAATCCAACGTAATTACAACTTGTTCAAGACACAAGATTTAGGTTGTTACCATTTAATTGTTGCAATAATATCCACAATGGGCGTTTATATAATACTAATAAATAATTACAATTTTTTATAAGTAACTTTTGCGATTAACTTCATTTTAAACCCAGAGAATTTACCATATATTGATTTTATATTAAAAAAAAACGTATTTACCATAGCAATGAGTGGAAGAGAGCGAAAAGATATGACAATCTTGTTAGTGCAAGTGAGAGAAAACGATTAAAATTATTGAACTATTTTGTCGTATAATTTATCGATCTAAATTGTTGTGAATCGTGCTTAAAACCGAGTGCGCGCATTCGAGCTCAAAGTGGCACATTCCGATCTCGGGAAAATGAAGGGCGCCGCTCCGCGTTGCGCTTCATTTGCCTCCCTCGCTCGGAAATGTGCCACTTTTTGCTCGAATGCGCACATCCTTCTATTTTGTACTATTGTCTAATTTTTTTTACGCATCTTCAAATTAAACATTTAAATTTAATTTACCACATATTAATTTTAAACTCGAAAAACGTATTTACCCTGGCAACGAGTGAAAGAAGGCAACGTGCACATCTTTGCAATTATTGGATTTGTCTATATTAATCTTCCATTCTTCAATTCAAAAAATTAAAAGTTGAATAAATTTAGATTTTTTGTTTGTTTTTAAAGGCTATAGATTTTATTACTTTTGCTAAGTTATCATGGTGCTTTTCTGAACGCCTAATTGCAGCGAGCCTTATAAAAAAAATTTTATGTGTATATTTAATCTCTTGACATACAAAAAAAAACGAATTTGAGGAGTCCGAAAAAAAACTATTAATTTGGCTCAACTTAACTGTTATGAGCATTACACAAGTAACATAAAATAAATAATTAATAATCTTAAAACATTTTAAAATATGTAGAACAGTGTTTCCCAACCTTTTTTTAACTTTGCTCACCTAAGTCAGTCTAAAATTTTGATGCCCCCCTATGTAACGTATAAATATTATTTTATATTTAACAATTGAATTGTTTCACAAATCAAACCTAATTATAACTTGTTCAAGACACAAGATTTAGGTTTTAGCAAGAAATCACTAGAAAATTACCAAAAAAACAATAAGTAAATTTTCAAAAAAATATACGTAATAGAAAACTAATGTTTAAGAACATTCTCAAATTGCTCCCTCAAATAATGCCCGAATGTTCAAATATTGCCCCCCTGAACAACTAAATTGCTCCCACGTTGGGAAACACTGGTTTAAAGTGATTGGTTTACAAAGTATTAATTTATTAAGTAAGTAACCATAATTACACATTTAATGAACCAATTAAAATTGTACTTTAAGGCGGTTTATTTAAATTTCGTCACTACGAAAATCGAACCCCTAACTTTGTTTGCAGACGGGTACAAGTCATTTAATACATCGTCGCCTCAACTGCTCTCGCACCAATTATAAAGAAACGGAAGAATCTATCAGATGGGTTACGTTCGATATAAATGTCGGATATTATCAGCACCTCTGCAGGTGTAGCTGTTTCCGCTGTTTATGGCCGCTGTCCATCGGTCGCCCGCCTATTTGTCTTTAAGTGTTCTTCAACAGCCACCTCTAACACCCCTCGAAGTGTCCAAAATAAATAACGTCGAAGTGTATCTGTTCCCCTCAATTTCATGTCATTTTCAACCCTTTAGAGAGCATTATACGATTTAACCCTCCATAACGTTTCTATGCTTGCACTTCGCATCCTGATTGCACATTACACACTTTGCTAAGGGTCGTTTCGCCATAAATCAAGAATTTTGTAAAAACTTCGCGCTTTTGCATAGCGTCATTGATTAATCGAGCGTGAAAAACCTATATAAAACGGTACGTATTAAAATTTTCGAGTACATTTGTTATTAACCTTCCTTGTACTAGGTGGGGGGTATAACCAACGTGAACAATTTTTTTTTTGTTAAAACGGGACGTTGGTAGTCGAGTTTAAAACCGAGTGTGCACATTCGAGCTCAAAGTGGCACATTCCGATCTCGGGAAAATGAAGCGCGCCGCTCCGCGTCGCGCTTCATTTGCCTCCCTCGCTCGGAAATGTGCCACTTTTCGCTCGAATGCGCACATCCTCGTGTTTATTATGTTAGTATAATTTTCTGTGCGCCTCTTCAAATCAAAAATTTTAATTTAATTTAGTAAATATCGATTTTATGTTTGAAAAACGTATTTAGCATAGCAATGAATGGAAGAGAGCGAAAAGATACGACAATCTTGTCAGTGCAAGTGAGAGGGAACGATTAAAATTGTTAAACTAGTTTGTGGCCTAATTTATCGGTTTAAATTGTTGTGAATCATGCTTAAAACGGAGTGTGCACATTCGAGCTCAAAGTGGCACATTCCGATCTCGGGAAAATGAAGCGCGCCGCTCCGCGTCGCGCTTCATTTGCCTCCCTCGCTCGGAAATGTGCCACTTTTCGCTCGAATGCGCACATCCTCGTGTTTATTATATTAGTATAATTTACTGTACGCTCCTTCAAATCAAAAATTTTAATTTAATTTAGTAAATATCGATTTTATATTCCCAAATCAAATTTTCCATAGCAATGAGTGGAAGGGAGCAAGAAGATACGATAATATTGTCAATGCAAGTGAGAGGGAACGAATAAAGTTATACAATTAGTTATTCCTGTAATTTATTGGTCTAAATTATTGCAAATCATTAAGAAATTAATTTGTATTTCAATAAGGGGGGCAAGAATGAAATTCTTGTTAGATTTTCTTAATATTCGGTATCGTAATTGACACGTGTCATTAGAAATTAATACTCAAAAAAAGACTCAATAATTTATAAGTTGAAGAAAAGTTAAGTTTTTTTATTTTTATTAATAAAAGTCTATTCCAATGCATAAATAAATATGGTTTTTACGTATACCTATTCATTATTGGTTATTAACACTAGATATACCAGCAATTTGAGTATATCTATTTGTAAAGACTTTATATATTTTCAAAAAATGATAAATTACTTCGGTTAGGTTAATTTTAAAACATTTTATTAATTATAAATTTTTTAATCGGTTAATTAAAACATAATTATATTGAAATTTTTATACAGAAATTAACTGCTGTGTGATTTAACACTAGAACGGCGAAAAAGGTCATTTTGACCTTTTCGCAACTTTATCGTCTTGTAAGTTTGTATTAGTAGAATATATATCTGCCATATTATGACTTCTTAATTGTAGTTCATAATTACTGTCCCATAATTGTTTTTCTTTTTAAATTATTTTTTTTCTTTTAATATTAGAGATTATACCTACAGCCGCATACTCTTTTCTTCCCGGTTATTCGTTCAATCGGTTCTATCCATAATTATTATTGATAGTAGCATAGCAATGCTTTATTGCATAAAAAAAGAAACCGAAAACAGTGCCCTATCATAATAAAAAACAAAATAAAAGTAGACTTTTTTGATCAAATGGTAAAATAATATTTTGTAAAAGCAGCTTTTTGAAGATGGTTGTTTTTCACATTTTGATATTATAGGAATTGTTATATTTGCTGGAATATAAAATGACCCCGATTCTACGACAAATCCAATTTTTTTTCTAAAACTATCAAAAAATTAGTAATAAAAAATTTCACCAAGAAACATCATCTAAACAGGAAAAATCCATATAGTCCGCAAAAGTTTATGGGCTTGTCAAGTAAAAAATAAAACACGTGCCAGAGATGAAACTACAACAATAAAACTAAAGATGCATGTATTAATTTGAAAAAATCAATGTCTAGAATAAGCGCTGCAAAAATTTTAAAAAAAGTACATTATATAGGTTATTACAGCTAATTCTTTTATAAACTAAAAAAAATAAAAGTTTTGCTTTATTTATAAACTATAACATGTAATTCATGCAATAAGTATTTAATTGCCAAAAGGCAAATTTTTCTCAAAGGTCAAATTGACCGGTAACCGCGGTTCTAGTGTTAAGATCGACAACATTAATATATATGCATTTATATTTTTATTACAGAAAGAGCAATTCGAAATTTTATTTCAAATCCGGATCAGATATCTATAAAGTAGTAGTATTGAATTCGCCACAATTTTTACATATGTAGATTTTACTTCGAGTACATTTTCCAAAAACACAGAATATTGCTTCCGTTTGTTCATTTTTTGAGCCTCAAATATTATAAAAAAGTCAAAACTAATAATAGGATTATTTCCAAAAAAAAAGATGATCTCCAAAACGCCACTGAGCTAGACAGGAACAAATGGAGAGCTATGGGGTGGCCTATATCCAAAGCGAGGTAGAAAAAGGCCGATGAGATGTAAATAGGATTATATTTTTCTCTGTATTTAGTATCACAGTCACAAAAAAAGTCAAAAAAATAGCACAAATAACACGTTTCAAAATTCAATCAACGACTGAAAGTTTTTATATTGTAATCAAGAATTTACCGTTATCACGAGTTTTCACTAGTATCACAAGTTTTGCATGACATGCTAAATTACGCAGTATTTATATTTCATTATAGCTGCGTATACTCAGACAGAAAAATGCACCAGTCATTTTGACTGGTTTGGTATAAGTACCGATGATAGTCGCAAACTTTTTAATTTTGAATTAAAAAATAAAAATGAATGCCTAATATCATTCATTTTATTATCGCAACAAAACTCATAAAAATGTTTTTTTTAATTAAGGTGAAGTAGGAATTTGAACGTAAAATGGTTAAACCAGTCATTTTGACTGGTATGGTAAATCTAGTGTTAAAATATATTTCTTACCATTTAACTGTCATAAAGTACAATTTTGTGGATTTTATTTTAGGGGTATGGCAAACCCCACCTAGTACGACATGCAACATTTAGTCACCTAGTACGCGGAAGATTAACGGAAAGCCTGCACGCGTTGTCTGAGTACGCTTCGATTTTCCTCTTCCGAGTTAGTAGGTCATGGTCTAGTTTACACTTCCTCTCGCTTTAATTTTAAAATGGGAAACTCATCTCTTAAAAACACGAGGGAAAGTATTCGAAGACTCTGGTTGTAAGAGGCAGAGCGGGAGGGAGCGGCGATGAATGAACGGGCGGAATGGGCCAGTCGAACGTTCATTCAACTCGGGACTAATTTTTTTTCGGGCCTCATCCGAACTAGGTGCATCTCCCGTAACCGTCAAGTCGACGTTTTTGTGCGTCGAACCCTTAAAGGGCGGGGTGCGGCATTTACCTCTTTGGGTCACAAATCTCTTATACATACACACAAACCTCCTTTTGTTTGGCTAATAATAAAACGCATTTTTCTTTTCCACTAGAGCATGGTTTATATCATATTTTTTAGTGTATGTTAAAAGGGTCGCGAAGATTCTATAGACAGGGTAAATTATGTTTTTTTTTTGGGGAGGGTCGGGTCGCGCGGCATTATCATGCATATGCAGTCTGTTCGACATGGGCGATGTAATTTATTCCATATGCAGATGGGTGTACCGGTCAACCTTGAAGCTTTAATTTCGGTAAAAGGGTAACGAAACCCCCACCAACCCTTAGGCCAGCCCTAAAGAGTTATCACGCCGTCGGGAAGGTTCGAACATCAGTCAGTTACTGTAAACACTTGGAACTTCTTCTTTTGCAATCAGATGAAAAAATGCGGGCAATCGAGTGGCCCCAAAAGTGCACCTTGCAGGGGGGAGGGGTGACATCAGATCGATTTGTGTGGTGGTTTGCGCTAGTTTCTAGTTTAATTTTGACGTAAGTGATCGTTTTCGTTAATTTGGTCGAATCGAAGAATTTATCGAACGAAGCTATTGCAAAAAAGTTATTAAATATATTTCCATAAAAATGCATTTGCAAAACAAGTAAGTGTTATTTCGAAACAATTCTACAGCTGTTGTGAATGGGTAAATAGAATTTTTTCTAAATTATTTTGTAATCATTATTACAGGCACGAGTAATTGCAAAGATAACTCGTAAAACGAGCATAAAAATGATCGAAGTAATAAAATAGTTTTATGTAATGCGTTTACCGTTATTGCTGCATAATTAATCTCGTGTTTTACATTAACTTCCTTGTGCCTATCAAACGAATAGGTATTTAGTTTTTTTCGCTAACCGAACCAATCAAGAAATTGTTAAATCTAACGCAAATCTATGCTAGGGTGTGCCATTTTGCATCACCTTTTTTTTTCAGCAGCCACTTGTCTCTACATTTGCAAAATTGTAAAATACTAACAATAAGCTTATTAAAATTCCAGTCCTTAAGAGCTAAAATTTTAATTAGTATTAATATTAATTAATAATAATAATCATTAATATTAATTAGTAATAATTATTAATATTAATATTAAGAGATGCCTCATCGCGAATATCTATTTCCATTTAAATAACGTGGAAATTTATTTTTAAATTTGAAGTTTTATAAATTGGTAGTAGGACAATTCAAAGATGAGCCCAATATACACTTTTATAAAAAAATAAACCCTCTACAAAAAAGATCCCTTAAACTTTTTTCATAAGCATAACCATTCAAATGTATTCCAGTTCAAAGATCAAAAGAGGTGAAAAATTAATGCTTTTTTTAAATATGACAGCGAAACTATTGACTTTATTGAAAAAGTTCGTGAAACTATTGTGTAGACCAGGGATGGGCAAAGCGCGGCCCGCGGGCTACTCGTGGCCCGTTAAACATGTTTATGCGGCTCGCCAACATGTCTAAAATTGAATTTATTTTTTTAAATTTTAAGGTTGCCCACCCCTGGTGTAGATTATTAAATTTACTACAAAAATAGTTCTCCCATCAATAAACGTTTACAATTAGTTGTTAGAGACTATAAATTTTTTATTATAGTTGCAAAGATTATTGACAAAATAATTGAAAAAATTTTTATACCAAATAAAATTTTTAAAACAACTTTTGGTATAATTGAAAAACATAATGCAAATTTAACTATTAATTGCAAATTGTAAAAGAACATCCACGTAAATATTCGAATTGTACTAAAAAAAGTCTTCCATAATAATTATTTCTTATTTTGAAAATGAATGAACTGACAATCTTTAAACAAAGAATTCAAAATCGATATGGTGTAAATTTATTAATACATTTTCTTCGATTGTTCTTTAGCATAAAAAATATTATTTACCTTTCGATCATTTTGTCAATGATCTTTTCAACCACAATAAAACTATGTTTTTATAACCTTCAGCAACTAATTGTAAACGTTTATTGAATGGAAGTAACATTATTTTTGTAGTAAATGTCATATTTAAAAAAAATTCTTGAGGTTTTTCGAAAGAGACAAAAATTTCGCTATAAAATTTAAAAAAACATGAATTTTCACTTATTTTAAACCTGGAACTAGAATACATTTGAATGGCTATGCTATTAAATAAAATTCCAAAGTGAAAAAAATCCCATGTCTTTAAATGGGAAATAAAAATTTGTGATATTAATATTAGGGGCTAAAATTTTAACAAGCTTATTATTTGACCTTTCAGCAAGTGTAGAGTCAAGTGGCTACTAAAAAAAAATATTTGTTGCAAAATGGCACTACCTAACCTATATACATAAATAAAATTCATGGGTCTGTCTGTGAAATAAAAGCGTTTTCTTAAACTCATACGATTATTCGCGCGCTACCAAAACCCGAACGCGCGTTTCCAAAATTTTTGTCTGTCGGCTTGTTTGTCCGGGCTAATCTCCGAAACGGCTAAACCGATTTTTATGAGACCTTCATTGGCAGATAGAGGACTTTTCAAAAAGTAACTTAAAATAATTTTATCCCAGAAATATTTAGAGTTTCTGCGTAAAAATTTAATAACTGTACATATTAAGGATAACTGAACAAACGTATGATTATTTATAGGTATTCCACGCGAACGAAGTCGAGGCTAATCGCTAATTTTCAATAAAATAAGCTAAAAAAAACCTAAAAATGAAATCTGCAAAAATTATTTCAAAAATATTAACAAACAATGCCGGATATGAAGCGAAATTGCACACAAACCAAATAAAACTTTCACAAGACACTTTAAATTTATGATCCGAGTGTTTATAAGGCTCTTCGCGCAACGCAAGAGTTAGAAATTTTAAAATTAGCTTTTTTTTCCTCTAAAATGCCTTTTCAATAGTTTTCAGTTTACTTTTAACTTTTAATTTATATACATAATTACATTATCAATTTTTGCTAAATTGAAATAAAACAGAAATCGTTTTATGAGAATCAAGTCAAAAAACGTTCTCTTAATTTGATTTGGTGCAGCTTAAAGTTAGTGTTTTAAAATCAAGAATTTTAATTTATTCGGTTAGGTTAAAGGGTTAGTGTTTTAAAATCAAACCTTTGAGAAATTTTAATTTTAATTCGGTTATTTGGTATGATTTAAGGGCATTAGGGTTGTTTGCTTTGCTTCAAAGTGTGTTACACGAGTGAAATCGAAGAAGCAGAAATTAAAGCGGCGGCTGTGAGCAATTTGGCAATTTGGCAATTCGCAAATTTGCATGCAAGCCACAAAATGCAGCTGTGCAGGCACCAGAGTAGGTTAATGATGCTCGGGCCTTAACCGTGCTATAATTACTGTATAAAGTTTAACACGCGTTGTTCGTGTGTACGATGTATGCAAATAAGGCCTTGTCAGTAGATGGAATCGCTGGCATGTTCCTTGTATATAGCGACTGCTACAGCTTTTCGTGCCAATATGTCGCCCGCCAGCTAAGGTATTTACTCTTCTTAAACTTTTTATGAACGACCATAAAGTTAACGTTTGATGACACGACAAGCGTCGTCTTTCTATTCTATTTTCTATACGTCACGTCTCAGTCTGGTCGTTTCTCTTCTTTATTGTATTTTCAGCTTTTTTTATGTTATAAAAAAATTCTATGAGTTTTTTGCTCTTGTTATCCAAATATTACAAGTCCGAGCTAATAATTTCAAAATAAATAATGAAAATTAATGAAACTGAGATTTGAGAGATCGACAATTGGGTTTTAAATTTTGATTATTGTAAAAATTAAAGATCGCGATATTCTTTACAACAATCATTTAATGATATTTTCACCTACGAGAGAGTAACTATATTAATTTATTGTGAATCGTGCTTAAAACCGAGTGTGCACATTCGAGCTCAAAGTGGCACATTCCGATCTCGGGAAAATGAAGCGCGCCGCTCCGCGTCGCGCTTCATTTGCCTCCCTCGCTCGGAAATGTGCCACTTTTCGCTCGAATGCGCACATCCTCGTATTTATTATATTTGTCTCATTTATATTTTGCTCTTTCCCACCAAAAATTTTAATTTAATTAAATAAATATCGATTTTATATTCGAAAAACGTATTTACTATAGCAATGAGTGGAAGAGAGCGAAAAGATACGACAATCTAGTCAGTGCAAGTGAGAGGGAACAATTAAAATTATTTAACTAGTTTGTCGTCTAACTTATCGGCCTAAATTGTTGTGAATCATGCTTTAAACGAGTGTGCACATTCGAGCTCAAAGTGGCACATTTCGATCTCGGGAAAATGAAGCGCGCCGCTCCGCGTCGCGCTTCATTTGCTTCCCTCGCTCGGAAATGTGCCACTTTTCGCTCGAATGCGCACATACCATGTGTTCATTGGATCGTGAATTGAAAAAATCGAATATAATTCATCTAGAATAGCTATTATAAGTGTTAACACGTTTTAAAAATTTTTTGGACAAAATAAATAAAAAGAGCCAGCGCCTCTTTGATCACAAGTTGGCCTAAATGCGAATGAGTGGATGGAAAAATTACTGACTAGCGTCAATAGAAAGAGCATGAAAAATAAAATTGATTTGTGGAAAAAAATGTTTAAAAAAAGTTTGGGAACATTGAGAAAAACTCAAATAAAAATCGGAATTAGTTTCTGAAGGCTCAAATCAAAAAAAAAAATTATAAAAATTTTTTCGGATCGTTTAGAACCTTTTTCATCGATATCTAACTTAAATAATTGGTGACAATTAAAAAAACTCGTTAAAATTGTGATAAAAACTCATTCTCAACCGTTCAATCGTTTCAAGTCGCGAAAACTCCATGTTCCAGGCACTTTAAAAAAATATACACGATCAATCATTTTTTTACCCTCTACAATTTGAGCCCGGTCAGTAATTTTCCGTTCGATAGGCCAAAAATTGACCTAAGAGGCGCTGGCTCTTTTATTGTTCATTGTGCATGAAACGAATTCTTTTTTGACAACCTCAATTTAAACTTTTTGATTATAAAACATTATTAGAATTAAAATATTATGCATCCCTAATTTCAAGGTATGGTTTTCAGGAAATTCTTTTAGCTTATTATTCTAAGGGTATGATAGAACATTTTGAAAACCGTGTTGTATATTTTATATTAATTTAAACACAATATAATTTGAGTTATTAATGTATTACTTCTTTAAGTCTAAAGCACTGCTAATCATAGTCGTACGTCTAATTTGTTTTTTTATGTTTATGTTTATGGTTTTTTATGTGCTCGCATGTTTTGTGGGCTCAAAAAAATTGACGATTTTAAATCTGTGCCGCTTTTAAGCATACCTCCATAAAAACCAAATGTGTAATATTTTATGTACAATTTTGAGTTTGAAAGCATGGATCTTTACAATCACAATTTCGCAAAAGTAACATTGCGTTCTGCTACACGATTTTCCATGGTTTTGTGGATAATTTGTTTGTTACTATATCAGAAAAAATAAACGAGTTAAAAATTTTGAGAATGGGGTTTCACATTTCAATATTAATTGTCTTACAAAATTATTTAAATTAAATAAAGTACCTTTGTGTAATTAATTAAAGACCTACATACATTTAAAGTTTTTGTACGAAATATAATTTAATTAAAAATCGACGCAAGTTGTAATTAAAAATGTATGAGCATAAAACAACAAGTAATTTGTTAATAATTCGAATTATTTAACAGTGGCTGAATGCACTCAGAAAAACTTAAGGGATTATGCCTACTTAGGTTAGGTCAAAATATCGATTTTATTTATTGCTTTTTTTTTAATCTTAAGAATATTTCTCCAACATTATATAAAAATTGGAGCACACGTACAAAAATTATAAGTTAAAAAAAATAGTTTTAAATATAAAAAACAAGACTTCAAGCTTTAAACGCGATTATCTCAATACTGTTTTTTTTAAATACAGTTGCGGTGACTAAAATTTTTTAAAAATTATTGCACCGATCAAACTAAAATTTTACGTACTTATTTGTTATTACAATAGGCAGGGCCTCAACAAAGGATTTTTAATTCGGTTAAAATTTTGTTGTTTATTGCAAAAAAACCAAAATCAGTTGACTTCGACAATTTGTACAAATCAAAATTTGACCAAACCCTTCGTTCAGGCCCTTTGTAACGCAATATACTATCTTGCAATATTCTTTTATTTTGATTTCAAATAAGCCGTTCCAAAAATATCTTGGTCACCGCAAGTGATGGAAAAAAACGGACGTTCTAAGAGAAGAGACATATTTCCTTCATTTTTAAATATTTTTTCATAAAAAAATTTGTACATGTATCTCGAACTAGGTATTTTTTAATAGTATTTTGTGAATTTCAATAAATACTTAATAAAACAGCCAAAAAATTCTTGAAAATCACGTAATTTTCTCGATTCCAAGTAGGCATAACCCCTTAAGAATGTGTGACGAAAACAAATTCAAAACCAAAAATTAAAAATCCACATATGCATCCGACACCATAATGTTTTTTTAATTTTAATGTAAAAATCATTTTATAAACCTGCAATTTTAAACGAAAACCGACGGTCGATATATAATATGCAATAATTATTCTGACTCCTTGAGTATTTGTTCTTCTTTTTATTTAAACAAAATTTTAATACAATAAAAAAATATTTTAATGTTAAATTTAACAATTTTATAACAAGAGACATTTTTCAGACTTGTTTCGTAAAAACCACCAAGTCCTAAACCAGGATCGTTCGTAACTCGTAAAAAAATCGAAACGAGAGCAATCGAACATCATTCACAAGTCGCGTGGCGGCGCAATTAAACTTCCCATTCATTAAATTCTCTCGAGTTTAGTTTCGAGGAAAATGTTAATCTTACGTTTTGTAGTAAAGGCTCGTTCATTAACTCCAAACGCGAGATGAAGCGTAAGACGCAAGCGGGAGATGAGTAAATGAAAGCGGAACACAGAATGAAAGCGAGAACACATTCCGGAGCTTATTAAGCGCCGCGACGCCGCGCTCTGATTGGTCGTTAGACCGAAGTGATTAGTAGGCGAGACTGACGCCGGAGCATGACCTAACGCAACATTGCCCGACTTATTCGAATCAATTAGCGCATCGACAAAGTCGGTCGCTGCACTTCGCCCGCCCCGAAATAATTCTTTTGGCATTAACAACAATAAAAATAGCAAAAACACAATTAAAAGTGTAAAATAATAAAATCCTACCTTTTCACTGTTGAGCCGGAAGGCGACGACGACTTCTTCATTGCACTTATTCGCCACTGAAAAGGATAAATAAATTAAACTTGTGAATTAGAAAAAACATTAATTATAATAAAATAAATAATAAATATCAACCGCAAACGAAAATATTAAAAAACCTTAAAAAAATCAATTTGGAGATGTAGAAAAAATTATCGACGAACTGGCCACAATAAACAATAATAATAATAGCAGCAAAATATTGTTAAAGGAAGGCATATGTGGAGGTCATGGAATGGAACCAGTGCGGGCGACGGGAGAAAGGCGAATGTTGAGCGGTGCAAGACGTGCGTCTTTGGCATCGCGACGTACGCTCGCGGCCCGCGATCGCAAAAGACGCGCGAAGAAGTCCGTCTCGGTCGCCCTTCGTAAGAAGACGGCCGAAAGAAAAGGAAAGGCCCAGGGCGTCTTACGAAAACGACGCCGAGTTTTCGGCGAAACTAAGAAAGTTAGGTTCGACGCTCGTTTCGACTCCCCCACTCTTCGTTTGCGCATGGCCAACATGGCTGCGTCGCGACGTCACCCCCATAAGCTCAAAAGCTCATTTAATGCAATGTTTTGCTTGTAATTACAGCTTTGAGCATAATTGGCACCGGCACCGGCTTTCGGTGCGAGTGTTTTTGGGATTTTTCGGTTTTTGTGTTTTGATTTTTTTTCGAAATCGAGTCGAAGGGAGTAAGTATTTTATTTAATACGCTTTTCCATGCATACGTCCCTCCTTTTCTATCGATTTTATTACTCGAACGGGGTTCGACAAACGAAATGGCGATTTTTCCATTACGAGATTATCGTCGTCATCTTAGGCTGGGTGCTTTTTGACGATTAGGTCGGTAAATGAGCGAGGATTGGAACTATGCTTTTTTTTATTGTTTATGCAATGGAAATAATTGATTGGCTGTTTTTGTTGGTTTGCAAACAATACTGTAAATTGTAATTGTGTTCATTAATTTTAATAACCAATCTCTCATTAATTAAAATCCTTTAAAGGTTAGATATTGCAACAGATTTACAATTTATGGCTAACTGCATGTTTCCTGTAGAGTTTATTATTTTTCCTACGCACGTCCTTGTAGGACTTTTGCACCATTATTCCTATGAATATTGTTGTTTGTTGAATAAACATTAGTCTTAATTGCTGATTTTTAGATAACCCTAATAATCGATCAGATAAGTTGCTTGAAATATTAATCGAAGTTCGTTAGAGTTGCATTTTATTTTATTTGATCTTATTGTTAAACCAAAAAGAACGATTTCGCATTGTATACGTTATTTTGTGTAACAAGTTATTAGTTTTATAATTATTATTATTATTTAAAATAGAAAATCTTCAATAAAATCTTTATTTCGTAGTATGGTAAAACTAAAGTTTAAAATGTCTTAATTGTTTCCTAATTTAAAACAAATTGAGAAATGTTACGATTAAATATTTCGTATCGTGGATATTTGTTTTATTTTACAAATTTTCAAAAAATTAATTAATTCTGTTTGAATTTCAAATGCCAATAATACTGAATTTGTAGATGAAGTCTAAAAAAACAGTTTCAATTCGTTTTTAAAATTTCTCCAAAATATTGAAAGTATCAAAAACATGTGTACGCGCGTTAGAAGTTATACTTCTTAATTGAATAATAATAATAATGAAATATAACCACGTGTTATGTTGGGCCCAATGCGTTTGACCACTGGTTTCAAAATTATGTTAATGCGTTTCCCTTATCTTATCTTGACGCCTCTTCACTGTACACCTATTTTCCGATTTACGCGAAGAAAACCGTGTAAATAAAAAATGAAGCAGAATATGTTCAAATTGGTCATTTATTTTTGAAAATAACAAATTTTTATTACGTAAAATAGTTGTCAATTTTGTTAGTGCATTCTTTCATCAAAAAAATACTACGTATCTACAATGTAAATGTGTCTATATTAGCGTAGCTACATTTATTTTGGGCCTAGGCGGGATTTTTAATATTTCAAAGCAAAATTTGATGAAAGCGGGATATAATCAAATAGCCAAGCAATAAGTGCAATATTTATTAGATTAATTAGATCAAATTATTTTTTCTACGAGTAATAAATATGCACAATTGCAAAAACGACTAACAACTGAAAAAAAAAGGGATAAAACTAAATTTTTTGGTTTTCTGACGATTTTACTTCCAGTAGAATTTTTTTTCTCTTTAATATACTGGTAGAATTCAGCACGGGACCACTAAAAATTAAATTGGACAAGTATTTCTGCAAATTTAAAAAGACGTAATTTTCAGTGTCCCGCGCGGCGTTGCGTTTTACATTTACAAAAACGGGACGTCCCGCCAAAAGCGCTATAGCAAAAATGTACATTTCAAATAGTTTTCATTCATGAAAATTTTTAGAAATTTTTATTTTTATATACCGTGTAAAACAAGTAGCGCGCAAATCGAGGGATACATGTACTATTTAAAGTAGATTTTGGATAAAAGCCGAGTGTACAATTTGGTCTTGGGAAAATATGCACTTTTTGGTCGAATGTGCACAGTAGTTTGTCTTTTCTCCTCGAGCACACTACTCTTTTTTTAATCCAAAAATTAATATAAACAAATTCAATAAATACGAAGATGCGCGCATTCGAGCGAAAAGTGGCACATTTCCGAGCGAGGGAGGCAAATGAAGCGCGACGCGGAGCGGCGCGCTTCATTTTCCCGAGATCGGAATGTGCCACTTTGAGCTCGAATGTGCGCACTCGGTTTTAAGCACGATTCACAACAAGTTAGGCCGATAAGTTAGACGACAAACTAGTTAAATAATTTTAATCGTTCCCTCTCACTTGCACTGACAAGATTGTCGTATCTTTTCGCTCTCTCCCACTCATTGCAATAGTAAATATGTTTTTCGAATATACAACCGATATTTAGTAAATTAAATTAAAATTTTTGATGCGAAAGAGCGAAAGATAAATTAGACAAATATAATAAATACGAGGATGCGCGCATTCGAGCGAAAAGTGGCACATTTCCGAACGAGGGAGGCAAATGAAGCGCGACGCGGAGCGGCGCGCTTCATTTTCCCGAGATCGGAATGTGCCACTTTGAGCTCGAATGTGCGCACTCGGTTTTAAGCATGATTCACAACAATTTAGGCCGATAAGTTAGACGACAAACTAGTTAAATAATTTTAATCGTTCCCTCTCACTTGCACTGACAAGATTGTCCTATCTTTTCGCTCTCTTCCACTCATTGCTATAGTAAATATGTTTTTCGAATATACAATCGATATTTAGTAAATTAAATTAAAATTTTTGGTAGGAAAGAGGGAAAGATAAATTAGACAAATATAATAAATACGAGGATGCACGCATTCGAGCGAAAAGTGGCACATTTCCGAGCGAGGGAAGCAAATGAAGCGCGACGCGGAGCGGCGCGCTTCATTTTCCCGAGATCGGAATGTGCCACTTTGAGCTCGAATGTGCGCACTCTGTTTTAAGCATGATTCACAACAATTTAGATCGATAAGTTAGACGACAAACTAGTTAAATAATTTTAATCGTTCCCTCTCACTTGCGCTGACAAGTTTGTCCTATCTTTTCGCTCTCTTCCACTCATTGCTATAGTAAATATGTTTTTCGAATATACAATCGATATTTAGTACATTAAATTAAAATTTTTGATGGGAAAGAGGGAAAGATAAATGGTTCACAATAATTAATTGACTTTCAAAATAAATTTAGTTAAAAACTTCGTTAGTTGCTAAAAATTCACAGTCAAAACAAATATAACTAAAAAAAGTTACTTTTAAATTTCCATTAAGAAATAAATAATTAAAAAAAATTATTTTGACCCTACTTTTATCTATTTTAAATATAATATAAATGCATTATATAGCTGCACTCAATTTAGAAACAAAAAAAAATCAATATTTTCGCTGATTTAATAAATCGATCTGAAATTTAGAAAATTTGACGACAAACAACAAAAATAATAAAATTTAAAAACAAAAACAAAAAAAAACAGACATGTTTCGACTAGATGAAAATCTCGAAGGAATCGTTGCACCGAAACGAGTGTATATTTTATTGAAATGTAAATGGGAGGTATTTGTTGTTTTATTTGCGAGTCGATAGTAAAAGCAAGGGTAATTGAAATGCATCAATCCGTCCTTTATGTACAATTGAAGCTGATTTGAATAAAGTAACTGAAGTAAAGGCAGCCGTTACATACGGGGCCGCGTAATCCAGGTACGCATTCTCTTTCTATGGAGCTCGCCATGCAAATGACGTCAAGGGGCGTTTGACAGTTTTTGAATTATATTTAAATAAGGTCGCGGACCCCGATTGAGGCCTATTCTAAACATAATTTATCATTTTTTACAATCCATCTCGTTACCTGTCCCTGAGAATTCTCACATTCCCTTTCATTTCCAACCCCTTCGGCACAATAACGTATGCAGATGCCGTCTCCGCACTACCTGCTGACTTCTTTTGCATACGGTCTGCTACCTTGCGTCCAAGTGTCTCGTACCCTTTCTTAAGCATTATGTTGCTCAGGTAGCAACCCTCGCTTTGTATAGAGATAGATTGTCAATAGTTCCTAATGAAAGCAAGGGTCGCTCCACAACTGCCGTGTATGCAAAGCCAACATTGCTTAATTTGAATACAGCAGTTCCTCTTCCGGACTAACCCTCTCCGACAGTGTGATTTATGTCCAAGGTTACGATGGGCCAGACGCGTCAGTTGGTCGACTTCCAGACCTGGAGCACCACACCATTGCCATCGACCATACCAAAGTCGAATTTATTATTTTTCAACTTGCTTCGTGACTAAGCGACCGATAGTGAACTTTGCAAAACTTTACGAGCAGGCTGAGATAAGTTAAACATCGCCTTTCGTCGACCCAGAATACAGTCAAACTTCCATAAGTCGAATTTGAAACTATATGTGAGCTTTTCTGGACAAGTCCAATGGTTTAATTTCTGGCAAACTTGATTATAAAAACTGTCTATGAAGTATTGATCTTCGTTCTATTGGTTTTCAACGTTTTGCAAGAGCTATAGATTTGTAATGGTGTAATGAAAGCATCAAAAAAATTATATCAAATTTTTTAAACATGAAAATTGCTTTGAGATACGAGAAATTTGACATACGAGCAAGGTTACAGAACGAATTAAACTTGTATGTCGAGGTACCACTGTACGTCGATTTTCATAGTTGAATTTTTTTTTAAATTAAAAATGTCTTATTTGAGTTTGAAAAAGTGTTGCTGTTGCCAAATACATCTTAATAAAGTTAATAAAAACTGTTTAAGAAAAGTGAACACTGAAGCTTTGTTGAACAAATTGCAAAATGTGAGAATTACTATACTGAAGAGAGAAAAAAGGCAATTATTGACACTGAAATGAAGATTCAAGATATGGTATGTGGTAAATGTCGATCTTATGCTAATAAATATGGTTCTATTCCGGCCAATATTTCGAGCTCATCCTGATTTGTCAATTTTCACGAATGAAAGCCTCTAATTCATTTTCATTTATAATTATTTAAAATTTAATGAATTTTCAAAAAAAAATTTTAATGGCTATAACTTTTTGTTTTTGAAACTTATTAATTTTTTTCCTTTAAGAATAAATAAATTTATCAATTTACAAAATTTAAATTAAATCTGAAGAGTTTTATCCAAACTGAGACAAGTCCTTTTGTATTAAAAAAAACTAACAATGAAATACTCCCACGCAAAAAATATTAACTAAGTTTAACACCACTATAAAAAAATTATATCGATTTTTGTTTCAAAATTCTTCTATTTTGTTTTATAAAGGTTTGATTGTTTATATGAAATAGAAAAAAAATCATGTGGTGGTCTTTAATGCCCAAAAAAATCTTCTATCTGCACCCCTATACACTATAGAAAGGTATTCTTTGTTTACGTCATAAGCTTTTAAAAACGGGCCATATATTTAAAATCAATAATAACATTTCTAAAAAAATTCTATGTTATAATTATGAAATTTATTAGAGAGAAAAAACTCTTAAAAGTCCATTATTCCGTTAGATGTACCGACGTCAAAACCGTTCTATCGTAAAAAACCGTGAAAAACTAATAATTGTTGAGCTTCTGGAATTTGTTTCATAGTCAATCGCTCATACATCACGAAGATTAGCATTTTGATGCAAATTGTTGTTATGGATCAATCAAATAAAAACTGTAATACGCAATTATTTAAATAAGTTATTATATTACTCGAATAAAGCTAATAATTTGTTCTTTGTTTTTATTGCTGTTATGCCCTGTTCCTTCAAATAAACATAATTATTTTTTCCTGTGTTTCATTCATCTAAGCCTTCCTCGTTTTAATAAAAAAAAAAAGAAAAGAATTTCCTATAAAGTACTTAAAAAATAATTTATTCATTACACCCTTCCGCTCTTATTATATCGGCACAGATATCTAGATCGGTAGAAAAATTACCATTTCTTACGCCTGAAAAGATATATCTGGTGAGCCGGAAGTGATTTCCTGTGACATATCCAATCTGCCACTCCACCAGCTTTTACCTGGAGGACAAAGATCGGTTTGTATACAAATGCTTCTGACCTCACGTTTAAGTGGCCTAATCAAGCTTTTCAATTGCTGTACAAATACTATTCACTAAATCGTTTAAAGGATCATGCCAATAAAGGATCGTTAAATATTGAATTTAAATAACAATCAGTTAGTAAATGGTTCATTTTTGAGAATTACTTTCCAAAGTTTTGATTCTTCTCCTATTTTGAAAATCGATTATTTTTTATTATTAGAAAAAAGTTAGAAGTTATACTTCTTTGGCATTACTAAATTAAATATAACCACGTGTAAAAATTAATATTAATAAAATCAATAAATACGAGGATGTGCGCATTCGAGCGAAAAGTGGCACATTTCCGAGCGAGGGAGGCAAATGAAGCGCGACGCGGAGCGGCGCGCTTCATTTTCCCGAGATCGGAATGTGCCACTTTGAGCTCGAATGTGCACACTCGGTTTTAAGCGCGATTCACAATGATTAAATTATTTTTTTAATAAATAATTAAAAATTACAGGACCGTCTATACAACAGAAATATCAAATTTGTGATTTCGTGCTTTTAACCAAAATTGTTTATAAAAATAAACGCCACAACCTTTTCCGAGCATAGTATCTTGTACTGGCACTAAATTTAATATAAAAGATTCAAGATTAATGTAGACATATCCAATAAATACGATGATGTGCACATTCGAGCGAAAAGTGGCACATTTCCGAGCGAGGGAGGCAAATGAAGCGCGACGCGGAGCGGCGCGCTTCATTTTCCCGAGATCGGAATGTGCCACTTTGAGCTCGAATGTGCACACTCGGTTTTAAGCATGATTCACAATGGTTAATTTAGTTTCTTAGACGGCTAACTTCCTACTGTCAATTTTTCGTTAGTGTGCGAGAGCAACTTCCGTTGCTGCTAAAATTTGACCCCAAAGTGTCAAAAGAAGTATAACTTCAAAAATATCATTTAATTAAAACACAATTGTCTAAGTTTATTACATTATCTTTTTTTTATAATTTTGAGATATTTAGTTTTACTTATCAATAACTCAAATCAAAATTACTGTTTAGCCCAATGTAATAAAAATAATACTCTTATTTGTAATTCTATTATTAATTAGTATTTTTATCAATTTAATCATTGCAAATAATAATCATTTTTTTAATAATTTTAAAACATTAACAAAGTAATTAATAATAAAGTTACAAACATTTAAAAGGTATAATAGAAAATAAAATATTCTATTTAATTAACATCAGAAATTTATTAAATATTTGCTATTTTTCCAAATACTAATTAATATAGTTATAGACCAATAATAATAAACAATAGTTTACCCTTAAATTTTCCTACAAAGTTGTTAAGTTTAATTTTTTGTGTTTACCTTCCATTTTGATTGAAAAATTTCAAAATAATCTAAGTAAATTTTTAATAACATTTAAAAAAATTCACACCTTTAATTTTTATCCCAATTGAACCCCATTACATAAATTAATCGATGATGGGAGGCCCAAAAGAGCTGTGGAGGTAAGTGAACTTATTCTTTTAACCAATTTTTATTATTAATTTCGCATTATTGTTTTTCCAGAAAGCACAACTTGTTTAATTGTTCAAAACAAAGCAAAATCTATATATTATCAATTATTTGTAGATAATTTATAAAGTAATTGTGTAAAATCAAGAAAAAAAAGGGAAAATTCGGCCCACACTATAAGTTTTTAAAAAAATCGAACGTTTTTCGTAAAACCAAATCAATAACTGACTATTTAGAGATAATTTTAAAACTAACGATTATTAAAAAACGAATAGAGAGCAGATTTTATGAAATTTAAATGCGCCCGATATGAAATTCGAATTATTAATCCAAGTCCCGACTGCCATCTCACCGAAAGTAGCTGAACAGATCGCGTTGTACGACCGCATCCAGCAAATAGCAACCTTTTACGCTTTTAAATTCTCCAGATAAAAACTTTAAAGAACTCTTGAAACATTACTGAATAGTTTTTCCACAAACTAAAACAACGAAAAAAATTGTTTAAACAAATAAAAATTCGCATGGCGTACGAAAAACGTCTCAAACTCCCAATTATCCTTTTGGCATCGCGAAACTTTCGTATCCGATTAATTAACGCAACAACAAAATCTAAGTCAAAGAAAATAATTAAATTATGCAAAAGTAGAACGAGAAAGACTTAGGCGAGGCGAGTTTTCTTTACGAAAACGCTTTCAAAGGAGAATATCGCCTTTAAGCAATTAATAAATTAATTACAACGTACATTTTGGAGCGTAAATAGACACAACAGATTTTAAATTGGGGCAGTGGCGGTTCGTGGAGTGCGTTTTATTTTTAATTGTGCAACCTGCAACCGCGCTTCTTTTTATTTACAAAAACTGAAGTTTGAGGGATTTTCTCGACGTTTCGAAGCAAACTTTGTTTGGGCCTATTTTTTAATTATTAATTGAACAATAAAAATCCATACCGAAGTGTTATTTTTTTAGTTTCGCGGTCGTCGAATGAGTCAAACGGTAATTCGAGAAATCTGATTAAACTGATAGCGATATATTTTGTAACAGTTGGCGACCTTCTATTACGCCGTAGAAAGCTTTTTGCGATTTACGACTTGTACGTGCCATACTGTTTTTAGCGTATGAGAAATGGACCCATTTACCTGTACAAGAAATTTCAACTAGCCATTCGTACACGTCCACAATGACTTACAACAACAATTTGTAATTTCACCTCAAATTGCATTTATCCGCAGAACGCACATGTGACGCCGAGATAATTCAAAACGACATCGGCCCTAATCTTGCCGGACTAAGAGTCTTTGTGCATCGTGCCAAAGTGTTTGTTTTATGGCCGCATAGATCAAGGCTGACGTTAGGTCGTATTGCAATTGTGCACTTGTGCAAGAGTTCACGGCGTACTTTCATATCTTACACTTTGCGATACCGCACTTTATTGGTATTGGCCCACAATTACGTCAGTTGCGAATTTTATTAATACGTCTAATTTCCGATTTGCACGATAGCTTTTTACACGATTTCATTTTAGAAGATTTACAAAAATACCATATGTAAAATATTTTCAATATAGATTTAATCGAAACAGTACAAGATCTCTATAAATACAACATCGTAGCCGTAAAAACTAAGAATAATAATTCCAAAGGTTCAAAGGATTCCTGCAAGGATGCTCCAGATTCTCAATTCTTTTAATATATAAGAGTGATTCTGTTCTAACTGTTACTTTTTTGATAAAACATTTTTTCAGTCTGTAACTAAACTTTTTTGTTTTTTCATGCATATTATTACCTGCTCTATTTGATAGTAAAAAAGAAAGTGCGAGAGGATTTTGCTACAACTTTAACACATCGAGAATGAGAATCAAATTTCAAATTTTCCATGCCACGGTACTGACTCATTCGTACACGGTACTGACATAATATTCAATGTATTGCAAAAAAATTCATTAATTTCTTTTAAGTTTGATTATATACATTAAGATTTAGTATATTTAATTATTTATTGCGACAAAAATAAAATAACCAATTTATAGGTAAATCTTAGAAAAAAACATGACACGGTACTGATATTGAAGTGAGATATTGCACGTTTTCTTTGGACCGAGTGCTTATAGCCCAGGATGAAAAAAATAAAAGTTATAAAAAGCTAATACAAAAATACACTGAAGCAGTACTGGAACTGAATTTAGAAAAAATGAAACACTTAACAACAACAGGAGAAAATAAAAAAATATCTACAAATAGAGAAAGGTGTAAAAATAAAGGAAACAAACAAATTCAAGTACTTGAGAAGTATGTAATAAAAATTATTTAATATAATTAACCAGAATCGTATTAAGCAATAATCTAAATTGGACAAACTTAGAAAGAAAAACATGGGATTGATATGCACGTCATATTTTTCTTAAAAAAAATATAAAATCGCGAAATTTATTTTATAGTCTCAATACTATAAACAATTACGTCTATAAAAATTATTTACTATTATTAACCAGAGCCGTATTAAGCAATATTTTAAATTTGATAAACTTAGTAGCAAAAACAAGGGGTTGATATGCACTACATACCTCCTTAAAAAAAATATAGAATCCCTAAATTAATTTTAGAGAGTCGCAAGACTATAAACAATCATGTGTATAAATATTATTGAATATAATTAACCAGAGCCGTATTAAGAAATATTTTAAGTTTGTTAAACTTACAATTAGAAGCAAAAGTAATGAATTATTATGCACTACATATCTCTCTTAAAAAAAAAGAATCGCTAATTTTTTTTATAGTGTCTCAATACTATTAACAATCAAGTGGATAAAAATTATTTAATATAATTAACCAGAACCGTATTAAGCAACATTCTAAATTTGATATATTTAGAAGCAAAATATAGGGTTGATATGCACTAAAGATCTCCCTTAAAAAATATAGAATCGCTAAATTTATTTTGAGAGTCACAAGACTATAAACAATGAAGTGTATAAATATTATTGAATATAATTAACCAGAACCGTATTAAGCAACATTCTAAATTTGATATATTTAGAAGCAAAATATAGGGTTGATATGCACTAAAGATCTCCCTTAAAAAATATAGAATCGCTAAATTTATTTTGGAGAGTCACAAGACTATAAACAATGAAGTGTATAAATATTATTGAATATAATTAACCAGAACCGTATTAAGCAACATTCTAAATTTGATATATTTAGAAGCAAAATATAGGGTTGATATGCACTAAAGATCTCCCTTAAAAAAATATAGAATCGCTAAATTTATTTTGGAGAGTCACAAGACTATAAACAATGAAGTGTATAAATATTATTGAATATAATTAACCAGAACCGTATTAAGAAATATTTTAAATTTGATAAACTTATAAGCAAAAGCAATGGGTTGATATGCATTACATATGTCCCTTACAAAAAATATAGAATCGCCAATTTTTTTTTATGGAGTCTCAATACTATTAACAATCACGTGGATAAAAATTACTTAATATAATTAACCACAACCGTATTAAGCAATATTCTATATGTTATAAACTTAAAAGCAAAAACATGGGGTTGATATGCACTATATACTATCTCCCTTAAAAAAATATAGAATTACCAAATTTATTTTATAGATTCCCAAGACTATAAACAATCATTTGTATAAAAATTATTTAATATAATTAACCAGACCCGTATTAAGCAATATTTTAATATTTAATATTTGAAATACAAATTAATTTCACAGCAATATCTTAATGATTCGTAATAATTTAGACCAATAAATTACACGAGAAATTAATTGAATAATTTTAATCGTTTGCTCTCACTTGCATTGACGAGATTATCGTATCTTCTCGCTCCCTTCCACTCATTGCTATGATAAATACGTTTTTCGAATATAAAATCGATATTTACTAAATTGAATTAAAAATTTTGATTTGAAGGGGCGCACAGTAAATTATACTAACATAATAAACACGAGGATGTGCGCATTCGAGCGAAAAGTGGCACATTTCCGAGCGAGGGAGGCAAATGAAGCGCGACGCGGAGCGGCGCGCTTCATTTTCCCGAGATCGGAATGTGCCACTTTGAGCTCGAATGTGCACACTCGGTTTTAAGCTCGATTACCAAACGTCCCGTTTTAACAAAAAAAAATTGTTCACGTTAGTTATACCCCACCCACAAGGAGGGTTAAAAAAAATATAGAATCGCTAAATTTTTTTTGAAAAGTCTAAAGACCAATAATTATTATTTAAAATAATTTAGCAGAACCACAATAAACACATTAAACTTTTTTGCCAATTCAAATTTTCGATAATTCAATTTATTTTTGGTCCTCCTCCGCTCTGCCTTATCGAGGTACGACTGTACTTTAAAAAGCCACAAATTGATTATCGACGTCTTCGTTATAATTTCAGATAAGTAAATTAAAATCGGGAACGGTTTTTTTAAAAATAGTTGAAGTTATGTTGATGAAAGTACCGAAGGTGTTGGCGTAAACGGTTTTGCGGCAAATGAAAAATAAAAAGGAAAAATATCCTTCGAAGGAGTAATAAGGAGGAAGGCGGGAGTTTAAACACTATCGACTAAATTAACTTTTAGTGGAAAGATGCAGCGTTATCAGGGTATCAGCGTCGTTTGAAAGCAAGTTTATGGCTATTGGCAAGCGTAAAAGACGTGACTTCAACACACCTTCGCCTACATTATACGCTGCCAATTTTAATATCTACAACCCTGCCGATAATAAAATCAGAAGTATATTCTCGCGCGAAACTTAATATTTTGTAAAATTACTAGTTAGATTTTCTTTTAAGCGAAATAACTTGTTACGAAATCCTTCTAAATTTTAATTAATTTAAAAGTCACCAAAAAAAAATTATATGTTTTTCTATTAGTACTCCACCAAAAAAATGTTTCTTCGTGTATTTAACAATAAAAGAAATGAGATGGACACACATCTCCAAGAATCACAATTACAGCATTTCAGTAAAGCCCTCAAAGCCAATCGAAAAAGTAGATATAATAAGTATTTTAAAAATTTATAAAACTTAATTGAGTTATTAGCCCCTAAATAGAATAATCGTCGAGGTCTTTACGGCCACAAATTTTATTATATATATTTCGATGACTAAAAACTTCTTTGCTACTAAAACCATTCGGTTATCAGCAATTGAAAATATTTTGGATCAATTTTTGTAACGGTTTTTAAGCTTGATCCATTATCAAAATTTGCAATACAATACTTAAATGACGCATGTAACTTTGTATTAAAAATAAATTTTTAAAAACCCTGAAATAGTGTTAAAATAGATTATCATTTGAACCACTACAATTATTAAAAAAAACCAACAAAACTACATCAGTGGCTTTTTCTTTTCAAGAAGATAAAAATTAATTTCTCCTACCTTCATCCTTGATGTTGGACTGCAGTCGACTGGATAAGGCAATCAACCCGCCGAGTACCTCAAACATACTACTCCGACCGAGCACTCCCGTTTATTTTTAAAAATTACGTTAAAGTGTCTTTTAGTAAAAGAAAACACTAATTTAAACGGCGAATTTAATATTTTTATAAGGAATGAAAAATTGTCTGTACTGGGAGGATTTTTACGGTTTTAAACTACGAATATCAAAACACGCACCAACCGGAAAACGCTTCGGAAACACGAGCAAAACACTGATAAGTTTGAGGGGGCAGGGACCGCCAAATCAGCGAGAAGAAACAATCTGAAACTAAAGAAAATACATTAAGTAAAATATAAGCAAATTATTAATAATAAGACATATTGAGAAAAATATTTCTATCATAAAATTTTGGTATTATTTTTATGTGAGCACCAATTTAATTTCCTCAAAAATAACAAATAATATAAAATTAATTAATATCCGTTCACAAATAACCGAGCTACGATTTTTCAAAATGGAAATTTAAAAAAAAATAATTACAAGTCAGACTCTTCGTACCCTTTAAAGAAAATTGACTTTGATTCACAAAAACAATCGTAGCGCTCTCATTTTCAATGCAATCTTTAAAAGCAAGACGGATTCGGAATCCTAAGACTTTTCTACATAAGATACATAAATAATAAGTATGGGGCGCAATGTTAATTTTTCGAATAATTAAAAATTCCAATTTTTGGACCCCTTTTTTGCCCAATTTTGAACATTAAAAAAATTGTAGCGTCGTTATTTACGAACCAATATATAAAAATTATACATATTCGGATTTGGCAGCCTTTTTGACTTCAGATAGGCCTAAAAACCATACGCGCGCTATTTCAAAGCTTTGAAAAATCGTTTTAAAAAATAAAAAAACATGGGTTTTAGTCCATGTTTTTTTGGCAAAAAATGAAAAAAATTGAATTGCTTTATATTGCAAGGGGATGTTCCTATGTACCTCTAGCAACTATAGCCCTTTAAAATACAAATTTTCGTCCTTTTGAAAAATTTAATCAAAGTATATTTTTTTCGATTTATTTAGTTTTTCCGAAAATTTTGGAGGTTGAAGGAGCAGGGAAGAATGGCTCCAGCTATGTGCGTTTTGGATCCCTTTTCAGTCGTTCTTTTTAAATAATAGAAAACCAAGTTATTAGAAATGGAAACTAAACGCTCCACGTTTTTCAAAACGTTGGGTTACTTTTCGTTTATTGTCTTAGCCCCTAACTGTCATAAATAAATAACAAATCAAAACCCATTTTCTATTAATAACATGCAGAAGCAATAAATAATCCGAAGAGAATGTTCATCATTGAATAAAAAAACCAATATTTTATATTAACAGTCATTTTTGTAATTTTCACACGACACCACCTATTAATTATCCGTAACCTATACCTAAAAATTTTTAACCCGTAACAAATTACCTTCGAAATTTAATAACGTATAAGGGTTTTGGTTTTTTACAGGTTCCCGCACATCATTTGAATTCGTCAGCAATTTAATACGTACCGACAAAGCGCTTATTATAAGTAACGCAAGGTACTTGTTCGGTCTAACATTAATAAACATAAATTTCGAGGCGACAAACGAGCAGAATTACTGGAAACACCAAGTTCCGCCACTGGCTCAACCCACAAAGTGCCAGTCCAGCGCATAGATCTTTGGAAAGGTGAGTTTGACAGTTTTATGTGTTGCAATGATATTTTAAATTTTAATCCACTCGCAGTATATTAGAAACTTTAACAGCATTTTTAACGATGACAATTAATTACGGTTGCTTTTATAGTTGTAATTTGAATTAATGTCGGTTGACCGTTGTTTTTTCCTGGACGTATCTAATCTTTCTGCACACCTGCCGCGTAGAGGGAGTTGAAAATTTTCGTAGGAAGTAAATTACTTAGACCATTGGTCATAATTTAAAACCTTTCCTAGCTCCATTCTCCTTCGTTTAGATTACGAACGTTAATGCTATCGTTGGAATGCCCCATTATGCAAGGGAAAAAAGGAATTTCGTTCTTTTTTTTTTTCGAAAGAGAAAAGCCTGAGCGAAGTTCCGAAGAACCGCCTACCTTTTAAAATAACCCATCGAGACACCTGTTTGGTAATATTAAAGATTAATCGTGGCAACGGACTGCACAATCGATATCGAACAATTTTCCCTTAATGACCACCTTTTGAGAGATAATAACGCCCTGTAATTTTTAATTATCGTTTAGATTATAGAATATTAATTTACAAATAATGGACGTTAAATGGGCGCATTGCATTTTCGAAGATAACCATCTATTTTAGCAACCGTGTTCAGTCAATTAATGATTGTACACCTTTTCGAATTAGAAACTGGAATTTATGGAGGGTGGCTTTGGGACGACATGCGATCACCACGAATTAGGGATTATTTTAAATTTATTCGAATATTTTATCATGTTTTCTAGTAATTTAGTGATTTAATTCTTTAACCCTCCGCGTACTAGGTGACTAAATGTCGCATGCCGTACTAGGTGGGGTTTGTCATACCCCGAAAATAAAATAAAATAAAATCCACAAAATTGTACTTTATGACAGTTAAATGATAAGAAATATATTTTAATAACCAATAATGAATAGGTTTAAGTAAAACACATACAGTCGAACTTCCATAAGTCGGACGCCGATAAGCCGAATTTTTGATAGCTTGAACTCGAACCAGTTTCCTAGGACTTGCCTATCTCAACGTTAATATTTTTATGTCAATAACTCGAAATTTAATAAATCGAATTATTTAATTAGACGAAGCGTTTTACAATTCATTAAATTCAAGTTTCCATTAGTAAATAGGTGGATGATTCGAAGTTAAATTTTACAACTTTTCTAAAAATTTCTCTACCTGAGAGAGGATTAACGACGGCTTGGTTTGGTGTTATTGATGCTTTAAAAGCTCCAATGTTAACTACGAATAAAAGGTTTATAATACAAGAATGTTTTGACGGCGGCACTTCAATTGAATTTAAAAACCAATTTATGTTTAAATACCTTATGAACAGTTTTAAATTTTTGAGATGGTTTTACCGTTTATTTTACAAAAAAAGAAACTATTTTTGCATTTTAGTTTTCAATTTGCTAGTTATTTGTCGACTAGGAAGACTAACAAATGTGTTTTACGTTCTTTATACTTTATAACAGAGTATAACAGAAAATCTAAAAAAGTTTAATACTTTTTCTAAAATTATTTACGTATTAACATGGAGTGTAAACGAAAATTAAAAAGTTTAACCATAAGGGAGAAAATTAATCTTATAAAAGAAGTGGAACGTGGGCTCAAAAGAAAAAGGATATAGCTAAAGATTTTGGTATTCCGCAAACACTTTATCAACCATTTTAAAAACAGAGACCTAATTGTAGCTGCTGAAGATACAAATGACAAATGTCAACGTTGATAAAGATTTGGAAGTTGCTGAAATTCCTAGCGATGAAAGCATTATAAGTAAAGTGCTAGAAGAAAATAAGAAAAACTGTGAAAGTGAAAGTGAATATGAAAGTGATACAGATGTTACAGTAAACATCCCTTCAACAACTCAAGTTTACAATGCAATAGATACTATTTCTCTATTCCTATGTGATCAAGAAGATGTTCCTACAGATATATTATTATCGGTAAGATCATTGAAAAAATTTGTAGAAACGTAACATTTTGGAGCAATGAAGCAAAAGACAATTTTAGATTACTTTCAATTTAACAGTAAATAATATGTAAATAACTATATTTTTTAGGGTCTTAATAAAAATAAATAATGTTAATGATTGTAGATCAATTTTGGTTAATTTCTATAAAAAATGAATGATATATATATACGGAAGTATTTAATTGATAATCTTTTGGTAACTCGAGTTTTTGATATGACGAATTATTTTTGGTGTCCCTTCGACTTATCGAGGTTTGACTGTATTTATTTATGCATTACAATAGACTTTTATTAATGAAATACAAAAACTTAACTTTTTTTTCAATTTATAAACTATTGAGTCCTTTCTTGAGTACTAAATTCCAATTACACGTGTCAATTACGATACCAAATATTAAGAAAACCTAACAAGAATTTCATTCTTGCCTCTTTATTGAAATACAAATTAATTTAACGGCAATTTCTTAATGATTCGCAATAATTTAGACCAATAAATTGCACAAAAAATTAATTAAATAATTTTAATCGTTCCCTCTCACTTGGATTGACAAGATTATCGTATCTTCTCACTTCCTTCCACTCGTTGCTATGGTAAATACGTTTTTCGAATATAAAATCGATATTTACTAAATTAAATTAAAATGTTTGTTTTGAACGAGCGCACGGTAAATTATACTAATGTAATAAACACGAAGATGTGCGCATTCGAGCGAAAAGTGGCACATTTCCGAGCGAGGGAGGCAAATGAAGCGCGACGCGGAGCGGCGCGCTTCATTTTCCCGAGATCGGAATGTGCCACTTTGAGCTCGAATGTGCACACTCGGTGTTAAGCACGATTAACAACAATTTAGGCCGTAAAGTTACACGACAAACTAGTTAGATCATTTTAATCGTTCCCTCCCACTTACCCTGACGAGATTGTCGTATCTTTTCGCTCTCTTCCACTCATTGCTATAGTAAATAGGTTTTTGGAATATAAAATCGATATTCAACAAATTAATTTATAAATTTTGATGGGAAAGAGCGAAAGATAAATTAGACAAATATAATAAATACGAGGATGTGCGCATTCGAGCGAAAAGTGGCACATTTCCGAGCGAGGGAGGCAAATGAAGCGCGACGCGGAGCGGCGCGCTTCATTTTCCCGAGATCGGAATGTGCCACTTTGAGCTCGAATGTGCACACTCGGTTTTAAGCTTGATTACCAAACGTCCCGTTTAAAAAAAAAATTGTTCACGTTAGTTATACCCCACCTAGTACACGAAAGGTTAAAGGTAGGGGGAGTGGGAACAAGATGAAGAACTTAATTTTTTTATGAATAATTTTTTTGAAGAAAATTTCTACGAAAATATTGTCAAATTAATTTCAACCCATCGATACAGATACTCTTTAAAAGATCATCTTGAAATTGAAATTTATCTTTATAAATCTTAATCGATCCAATGTGGAGCGCATGTAAGCAATAATTTATGTTGCTTTGTACACCTTGTTAGTAGAACATTTATCAATATAAAATGTATTGGAAATTATTTAAAATTAATTTTAATGTTGAACTTATGCAAAAACTTCACTCTATAAAGACTGCAAATATTCCTTTCGACTTTAGTTACGAACCATATTAATTTCTAAACATTAAAAACCTGATTTGTCATTAATTATCAATAAAAATCGAAGGGCCAATGAACTTCTGAATGCAATTTGAGTTTCTAACAATCAAAAAATTTGATTTATTTATTTTAAACTGATCAAAGTTTTTACCTTTACAATTAGTTTTTAGTGATAAGAAATAATTTTGCGTACAACTATTTATAGTTTTTTGGACAGACCTTTTGTCAGATGACCTTGCATATCTCGGTATTGTAAAAGTAATTTATTTTCGTTTACTTTTCCAGTAGAATTTTCCATATCAATTAAATTTAGACAAAATGATAATGATTTGAGATTATTGTCATGTCCATTTCGTCAAAAAAACTTACTTTGGCACAAAAATTCTTTTTAAAGATGCACGAGAGAAACATCTTAAGCAAATGCTTCTTTAAAACCAATTATAAAGATAAAAACCTAAAACAATATACCTACATTAAAAAAAAACTAATCAAGAAGTTTTCTTAGAAACTCAAATTATATGATTTTTTATGCGTGGGCAATCGGTAAGCCACCATATCGAAAAACACTTGCATCGAAAGCAAAAGGTAAATAAATAACAAAGCGACCCTGAAGCGCTTCTTAAAAAAAATAAATAACTTTCTTGGGACATAATTCACGTTCTAATATCCACAGCCCTACGTCAGTGGGTGTTTATAAAATTGCATAAGAATTCGAGGAAGATGTTCCGTGTTATTGCCATGCATGCCGGCGGATAACATTTGCATATTGCAGTTGATAATAAATAACTGCAGATATCTAAACTTATAAGGAAATGGTACTGCAATCTGCTGTAATTTATTGTAAGCGGGTGATAAATTGCATTGACAAACGTTTCGACATTATTACTGGATGCTAAATGTCTCAATTAAATCTACCTTGCAGGTGTCTGTTTAAAAATTCCGCATCTATTAGTGTTTTTCTTGTTCTTCATTACCATATCGCTTAACATTTAAGGATATCCGTGTGTGTGAAGGCTCCGTTAGCTTTTATGGCTTAAATGACAAAATAAACCGTTCGCCAAATCTTATTCCAGAATGGTATAACCCGGGGGCGAGAGCAAATGCAAAGCCAATCTTCTCATCGCCAAAATTCCACTGATCTTAATCAGTAAATAACCCATCTGAAGATTTTCATTTTTGGGATCGTTCAGAGGCAAAGTATCCTCCAAGTCGTTCGTCTCCAATTCCAACAGCTCCAAAAATTTTATTGCCGTCGAGCAAACTTCTTGGCAACAAGGTATTTGAAGATCATCTTTCTGAAGAGTCGGCTCTCCGACCACCACAAACCTAATTTCTTCTTTTTTCTCACGACTTCCCCTAACTTCTCGCAGTCCTGCGCGTTTTCTCAGATCGATGCCAAATTTTTGGGCGAAATCGAAGATCATCGGTTTGTCTTCATTGTTTTTGGAAACGCTAACGGGACACTCAGTTTCGTGCCCCAAAAAAGAGTACTCCACGTAGAACTTGTCAAATTTATCGTTTTTAATTACAGAGACGTATTTGTACAAAATTAGGTGTTGTATGGTGATGGTGACCATGGGCTCGTACACGTGGACTTGTCCGAGATAGTTTCTCAAGCGCACGTTCGCCGTGCTTTCGGTCCGCCACTGTCTCCATTGCACTTCGGCCGGATCTTTTCCGCACAAAATCGCGTGCTCCTGAAGGGTCCTTCGCCAATTGCATTCTTCGTGTAGCCATCTCGCTCTGTCATGTAATTCGTTCGAAATTTCCGATTGAGTCGTTCGCAATGCTTTATTTCTACTTAAAACTAAATCGAGAGCTTCTTGAAAACTTTCGACTTCCGATTCTGTCGGCTCTAAGGAGTTCACAGACTGACTTTCCTCCGACGATTCCTTATCGAGATACAAGAAGCTTAAGTTCGTCTTTCTACTCGTGACACTTGATTGCCTCAATTCGGATTTCATTTGATGAATAACCAAACTTCTGCGACTCGATGCGACTACTTTTTTATCGTTGGTCTTTGTGGTGCTGGGGCTGTAATAGATGTGCGTCGGCCTTCCGAAAAAGGCCGCCAAAATGTCGGGGTCGCAGCTCAGACGGTACCACAGGGCCAGGGTTCCGTAAACGACGGAAATTCCTGTGTTGCTCAAAACTAGGGCCTTTGTCGACGTCACAAAGATCGATATATGAGTATAAGTCGTTCAAAGGACAATCTAGCATGTCGTGCAAATTTAATTCGCCACGTGCCAGGAATGTGTCTTTCCCATTAGCGTTCGCGTAGAGCTCTATGGACAAGATCTTGGTTAAGACGTAATCAATAAAAGTATCGTTCATATCAACTTTGTACAAAATCGAGGATTCGATGGGTATGTGCTTGTCGATGCCGCCATCGCTGCTTAAAGCCACCGTCGATCTATCGAAGGATAAAAATTTCCAAGAGAGTCTAAGATTAGGTGTTTTGTTCTGGAAGAGCTTATTGATGCGCTCCGTCGCCACATTAGAAAAATCCAACCATTTCAAATGGATCTCGATTACCCCTTGCATCGAGTTCACCATTAGTGAACTTTTAGGGGTCGCAGGATTTATTTGTGTAGCTGTTAAAGCTCTGAGTTGTTTTATGGAGGACTTCGATGATTCTTTGGCTGGGAAGCTTATGCTTTGCTTTAATCCTGTTTTATTGCACACATTTTTCGATAGGATGCCGGGACTCACCAGCGTCTTCGGTATTACCAGGTAATTTGCAGTTGGGGTGCTCGCGTGACGTGCGGATGGATGCTCGAGCCGGGAGAAACGCTTAATCGAGTCCATTTTTTAAATAATAAAATGCGATTGACGACACATCAATTTTGACAAACGTAAATAAAAACAACTGAGGCGTGCCCTTGGGTACGTGGGAAGTTATACTTGTTTGGCGTGACTATATTAAATATAATCACGTGTTATGTTACGTTAATAAAAACAAAGGCCATAGGGGGATAAACATGATAAAAATGCCTTTTGTAAATATCTTAATGATATTTTATGGATATGTAGACTAGGGTGAAGCAAAAAATTTTTTTTCTTACCCTGAAGCTAGAATTTGTAGCTTCTAAAAATAAAAATTTTTTTTACTCAACATCTTGAGGTGGCCCACTAATTTTTTAAATTAAATAAGACCTATAATCACTTAAAATTTTTTCAAAATTTTCTTAATGGTACGCCATAGTTTAAAAAAATAAAAACTATTTTTATTACCGAAAAATCGAATTTTTCAACAAATTCTACCTAAATAACTACAAATTATACTATTATTATTAATACATAAATAATACGCTGAAATATAATTTTAATAAAGTTGAGTTACAAATTATTTCAAATTATATTTTTATTAAATTCTAATAGGCGTTATATTTCATTATAAGAACAATTTTTTTTTAATTTCTAATGTAACAGATTTATTTCAGCTTATTATTTATGTAATAATAATAGTATAATTTGTAATTATTTAGGTAAAATTTGTTGAAAAATTCGATTTGTGTAGTAATAAAAATAGTTTTTTTTTAACTATGGCGTTCCATTAAGCAAATTTTGAAAAAATTCTGAGTGATTATAAGTCTTTTAAGAAATGTAAAAATAATAGAATCATAATTTTGCTCAAAAAGTATCATAATAAAAATTAAAAAAGTAAAAGAAAATAATTTTTTTGATCATCAAATTATTAAGCTAAACATTACTCCATGGTGACTGTAAAAGCTTTCTATCGCCTGCATAAAATACTAAATTTTCAAAATAATTGATTCACTCCATCCAAAGAAAAAAATTATTTTTCAATTTTTACTTATTTAGACTTTTTGAAGGGACTGATATAGATTAAGGTCTAAAATTTTAAGATCTTTATATTTTTATAGTGTCTACATATCCATAGAATATCATTAGGTTATTTACAAAAGGTATTTTTACCATGCTTATCTCCCTATGACCTTCATAAATACCAGGATGTGCGCATTCGAGCGAAAAGTGGCACATTTCCGAGCGAGGGAAGCAAATGAAGCGCGACGCGGAGCGGCGCGCTTCATTTTCCCGAGATCGGAATGTGCCACTTTGAGCTCGAATGCGCGCACTCGGTTTTAAGCATGATTCACAACAATTTAGACCGATAAATTAGACGACAAACTAATTAAATAATTTTAATCGTTCCCTCTCACTTGCGCTGACAAGATTGTCGTATCTTTTCGCTCTCTTCCACTCATTGCTATAGTAAATAAGTTTTTGGAATATAAAATCGATATTTCGCAAAATAAATTAAAATTTTTGATGGGGAAAAGCGAAAGATAAATTAGACAAATCTAATAAATACGAGGATGTGCGCATTCGAGCGAAAAGTGGCACATTTCCGAGCGAGGGAAGCAAATGAAGCGCGACGCGGAGCGGCGCGCTTCATTTTCCCGAGATCGAAATGTGCCACTTTGAGCTCGAATGCGCGCACTCGGTTTTAAGCATGATTCACAACAATTTAGACCGATAAATTAGACAACAAACTAATTAAATAATTTTAATCGTTTCCTCTCACTTGCACTGACAAGATTGTCGTATATTTTCGCTCTCTTCCACTCATTGCTATAGTAAAACGTTTTTCAAATATAAAATCGATATTTAGTAAATTAAATTAATATTTTTGATTTGAACATACATCGGCTAACTTCAAAACAAAAGACTTGGCTGATTCTTTTGTGTCACGTGCCGTTTATGGCAGGGGCGACCGTTGCGGCAGTCCCATCGAAAAGAAGCTTAAAAGGCATCCTCCCTTAAATTTTTAATAAAAGAATAGCTCGGCGTCTCACGAAAATAAATTCGTAAATAATTCATGCAGCACATGTCGTTTTCTTTCGGCCTTTATTTCGTCTTGAACAAATCCATCATAGGTAGAATGGTAAGTGGAGGATAATGGTGAACGTGGTGAATATTTCATAGCGGGACTCCCCCGGGGAGCTCATTAGTGGGGGTGCTGTCACGGACTGCTGCGATTCCCACATCGCACCATTCTCGTGATTGGCTCGCATCGGAAGTATGATGGCGTTCTAATGCTTTTATAAACTAATGATTCCTTATCTTGTATACAAACAAATATCTTATTACCGTATTACGATATGCCGAAGCCTCGTAATCGATTTTCCTATCATAAATCACGGAAACGCGAAGGGGTATCGTGCTTTCTAATAAGTGAGCGGTGCCTCTTGATTGCTTCATTATCACTTTGCGGTCGGCGTTGGGCTTTTCTAATGCTTCGCACAATTTTTGATTAATTAAACGAAGCTACTACCTACGTTTATTATTAATTATGCAATGAAATTATTATTCGATCAACAATTCCATTTTTTGCTGAATGCCTGTTACACTTTAAATTAAAAAATGTGCTTTGTCAATGCAAATAGTGAAAAACGCTGTTTAACCAGATTTATGTTTTGAAGACCACTTAAAAAGAGGTTTTGGTGTTCACCACTTTATAAACGTTTAATGCGCAAAAATTAAAAGAATTCGAGCGAAGATGGCCAATGTATTGAAGAATCCATCATTTAAAATAAAAAATTTAAGTTCATTTAAAAAAAAAATTAATTTTGTAAAATTGGTACGATTGAGTTGTTTCAATTTTGTAAGTCTGATTACCCCCTTGACATACAAAAAAAAACGAATTTGATAAGTGCGAAAAAAACTATTAATTTGGCTCGACTTATCTGTTATGATCATACACAAATAACATAAAATAAATAATTAATAGTTTTAAACTATTTTGAAATATGTAGAGCAGTGTTTCCCAATCTTTTTTTGACATTCCCCACCTAAATCATTCTAAAATTTTGATGCATATAATATATAACATATAAATATTTTTTTATATTTAAAAATTGAATTATTCCATAAATGAAGCCTAATTACCACTTGTTCAAGACACAAGATTTAGGTTTTAGCAAGAAATCATTAGTAAATTATTAAGAAAAAGAAACAATAAGTAAATTTTAGAAACATAAACTAAAAAATATTTTTATATCGATAACTCGAATTTTTGATAACGCTAATTATTTTTAGTTTCCCTTCAACTTCGACCTATCGAGGTTTGACTGTATTTAATTTTATAAATTTAATATTTCTGAACAATTAAGATAATTTATTTATTGAATTTTCTCCAATATTTATTTTATTTGCGTAAATTAATGATCTTCAAATTTTTTTGAAAAACTACAAATTCTGTATTTACTTTATTTGAGTTTTCTGAAAATACATAATAATTTTTTCATCAAAATTTCTTTTTAAATTTACCTAATAAAGTTTTGTTTTATTCAATTTGTGTTATACAAAAAAAATTGATAATTAAAAATTTCTAAAGTTCTTAAATATATTTTAAAAATTTTCCTAGTTATTAATTTATTTAATTTGAGTTGTCTAAAAACTTAAAATAATTTATTCTTCGAGTTTACTTTAATAATTTTGCTAAATGTTAAAAACTGATTTTCATTCTATGTAAAAAAATGTACTTATGTACGCACGTTAGAAATAATACTTCTTTGGCTCGCCTAAATTAAATATAACAACGCGCTAAAAAATAATTTAAACAAATGGAATAAATACGAAGATGTGCGCGTTCGAGCGAAAAGTGGCACATTTTCGAGCGAGGGAAGCAAAAAAAAACGCGACGCAGAGCGGCGCGCTTCATTTTCCGAGATCGGAAATGTGCCACTTTGAGCTCGAATGCGCACACTTGGCTTTAAGCACACTTTACAAGAATTAATTTACTCTCTGACAATTCGGAATTAAATATTACAGGATTATATTAATAACAAAATTCCCAAATCGCCAATTTTGTGCCTTTTAACATAATTATTGTTGAAAACAAACCTTTTTCGGAACATAAAATTGGATACAGTTCTTGACGTCTTAGAGACGTCAAAATCTACAATGACACCCTAAACGATTGACGTCTCTTAGACGTCATTGTATGTCAAGGGGTTAACTTTGTATGTATAAATTGTATTTTGGCTATTTGCCAAATATTTATTTAATTTAAAAAAGTGAATAGATCGTATGAATTAAAGTAACTTTTATACTTGTACTCTTTTTGTAATTTTTATTAAGTTGGCAGTCATAAACTCGTGACACATAAAGTGAAACACCCTGTATATCGATTTGCACAATTGAAAAAAAATATTAAGAAAATCCTACCTTCAACAAAGAAGTGTTGTTCTCATCCTTCTGTCCTCATCTTGTTGTTGCACTTCATGTTTCTGAAACAATATTATTTAATTAACAACAAATTCCCACGCTCGGATTATTAATATGTTATAAAATCGGATCGTTACTGTTAGTTTCAGGTCCGGACTACGATTTTTTCGAGCCTGGGGTAAGGAGCCCCTGATCCGGACCTGGTTAGTTTGTATTTATAAGTAATAGACGCATAAGAAAATCGCCCAAAATCGTACCATGGCCTACGATTTGAGAAGCCTTCTGTCGCTACAAGCCAGATTTAATGAATTTTTTTTCTGTTAATAGAATCTCAAAAAAAAAAACAAAATTTCAAAAGAACCATTAGTATTTCCGTTTAAAAATGTAACAGGGTTGTTTTACCAGACTTTTTGGGTAAATACAATATATTTTTCTTGGGTCATATGTCGTATGAAATTGGACAAAATTTGTTTTGTGGGACGAAAAAAAAATACTAATAATCCGTTGTATTTCAAATAAAAAAGGTGAGCTTAACTTCGGAAAGTGAGGAGACGACACCGACGTTCTAAAACAGGGGTGTCCAAACTACGGCCCGCTAACCGGGACCAGCCCGCGAGGGCTCTCAATGCGGCCCACGGATGCCTTCGAAAACATTACCTATGTGCATTTATATGCACTTTTGTGATTACGCTAATTTTGATGTGATTTTTCATTAATCCGGTTCTCTAAGAAATTTTAATTTCCTTGTGGCCCTCTCCTTAAAAAATTTGGAGACCCCTGTTTTAAATAAAAAGTCATTATAGAAAATATGTAAACGCCAGATGAACTTTGGTAGATATTATTAATATCTTGCTTGATTTCAATACTTAAAATTTGTGATAAAAAAAATTGTACGGCCGCCAGATAATTAAAAACAATTATTATTCTGATTTTCGATGCATCTGAAGAGGAGATATAAGGTCCCTGCTATATGTTGCGCCCCTTAATTAGATATTTTTTTCACATTAGATTTGCTAGACCGAAACCACTAAAATATAAGGTTTTCAAAAATTGACAAAATATTTCATAACTGCTTACAATGCATTACTGTTACGAATAGATAAACATTTCAATAGTTAAAAGGCCAAATGTATGATACCGCAGGAGGCAGGTAAAAAGTGCGATAAAGTCAACTCGAAAGCACCCAGAGGTGTTTAGTCATTTCCTTGACGTTTTGATTAATTAAAAATTAAAACAAAAGAAATTAATTTTGGAGTTTGCAATAAATATTTTGCAAAGCCATTAAGACCATAAAATTACTATTTTTTTTTCGAGCACTGGGGTATAAATTTTCCTATGGTGTTTACGAAATAACGAAAAAAAAAAATAAAATCTATAAAAAAAAAACTTACAACTTTGATGTTCATACAAAGGATAATGTCGAGGGTTGAAAACACTTGGCTAAACACCATTTTGCACCATATGCGAAAACACAAAATAAAAGTGAAACTTTACAAAACGATATGGACAGGTCAAGCTACGTTTTACGACTGAGGTGTGTGGGGAACGACTTGTGCAGTTGCTGATAAGAAAACCCAATTATTTTTACCGGTTTATTCGAATTTGAATTTTCGATAATTTTCCATCAAGTTTAAATTTAAATTTGTATTCGAAACCGTACATACATATAAGAATTTCGAAAAGGCGTAAAACGCCTAGTTTTGCCTAAATTCCCGTCCCCAAATTTACTTTGAGTCTGAGCCAATCTAACTTAAGCTTTATAGTTTTGAATATGACGAACAAGGATCTCAAAACAGCTCACAATCGTAACAAAAAAAATAAAAGAAACAAGAAAATTATATTTTTTTGAAAAGTAGAGAGTAATAAAAACAAGTATAAAATATAAAAAAAAATATTGAGCTAGGTTATATATTGAAATTAAATCACTATACCTAGTTTAAACTAAAACTTGGCCCAACGGTCATCTCTAAAGGCTCGACTTGAAAAAATCAAAACATTAAGCCGAGCCTTGGCCCAATGGCTATTTCCCATTGCAAGGCTTAACAAAATCGTACCCTTGGGACAAGGATCGCTTCCCAAAACTGGACTTAGCACAATCAAAGCCTTTGACTCGATGGTCATCCGCCAAGACCTGGTAAATAACAAAGGCCCAAAGGTAGGCCAATTGTCGTAGAGTACAAAAATTTTGTTTTTGAAGTTATACTTCTTTTGTGGGTAAAATTTAGTTTAATTTATTAAATATCGATTTTATATTGGAAAAACGTATTTACCATAGCAATGAGTGGAAGAGAGCGAAAAGATACGACAATCTTGTTAGTGCAAGTGAGAGGGAACGATTAAAATTGTTTAACTAGTTTGTCGCCTAATTCATCGGCTTAAATTGTTGTGAATCTTGCTTAAAACCGAGTGCGCACATTCGAGCTCAAAGTGGCACATTCCGACCTCGGAAAAATACTAATTAATAATAGAATTACAAATCAAAGTAATATTTTTTTTACATTGGGCTAAACAGTAACTTTGATTTGAGTTATCGATAAGTAAAACTAAATATCTCAAAATTAAAAAAAAAAATTTAATAAACTTAGACAATGGTGTTTTAATTCAATGATATTTTTGAAGTTATACTTTTTGGAAGAAAGCAAAAAGATACGACAATCTTGTCAATGCAAGTGAGAGGGAACGATTAAAATTGTTTAACTAGTTTGGCGCCAAATTTATCGGTTTAAAATGTTGTGAATCATGCTTAAAACCGAGTGTGCACATTCGAGCTCAAAGTGGCACATTCCGATCTCGGGAAAATGAAGCGCGCCGCTCCGCGTCGCGCTTCATTTGCCTCCCTCGCTCGGAAATGTGCCACTTTTCGCTCGAATGCGCACATCCTTGTATTTATATGAATTTTTGCGCGTGATTAAATTTAATATAGTCACGCCCAAGAAATATAATTTTCAACGCGTGTACAAGAAGTACACCCACCGTAATTGCGAACAGAAAAATTTATATTTTAATTAAAGATCTTTAAAAATGAATTGGTGCACTTGTATCAATTCGATACCGGTGTGTGTAGTGCCTTCTGTTATAATTTGTAAAAAAATAAAAAAGAACTGGTTGCGTGACAAACAAGAGGTCCTCGAATTTGGTTGTTTAATAATCTAAGAACTGAGCCAATAGAAATATAAAAGTGTTAGTTGAGAAAATGGTATGCGTGTTTTGGATAGGACAATTTTGCTATGTAATTTAAAGTTATTATACGTCAGTCGTTTTTGGAAATATCTTATTTTATATTTCATGATGCACGCACGCGGTTTTTATTAAATGGAAGCCGTTGTATTTGTCATCGATAGAAATATCGGCGATCTGATAGAAAACGCTTAATAGAAAGTCTAATATAATAACGATTGAATATGTATGATTAATGAGCATTCGTGATGGATATAACGCATCAAACCGAAAACGTACTACGCATTGTGGTAATACGCGAACATATAAATAGCTTCTTGGCATGACAACATTATTCTACGTGTGTGTTTGCTTTTGCTTTAACAAACTCAAATTTAATTTGATAGAGAGTGTATTAGAAATATTTCAACGTTTGATTGATGATTTGTTTCCTAATACAGGGTGTACTCAAAGACGATTGGCCTACCCTTGGGCCTTTGTTATTTACCAGGTCTTGGCGGATGACCATTGGGCCAAAAGCTTTGATTGTGCTAAGTCCAGTTTTGGGAAGCGATCCTTGTCCCAAAGGTACGATTTTGTTAAGCCTTGCAATGGGAAATAGCCATTGGGCCAAGGCTCGGCCCAATGTATTGATTTTTTCAAGTCGAGCCTTTAGAGATGACCGTTGGGCCAAGTTTTAGTTTAAACTAGGTATAGTGATTTAATTTCAATATATAACCTAGCTCAATATTTTTTTTTATATTTTATACTTGTTTTTATTACTCTCTACTTTTCAAAAAAATATAATTCTCTTGTTTCTTTTATTTTTTTTTTCAAAAACAAAATTTTGTTTAAATCCGAAGACAAGAATTCTGAGTTTACTTGGAGGTGTTTTCGCGTATTTCGCCCAAGGCGTTCTTCAGACAATGTAAATTTTTAATATGAACGCTAAACGGTAAAGCAAACCTAAGGTTGTTATTAAGAAGCTTACACAAGCGTACCGACGAATTCGCAACACCTAATGTGTAATTTGTTAACACTCGTTACGAAGAAAACACCAAAGGCATTTCGTGCAAGAATAATGGAGATATCTGGTTCAGCATTAATATCGAATAATGACACCTTAACGCGTTAGAAAAACTTTAATTCCACCTAAGTGAGAGGTAATTCGGGCTGAAAAAAATTTCCCAACCTCGATCTCGAAGAACATTCAACTTTATTATTTTTTTTGTAAATCTTAACTTTCGAAACATAGCAAATGTATTGATACTTGGAATTTTTAGTGCTTTATGCGTAAAAACATATGTTCGAAAGCTCACCAGAGGCGTGCGTACATATACACGGTGCACCGACTAAAACTTGATACCCCCTAACTCGGAAAACACGTCAAATTTTATTTTTTTGATAGGAAAAAAATTTTACATAAAATTTATACCCAAAAATGCCACCCCCGGGAACCCAGCATCAATCTTGCCGTATATTTTAATAATTTTTAATTTTTTTTTCAAAAGAATTACGATTTTCGAACGCTTTGAAAATTGTGAAATCGTTGCCAATTCTCAAATCAATGGTAACACGATATTTATATTTAAGAAACAAATTAAGATACATTTTTTTTGAGTTAAGCAAGAAATTTAATTTTGATCCTCAAATAAATAGTTAAATCCAAAATATCCAAAAAAATTTGTATATATTAAAAAAAATACAGAGTTGTATAGAGAAAAAATATCTATCAAACAATGCGTCACATGCCAAACTTGCAATCAAAAAAATAGAAATTTGATGCTGGGCTTCGGGGGGTAGAATTTTTGAGTATTTATTTTATGTGGAAATGCGTCCCCTTTCAAATAAAACTTAGTGTTGTTTTTTTTTTAAATGATGACAAAGTCGATATTTCTAAGTTTTTGGGGGGTTCAAATTTTCGTTGGTACATTCTTATTTTATATTACCCGAAGTTTGACAAAGGATTTTGATTTTTGATAACAAATTCGATCAATTATTTACAAAGTTATTCAATTTTTTTTACACAGGTTACAAACATTCATTAATTTTTGTATCTACAATATGCTCTGCACATTTCGATCCAAGCGCTCGCGATATTTTTTTAAAGCGCAAACTGACGACACAGTGAAATTTGAGCTCGCACGTTAGGTCACCGGCATACCGTAGCAACATACAACGTTATCTCGCCCAAACGTCAGCCGCTCCGTGCGGTTTGAACCCGGTGAAATGGTCCCTTTACTTATATGCCAGAACACATTTTAAAACTTTCAATCAGGACATTTATTTATATCATTAAATAAATGCAATATCAAAAAGGACATTTTGTGGATTGAAGTTATGGTTTATGTTGACCGGTAAATGCATTGCATTTGATTCAGTACATTGCTAAGAGCTTCAAAGAATATTGCAAGAAACCCCATATTACTCTTATTGTGATACCTGGCAACTTGACGTTGTAACTTCAAGACAGCGATATAAGCATATTTCGAGACCTTAAAGATAAAATATATGGACCGCTATTTCGCTAAGAACAAAGTACAATTAGTGTCGATAGTGTCACTACCACCGCTATTTTTGAAAATGCAATCGACCTTCTTGGTATTGGTAACGAGTAAATTTTTGTAAGTGAGGCGAAATAAAAATCTATATCGGTCCCTGACCGAGCGAGGCTCCCATACCACTTGTAGCGAGGCTACTTTTTGGCGATATTCGTTAGTAGTTTATTGAGCAAGTAGTAAGAAATTATTATATACAAGAGACCAAAAGTTCTACCTTAAGACCCAAGGGCAGGTACCATCAACGCTTCACGGATCGGACGACGCTCATCGCAAAAATCCCAAAATTTGGCACACGTCGACGCTCTTTCAACACCACCGCACTACTGACCAAATTTAATAAAATAATACATGGGCCCACCCCTCTTCTATGTAAGCTGCAATTAAATCGCAGTATATTTCGCATTAACCAATCATAAAATTGCAAAATTTTGACACGTGCATGTCTAGTCCACGTTGTCTCTGACGTCACAGAGTAACGATACTCTTATCATGTTTACACCACCAACTTTCCTGTTTTGCATGCAAAAATGCGTTTTAACGAACCGAAAAGAATTACATGTGAAATATTTCGATTTAAATCAATTTGCTATATGGCTTTAAATTTGCAACAAATGGGTTGTTTCTATATCAAAAAAAAATGCTTTTTCATTTCTAAACGTACTCGCCGCTTGCCCGATGAGATTTTTCGTCGGGAACGTCTCGGGAGCCACCCGATTTTTCTCAAATGTTACAGATTTTGGGCAATCTGCTCTGCCCACGCCTAAATAGCAGATTCTACGTTTCTAACATTGACAGATGACGAACTTTTATGCAAACTTTCATCCTCTATTTAACCTTCTTGGAGGACGAACGTACAAAAATTCTTTCTAGGTGCTCACCTACTGTATATAAAAAATTCCTGTGCAGCATCACAAGCTTCTGGACCCACCGATTTGGGCCGTGCGTTGTGCGTCACTTTAAAAGTTTTACTGAGGGTGCAGATCATCAAATTTTATCCCGTCCTATTGCCGGATTTTTGCAGATCAACGTGTTTTACGCAAAAAAAATAAAAATCGTAAAATACAATAAGTTTCTAAGCATTCCTGACCTTTCAAAAATAAAGATATTGATTTCAAATTTTTACCAGACAAGCGAGAAAGCTTGGAAATTAGGGCAATGATTTTGTTTTTCTATAGTTATTTTTATAAAATAGTTTTAAGCAATTGAAGACGGTAATTTTGGTAAAAATTGCTGGTTTCCTTGATCTGATCCACCAGCATAAGCTTATTTTAGATTTCTTGTCCTCGATGCCTTTAAGGTCTTGAAAAGATCAAAGACTAGAAAAAGATTAACAGTAGACCAGCTTCCAATTGTGCCGATTATTATCAAAATTGGCATAGTTTAATTGGTTATAAATTTGTGATTAATTTTACAAGCTTTCTCGTTGTATTGGTAAAAAGTTAAAATCAATATCTTAATTTTTGAAAAAAAAAACATGAACGTATAGAGCAGTGTTTCCCAACGTGGGTCCCACGCCCCACATAGGGGCAATTTAAAGGTTTAGGGGGGCAATATCATTATTCAATTTGAAAACGTACTTGATTTTTAGTTATCTACCTATTATATGTGTTGAAAATTTATTTATTGTTTTTTTCTTAATAATTTCATAGTGATTTCTTTCTAAAACCTAAATCTTGTGTCTTGAACAAGTTATAATTAGGCTTCATACTAAGTGGTTAAAGTGTACTGCAGGTACATTTTTTATTGTTGTTTACAAACCACATGACCAAGCACATTGAACTTGAGCTATATGATAGTCTGACTTTTACTATACACGTTGATATCAAAACATTGACCAAAATGTCTTTGGCAAACGAGAGGTACTCGATCTCGGAAAGGGTGGAAATAATTGAATTGTGGGTTTTGAACGGCAAAAGCCCGAATAAAACGGTCAGAGCCTGGAAGAGGGCCAAAGGGCCGAAGTTCACATCAAACATCATATCAAAAGCTTTTGGGCCAAATATCATGGCATTTGAGGGCAAAGTTAGAAAGGGGCCCAATTTCTTGGCCACCCTATTTGAACCCCTGGACTACTCTTTATGGGGTCAAACCAAAGACATCATTTATCACCCAAGTCGAAACAAAATGGTGGATATCAATGACATGAAGAATCGCATCACAGAGACAATTATGGCGATTGATGTTCAAAAAAGACACAATATTATCGACAATTTTTTAAAGCGTTTGAAAGCGGTCGAAAGGTCAAAGGGGAAACATTTTGAAAATATTATAAAATCGTTCTTTTATTCCTCTTCGATATCCAATTTACAGAATGTGAATAAATATCACTCTTTTTTCATAATCAATGTTTCCGTATCCGCAGTCCATCAAAATCCACCCTGTATATAGAATAATTCATTTTCAAATACAAAATTAAGAAATTCGGCGCGTGTACTTATGTACGCGCATTAGAAGTTATACTTCTTTGGTGTAACTAAATTAAACATAACCACGTGCAAAGATAAGTCCAATAAATACGACGATGTGCGCGTTCGAGCGAAAAGTGGCACATTTCCGAGCGAGGGAAGCAAATGAAGCGCGACGCGGAGCGGCGCGCTTCATTTTCCCGAGATCGAAATGTGCCACTTTGAGCTCGAACGTGCACACTCGGTTTTAAGCACCGTTCACAATAATTTAGGCCAATAAATAGGGCGAAAAATCGGTTAAATAAATTTCATCGTTCCCTCTCGCTCGCACTAATGAGATTGGCGTATCTTTTCGCTCGCTTCCACTCATTGCTATGGTAAAAACGTTTTTCGAACATAAAATCGATATTTATCAAGCTAAATTTAAATTTATGATTTGAAAGAGCGAAGGATAAAGTGGACAAATTCAATAAATACGAGGATGTGCACGTTCGAGCGAAAAGTGGCACATTTCCGAGCGAGGGAGGCAAATGAAGCGCGACGCGGAGCGGCGCGCTTCATTTTCCCGAGATCGGAATGTGCCACTTTGAGCTCGAACGTGCACACTCGGTTTTAAGCCTCATTCACAAGTATTAATTTACTTTCTTACTTCAACTCTGGAATTTTCGTTAGCAGTGCTAATATTTTACTCTCAAAGCGCCAAAAGAAGTATAACTTCAAAAATATTGATGTTACATAGAAGGCCATTTAAATTTTAGAATAACTTAGGTGGGGCATGTTAAAAAAAGGTTGGAAAACACTGGTTTAGTGTGTGTTATGCTTTTAATAATTTTTTTAAATAAATTTTTTAATTGAATAAAAAATTTTGTGCAAAACACATTGATTGATCAAAAATTGAAAATCGTACTTTTTTTAAAGACAGACGGTCGCTATCTCTACAAAATTTTTCATTTTTTTATTTTCAAAAATAAGACAACAGAACGGGAACAGAGTTGCCATTTAAAATACATTAGACGAAATTTGATGATCTACACCTTTAAGTAGATTTTTCTATATATATATAAATATATATACAAGGTGTACCAAAAAAAATTGACCCCACCCCACTCTTTCTCCAAAACAGAAACATAAAAATTTTTAAAAACTTAAAACACACGTCCAGTTTTATTTGAAGGGGGACAACTTTTCACATGAAACTCATACCCAAAAATACACCCCCTGAAGCCCAACCACAGCCGACTATTTTCTTTAATTGTATTATTTGAAAAATAATTCTTTTCTCTATACAACTCTGTAAACTTTATTAAAATGTACGAAATAACTGATTTTAAACCACGAAATAAAAAAATTCGATTTGTCGAAGAGAAAATAAATTTTCGAACAAAAAATATGTAAATATACTTTGTGTTAAAATAAATGAGTTATTCTCGAGATAACGTTAGAGACGATATTTATTAAGACTAATCCCAAAATGGGAATATCTCACGCACTATATTATATCGGTTTATCCTTTAATTATTTTAATATCCTCTTCCCAAGATTAATCTATCACTAAATGAATCTCGGCGCCTCAGAATTTATGGCTACACCTACTCAGTCGTTAGAAATTACGATAATGGCATAAAGATATAACTAATTACGTTATCTTGTTAATCACCTCGCACTATTCCATTCGAAATAATTAACCGACAACTTACTTCGAGGCGACATTAAAATTATTCGTACCCGAGCAAATTTTTTCCATTTTTCGAGCGCCGAAATTATTATTAATTTATCGTAAAGCGGCGAGAATTTTCGAGCCAACCTTTATGTATGTGTCAATAATATTAAAATTCATTTTACATCTTGATGCAGCGAGAAATCGCCCAAAAGAACGACCGATAAAAATTTCCTAATTATCTTCGACTATTCAGAAGGCCGACTACGATGTTTAGCGGCGCCAAGATTTCAATTTATCATTAGATTACCATCGGTGGCGGATTCGAAAAAAAAAATACCGAAGATCGATTTTTAATATAAACAATTTCGCCTGATTTCATAAAACACGAACGGAAGGGGCGAGAAATAAAAATGTACGAAGGAATTTTCGCACATATTTAATGCGATCGGATGGGTGTACAAAAAGGGGTACGTGTTCCACCCCCTTGCACGTAATGAAATGTTTTTCTAATTGCGTCACGCTTTATAATTCGCCCAACTAGCAACACATGGCATTAGGAAACGCTAATTATCACTTAACAGGAACACGATTCGTTCTGTTATAATTAGTACGGAGCCACTTCTAACCACCACTCGTTTAATTATTTCGCCACACGATTTCGTACATGAAACCGACCCCCAATTTTTTCTGAAAAACCGTCGGCAATTTTACAAAAATTCGCTAATTAAAACTTTAGTTTTTGAGTCCACTTCCGGTGCGTTGCACCGTTTCAATTTGTATTTTCGCGACGGAATTATGCTTTTTTTGCACATCGTGGGGGGCGATGAATACATTCATGCCGTTTGACAAAAATTGAATGAGGCGTCGCCGACTAATTTTTGGTCTATCTGTTAGGCAAAAGCCTCAACTTTTTGAATGTGTAAAGCGTCCCTACCGACGTCGGGTCAATTTTAGAAGTACCCCCCACTTGAAGATGCAGAGAGTGATTTTTATGTTTGCGAATAATTCGAAAACTAAGCATTTTGCAAAAGTAAAATTTATAACCAAACTTGCATCGTTTCAGAGGTACTAAAAATCATGAAAGTATCAATTTTGTTACAGATGGAAAACAAAGCCAACTTTAAATTTTTAAACAGAAACCTTAATTTTTTAAAAAAAGTACAAATTCAGCTTAAAATAACACGTTTTTATTTTAGATAATTTTTTGATATCACGTTTGGTTTGGCAGATATTTAATATCTTATGTTTACGCATAAAAATTGGTAATTAAATTTATTAAAACATTTATTCCCGATTTTGGAAAAATTTAATACGACGTCGTCTATTAAATTTTGGTCTATCTTTTAGTCAAAGGTCCCTAATTTTTGAATATGTAAAGCAACCCTACCGACGTCGGCCTAATTTTGGAAAGACCACCCTTTGGAGCCCTAAAAACATTAAACATAAGCTGATTTTCATATTTGCTAATAACGCAAAAACTAAGCATCTTTCAAAAATAAAACTTATTACGAAACTTGCATCGTTTCAAATGTACTAAAATATAAGAGCATCAATTTTCTTATAGAGGGCGCTCTTGTTGCAAAACAAAGCCAACTTTAAGTTTTTAAATAAGAACACTTTTTTATGTTAGACAATTTTTTAATATTACGCACACATTTTATAAAATAGTGTTTTTGACTTAAAAAACCTAAGTTGCAATATTTATAGAAATCTTCGAGCCTTATTAAAAATAATAAAATTATGAAAGATTATAAATCAACGTAACTACTATACAACGCAACCCAAAAACAAGAAAAACATACCTGCAGATATAAACACACACCATAAGATCGGTATTTGATTCAAAAAATTAATTCTAATTATAGGTCTTCCGAAAATTATCATTTTCGAATAAAATAGAACTCGGGACATGATATTAAAGTCTACTTACGTAAAAGATATTATCAATTTTATAATTTTCTAGCTTCTAAGAAATTGCATGCTGTGAATACATATAATTTTAGCTGTACGAATTCGGATATAGAAGAAAAGAAAATTTTACGATGCAAAACGCGTCCCTTGTTTAAACGCAGCAATGCCATTATGGTTTAGTAGTTTTTATACGTTTTTATTAGTTTAGAATTGCAAGAGAGGTGCATGTCTTTCAGTCGTTTCCTGTGTCTCTAAAAGTACCAATAAAATATTCCGGATCGATGGCCGTTTCATTGCTAATATTGCATACAAACGGTAGCTGACGTTCGTGACATTGACACAACAATACGTCTTTGAAAAAAGGACCCTACGTATGTTTTCTCATTTGAATATGGAGAGCGAAACCACGCCTGCCATTGTCTATACGGCCATAACGTGGGTAATCAAAGTTAAGGTCACCACAAATGCCACAACAAACCCTGTCTGTTGACATTTTATATCCTGCCATAATCTAATTGTAATCGATCGAAACGTATCCCGTAGGTCGTCGCAGGCGTTGTCGCGGTTGTTGCCATTTAATTGTTGCAATAATACCCACAATAGGCGTTTATATAATACTCATAAATAATTTTTTAGAAGTAACTTGTGTGATTAACTTGATTTGACTCAGAGAATTACAATTTTCCGCATATCGATTTTATGTTCGGAAAAAACGTATTTACTATAGCAATGAATGGAAGAGAGCAAAAAGATACGACAATCTTGTCAGTGCAAGTAAGAAGATATGATTAAAATTATTTAACCATTTAGTCGTATAATTTATCGGTATAATTGTTGTGAATCGTGCTTAAAACGGAGTGCGCACAGCCTTTTTGACTTCGGATAGGCCTTAGAAACCATAGGCGTGCTATTTCAATGCTTTGAAAAAAACGTTGTTCTTTTGGAAAAAACATGGGTTTTTATGGCATAAAAAGGATTAAATAAAATTGCTTTATATTACAAGGGGGTGTTCCTACGTACCCCTAGCAACCATAGCCGGTGTAATTTCTTGGCGTTCTCGCTCTAAAATAAAAATTTTTAATAAAAATAAATAAAAAATACCCCTTCATTCACAAAAAAAATTGTAGCGCCGTTATTTTCGATGCAATCATTACAAACGAGACGGATTTGAAATTCTGGGACTTTTCTACATAAGATACATATAAAATTAGTATAGGGCGCAACGTAAATTTTTCGAGTAATTAAAAATTGCAGTTTTAAGACCTCTTTTTTGCATCATTAATATTAAATAAAGATTGGCCAGTAATATTTATAGAAAATTTTTATTTTAGAGGGGAAGCACGGGGAAATGACACCGATTATAGTTAGTAGGGGTACGTAGGAACGTCCCCTCGCAATATAAAGCAATTCTATTTTTTTCATTTTTTATCCAAAATACATGGGTTAAAACCCATCGATTTTGAATTTTCAAAACGTTTTCCCAAAGTTCTGGAATAGTAGGCCTATGGTTTCTTAAGCCTATCCGAAGCCAAAAAGGCTGCCAAATCCGATTCTGAATAGTTTTTAAAGATCCGTCCACAAATAACGGCGCTACAATTTTTTGAAAGTTCAAAATTGGCTCAAAATGAGCGCTAAAAATAGCAATTTTTTATTTTCGAAAAATTAACGTCGCACCCTATACATATTATACATGTATCTTATGTAAAAAAGCCTCAGGATTCCCAATCCGTGTCGTTTGTAATGATTGGATCGAAAATAAGGGCGCTACGATTTTTTTTGTGAATCAAAGGGTACGTATTTCTATTGATTTAGTTTGTATCGAAAATTTTTATTTTAGAGGGGAAGCGCGGGGAAATGTCACCGGTTATAGTCACTAGGGGTACGTAGAAATGTCCCCTTGCAATATAAAGCAATTCTATTTTTTTCATTATTTGCCAAAAAAACATGGGTTAAAACCCATCGATTTTGAATTTTCAAAACGTTTTCCCAAAGTTCTGGAATAGTAGGCCTATGGTTTCTTACGCCTATCCGAAGCCAAAATGGCTGCCAAATCCGATTCTGAATAGTTTTTGAAGATCCGTCCACAAATAACGGCGCTACAATTTTTTGAAAGTTCAAAATTGGCTCAAAATGAGCGCTAAAAATAGCAATTTTTTATTTTCGAAAAATTAACGTCGCACCCTATACATATTATACATGTATCTTATGTAAAAAAGCCTCAGAATTCCGAATCCGTGTCGTTTGTAATGATTGGATCGAAAATAAAGGCGCTACGATTTTTTTTGTAAATCAAGGAGTACGTATTTCTATTCATTTAGTTTGTATCGAAAATTTTTATTTTAGAGGGGAAGCGCGGGGAATAGACACCGGTTATAGTCACTAGGGGTACGTAGAAATGTCCCCTTGCAATATAAAGCAATTCTATTTTTTTCATTATTTGCCAAAAAAACATGGGTTAAAACCCATCGATTTTGAATTTTCAAAACGTTTTCCCAAAGCTCTGGAATAGTACGCCTATAGTTTCTTAGGCCTATCCGAAGCCAAAAAGGCTGCCAAATCCGATTCTGAATAGTTTTTAAAGATCCGTCCACAAATAACGGCGCTACAATTTTTTGAAAGTTCAAAATTAGCTCAAAATGAGCGCTAAAAATAGCAATTTTTTATTTTCGAAAAATTAACGTCGCACCCTATACATATTATACATGTATCTTATGTAAAAAAGCCTCAGGATTCCGAATCCGTGTCGTTTGTAATGATTGGATCGAAAATAAGGGCGCTACGATTTTTTTTGTGAATCAAGGGTACGTATTTCTATTCATTTAGTTTGTATCGAAAATTTTTATTTTAGAGGGAAGCGCGGGAAATGACACCGGTTATAGTCACTAGGGGTACGTAGGAACGTCCCCTCGCAATATAAAGCAATTCTATTTTTTTCATTATTTGCCAAAAACATGGGTTAAAACCCATCGATTTTGAATTTTCAAAACGTTTTCCCAAAGCTCTGGAATAGCACGCCTATGGTTTCTTAGCCTATCCGAAGCCAAAAGGCTGCCAAATCCGATTCTGAATAGTTTTTAAAGATCCGTCCACAAATAACGGCGCTACAATTTTTGAAAGTTCAAAATTGGCTCAAAATGAGCGCTAAAATCGCAATTTTTATTTTCGAAAAATTAACGTCGCACCCTATACATATTATACATGTATCTTATGTAAAAAGCCTCAGGATTCCGAATCCGTGTCGTTTGTAATGATTGGATCGAAAATAAGGGCGCTACGATTTTTTGTGAATCAAGGGTACGTATTTCTATTGATTTAGTTTGTATCGAAAATTTTTATTTTAGAGGGAAGCGCGGGAAATGACACCGGTTATAGTCACTAGGGTACGTAGAAATGTCCCCTTGCAATATAAAGCAATTCTATTTTTTCATTATTTGCCAAAAAACATGGGTTAAAACCCATCGATTTTGAATTTTCAAAACGTTTTCCCAAAGCTCTGGAATAGCACGCCTAGGTTTCTTAGCCTATCCGAAGCCAAAAGGCTGCCAAATCCGATTCTGAATAGTTTTAAAGATCCGTCCACAAATAACGGCGCTACAATTTTTGAAAGTTCAAAATTGGCTCAAAATGAGCGCTAAAATCGCAATTTTTATTTTCGAAAAATTAACGTCGCACCCTATACATATTATACATGTATCTTATGTAAAAAGCCTCAGGATTCCGAATCCGTGTCGTTTGTAATAATTTTTTTGAGGAACGTGGAAACCTAAAATTTTTTTTCAAAAAGGTAAACCTTTATTTAAATTTCCAAGACGTTTCCACAAACAACTATTTAACCAAAGATTTAATAAATGAAAAAAATTTTTTTAAATACCTTAAAACGTCACTTATGAAAAGTTTTTAAGGTTTTTTTAATTTTTTTGGAGGAACGTGGAACCTAAAATTTTTTTTTCAAAAGGTAAACCTTTATTTAAATTTCCAAGACGTTTACCACAAAGCAACTATTTAACCAAAGATTTTAATAAATGAAAAAAATTTTTTTAAAATACCTTAAAACGTCACTTATGAAAAGTTTTTAAGGTTTTTTTAAATTTTTTTGAGGAACGTGGGAACCTAAAATTTTTTTTCAAAAAGGTAAACCTTTATTTAAATTTCCAAGACGTTTCCACAAAGCAACTATTTAACCAAAGATTTTAATAAATGAAAAAAATTTTTTTAAAATACCTTAAAACGTACTTTTTTAAAGTTTTTTAAAGTTTTTTTAAATTTTTTTGAGGGAACGTGGGAACTAAAATTTTTCTTTCAAAAAGTAAACCATTTTATTTAAATTTCCAATGATATTGTTTACACACAAAGCCAACTAATATCCAAAGCATTTTATAAATGCAAATGAAAATTTTATTTAAAATACACCTATTATATTAAAAATCATCTTTTGAAAAGGTATTTTAATAAAAGTTTATTTATTAAAATTATTTAGAGAAATTCCTCAGTAACCTATAAATTTTTTTTTCAAAAATGGTAAACCTTTTATTTAAATTTCCAAGATTTATCACAAAGTCAACTATTTACCAAAGATTTTAATAAATGAAAAAAATTTTTTTAAAATACCTTAAAACATCACTTATGAAAAAGTTTTTAAGTTTTTTTAAATTTTTTTGAGGAACGTGGGAACCTAAAATTTTTTTTTCAAAAAGGTAAACCTTTATTTAAATTTCCAAGACGTTTACCACAAAGCAACTATTTTAACCAAAGATTTTAATAAATGAAAAAAATTTTTTTAAATACCTTAAAACGTCACTTATGAAAAGTTTTTAAGGTTTTTTTAAATTTTTTTGAGGAACGTGGGAACCTAAAATTTTTTTTTTCAAAAGGTAAACCTTTATTTAAATTTCCAAGACGTTTGCCACAAAGCAACTATTTAACCAAAGATTTTAATAAATGAAAAAAAATTTTTTTAAAATACCTTAAAACGATCATCTTATGACAAAAGGTTTTTTAAGGTAATTATTTATTTAAATTTTTTTGAGGAATTCGTAATTGGGTTAATCCCTAATAAATTTTTTTTTCAAAAGGTAAACCAATTTATTTAAATTTCCAAGACGTTTCCACAAAGCAACTATTTAACCAAAGATTTTAATAAATGAAAAAAAATTTTTTTAAAATACCTTAAAACGTCACTTAGATTGGATCGAAAATAAGGGCGCTACGATTTTTTGTGAATCAAGGGTACGTATTTCTATTGATTTAGTTTGTATCGAAAATTTTTATTTTAGAGGGAAGCGCGGGAAATGACACCGGTTATAGTCACTAGGGTACGTAGAAATGTCCCTTGCAATATAAAGCAATTCTATTTTTTCATTATTTGCCAAAAAACATGGGTTAAAACCCATCGATTTTGAATTTTCAAAACGTTTTCCCAAAGCTCTGGAATAGCACGCCTATGGTTTCTTAGCCTATCCGAAGCCAAAAGGCTGCCAAATCCGATTCTGAATAGTTTTTAAAGATCCGTCCACAAATAACGGCGCTACAATTTTTGAAAGTTCAAAATTGGCTCAAAATGAGCGCTAAAATCGCAATTTTTATTTTCGAAAAATTAACGTCGCACCCTATACATATTATACATGTATCTTATGTAAAAAGCCTCAGGATTCCGAATCCGTGTCGTTTGTAATGATTGGATCGAAAATAAGGGCGCTACGATTTTTTGTGAATCAAGGGTACGTATTTCTATTGATTTAGTTTGTATCGAAAATTTTTATTTTAGAGGGAAAGCGCGGGAAAATGACACCGGTTATAGTCACTAGGGGTACGTAGGAACGTCCCCTCGTAATATAAAGCAATTCTATTTTTTTCATTTTTTGCCAAAAAAACATGGGTTAAAACCCATCGATTTTGAATTTTCAAAACGTTTTCCCAAAGCTCTGGAATAGCACGCCTACTGTTTCTTAGGCCTATCCGAAGCCAAAAAGGCTGCCAAATCCGATTCTGAATAGTTTTTAAAGATCCGTCCACAAATAACGGCGCTACAATTTTTTGAAAGTTCAAAATTGGCTCAAAATGAGCTCTAAAAATCGCAATTTTTTAATTTCGAAAAATTAACGTCGCACCCTATACATATTATACATGTATCTTATGTAAAAAAGCCTCAGGATTCCGAATCCGTGTCGTTTGTAATGATTGGATCGAAAATAAGGGCGCTACGATTTTTTGTGAATCAAGGGTACGTATTTCTATTCATTTAGTTTGTATCGAAAATTTTTATTTTAGAGGAAGCGCGGGAAATGACACCGGTTATAGTCACTAGGGGTACGTAGGAACGTCCCTCGCAATATAAAGCAATTCTATTTTTTCATTATTTGCCAAAATACATGGGTTAAAACCCATCGATTTTGAATTTTCAAAACGTTTTCCCAAAGCTCTGGAATAGCACGCCTACGGTTTCTTAGGCCTATCCGAAGCCAAAAGGCTGCCAAATCCGATTCTGAATAGTTTTTAAAGATCCGTCCACAAATAACGGCGCTACAATTTTTGAAAGTTCAAAATTGGCTCAAAATGAGCTCTAAAAAAAGCAATTTTTAATTTCGAAAAATTAACGTCGCACCCTATACATATTATACATGTATCTTATGTAAAAAGCCTCAGGATTCCGAATCCGTGTCGTTTGTAATGATTGGATCGAAAATAAGGGCGCTACGATTTTTTGTGAATCAAGGGTACGTATTTCTATTCATTTAGTTTGTATCGAAAATTTTTATTTTAGAGGGGAAGCGCGGGGAAATGACACCGGTTATAGTCACTAGGGGTACGTAGGAACGTCCCCTCGCAATATAAAGCAATTCTATTTTTTTCATTATTTGCCAAAAATACATGGGTTAAAACCCATCGATTTTGAATTTTCAAAACGTTTTCCCAAAGCTCTGGAATAGCACGCCTACGGTTTCTTAGGCCTATCCGAAGCCAAAAAGGCAGCCAAATCCGATTCTGAATAGTTTTTAAAGATCCGTCCACAAATAACGGCGCTACAATTTTTTGAAAGTTCAAAATTGGCTCAAAATGAGCTCTAAAAATAGCAATTTTTTAATTTCGAAAAATTAACGTCGCACCCTATACATATTATACATGTATCTTATGTAAAAAAGCCTCAGGATTCCGAATCCGTGTCGTTTGTAATGATTGGATCGAAAATAAGGGCGCTACGATTTTTTGTGAATCAAGGGTACGTATTTCTATTCATTTAGTTTGTATCGAAAATTTTTATTTTAGAGGAAGCGCGGGAAATGACACCGGTTATAGTCACTAGGGGTACGTAGGAACGTCCCTCGCAATATAAAGCAATTCTATTTTTTCATTATTTGCCAAAAATACATGGGTTAAAACCCATCGATTTTGAATTTTCAAAACGTTTTCCCAAAGCTCTGGAATAGCACGCCTACGGTTTCTTAGGCCTATCCGAAGCCAAAAGGCTGCCAAATCCGATTCTGAATAGTTTTTAAAGATCCGTCCACAAATAACGGCGCTACAATTTTTTGAAAGTTCAAAATTGGCTCAAAATGAGCTCTAAAAATAGCAATTTTTTAATTTCGAAAAATTAACGTCGCACCCTATACATATTATACATGTATCTTATGTAAAAAAGCCTCAGGATTCCGAATCCGTGTCGTTTGTAATGATTGGATCGAAAATAAGGGCGCTACGATTTTTTGTGAATCAAGGGTACGTATTTCTATTCATTTAGTTTGTATCGAAAATTTTTATTTTAGAGGGGAAGCGCGGGGAAATGACACCGGTTATAGTCACTAGGGGTACGTAGGAACGTCCCCTCGCAATATAAAGCAATTCTATTTTTTTCATTATTTGCCAAAAATACATGGGTTAAAACCCATCGATTTTGAATTTTCAAAACGTTTTCCCAAAGCTCTGGAATAGCACGCCTACGGTTTCTTAGGCCTATCCGAAGCCAAAAAGGCAGCCAAATCCGATTCTGAATAGTTTTAAAGATCCGTCCACAAATAACGGCGCTACAATTTTTGAAAGTTCAAAATTGGCTCAAAATGAGCTCTAAAATAGCAATTTTTAATTTCGAAAAATTAACGTCGCACCCTATACATATTATACATGTATCTTATGTAAAAAAGCCTCAGGATTCCGAATCCGTGTCGTTTGTAATGATTGGATCGAAAATAAGGGCGCTACGATTTTTTTTGTGAATCAAGGGGTACGTATTTCTATTCATTTAGTTTGTATCGAAAATTTTTATTTTAGAGGAAGCGCGGGAAATGACACCGGTTATAGTCACTAGGGTACGTAGGAACGTCCCTCGCAATATAAAGCAATTCTATTTTTTCATTATTTGCCAAAATACATGGGTTAAAACCCATCGATTTTGAATTTTCAAAACGTTTTCCCAAAGCTCTGGAATAGCACGCCTACGGTTTCTTAGGCCTATCCGAAGCCAAAAGGCTGCCAAATCCGATTCTGAATAGTTTTAAAGATCCGTCCACAAATAACGGCGCTACAATTTTTGAAAGTTCAAAATTGGCTCAAAATGAGCTCTAAAAATCGCAATTTTTAATTTCGAAAAATTAACGTCGCACCCTATACATATTATACATGTATCTTATGTAAAAAGCCTCAGGATTCCGAATCCGTGTCGTTTGTAATGATTGGATCGAAAATAAGGGCGCTACGATTTTTTGTGAATCAAGGGTACGTATTTCTATTCATTTAGTTTGTATCGAAAATTTTTATTTTAGAGGAAGCGCGGGAAATGACACCGGTTATAGTCACTAGGGTACGTAGGAACGTCCCTCGCAATATAAAGCAATTCTATTTTTTTCATTATTTGCCAAAAATACATGGGTTAAAACCCATCGATTTTGAATTTTCAAAACGTTTTCCCAAAGCTCTGGAATAGCACGCCTACGGTTTCTTAGGCCTATCCGAAGCCAAAAGGCTGCCAAATCCGATTCTGAATAGTTTTTAAAGATCCGTCCACAAATAACGGCGCTACAATTTTTGAAAGTTCAAAATTGGCTCAAAATGAGCGCTAAAATAGCAATTTTTATTTTCGAAAAATTAACGTCGCACCCTATACATATTATACATGTATCTTATGTAAAAAAGCCTCAGGATTCCGAATCCGTGTCGTTTGTAATGATTGGATCGAAAATAAGGGCGCTACGATTTTTTTTGTGAATCAAGGGGTACGTATTTCTATTGATTTAGTTTGTATCGAAACTTTTTATTTTAGAGGAAGCGCGGGAAATGTCACCGGTTATAGTCACTAGGGTACGTAGAAATGTCCCCTTGCAATATAAAGCAATTCTATTTTTTTCATTATTTGCCAAAAAAACATGGGTTAAAACCCATCGATTTTGAATTTTCAAAACGTTTTCCCAAAGCTCTGGAATAGTACGCCTATAGTTTCTTAGGCCTATCCGAAGCCAAAAAGGCTGCCAAATCCGATTCTGAATAGTTTTTAAAGATCCGTCCACAAATAACGGCGCTACAATTTTTTGAAAGTTCAAAATTGGCTCAAAATGAGCGCTAAAAATAGCAATTTTTTATTTTCGAAAAATTAACGTCGCACCCTATACATATTATACATGTATCTTATGTAAAAAAGCCTCAGAATTCCGAATCCGTGTCGTTTGTAATGATTGGATCGAAAATAAAGGCGCTACGATTTTTTTTGTGAATCAAGGAGAACGTATTTCTATTCATTTAGTTTGTATCGAAAATTTTTATTTTAGAGGGGAAGCGCGGGAAATGTCACCGGTTATAGTCACTAGGGGTACGTAGAAATGTCCCCTTGCAATATAAAGCAATTCTATTTTTTTCATTATTTGCCAAAAAAACATGGGTTAAAACCCATCGATTTTGAATTTTCAAAACGTTTTCCCAAAGCTCTGGAATAGTACGCCTATGGTTTCTTAAGCCTATCCGAAGCCAAAAAGGCTGCCAAATCCGATTCTGAATAGTTTTTAAAGATCCGTCCACAAATAACGGCGCTACAATTTTTTGAAAGTTCAAAATTGGCTCAAAATGAGCGCTAAAAATAGCAATTTTTTATTTTCGAAAAATTAACGTCGCACCCTATACATATTATACATGTATCTTATGTAAAAAGCCTCAGGATTCCGAATCCGTGTCGTTTGTAATGATTGGATCGAAAATAAAGGGCGCTACGATTTTTTGTGAATCAAAGGGTACGTATTTCTATTGATTTAGTTTGTATCGAAAATTTTTATTTTAGAGGGAAGCGCGGGAAATGTCACCGGTTATAGTCACTAGGGTACGTAGAAATGTCCCCTTGCAATATAAAGCAATTCTATTTTTTCATTATTTGCCAAAAAACATGGGTTAAAACCCATCGATTTTGAATTTTCAAAACGTTTTCCCAAAGCTCTGGAATAGTACGCCTATGGTTTCTTAAGCCTATCCGAAGCCAAAAAGGCTGCCAAATCCGATTCTGAATAGTTTTTAAAGATCCGTCCACAAATAACGGCGCTACAATTTTTTGAAAGTTCAAAATTGGCTCAAAATTTGCGCTAAAAATAGCAATTTTTTATTTTCGAAAAATTAACGTCGCACCCTATACATATTATACATGTATCTTATGTAAAAAAGCCTCAGAATTCCGAATCCGTGTCGTTTGTAATGATTGGATCGAAAATAAAGGCGCTACGATTTTTTTTGTGAATCAAAGAGAACGTATTTCTATTCATTTAGTTTGTATCGAAAATTTTTATTTTAGAGGGGAAGCGCGGGGAAATGTCACCGGTTATAGTCACTAGGGGTACGTAGAAATGTCCCCTTGCAATATAAAGCAATTCTATTTTTTTCATTATTTGCCAAAAAAACATGGGTTAAAACCCATCGATTTTGAATTTTCAAAACGTTTTCCCAAAGCTCTGGAATAGTACGCCTATGGTTTCTTAAGCCTATCCGAAGCCAAAAAGGCTGCCAAATCCGATTCTGAATAGTTTTTTGAAGATCCGTCCACAAATAACGGCGCTACAATTTTTTGAAAGTTCAAAATTAGCTCAAAATGAGCGCTAAAAATCGCAATTTTTTATTTTCGAAAAATTAACGTCGCACCCTATACATATTATACATGTATCTTATGTAAAAAAGCCTCAGAATTCCGAATCCGTGTCGTTTGTAATGATTGGATCGAAAATAAAGGCGCTACGATTTTTTGTGAATCAAGGGTACGTATTTCTATTGATTTAGTTTGTATCGAAAATTTTTATTTTAGAGGGAAGCGCGGGAAATGTCACCGGTTATAGTCACTAGGGTACGTAGAAATGTCCCCTTGCAATATAAAGCAATTCTATTTTTTTCATTATTTGCCAAAAAAACATGGGTTAAAACCCATCGATTTTGAATTTTCAAAACGTTTTCCCAAAGCTCTGGAATAGTACGCCTATGGTTTCTTAAGCCTATCCGAAGCCAAAAAGGCTGCCAAATCCGATTCTGAATAGTTTTTGAAGATCCGTCCACAAATAACGGCGCTACAATTTTTTGAAAGTTCAAAATTAGCTCAAAATGAGCGCTAAAAATCGCAATTTTTTATTTTCGAAAAATTAACGTCGCACCCTATACATATTATACATGTATCTTATGTAAAAAAGCCTCAGGATTCCGAATCCGTGTCGTTTGTAATGATTGGATCGAAAATAAGGGCGCTACGATTTTTTTTGTAAATCAAGGAGTACGTATTTCTATTGATTTAGTTTGTATCGAAAATTTTTATTTTAGAGGGGAAGCGCGGGGAAATGTCACCGGTTATAGTCACTAGGGGTACGTAAGAATGTCCCTTGCAATATAAAGCAATTCTATTTTTTTCATTATTTGCCAAAAAAACGGGTTAAAACCCATCGATTTTGAATTTTCAAAACGTTTTCCCAAAGCTCTGGAATAGTACGCCTATGGTTTCTTAAGCCTATCCGAAGCCAAAAAGGCTGCCAAATCCGATTCTGAATAGTTTTTGAAGATACGTCCACAAATAACGGCGCTACAATTTTTGAAAGTTCAAAATTGGCTCAAAATGAGCGCTAAAATCGCAATTTTTATTTTCGAAAAATTAACGTCGCACCCTATACATATTATACATGTATCTTATGTAAAAAGCCTCAGGATTCCGAATCCGTGTCGTTTGTAATGATTGGATCGAAAATAAGGGGGCTACGATTTTTTGTGAATCAAGGGTACGTATTTCTATTGATTTAGTTTGTATCGAAAATTTTTATTTTAGAGGGAAGCGCGGGAAATGTCACCGGTTATAGTCACTAGGGTACGTAGAAATGTCCCCTTGCAATATAAAGCAATTCTATTTTTTCATTATTTGCCAAAAAACATGGGTTAAAACCCATCGATTTTGAATTTTCAAAACGTTTTCCCAAAGCTCTGGAATAGTACGCCTATGGTTTCTTAGGCCTATCCGAAGCCAAAAGGCTGCCAAATCCGATTCTGAATAGTTTTAAAGATCCGTCCACAAATAACGGCGCTACAATTTTTGAAAGTTCAAAATTGGCTCAAAATGAGCGCTAAAATCGCAATTTTTATTTTCGAAAAATTAACGTCGCACCCTATACATATTATACATGTATCTTATGTAAAAAGCCTCAGGATTCCGAATCCGTGTCGTTTGTAATGATTGGATCGAAAATAAGGGCGCTACGATTTTTTGTGAATCAAGGGTACGTATTTCTATTGATTTAGTTTGTATCGAAAATTTTTATTTTAGAGGGAAGCGCGGGAAATGTCACCGGTTATAGTCACTAGGGTACGTAGAAATGTCCCCTTGCAATATAAAGCAATTCTATTTTTTCATTATTTGCCAAAAACATGGGTTAAAACCCATCGATTTTGAATTTTCAAAACGTTTTCCCAAAGCTCTGGAATAGTACGCCTATGGTTTCTTAGCCTATCCGAAGCCAAAAGGCTGCCAAATCCGATTCTGAATAGTTTTAAAGATCCGTCCACAAATAACGGCGCTACAATTTTTGAAAGTTCAAAATTGGCTCAAAATGAGCGCTAAAATCGCAATTTTTATTTTCGAAAAATTAACGTCGCACCCTATACATATTATACATGTATCTTATGTAAAAAGCCTCAGATTCCGAATCCGTGTCGTTTGTAATGATTGGATCGAAAATAAGGGGGCTACGATTTTTTGTGAATCAAGGAGTACGTATTTCTATTGATTTAGTTTGTATCGAAAATTTTTATTTTAGAGGGGAAGCGCGGGGAAACGTCACCGGTTATAGTCACTAGGGGTACGTAGAAATGTCCCCTTGCAATATAAAGCAATTCTATTTTTTCATTATTTGCCAAAAACATGGGTTAAAACCCATCGATTTTGAATTTTCAAAACGTTTTCCCAAAGCTCTGGAATAGTACGCCTATGGTTTCTTAGCCTATCCGAAGCCAAAAGGCTGCCAAATCCGATTCTGAATAGTTTTAAAGATCCGTCCACAAATAACGGCGCTACAATTTTTGAAAGTTCAAAATTGGCTCAAAATGAGCGCTAAAATCGCAATTTTTATTTTCGAAAAATTAACGTCGCACCCTATACATATTATACATGTATCTTATGTAAAAAGCCTCAGGATTCCGAATCCGTGTCGTTTGTAATGATTGGATCGAAAATAAAAGGGGGCTACGATTTTTTGTGAATCAAGGGTACGTATTTCTATTGATTTAGTTTGTATCGAAAATTTTTATTTTAGAGGAAGCGCGGGAAATGTCACCGGTTATAGTCACTAGGGGTACGTAGAAATGTCCCTTGCAATATAAAGCAATTCTATTTTTTCATTATTTGCCAAAAAACATGGGTTAAAACCCATCGATTTTGAATTTTCAAAACGTTTTCCCAAAGCTCTGGAATAGTACGCCTATGGTTTCTTAGCCTATCCGAAGCCAAAAGGCTGCCAAATCCGATTCTGAATAGTTTTTTAAAAATCCGTCCACAAATAACGGCGCTACAATTTTTGAAAGTTCAAAATTGGCTCAAAATGAGCGCTAAAATCGCAATTTTTTATTTTCGAAAAATTAACGTCGCACCCTATACATATTATACATGTATCTTATGTAAAAAAGCCTCAGGATTCCGAATCCGTGTCGTTTGTAATGATTGGATCGAAAATAAGGGCGCTACGATTTTTTTTGTAAATCAAGGGTACGTATTTCTATTGATTTAGTTTGTATCGAAAATTTTTATTTTAGAGGGGAAGCGCGGGGAAATGTCACCGGTTATAGTCACTAGGGGTACGTAGAAATGTCCCCTTGCAATATAAAGCAATTCTATTTTTTTCATTATTTGCCAAAAAAACATGGGTTAAAACCCATCGATTTTGAATTTTCAAAACGTTTTCCCAAAGCTCTGGAATAGTACGCCTATGGTTTCTTAGGGCCCATCCGAAGCCAAAAGGCTGCCAAATCCGATTCTGAATAGTTTTTGAAGATACGTCCACAAATAACGGCGCTACAATTTTTTGAAAGTTCAAAATTAGCTCAAAATGAGCGCTAAAAATCGCAATTTTTTATTTTCGAAAAATTAACGTCGCACCCTATACATATTATACATGTATCTTATGTAAAAAAGCCTCAGGATTCCGAATCCGTGTCGTTTGTAATGATTGGATCGAAAATAAAGGCGCTACGATTTTTTTTGTGAATCAAGGGGTACGTATTTCTATTGATTTAGTTTGTATCGAAACTTTTTATTTTAGAGGGGAAGCGCGGGAAATGTCACCGGTTATAGTCACTAGGGGTACGTAGAAATGTCCCCTTGCAATATAAAGCAATTCTATTTTTTTCATTATTTGCCAAAAAAACATGGGTTAAAACCCATCGATTTTGAATTTTCAAAACGTTTTCCCAAAGCTCTGGAATAGTACGCCTATGGTTTCTTAAGCCTATCCGAAGCCAAAAAGGCTGCCAAATCCGATTCTGAATAGTTTTTGAAGATCCGTCCACAAATAACGGCGCTACAATTTTTTGAAAGTTCAAAATTAGCTCAAAATGAGCGCTAAAATCGCAATTTTTATTTTCGAAAAATTAACGTCGCACCCTATACATATTATACATGTATCTAGAAAAAAGCCCCAGGAATTCCAACCGGGTTTTAAAAGGTCAAAAAAAAGGGTACGTTTTTTTTAATGGGGCCTTTTTTTTTTTTCAAAATTTTTTTTTTAAAAGGGGGGAAAATTTATTTAGTCATTATTTCCCCAAAAAACAAAGGTTAAAGCCCATTTCCCCCTTTTTTAATTTTCAAAACGTTTTCCCAAAGCTCTGGAATAGTACGCCTATGGTTTCTTAAGCCTATCCGAAGCCAAAAGGCTGCCAAATCCGATTCTGAATAGTTTTAAAGATCCGTCCACAAATAACGGCGCTACAATTTTTTGAAAGTTCAAAATTAGCTCAAAATGAGCGCTAAAAATCGCAATTTTTTATTTTCGAAAAATTAACGTCGCACCCTATACATATTATACATGTATCTTATGTAAAAAAGCCTCAGGATTCCGAATCCGTGTCGTTTGTAATGATTGGATCGAAAATAAGGGCGCTACGATTTTTTTTGTAAATCAAGGAGTACGTATTTCTATTGATTTAGTTTGTATCGAAAATTTTTATTTTAGAGGGGAAGCGCGGGGAAATGTCACCGGTTATAGTCACTAGGGGTACGTAGAAATGTCCCCTTGCAATATAAAGCAATTCTATTTTTTTCATTATTTGCCAAAAAAACATGGGTTAAAACCCATCGATTTTGAATTTTCAAAACGTTTTCCCAAAGCTCTGGAATAGTACGCCTATAGTTTCTTAGGCCTATCCGAAGCCAAAAAGGCTGCCAAATCCGATTCTGAATAGTTTTTAAAGATCCGTCCACAAATAACGGCGCTACAATTTTTTGAAAGTTCAAAATTGGCTCAAAATGAGCGCTAAAAATCGCAATTTTTTATTTTCGAAAAATTAACGTCGCACCCTATACATATTATACATGTATCTTATGTAAAAAAGCCTCAGGATTGCGAATTCCTAAATTTTTTGTTCGTTATATCCGAAGTCCGTTAAATAGAGGTCCGTTATATCGAGGTTTTACTGTATATAGTTTTGATTAAACATAATTTAAATTTATTTCTAACTTTTTGTATTTTTTTCAATTAATCGTAATTAAATTACCTCCGAATTTCGTAGTGCAATCATTTTATCAATTTTCCTTCATAGAAAAGTCTAAAATAATTTAGCAGTTTAGGCGGAGTTATAATTCATTTGACATGTTATTAAAAATTTAACCTAAATATAAAAACTTGAAAGAAATTTCCATTGGTATTACAACGATATATTCTTGGATAAGAAATGTACTAGAAAAATAATTTTTCTACTAAAGATCAATTATTATTTTTTTTTTAATGTTTATAACACGTGTTAACACTTATAATAGCTATACTGGATTAATTATTTAGAATTTTTTTAATTCGCAATCCAAGGAATACCTGGTATGTGCGTATTCGAGCGAAAAGTGGCACATTTCCGAGCGAGGGAGGCAAATGAAGCGCGACGCGGAGCGGCGCGCTTCATTCCGAGATCGGAATGTGCCACTTTGAGCTCGAATGCGCACACTCGGTTTTAAGCACGATTCACAATAATTAACCAACTTTCTCGTACGCGAAAATATCCTTAAATCATTTTTGTAAAGAATATCGAGATCTTTAATTTTTACAATAATCGAAATTTAAAACTTCAAATACATAACACAATAGAAATTTTTTCGTGTCATTAACAGTTGTTAAGTATCAAGCGAAAATGGTTTTTTGAACGTTTTCTGTGATCAATTAATTTTTAAAAAGTGAACGAAGCACTTTTGAATGAGTTAAATGTGTAAATGGGCAAAATAATAATTTTAAAGTCAATAAACGTTTATCTTATGAGAATAATTTAAGTTCCCTTATTGTCCTCCACATTCCCAAGTCATTTCCCTAAGATGTTCTATCAAATCTACAATTAAATATGTCTGATTAAGTTATAATTACACTTTAACGACTTGAAGCAGCACGATTATTAGCGGTTTCCGGCGAAGATCTCTAAAATTAAATTGAATATTAAGAAGCAAATCTGATTACTTCGTAATCGACTGGAAAAAGATATTCCTTTAAATTTTAATGGGGATTTATTACATTTTCAACTTTTAGAGAATTCAATATTACTTTTACATAATTCAATTTTTAACTTTCGGAGAGGAGAAGCTTTTCGGTAAATTATTGTCGGTCTTTGTACAAAGGCGGAGAAAAATTAAGACTCAACTAATTTTCCGCTAACCCCCCTTAATTAAATGTTAATATTTTCTCGTAAGACGACTACTAATCTGCGAGTCGCGGTGTTTCTGTAAATCCTTGGGTCCCTTCGGATTTGAAGGCAAGGGACGCTTTGCGAGCCCCTTTTTACAAAGCCACGTAACTTAATACCGGCCAATCTGTTAAGTTCGCCCCGTTCTTATGTAATAATCGATTTTTATATTATTTTATTTTTAATAAAACAATATAAAATAGTTCGGGGCTGCTTTATAATTCGTCCAATTTTGATTTGAAGTACTTTATTGAATGGGTTTAGCAATTGTGCCATTAGAAATGTACCACTGGTCCCACTATTAAAAAAATTATTCTTTGCAATTGCATTACTTAATACATTTATTTATTTTTTTTGATTTATTTAACGCGGGGGTCTCCAAACTTTTAAGAAAACGACTGTAACTGCAAAGTGCACCGGATTAATAAATGTATAGTATATACAGCCTGTCAGACAAATAAGTGCTGAAACTTAATTCACTTAAATTTTGAATTTTTTAAATCAAAAAAACTATAAAATTGCATTTCAAACATACATTGAAGTAGGACAGATATGCTTGGCAACAATGTCTTAAAATTGAGACGTGAAATATAATTGCTTATCTTAATCACTTCATGGGTAACATAAAATATTTATGTTGCCATTTGCTAAAAATTAAAATGCATTTTTTTCGAAATTCGTTAGATTTAGGACACTTTGCATATAAAAACATTGTTTATTGATGTCATTAACCCCTTGACATACAAAAAAAACCGAATTTGATGAGTCCGAAAAAAACTATTAATTTGGCTCAACTTAACTGTTATGAGCATACACAAATAACATAAAATAAATAATTAATAGTTTTAAAATATTTTGAAATATGTAGAGCAGTGTTTCCCAATCTTTTTTTAACATTCCCCACCTAAGTCATTCTAAAATTTTGATGCATATAATATATAACATATAAATATTTTTTTATATTTAAAAATTGAATTATTCCATAAATGAAGCCTAATTATAACTTGTTCAAGACACAAGATTTAGGTTTTAGCAAGAAATCACTAGGAAATTATTAAGAAAAAGAAACAATAAGTAAATTTTAAAAACATAAACTAAAAAATATTTTTATATCGATAGCTCGAATTTTTGATAACGCGAATTATTTTTAGTTTCTCTTCAACTTCGACCTATCGAGGTTTGGCTGTATTTAATTTTATAAATTTAATATTTCTGAACAATTACGATAATTTATTTATTGAGTTTTCTCCAATATTAATTTTATTTGAGTAAATTAATGATCTTCAAAGTTTTTTGAACACCCACAAATTCTGTATTTACTCTATTTGAGTTTTCTGAAAATACATAATGATTTTTTTATCAAAATTTCTTTTTAAATTTACCGAATAAAGTTTTGTTTTATTCAATTTGTGTTATACAAAAAAAATTGATAATTAAAAATTTCTAAAGTTCTTAAATTATTTAAAAATTTTTCCAAGTTATTAATTTATTTAATTTCAATTGTCTAAAAACTTAAAATAATTTATTCTTCGAGTTTACTTTAATAATTTTGCTAAATGTTTAAAACTGAATTTCATTCTATGTAAAAAGAACCGGTGCATGTACTTATGTACGCACGTTAGAAGTAATACTTCTTTGGCGCGACTAAATTAAATATAACAACGCGCTATGTTGCGCTTGTGTATAGCTAGACCAGTGGTTATCAAACTATATGTTACTGCGCATATGTCGTTTTATTTGAATACATTGCTATTTCCTTTTTAAATCCAAAAAGTAATTTAAACAAATTGAATAAATACGAAGATGTGCGCATTCGAGCGAAAAGTGGCACATTTTGAGCGAGGGAAGCAAATGAAGCGCGACGCGGGCGGCGCGCTTCATTCCGAGATCGGAAATGTGCCACTTTGAGCTCGAATGCGCACACTCGGCTTTAAGCACACTTTACAAGAATTAATTTACTCTCTGACAATTCGCAATTAAATTACAGAATTGTATTAATAACAAAATTCTCAAATCGCCAATTTTGTGCCTTTTAACAAAATTATTGTTGAAAACAAACTTTTTCGGAACATAAAATTGAATACAGTTTTTGACGTCTTAGAGACGTCAAAATCTACAATGACACCCTAAACGATTGACGTCTCCTATACGTCATTGTATGTCAAAGGGTTAAGGACACTCGCAGCCCGCAAGTCACAGTTTGGAAGCCCCTGGTTTAAAGCATTGCGTTTGCACGTCGCTCTTAATTGTCGCTTTTTTAAATGAGCGCAAATCAAAGTTTTGTTCGATAAAAAAAGTTTTTGATTGAAGATAAAAGAATTCTTGATGAGCGATGCCGTTTTAATCTCGAGCAGCGAAAGAAAATTTTTTTTCAGAATTTAATATGTGCCGTTCATATACGAAATATCTGGTTATGAAACCTCATTGTTATGAAAGAAGAGCGAACCGGCGAACGGGCGAAATGGCGGACATTATTTTTATATTTTGACTCCCCTGTTTTTGTTCCCTTGATCCTTAATTCGGTTTCCACCCCTGCGACGGGCGGCCACCCACTTATTGCTATTCCATCTATGACTGCGGGCGTCGCACATCGGAGCCTGATCGATAACTCTCCCTATTCCAAACGAGATTTCGACCTAAGCCCCATTCGCGATATTCAGAAAGTCCCCGTCCTCGCTGAAATATCATTCTGGTAATCTGATTGAAGTTATGCCATGTTTGACAGACGAAATATCAAAAGAGATTGAAAATTTTTGCATATTATCTATTTCGCATTCCGGCAAGAAGTATTGCGTTCCGCGCTTATCTCTGTTAAGGCAGGTATCCGATAATTTAGACACTAAAACGCCACAGGGAATCGAAAGCTTTTTTCCTAAATTATTGCCGAAACAAATATCGAATATGAAATTTTCTGTTTAGGAATTGATGAGTATTATTTTCGATTAAGGGCGGAATCGTTTTAAATGTTTTTTCTTGTTTTGACTAACTCTGCTTTCGCGACAGGTATTTTCCTACAAGGACATTGCTTTTAAATTTTTTAATATCGAGGAAATGATAGATGGATTCCATTAAGGCTAAAAATAAAATCCCTGTCTTTGCCGAAATCAAATTTTTGTATACTTTAAATGTTTTTAATAATCTCTGCGAGAAGAAGAGAGGTTTGTCGTTTAGCGAAATTTAATTTCGAGCGCCCGAAATAATCTTAATTTTAATAATGAAACAAATTTAATGCAACTTTAATGTTCCCACTTTAATTTTTGTCTAACTCCTTGCGAAGATTTTTTAATGTAAATTTAAAGTTGATTATTGGAAAAGTTGGAAGTGGTGTTTCTGAGAAACTGTATCTGGTAAAAATCTCGTTTTCTATTTCGACTGCAGATTTTCGAAATGGTTTGATGTTTGATTATATTTTTCTAAGTCAAATCTCTAAAAATACAAACGATTTAATAGTTTAACTAATGAATACACATAATTTTTTTCCAGATACCGCTATGCTGTATGGGTGTTATGGCTGTACTGTATGGTAGGAAAGATTTTTATTTGCATTAAAATTGTATGTATAGGTGATTTGACCATTGCGATAGTTATGGCGGATGGGTCCAGGTCAGCATCGGCGTCAGGCCCATACTACTTGGCGGTATCCACAATGGTTCTGACAGATAACCATGCCAATATTATAAAATTGTTTTTGCTAATATTAGAGTAGCACTAAAATTTATTTAATTAAAAAATAAGTTATGTTTGAACTATAGTCTGAATATATATTGTTCGTAAACGTTATAAGATTGAACCCGATATTTATAAATAAAAAAATATATAAGGACAGAATATAAATAATTGATTATATATTAAAATATTAATTAACATATTAATATTAATATTAATTAACATGTTAATATTAATATTAATTAACATGTTAATATTAATATTAATATGTTAATAATAATATTAATTTTTATATTAAGAGTATATTAAAGTAATAATAATATTTTAATAATAACTATTCACTATTAAAATTTATTTTTGCATAGAAATTTATATGTTGATGAATTGACGGGACACAGTTACATCTTTAAAATATTGGTGGTATCTCAAAATATATTGAGTGCCACACAAAAATGTATTGTGGGTCGCTCTAGTGGCATTGCCATATCTTCAATGTACTATGGGACTCAAACGAACACTGTCTGGGCAAACCTGCTATACATACATGTCAAAATTGCAAATTTTTTGTACTATACAGTATAGTAAATAACCTCATAATTATGGGACTCGTTGCGACAGTGTGTAAGAATATTTAAAACACTGTTTTAGTATCTGTCTCAATACCATACCAGTATAGTAATAATCCCAATACATTTTTTTCGTGTAATCCGTTTTTGTTTGAAATCTATAGCTCTGTAATAAAAAATCTATTAATTTATATTTAGTTATTAAAAATCTACTCAAATCAAAAAGCGATTTTAAAAAAAAATATAGTTAAATACCTTTGCTGAATTATTTTTCTTTATTTACACATTTAATTACAGAAAACGTATTAATTATTTTGCGTTAAACAAAAATTCCGGCCCCGTTTTAAAACAAGTTAACAAAACGCAAAGCATTTCACAACTGACAAAGCAAATAGTAATAAGATAAACCGTTTCTTTATTGTTATCGCAGGTGGAACCAACAAGGTCGCTTCTAAAAATCAATAAAAATTTATTTAAAACGAATAACGTTACTTTAAAGCGGGAAAATTTTAAATTCAAATTTAAAACGTCCGTGAAAATGTTTGAATCTATAAAGCCAATTGCTTCAGAAAAAAATGTAAACATAAAATGATGAACAAGTAAATGTATTTAATAAAATTTAATTTGAGTGCTTCGAATAATTTGTAATTGTTCCTATCAATTTAGAGACAAATAATTATCTACCTGCAAGCGATGAAGTGTTACATTCTAATTAATTCGTGATGGTACAATAGCAATGTAACGAGTTATGTAATCAAATGTGATGTGTAGACGATATTGAATCAACTAATTAGTAATGTTGTCGCTATTTAAGTAATTGGACGATTCATTAGCCGCTTAATCGATTAGGTTTTACTCAAATATAACGTTTACACGCTTTCTTAAAAATTTCATTAACCCTACACCGAAATCTAGATTCAATTAAAAGTGTCAAGTTGTATTATCAAGCGGAAATTATATAATAAACTGTATTTAATAAAATTGTTACGTAAAAAACATGAATAGCTAAATATAGCACATATTACGATCTCAAAATCTTACAAATTTTTCCACTTTTATAATCTTCGCTTAGCCCTAAACCCCAAAAAAATGATTGCTGGCTAGCCGAAGCCTTTTATTGCTGCCCAAGTTTGAAATTTGAAATGCAATTCAAATAATGAAATTAATTAAACCCAAAAATAAAAATTTTCATCTGAATAAAACTTTTATATAGGTACTATACGTTTCACCTACTTTTACATACACACTGACCAACCTTCACACCAAATCCCCAAATAGTACTGTATTTGAATTAATTTTGGTAATTAAATATTGTTTAAGTCACAATTGAGATTCAGTTTAATTTAAGAAATTAAATTTAGAAAGGATATGAAGCATACAAGCGCCTTCAAAATCTAATTATAGGTTTAATTAACATAAAAAGCGCAAAAAGGTTTTTTTCGCAATAAACATCAAATCGCTTCCAAATAAACTTATTTAATTAAACAATCGAGCCCACTTTTTTTGTGAATATACCAAATTTGGTCAATTCCACAAATCGGATTTTTGTTCCATCGTCCAATTCACAACGAGCAACTTCAAATCGGAGACTTGCTTATTTTTTTTTTACGGCCAATAAAATAGCTCGAGGACGATTGCAGCATCAATCCGAACAAATTTTCCGCAGAATTCGAGAAAATAACTTGCTCGTTATTAGCGAGCCGCCCGAAGCTCGATTATTAACGAGTCCGGGGATAGATTGGAAATTCGTTCGGGACGGCCGCGATTAAAATAATCGCCAAAGTCGTTTAGCACTATTTATGAAAGGAAAGAAGATTATTCCAAGTTTACGGCGGGTGTTTTATTGCGTTTCTTTTAAGCTCCAAACAGCTGATTGTAAATCACGATCGCAAATGAGGAAGAAATTCAATTTAAGCTTTCGTACACATTCATTACGGTTTAATTTGAATACTATTAGATTAATATTATTTATTGCTCGAAGGCATTTGTCGGATAAGTTATTGCGGGCATTCTTTGATTTATTTCCATAACTTGTGCTCGTTAAAAGTTATCAGAATGCGGTAAAAATGCGGGAATTGTTACTGTGTTAAAGCGCAAATTGGAAAACGAACGACGGCGTCACCTTTTGCATGTACGAGGTGGGGTATAACTAACGTGACCAATTTTTTTTTATTAAAACGGGACGTTTGGTAATGAAGCTTAAAACCGAGTGTGCGCATTCGAGCTCAAAGTGGCACATTCCGATCTCGGGAAAATGAAGCGCGCCGCTTCGCGTCGCGCTTCATTTGCCTCCCTCGCTCGGAAATGTGCCACTTTTCGCTCGAATGCGCACATCCTCGTATTTATTACATTAGTATAATTTACCGTACGCTCATTCAATTAAAAATTTTAATTAAATTTAGTAAATATCGATTTTATATTCGAAAAACGTATTTACCATAACAATGAGTGGAAGGGAGCGAGAAGATACGATAATCTTGTCAATGCAAGTGAGAGGGAACGATTAAAATTATTCAATTAATTTTTCGTGTAATTTATTGGTCTAAATTATTCCGAATCATTAAGAAATTGCCGACAAATTAATTTGTATTGCAATAAGGAGGCAAGAATGTAATTCTTGTTAGAATTTTTTAATATTCGGTATCGTAATTGACACGTGCCTGTAGAATTTAATACTCAAAGAAAGAGTAAATAGTTTATAAATTGAAAAAAAAGTTAAGTTTTTGTATTTTTATTAATGAAAGTTTAATTAAACCTGTTCATTATTGGTTATTAAAATATATTTCTTAAAATTATTTTTACATATATTTTTTTTTTGATAAATATTAGAATTTAAAAATTTTTATTTTTATTTCATTAGTTTTATCATCAATTGACATAATTCTAATAGTTTAAATAAGTTATAAAACTTATATAAATTGTCAAACTCCCAGATTATTTTCTTATTTATTTGTAAAAGAAGCACTTTTAAAAAAATCATATTTCTTAAAGAAGTGAAAATAGCAAAACGGCATTAATTGGACATAATTAACGAAGATATAGACTATATTTCCTGAAAATTTCAGAATGTTATTTTTTCCTCAACATGTTTTTTTTTGGGATCAAAGTTGAGCTTTTTTCAAAATTATCAATGTTCACCATTTTTTTTTTCGCAGAAAATTTTAGTCTAGGGCAATTATAATTATGTCACGACATCACACGGGTTAGTGCTTTATTGTAAAAAAAAATCAACCCTTAATATGCAACAGGGTTGACACAGCGTCCAATCAAATATCGTAAAATTGAGAAAAAATTGTGGATATGTCGGATGCTCACTATCTTGTTCCTAATTGTTTTAGTTCAATTTTATTGTATTATATAAAATGCACATTTAGGACCCTTTCAAATACAAAAACAACCATTTCAATACCTGTTCTAAATAAAAGGCTACAGCCCATTATGTACAAGTATGAAATTGACCCAATTTTTGACTTCGGATGGGCACTGTTCAGAAGTTATACAATAAAAAAAAATAAATGCTGGTGGTTTAGCGTTTTTGGAACCACAAAAATCATCTACAATTTTTTTTATCAAAATTAAAAATCACGCGGCACACTTTTTAATTCAAATTTGTTGATTTCATATGGAATGACCGATATACAATTTAAAAAAAATTACAATTGATAAAAGGGCCAAGGTACAACAGGTTCCTCTATATTTCACTTCGTTAAGACCTCATTTAATTAGCGCTGTTTGTTTTTTTTTTTTTGAGAAACTCCCCGACTAGAATTTTTTATAAGGACCCGATGAGGAGGTTAACCCCATAACCTGATAAGGTATAAGTCAAGATAACCTAACGAGAACCTGATAAGGATGTAACTCAGATGACTACCGAGGTCCTTATTAGGATTACCTTACATGGTACTCATCAGGATTTTTTTTAATAGAGTCATCCTGATGCGGTCCTACTAGAGAACTGTTCTGGATAACCCGATGAGAAATAGTCTTTTATCCAGTAAGGTAATCCTGAGAGATTCCTTGCATGGACATAATCAGGAACACCAGATGAAAAGTATTTTTTTTTTAATAGCGTCATCCTGATGCGATCCTACAAGGAAATTGGTCTGAATAACCTGATGAGAAATAATCTTTTTTCTAGTCAGTTGATCCTGAGAGGTTCGTTGCATGGACATAATCAGGAAAACCCGATGAAAAGTATTTTTTTTTCAATAAGGTCATCCTGATGCGGCCCTACTGGGGAACTCGTCAGGATTGCCCTAATGAGGTTAACTTTATTTTCACCTGATGAAGTCCTTATGGTACTTCAAGGAAATAGGGAAAAAATTCTAGTCGGGTCATCGTGCTTTAGTCTAATACATATTTTGCTAAGGATTTACGAGTAAATCATTAATTAAATATTATTGTTTCAGTGAATTAAAATACAATAGTGGTAATTTTAATGGAACACAACGAGAAGACCGCACACCTGTTTAAAAGGTAGGATGTTTTCTCTTTATTAAACGATCTATTTGCTGTTCGTACACTTACTATAGCAATTATATTTGAAACATTCTTTGGTATATTAAAAAATGGTACAGTGTCCACAAACAGTATAGTCTCCAAAACCGATGCGTCTATCCTACATCTTCTGAACAGTTCATCATTATATTGTCTTCGTTTTTGCGTTGAGCAGAGAAAAAAAAACATTTTCGTTGGAGAAGTTTGGGGAACGAGAAAATTGTTATAAAATACAAACCTCCACAATTTATTTTTTAAGTAATTTCAAGAGCGAGCAGTTTGGCGAATTCCTTAAAAAAGTTGCGCCCGACAAATAAGTCGCTCATTATAAAATTCTTAGCAGCGATATTTAAATTACACGGAGCAACTCAAACATACTGGAATTGAAGAAAGTTTTTTAAGTGATGTCAAATCAAAATTGTAAATACCGTGAAGTTGGAGTGCTATTGACGATCAGCTTCCAATTAGGTATTCGAAGCGAAAACATTTTATCAAATCAACTACTATGGCAGATAGAAAATGCGCGCAATCATCTTTACAATATATAAAAATCAACCAAACAGGCTGAAAAGTTTAAATGAGGTCTAATTCTTCGCTTACGACACGTTACTGCTCTGCAGGTACGAGCTCTTGGCAATTCCTGACTGATATTTAATTGGACTACAAACCGCCGCTCGTTTTCCTTCCCTCAGAGATGGGAAAGCTTTCTAAATTCTAACAATTTAAAGTTTTCCCAATTTAGATCTATTTTCTCTTTTGTCCTCGTCAGAACCGCCGATTGAAAATAAAACTAAACAACCCCCTCTCCCTTTTTTCGTGCAATCAAGCTTTCCGCGTGGCTTTTATCAAAAAGTAAAAAGATTGCTATTTCGTAGTTCACATATTTAATAATTAATTAAACACGATTTTATGGAACCGCAAAAGAGGAAATTGATTCGTTTTTAATTTGGGCCACGTTAATTCGGAATGTTTTTGTGCCGAACATAAGATTTATTAAAAGCGATGGCGCGACCCATCTTCATTCCAATCAGTTCCCTTCCGCGATTTTCCGTCCTGCGAAGAACGCAAACTGAAAGACATTGTGACTGCCGTGCCCGAAGCAAAAAGAGAAGACCAAATAAAAAAGAGCACACATCATTAATCTGGTCTAACTGGATTTGCGAAAACGTTGAATTCTTCCTTCGGCTCGCTTTGATTTGAGGAAAAGGAAAAGGGAATCAAAGAAATTTTCGGGAGGAAGGGGCTCTTAATAAATTTAATAAAATAATTACGTTATTTGAAGTATTAATGATCGACGGGAAATACGGAAAGCGCCGCGTTAATTTAAATAAATCGCGTGCGTTTAATTCGTAGAGTTTTTTTTTTAATGGGAGAAAAAAATTGTTTAGAAATTAATTTGCTTAGGGTTTCGACCGGTTTGATTAAAGACTTAGCAGCAATCCACTTTTACAAAGGAATTATGAGATAGGGGTTCGCGGCTTTGTTATCATCAAAAATTCGTCTTCGATTTTCTTTTGCTTTGAAATAAACGTAGCTAAAAAAGTACGCCCATTATTATTCCAAGTCGGTTTGGACGTTTAAACGAACTATTTCGTGACTTACGTCGCCCAATAAAATATACAGATATCGTGAGCTGCTGTTCCTTATTAATTACAAGGGATACTCACTTAATTTTTCTTATTTTTTAATCTTCCGTGTACTGGGTGGGGTATAACTAACGCGAACAATTTTTTTTTGTTAAAACAGCACGTTTGGTAATCTAGCTTCAAATCGAATGTGCACATCCTCGTATTTTTATATTTGCCTAATTTATTTTTCGCTTTTTCCCATAAAAAATTGTAATTTAATTTGCTAAATATTGATTTTATATTCCAAAAAACTATTTACTATAGCAATGAGTGGAAGAGAGCGAAAAGATACGACAAACTTGTCAGTGCAAGTGAGAGGGAACGATTAAAATTATTGAACTAGTTTGTCGTCCAGTTTATCGGTCTAAATTGTTGTGAATCATGCTTAAAACCGAGTGTGCACATTCGAGCTCAAAGTGGCACATTCCGATCTCGGGAAAATGAAGCGCGCCGCTCCGCGTCGCGCTTCATTTGCCTCCCTCGCTCGGAAATGTGCCACTTTTCGCTCGAATGCGCACATCCTCGTATTTTTATATTTGTCTAATTTATCTTTCGCTTTGTCCCATCAAAAATTTTAATTTAATGCGCTAAATATCGATTTTATATTGCAAAAAACTATTTACTATAGCAATGAGTGGAAGAGGGCGAAAAGATACGACAAACTAGTCAGTGCAAGTGAGAGGGAACGATTAAAATTATTTAACTAGTTTATCGTCCAATTTATCGGTCTAAATTGTTGTGAATCATGCTAAAAACCAAGTGTGCACATTCGAGCTCAAAGTGGCACATTCCGATCTCGGGAAAATACAGCGCCGCTCCGCGTCGCGCTTCATTTGCCTCCCTCGCTCGGAAATGTGCCACTTTTCGCTCGAATGCGCACATCCTCGTGTTTATTATATTAGTATAGTTTACCGTGCGCTCTTTCAAATCAAAAATTTTAATTTAATTTAGTAAATATCGATTTTATATTCAAAAAATGTATTTACCATAGCAATAAGTGGAAAGGAGCGAGAAGATACGTTAATCTTGTCAATGCAAGTGAGAGAAAACGATTAAAATTATTCAATTAATTTTTCGTGTAATTGATTGGTCTAAATTATTGCGAATCATTAAAAAATTACCGTGCAATTAATTTGTATTTAAATAAGGAGGCAAGAATGAAATTCTTGTTAGGTTTTCTTAACATTCGGTATCGTAATCGACACCTATCATTAGAATTTAGTAAGGGAGTGTACCCGGGTATGAGACGGGTTTTGTTTATGAGCCAAAATTTTTCACTGGTTAAATAAAGTCGGGTGTTCTATTCATTGTTGGAAAGGTAATGAAAATACACAACTTTTATCCGCAGAAAGTTTTGTGATTCCATTAACATGCAAAATTTTATGACCAATTTTCAGAGTGACAGTTTTTTGACAAGAAAAAAATTTGTATCTAGGTATGAGACACCTACAAAAATACATTAAAAATTGTAAAATATAAAGTAAAAACCTCATATCTATTTCAAAATTATAATTTTTTATGCTTTCCATAATTTTTATTTATCACTTTCCTCTTCATAATCGTCGCAATGTTTGCATGTGTAGATGCTTGCACACGTGTTTGCGCACTTCAAAAGAACTGGCCGCTTGCAAATATTGCATTTGATGTTGTTAACAGCGTTCAATTTGTTCGGCAACAACTTTATACTAATGATGTTTTTGCTTTGGAACCCTTGGGTGGTGGTAATATGCTGTGTCTCATACCCGGACAATGACGACATTTTAAGAATTTAAAAAAAAATTGTTTTTCAACCAGATATTGGCCTAATCCAATATTGGATCGTAAAATATAAGAAAAGCACTAAATGCTATACATTACACTTTCCTTTTTCAATTGATTTACATGAAAAAAATAACATTTTGAAAAAAATCAAAAACGTTTTTAACCTGCAATTTTATATACGATGTTTGCAGTTAATAGAAGCAATGCGTCGATTCATTTCAGTGTTAGTACAAAAACTGACTGAGGACCAAAGAAGTACTTGACAGTAATCAGATCCGCGATATTGACATTGCATAATGAAAATAAGTGACTGTCTCATATCTGGAGCCTGTCTCATACCCGGGAACACTCCCCTACTTAAGAAAAGACTCAATAGTTTATAAGTTGAAAAAAAAGTTAAGTTTTTGTATTTTTATTAATAAAAGTCTATTCTAATGCGTGAATAAATATGTTTTTTACTTAAACCTTTTCATCATTGGTTATTAAAATATATTTCTTATCATTTAACTGTCATAAAGTGCAATTTTGTGGATTTTATTATATTTTATTTTCGGGGTATGGCAAACCCCACCTAGTATGGCATGGGACATTTAATCGCCTAGTATGCGGAGGGTTGCAGCACAAATAGAAAAGTATTATTAAGTATTATTTAAAGGTAATAGGAATTGGACAACAATAAATCAATTTGTTAAATATGCAATGTTTTGTTTCTTTATTGAAACTTTTTCAAGCAACTGAAAATTGACAAATTTGTAACAATGATTTGCGATCAAAGATTATATGTTGTTGTTTAATTTTAATTGTTAATTTGTTAATGTTCAGTTGCTTGTAAAACTTTAAAAAAAAAACGTTGCATATTTAACAAGAGGTGTTTTATTGGCAGTTCAATTCCTGTTAACTTTAAATAATATTAGAAGATATTGGATGTTAACATTATGATTAGTATTATCAAATACTTTTGTACAACGAAGTTTGCATAATTAATTGTTAGATCGTCAACAATCAATTTCTTTAATTATTTTAGTTTAAAATGTCAGGATCGTATTTCTCTCAGGAACGCCAAATCTCTACTTTGATGGTTCGTGGTACCCATTTTCAAAATTATATTGAGAATCAAAATTTGTAAAAAGTAAAACACAAATACAAATGTTTAACCTCGACCTTTTTAAGAATTTGAAATGGTTTATAATTCGAAACCAAAATGTCTGTGGATTCCAAATTTTCAAAATTTTTAAAGATCTCTTTACAAATAACCAAGTTACGATTTTTTTATTGTTCAATTCTGTGGCGCAAAAATAACCCGAAAACTTTAACCCTTAATTGCTCAAAAAATTAAAATAAATTTAAAGATTATGCTGTGCCAAAATCAGACCACTACTATGCAAACATTAATAAATAATCTTTCTATCACGATGGTTCATTTGTTATTAGGTAATAAAAATCAATAAGATATTTAAGTAAAAAGAATATAAAAAGACTTACTTTTTTTCGATTAAAAATTTCAATTGATCTCATACGTTAAAAAAGTACATTGGGCCAGCTGCTGCTAACTTTACGTTAATGTCTGTCAATGTGGCATTTAAAATATAGAAAATTATGGGACACGAAAGCCCGCAAATATTAAAAAAAATACAGTTGCCCTAGATACAAAGGGACCAAGTACAACAGGTTCCCCTATTCAATTTTGCGTACTACAGTACATTCCCAATAATTTTATAAAATGTCAATAATTTATTAATTTCTCAAAAATAATAGATACAATTAAATGGTATTTTCACGAAATGAATTATATTCAATTTTGCGTACTACAGTCGATCCTCGATAATTTTATAAAATGTAAATAATTAATGTATATCTCAAAAAGTAATAGAGATAGTTAAACGGCGTTTTCACAAAATAAAAAATACTCAATTAAGCATATTACAGTAGACCTCCGATTAACCGCTTGGTGCAGGAACCAAGACCATCCACGCTAATCGATAACACTTAAAAAAAAACATAACAAAAGGTAAACATAGTTCTTTCCCATTTGCTATAATAAACGAACACACAAAGCAATTATAAACGCAATATATTGGTATGGCGATTGTATTACTTTGTCAGAGAAATTCAATAGGAAAATTAATTCTTTGTCGCACAAAAAATTAATAACATATTTCTTTGAATCGAAATGAATACACACATAAAAAGCTGCCTAATATTTTTTCTCGTTTATAATGATCTCTTGTAGGAGCGCTGCAATTCAGTTTGTTATTAATTATAGACTAGGAATGAGACTCGAACCACAGTTGTCGGTAGCCTCGGGCAACTCTAATTAGTGATCTCAAAGAATACTGACATTTTCAGAAATGTAGTTAGTTACCTTATCATTTTAATAAGGGATAAAGCCGGAGCGCCTGCGAGGAAAACTCTGGGCTTTTCATCGGGAACAAGCTAGTTGCCGGCGCAGTGGATACAATTTAATTTTATATGGGATTTCAGTTTAATATTATGATCTAAACAAGCTGCTCGGTGTAGCCGCCAACTGCTGCAAATTATATCCCAACTCTGCCCGAGTTACAGTTTCATTACATTATATTCCTTGCAAATAGAATTAGGAATATTAAACATCGTTTTATAACTTTAACTCCGTACACCACGTTTGAGCGAATTATGCCTCCGCTTTACGCCCTTACTTACTGCCTAATTGCACTATTATTCCCCTTTTACAACCGCAAATCTACAACTAAAAAGAACGGCTCGCCGCGATTAACTGAAAAATTCGGGTTTTTCTTGGCCGAGAGGAAAAGCTCGGCGATTTAATACTGTTCGCCATTTTTAATTTCATTAATCGTATGTGCACATATGTTTTAACGTGGGACAAGGGTCATGGTGGGGTGGTTCTCGTTCCCTAAAAATAAGGGTTGACTCCCGCGCTCCCCTGGTCGCTACGACGACATAAGGGTGTGTGAACGCATGCGTATCGAAAACGACGCCGGGCGTCTATTCATTCCATCCACGCGAAATGGCCGGTTTGAATGCTTTCCTTATTAAAAATTGTGTCATTTACGATTTATTTTGATCTACGACAACGCGGATTTGCGCAAAGAAAAGAAAAAAGTGCGTGACACACACTATAACAATATTAAACGGCCAAATTTTAATAAATTTATAATAATTTTGAATTAGAGAAAGGCTGGTCCGAAAGAGGTTCGGTTAATTAAATTTTTTTGGAAGATATAAATATTAAGGCTTGATATTTGGGGTGATTTTATGAATAGATAAGTTTAACAATAATTTCTGTTGTATTTCTATTGCTACCTGCGTGTCACTTAATCATAATACCTGATTTACAAGGAAATTACAAAGAAACGTCATTAAGGTCCCGCTGTTTCATGTGATAACTTGTAAATTAATTAGGTTTTTTTTTCTGTTTTGGGGATTTATAAATTTACGGTACTTATTTTAATTTGCGTTCCGACGTTTGGGAATTTATTAAGGGGTTGTTTTCAATTTTTGTTAACTTAATGGAGCGTTTGGTTTTGAATTGCGCTTTAGTTTTGGCACATTAAAAAAATACAAGGTCGTTGTTACCGTTTTTATGAAAAATTATCTAGCCGAAGAATAATTTTAGTTATTTAATTGATTTATGTATTTCTTGATAGAAGATGATTTAAAATGCCAAGATTCGCATTTAAATTAAAAAAAAAATTATTGAGAAAAATTCTTCATTTCTTTAGTATTTCGTCAATGTTTTTCTTTTACTGTGCCACATTTTTTTGGTATAAGTTGATCGTAGAACAAAGTGCGCTGTTGGTTTATTTCTTTCGTATTACCATGTTCTTCTTTAATTTGTTATTTAAATAAGTGATTCAGTTGAATTAATTTAATTTTTTTAGAAGGATTACTGTGTGTAACCTACTAAGGTAAAAGTACCGGCTTTGGACATGTTAGGCCCAGTTTTAGACACTTGAATAATTTTGATAAAATACCTTAAAAAATGCGAAAAAAACATCATTGATGTTACTACCGCAGTTAAACATACATTAATTACACTTATAGCAAGTAGCGATAATTCTTATACAGTAGAAACTCGGTTATCCGGACTAATTATTGTTGCAGCTTATTCGGATAATCGAAAATTCGGTTAATTGAATGTATATGGATTAATTCAATTTTTAAATATAAAAAAATATTTATATGTTACATAAGGGGCGAATCAAAATTTTAGAATGACTTGGGTGGGGCACGTTAAAAAAAATGTTGGGAAATAAGAGTCAAAATTCGGAAAAAGTAAAATATTTTTTTTTCATGTACGATGAAGTCTCTCATCTAGTCGAGTTTAAAAGTACTAAATTAGAAATGTGGTTTTTGGTAAAAATACCCTACTGTAATTTTTAATTAAAAGAAAAGCGAGAAGTGGTACATTTAGTTCAGTTTGATTTAATTAATATTATTTGTAAGAGAGGAGAATAAGATAGGCAAATTCAATTATTAAGAAGAATGTGCACTTTCAAGCGAAAACTTTTTCTGAATAGAAAGTCTGGATTTGAAGGATTTGTCATTAATATAGTCGAATCCAATTAACACGAGGATGTGCGCATTCGAGCGAAAAGTGGCACATTTCCGAGCGAGGGAGGCAAATGAAGCGCGACGCGGAGCGGCGCGCTTCATTTTCCCGAGATCGAAATGTGCCACTTTGAGCTCGAATGTGCGCATTCGGTTTTAAACCCGATTTGCAATCATTTTGGCCCCAAAAAATTAGTAAATAATTTTTATCGTTCCCTCTCGCTCGTACTTATGAGTTTGTCCTATCTTTTCGCTCACTCCCACTCCATGCTATGGTAAATAACCTTTTTCGAACATATAATCGATATTTACTAAGCAAAATTTATATTTTTGATTTCAAAGATAGATGGGAAATGTAGAAAATGCAATTAATACAAAGATGTGCGCATTCGAGCGAAAAGTGGCACATTTCCGAGCGAGGGACGCAAATGAAGCGCGACGCGGAGCGGCGCGCTTCATTTTCCCGAGATCGAAAATGTGCCACTTTGAGCTCGAATGTGCACACTCGGTTTTAAGCACGATTACAAAGCGTCCCGTTTTAATAGGAAAAAACTTAATCAAATTGTTAGGTATACGTTTATAAAAAACCCAAGAAATATTAATCACTAAATAAAACACTCGCACATTATCTTAAAATCAACAAAACAAAAAAAAACACTTTTATAGTGCGAAATACAAAATAAAATAATAAAATATTTAATAAGAAATGCAACGACAATCCGGATAATCGCAAATCCGTATAACTGAGGTCCGGATAATCGACGCTTTACTGTATTTCACATTTGTCAAAATATGGTGGAAAATGTCCACAACTGGTACAGTGTCCAAAACCGGTACTTCTACCTTATACATAATTTAATAATTTTACTACGCGCAAAATACATTGCCAACAACAAATGTAGTTGGGTTTACTACAGGTTTGGGAAACAATATGACAACACCTAAACCACAACGTTGTAGTAGCGCCAAATATATTGAAAAAGTAACAGTTACTACAACGTGTGGCAGTCCTAGCTTTGCTGTGGTTAATTTTACTACAGCTATAGTAAACTGAGATTATGAAACATATAAAGAAAAATGCCTAAATTGGGTATTAATATAAACAATTTTTGTTATAAGCTAGTTCTGTGGTGCCCTCAATTAGTGCTAGAGCAAAACACAAAATGTAGTAAAAAAAACCACAATACTGAAGCGAATTTAACTTTTGCATTTAGTAACATTTGGTACATACTTATTCATCATGATTATTTATGTAATATATGTTACTACAATGACATTTAACAAAATCTTGTGGTAAAACTAACCACAACTAATTTTCCGTGCGTTTAATTAAATTCCAAATTATGCACGAATTTTATAAAAAAGCGTCTGCCCGTTTTTCGAGTGTTCGGCATATAAAATTTGCATATCAACCCTTTTATTACGTTCTATCGCGATGATAAAAAATTGCAGACAACGATAAAGCTTAATATGTGCAATTTTTTAAGAAACTTATTAAATATTATGGTAAACGTATTGCGTGACGTCGTTGAGGTGTTTCAACCCTCCAAAAGCAGCGGGAGGAGGGGCCTTAATACGGTACAGAAGATCATCAATTCTGATTAACACGTCTCGTAAGACGGTTCCAGCCGCACTATCAGAACGACTGGTAAATGCGACTATTTTTCATGCTGTCACTCGCATAATGCATTATATTTAAACCGGCCGAAGTTTAGCCGGTGACGCTTTTGAAAACTTATTCCGGGAGTTCATCATCACGTCAAAACATCTAAATGAAACTAAGAATGATATAGTGGCGTCGGTCGCAAGCTCGCAGCCTCGTAATCTCGCGGTGGGCGAGCGATTTAATAAAGCCCTTAGGCTATTATTTGCAAACAGCACATGCTCCACTTTTTCTCCGAAATTTGTCCGCGACCATGCGTCCCGTTTTCAGATCAGCTGGCCCGTTGACCCGGGTCGCCAAAATGGCCCGATTTTAGAAAATTATCAATTACGATACGGAATATTAAGAAATCCTTAGAAGAATTTTTGTCTTGTCTTTTTATTTAAATACAGCATAAACAGTAAAACATATAACAGTACAAAATAATGAAAAATAAGGGAAGGTCCAAGAAGAAATTTTGAGAGCGCAACTACGGTTTAAGAATTACTTCAATTTTTTTTAAAGTAATTTGATCATTGTTAATCGTGGCCAAAAGCGGAGTGTGCACATTCGAGCTCAAAGTGGCACATTCCGATCTCGGGAAAATGAAGCGCGCCGCTCCGCGTCGCGCTTCATTTGCCTCCCTCGCTCGGAAATGTGCCACTTTTCGCTCGAATGCGCACATCTTCGTATTTATTGAATTGCTCTATGTTAATAGCTAATGTTTCAAATCAAAAAAAATATTTTAGTCAACTTTATTGGATTATTTGATTGAAAAAGAAGAAGATGGTATAGACATCCCCAATGTGAGCCTTAATATTGCATTATTGTCAAACGTTAAATAATTCTATGCTTGACTGGAAGATTTTTAAATGGTATAATTAAATACAACAAATCGTATGGGAATTTTATTTATTGTTAGAATAAGTTTGACGTTTATAGACAAAAATTTGCCTTAACTTATTTGCAAATTCAATACAACGTGCTTTGAATGAAACATGTGGTTCAAAGAAAAATTAAAAAATTGAAGTTATCCACTCTTTAAAACATTTTTTAAAAATGAATAATATAGTACTTAAAAATTGAAATTTCAAATATTTGTTTAATTATATTTTTATAGTAAAAAAAAATATTTCTTTCTCTGACAGCTATCCTGAAATTTTTTAAACATTTTTTGGAGTTATAATAAACAATAATGTATCGCATGCGAAAATCCATTTAGCCATTTTTTTAAAATTTCGAGTTTTACACAATTTAATTTGGCAATTCTAATAGTAAAAAAAATATTTCTTTGTCTGATAGCTATCCTGGAATTTTTTAAACATTTTTTGAAGTTATAATAAACTATAATGAATAATTATATCGCATGAAAAACCATTTAACCATTTTTCAAAAAATTCAAGTTTTACACAATTTAATTTCACAATTCTTATAGTAAAAAAAATATTTCTTTTCTGTTAGCTATCCTGGAATTTTTTAAACTTTTTTCGGATTTATAATAAACAATAATGAATAATAGTATCGCATGAAAAAAACCATTTAGCCATTTTTAAAACTTTGAGTTTTACACAATTTAATTTGGCAATTCTAATAGTAAAAAAATATTTCTTTCCCGATAGCTATCCTGGAATTTTTAAACATTTTTGGGTTATAATAAACAATAATAAATAATTGTATCAAAAAAACAGCCATTTAGCTATTTTTCAAAATTTCGAGTTTTACAGAATTTAATTTTGCAATTCTAATAGAAAAAATATTTCTTTCTGATAGCTATCCTGGAATATTTTAAACATTTTTCAGGGTTATAATAAACAATAATAAATAATTGTATAGCATCAATACGGCCATTTCCAAAATCTCGAAATTTTACCCGTATTTAGATTTTGGTTGAAATTCTTAGGAGATGACGAATAATTATTTTGTTTTGCATAAACCATTTTGAACATGATAATTTTAACAATTTAAATTTAAATTTTTACATAAAACACATTTTGCATATATTTCTGTGATTTGGATTTAATTGTATTGTTTTGCCAAAATAAATGAGCATGGGACTGATGCGTTTTTTTAGTGTCCGGGTTTGGTGTTTTCAAAATATGGTCACCTTTCCAAAGGTACTATATTTTTTACAAAGTTTTGAAAAAAATACCATTTTACCCCTAAAAAAAGGTGACAGCCCTAGATGCATCCCATATACAATTTTAATTGATCAAAAATGCGAATTAGTAAACACTCGGATGTACACCTGAAAATATTTTTATCAGGGTAGCTGCAATTAGGGGTGCAGAAGAGCACCATGATAACTTATCTAAGGAAATAAAATCTATTACCTTTTTCAAACAAAAAATAACTCTAAATTTATTCGAATTTTAATTTTTTGAATTGAAGAATAGAAGATTAATATAGGCAAATCCAATAAATACGAGGATGTGCGCATTCGAGCGAAAAGTGGCACATTTCCGAGCGAGGGAAGCAAATGAAGCGCGACGCGGAGCGGCGCGTTTCATTTTCCCGAGATCGGAATGTGCCACTTTGAGCTCGAATGCGCGCACTCGGTTTTAAGCAAGATTCACAACAATTTAGACCGATAAATTAGACGACAAACTAATTAAATAATTTTAATCGTTTCCTCTCACTTGCACTGACAAGATTGTCGTACCTTTTCGCTCTCTTCAACTCATTGCTATAGTAAATAATTGGGCTGTACAATTTGGCCGGTTAAACCGGCTAAAAAAGTTACCTAAGTTAATTAGCTGGCTAACTGATCAGCTTAGCTAATTTAACCGGTTAAATTAATTAGCTGGCCCTTTAACCGGTTAAATTAATTAGTTCGGTTAATTAGCTGGCCGTTTAACCGGTCAATTTAGCTTAGCTCCGCTAATTAGCTAACGGCTAATTTTTTTTAAGCTATTTAATGATTTCTTATTCTCAGACAGGTTCAAAAAATAATATTTATATTGCTTTTATGACAAACAAAACAACAATAGAGTAATTTATTAGGAAAATTAATATTTTACAATTTTTTTTATTTAAAAAACTGACTTTTAAATTAATGATTTTGTGTACCTGCCCGAGAATAAGAAATCATTAAATAGCTTTTTAAAAAATTTGCTATTTAGCCGATTAAACGAAAACTAATTGGCTGAGCTAATTTATTTAACCAGGTAAACGGCCAGCTAATTAGCCGAGCTAATTTATTTAACCGGTTAAACGGCCGGCTAATTAGCTGAGTTAATTTATTTAACCGGTTAAATTAGTTAAGCTGATCAGTTAGCCAGCTAATTAACTTAGCTAACTTTTTTGGCCGGCGTAACCGGTTAAATTGTACAGCCCAAGTAAATAAGTTTTGGAATATAAAATCGATATTTCGCAAAATAAATTAAAATTTTTGATGGGAAAAAACGAAAGATAAATTAGACAAATCTAATAAATACGAGGATGTGCGCATTCGAGCGAAAAGTGGCACATTTCCGAGCGAGGGAAGCAAATGAAGCGCGTCGCGGAGCGGCGCGCTTCATTTTCCCGAGATCGGAATGTGCCACTTTGAGCTCGAATGTGCACACTCGGTTTTAAGCATGATTCACAACAATTTAGGCCGATGAGTTAGACGACAAACCTGTTAAATAATTTTAATCGTTCCCTCTCACTTGCACTGACCTATTTGTCGTATCTTTTCGCTCCCTTCCACTCATTGCTATGGTAAATACGTTTTTCGAATATAAAATCATTCATTTTCCCGAGATCCGAATGTACCACTTCGAGCTCGAATGTGCACACTCGGTTTTGCGCACGACTACCAACCGTCCCGTTTTAACAGAAAAAAAATTGGTCGCATTAGTAAAATCCAATCGTCTCTAAAAGCGATGTCGGCCTAAGCGATCCTTACTTCGCCCGAGCGAGCAGATAAGGACCCCTAAAAGACGCGTGGATTGGGCAGCGACAGATTATTTTTCATTATTTTCGTTTCGAAACGCAAAGCCGAGCGGGGGACAGATATATTAAAGGAGACAGAGAAATTAGGGTGCGAGGCGGGCAAGATTAGAGAGGCTCGAATCCAGGTTCCGTCATAGTTCCCTTGGAAACTCGCGGAAAAGCGAACACACACAAACTTAAAATCCACAAATACGCGAGGGGGCCGGACGAAACGGAGAAGAAACGCGAAGAGCACTCTATGTGGGAGGCTCAGCCCTTCAGATACAATATTGTAATATTATTGCGAATGCCTCTGACTCATTCTAAGAGAAAATAAATAATTAAAAAGGTTTCGAGTATCAAATCATACACAGTCGCTTTCTTCGACAAAAGCTTCTGCTCTAAGCTTTTTCAAATACAATGTATAATATTACGATATTAAAAAACAACGAGATTTAAGTCTTTTTTATTTTTTTTTCAATTCGAAAAAATATAAAAGCGGAGGTGCAAACGCTTTTCTTTTATTGGAGAGCACCTTCAAAAAATTTTAATAATCGAATATTAGATTTCTGCCAAAGCAATCGCGCAAGAAATGGATACGTCTGTATATTATATTTATATCTTTTTTTATCATTTTTTTCTCGTCTTTTAAATTGCAAAAAATTTTGAAATATTTATTGGACTATTTAAAAACATTCAAGATTTGGTTTTAAGGATGTATTCATTATTTATTGCTCAATTAAAGGTTCCAAATACATTGATTTTAAAAAAAATATTACTTTACCATAGCTACCAATTTTTTTTGAGTTTTTGATGCCCTAATTAACTCTCCTGTACTGTACAAACAATTTTGAGTTAAAACTATCGAATAAAATTTAATAATAAATTAGAGTAAACCGCCCAGTCCGTGACCACCTACCAGTAAATGACCGTTGCGAAAAATAATGTTTATAACAATTACAAAAATCAATTTACATTAACTTTTTATTTATTTATGTAATTTTGTATGTCTTCTTTTTCATTTAAGTGAAAGAAATAAAAGTAATAATGAAGTGGATAGCTAAAACAATTAAATTTCAATACAATGTTGAAGCTTTGAAGGGCGCAATTGGAAAAGATAAGTGTAACCTCTTAAGCGCCAACAAAATCTGTGAATTAATATTTTAATAAAAAAACTACACCCATAGCGATTAAAAAATATTTACAAAATGCTATGAATTACTCGTTTTCAATAGGCGAATCAATTAATCAGTCATTCACTGTGCTATACCCCGTTCAATATTTACACGAAAAGGTCATTTACTGGGCAGCTTAGTTTAATTTCTTTATAGTTAATTTTACAAAGTTTATGGCCCAATTGCAATAGTTTTGGAAACAGTTTTGATTTTGATGGTTTCATACCATTACCAATAAATTTTCGCTCAACGATATCAATACCAGAAAACAATAGAAGTGTTAGTAAATGGTTTAGAAATTGATTATGGTACAAAAAGTATATTGAAATTGTTAGTCCGAAATCTAAAAACAAAAATTATGGCCCAATTATTGAACCCATATTGATTTCCACTGAGGATTTTAAATATTCAGCAAGTGTTATTAGTTTTTTTTAAATTATCATAAGTTGACCAAAATGATGACAACAGTTACTAAGTTTTTCTTAAAAGTAAACAGTTGCTGAGTTTTTCTTAAAAGTAAATGGTTTAGAAATTGATTATGGTACAAAAAGTATATTGAAATTGTTAGTCCGAACTCTAGAAACAAAAAATATGGCCCAATTATTGAACCCATATTGATTTCCACTGAGGATTTTAAATATTCAGCAAGTGTTATTAGTTTTTTTAAATTATCAAAAGTTGATCAAAATGATGACAACAGGTGATGAGTTTTCCGTAATTCCTCTTTATTTTATTTCAAGATTTCATCAACCGCTAACAGGTGGCATTAATTTCTGCAAAGTGAAGGAACAATGTTTTTTCAAAAAGTTGAAATCCATTTCTAAAAATGAAAAATGAAAAACCACGAGTCTAAATAAATACCAAAGACTTTCCATTTACTATTTTGTTGGTAGTTAAAGAAAATCTTAACTAATCTGAGTTTATGTGTAAATTTTCTTTCAAACTGTGGATTGGGTTAATTTTTTGATAACCGTCTTTCGGTGGAAGTTCCGAAGGCCAGAGCGAGGTGAACGTTTCCCATAATGAAATGCCGAAAGTACGATGTTTTTTATAAATGGTAAAAATTAAAAATACAATAGAAAAAAGTTAAGCAGCACAAACCGCATGCATTTCATAAGCAATAGAACCGACAATCGGCTCACACAATCTTTCACCGCGAGTATCGCGTATTATCAGCATTTTTATACTGCAAAGTTAAGATTAATTGAATTTTTATGCAAATGGCACATTTCGGGCATTAACGTGCCGACGATAACGCCAACCGCTAATTGGAACACAATTTATTACGAGTCGCAGTCACCGATGCCTTCGCACATACCGGGTGCCGGTATCGGCGGCGTTGGCGATGGTGCTATGGTCTCGGCCATGGTACGCTTCCTCGGCTCTCGCTTAGCCGTCACGTGGTCCAAAAAAAACCATTAATCACCTCGACTTATAATTAAAATATCATTAAGTCCACATCGATTTACATGCGGTGCACAACAGGAAATCGCCGGAAAACGCGGGACGTGGTGGGGGGCGGCGACGCGTCCACCTGGCGGCCGTCGATGACCAACGGCCGGCCGAAGGACCGCCGGAACAGGCACTCGCGCTTCCACAGCACAAACAGGACTGGGGCACCGGGCCACGTTTATGGGACGCTCGTAAAACCGTACGTTGTTTTTGTCAGGTTTTTTGTCGCTTTTTGTTCTTGCTTACACATGCCGCGACCGGTTCCCGCCGTCGTCCCTCGCGGTCCCGGCATCGCAATGGGCGCGCATTAATGCGATCTGCATATCCACATGTGCATATCCTGTAGCGCAAGACATAGGCCCTCATTTGCATTCCGCTCCTAATGTATGCGAACTCACATCGCTACCAGTCTGCCTTTTATTACCCCGGCAACCCTTTTCTTTCTTTCCTTCCTCGTTTCTTTTTGGTTCGTCGGGACGAGCATCCCGGAAGTGCATCGCCACCTCGTAATAAGGCCGAGGACCGTTTTGCTGGGCGCCTGCATTCGCGCCGACGACGTTGGAAACACCCAGGGACTTCTTTCATTTAGCGGCTCCGTGGGATACTCGTACCTGCCTTCTGTCTTAATTGTGAAACTGTTGTATTGTCGCCGCCGTACCTGAGCACGCCATAATTCACTTCTTAATGAATTCATTCCATTCTAAAGGCAAGGAGGAAGTTGGTAATACTCGGAGGTATTTTGATATCCGTGGTAATCCCGCAGACAATGGTAATTACGAAGAACAACTTCTGCACTTAACGGTCGGAGTCGCATTGTCTTTTAAACGATTTGTAATTACCGGGTGCATTATTGCAATTAAGTCGATTTAACTGGTTTTAAATTGTTCGCATTGAGGACCATCGGTGTTGCCAGAATATTTTTCAAGAGACCACTAGTGGCGACTCTAAAACTACTAGAAAACTACTAGCGCTCACTCGAAGCTGAACTAATTCAAATAATGAAAAAAAAAAAAAGAAAAGAAAGCAAAAAAAGTAAAAATATTCAGATAAAAAAGTATTGTTTTTTTCATTTTTACCATGTACCATGTTACCATTATTTGATATACTGTTTTTACCTTTGGAGGAAATTTACCTACTACTAAAAAAACCACCAGCAACTAAAAAAAATTTTTGCCCACTAAAGGAGGAGTAAAACTACTAAGTTGGCAACACTAGGGACCATTAAAGGTCTGCCAAAGACTGCTAAACTTTTGCTCTCAAAAAAAGTATAACTTCAAAAAGAGATGTCCGACAATTAGTTATCGAAAAATTAGTTAAAATTTAAAGATAGGTGTGCAGTGGGGCGACGCCAAGATTACCATTTTCTTAAGGGAGGTGCAGCAACATAAAGTTTGGAAACCACTGATATATAGGAAACCTGTTGTACCTTGGTCCTTTTGTACCTACGGCAAATTTATTTTTTTTAATATTTGCGAATTTTCGTGACCTTTAATTTTCGATATGTCAAATGCCACATTGTCAGACATTAACGTAAAGTTAGCAGCAGCTGGCCAATGTACTTTGTTAATGTATGAGGCCAATTGAAATTATAAATCGAAAAAAAGTAAGTCTTTTTATATACTTTTTTTTTTGTTAAAACGGGACGTTTGGTAATCGAGCTTAAAACCGAGTGTGCACATTCGAGCTCAAAGTGGCACATTCCGATCTCGGGAAAATGAAGCGCGCCGCTCCGCGTCGCGCTTCATTTGCCTCCCTCGCTCGGAAATGTGCCACTTTTCGCTCGAATGCGCACATCCTCGCATTTATTAAATTTCTTTATATTTAATTGTAGATTTAAAGAGAAAAGAGTAATGTACCCAAATAAAACAGCTTCGGATTGACATTAAAAAAATTAGGGGATGTCATTTAAAAATTAATGCCAGAACAAAGTTATATTTTTATTAAATAGGACTCAATACTTTTTTTTGCTTGAACCAATAGCATTATGAATTTAGGTTACTTAGGTATGGCTAAAATCAAAAATAAACGAGCTATTTAAAAAGATATAGCATTTTGGGGGTGTGTTGGCTATCGGGCATTGGTATCTCTTTTAACTCTTAAAAAAAATCGTAACACGCACTACTGTTGCTCAATTCTTAATTTTTTTTTAAATGAAAGCTAAAGGACCCATCTAAATGCTCCTGCAAAAATTTCCAGGATTTAAACGCTAATTTTTTTTGTGTGGCGTTTTTAACTTTCAGATTTTATAACGTTATTTTTAGATTGCTATTTCTTATAATTGAAAAACGATACTTATATTATTTCTTAAAGTAAAGAAAATAGAAAAAAATATTTCAAATAAAAGTTGTAATTACTAATGAGATATAATCAAATATAAAATTTCTAAATTATAACTAAAAAGGGGCTTAAGTATTTATATTTTATTAAAAATCTTCAAATTTTCTAACGATAAATCTTTGGAAATAAAATTCAAAATTTAAAGATCTGTAATTTTTTAAATTTATATATTGTATATATTTAATTTTGTGAGTTGAAAGTAAAAAGATTAATTAGGGCAAATCGATAAATACGAGGATGTGTGCATGCGAGCGAAAAGTGGCACATTTCCGAGCGCGCTTCATTTTCTAGAGATCGGAATGTGCCACTTTGAGCTCGAATGTATACACTTCGCTTTTCTCCACGACTAGCAATAATATCAATTTACTTTAAAAAATATTTAAGTAATTGTAAAACGATTAAAATCATTCAATTAATTTTTCGTGTAATTTATTGTTTATAAATTGAAAAAAAAGTTAAGTTTTTGTATTTTTATTAATAAAAGTCTATTCAAATGCATAAATAAATATGTGTTTTACTTAAACCTATTCATTATTGGTTAGTAAAATATATTTCTTAGCATTTAACTGCCATAAAGTACAATTTTGTGGATTTTACGTCATTTTATTTTCGGGGTATGGCAATCCCCACCTAGTATGGCATGTGACCTTTAGTCACCTAGTATGCGGAAGGTTAAATATCTTATTGATTTTTATTACCTAATAACAAATGACTCATCGTAATAGAAAGATTATTTATTAATGTTTGCATAGTAGTGGTCTGATTTTGGCACAGCATAATCTTTCATTTTATTTTTGAGTTTAAACATTAAGGGTCGGTGTGTTGTACCTCGGTTACTGTCAATAAATTGTACCTTGGCCCTAAGATCAACGTGCAATAAATAAAAATTTAGATATACCTTTGTTATAAATTCTTATTTTTTTTTTATTTTGCTTCAGATAATATGCCTCGCAAGTCTAACAAAAAATTTTTGCAAAGTTAACCATTAAGTATGTACAATTTTAGTATACGAAAAAAGTTTTGTTAATTTTTGAAACAATTTTAGTGTCATCTCAAAGAAGAACATTAGTAGTTCTTATAATCCAAAAATAAATATATAGTTTTCATAGAACAATGGGTTTTATTTTGCTTAATGTGAATAGAGCCAAGGTACATCACCTCCGTTGTACCTAGGCCATAGATCCACTAATTTTTAAATCTTATAGTAATTTGAGTAAACGGGTGGTAATGCTTTCAAATATTTTATGATGAATGCCTTATTAGTGCCCTACTACGATGCAATTCATTTTATCAACAAATTGTTACATATACAATTTAAAAAAAATTACAAGTGAAAAAAGGGCCAAGGTACAACAGGTTTGCCCTACAATTTTCGAACAGATTTTCGTGCTAAAATTGACACATTTGGCTCGCATTGCTCACTCGGATTTTGACCACAATCTACGACATTTTTCAAAAATTTCGATTAAAATGCACATGACTACATTTCTACCAGAAACCCCACTGTTTGGGTGCTTTTAAGCTCCACAATACAGAAGACAAAAAAATGTGTTCCGCAGACTGATGCACTTCTAACTTTGCGTATTATTTTTCCTCGATTAATAACCATAAAATTACATCTTAATTTCGTGGTCCAAGCCATTTGAAACAAACAGCCAATCGTTTTACCCGATCTCGCTGTCAGACAAATTGCAACCGTTCAAACAATTTTTCTCCAAAATTAAAAGAACACCAAGCCAAACGCGACGTTGGAATTGATTAAAAAACAGACGACCCCTTCCGCATAAAAAAGTTAGAAACGTATCAGGTTTTCCGAGAGCGCAAGTCGTACCTACAAAAGCTGACACATCAAAGTGCATGGGAACGCATTGCTCGACCCGTTTGCTTAAGAAAAAAAACCTATTTAGTTTTTTTTCATTTTCTAAAAGGGTTCGACTACTGTCTTCCTGTTAATGTATGCATGCCCTTGCATACGATTACGGAAGATGGGCGGCTGCCGCTGTGCTTATTATGCCAGGGCACATAATAACCATTTGTCTACCGTGAGAAGCTTAACCCTGAAGCAAATTTGCTCTCAAATCCGAGCATACTAATTTTTATTAAATACACATTAAAAAGGCCTTTTTAATTGCGCGCCTCGAACGCCAAAAAAAATCGATTAACTTTGATATATCGCTTCTGCACCTAAATCTCAGAGGCAGGTAAGAAGGTCCCTTTAAAATCAGGTGTTTGTGTACGTTAACAGGTTGCTATATTGAAAAGGTGCCCATCAATGGAATGGCAGTTCGATCTATCGAAAGCCCCCCCATTCAAAAAGTGCAAAGGTGCGCCACCTTCGTCGACTATCGCAAAATCGCATTCCTCCTTCGAAATTGATCGTGGGCACGCCACTGAGCGGGCCTCGGGGGAACGTTAAGTACGGTGGGTGGTTTTGTGCGCGTTCGCCTTCCTCCTTCCCCCGCTCAGGCCCCGAAATCTTTTATTCGAAGACTGTTTGAGGTTTAAAATCCGAAGATCCCGAGGGACTTACTAATAAATTAAATATTTGCTTATTTATTTTTTGGCGCTTCCGAAAAGACAGGCCCCACGAGAATTATCGAGGATTATCTGAGAATGTTGTCGCTGCTCTTCGTGCTTTAGCAGGATTGTCTAAGTAATCTTTAGATAATGAGCAGCTTTTCTTCGGAGCAGAGGACGGTAGTGTAATTGTAGAGCGCTCCGCTATTGTTACGGACCGCTCGTAAAACTGCAATCCTACTTATGAAATGCTCAACAAGTGGTTCAAATTTCTCGGAACCGAATTAATTTTACGAATTCTCTTCTCGCCGTCGCAATTATCGCGCCATTCGTCGAGCAGAAGTAACGGTTCCGTTCACGACGCGTTCGGGGGCGAAAAAAAAAATGGGCACGTCAGCCTGCGCATACATTTAATTTTGGCCCATAGTTTCAGGGAAACCAGTTGTGCTGCGTTTGAATGGGGCCCTTTGTGAGCGCACAAAAAAAAATTCTATATATGTAAGGACTGAACAAAAAGGACTAATGCGGGGATCGTCCACGTCAGGTTCCCATCAACGTGCCTGCAACCGCCGGCACGTATGCAGATTTGCTTTTTTTCATTAGGACATCTCTTGTAAGTGATACCTGAACGTATGCAAATTGTTGCCCCGCCGTAATTGTTACCAATGTTAATTTTTTACTTCGTTTTCGTTGCACAATGGGCGCACAGATTTTTAGTTACGATTCTCCTTCGAACCCTAATGGAATTTTCGCTTCGAGCCGACCGGGAAGTGCTTTTGTGTTTATTTAAAAACGAAACTGTAAAAAATGTTTGGCAGGTCTGGCCGTAATTAATGTGTATCATTTGAATTTGCAACTGTGAGAGTTTTTCGTTTGGTTGCGATGAAAAAATTGCGTCGCCCGAATGTGAAGCAAAATAAGATGTTTGCGCGATACTTAACCTTCCGGGTACTAAGGTGACAAATTTTTTTCTTGTTAAAACGGGAAGCTTGGTAATCGTGCTTAAAACCGAGCGTGCGCATTCGAGCTCAAAGTGGCACATTCCGATCTCGGGAAAATGAAGCGCGCCGCTCCGCGTCGCGCTTCATTTGCCTCCCTCGCTCGGAAATGTGCCACTTTTCGCTCGAATGCGCACGTCCTCGCATTTAATGCATTAACATAATTTACCATAAGCTCCTTCAAATCGAAAATTTTAATTTAATTTAGTAAATATCAATTTTATATTCGAAAATCGTATTTACCATAGCAATGAGTGGAAGGGAGCAAGAAGATACAATGTGTTTTCTTTAAACCTATTAATTACACAGGCCTGCGTTTTAATACCTTATAAAATGTGCATTGAATTTTTTAACTCAATTTGAATAAATAAGTGGCACTGATTTCAAATCTGCTTTTAGTTTTTTGCTATCACGTAACGTTTTTGAAAAATCACTAAAACAACATAAATGAGCCGTTTATTTTGAAAGTGGCCTAAGTCCATTTATCTTTATTTTGAAATATTTAAGGTTTTGCGTTTTTACAAAATTAAAATATACGTAAGGTTGACTCGCAATGCTAAATTGTATTTAAGGGAGTTAATTATATAATTCCTATTAAAAAATCACTATTATTAAGTGTATTGGGAACTGGCTAGGAGGCGTGGCTTAAAAAACATGTCGGAAAGTAGCTTACAATTTTAAATGTTTAACCCATGTGATAATAGGATAAGTCTTTAAAATGTTATTAAATATCACAGATATATTAGTTTGGACGGGTGAATCAGTTTGATCAGGTCGATTATTTTGTTTTATGGTCGATTCTATCGTTTTACGTCGTTCTAGTCGTCTTTGCAGCCGAGATTCTTGTTGAACAGTATTTTCTGCTCCAAACGGCTTAGGTAAATGGCATGATGGAACCGCTGTTTTTTTAAATCTTCTTTTCGAATTATAATCTAAAAAAATCACGAATAACAAATTACTTTTTTTATTAATGTTTAATTACTTGCAAGGTAAAAAAATTATACTCTCAGTTTTTAATTTTTAGGTTAAACTTTAAAAACATACCTGGTAATATATAATCAGTTTTCTTGAAATGTAGCGAGCAAATTTTCATTCGAGGAGTAACTTGATTTATTTTCAACAACTTTTTCCACGCTTTAAATTTATCAACTTTTTCCAAATTACCAAAAAAAATTTCTAGTAACGCTGTACCATCACCAGCTTTCGGAAATTTATGGATAACCACGTTTAAATCTTTATTGGCTTTACTCTTACAATCTCTCACTGCACAACATACTCTATTTTTTGATTTATTACGTTCTGTAAAAACTGCACCTTCCATTTTTACTTTTATTTATTACTAATTTATTATAAACTATTTATTACTAATATAAACTGCATATGTATTTACTGTATTTACTAGACAGTTGTAAGCTATTAATAGTTTGTTTTTTTACCACCAGATTGCGTGCCTCGATTTGTCAGTTCCCAATAATATGTCCTTGCTTACCTTGAAAGGACTTAGGTCACTTTCAAAATAACTGATACGAATAAATAATTTGTTTAATCTATCATTACAATTTGAAAAATTTTAGAAAACTTAGTAGGGTAAACCAGAGAGTGATTCGCCACCGACAGTGGCTGTCCACTTGAAAAAAAAACATTTTGAACGACCCAGCAACAAGGGGTCAAAGCCTAACACCAAGAAGAAGGAGAAAAGACAATATTTTGTGTTAAGTAATACAAAATAATAATAATTAATAAAAAAAGCTTTTTTTTTCTAGCACCGTTTCATAGAATATTGAACTACCAACAGGCTGAAATATTTACGCATTGATACACAACAACAGATGGCACTACTATCGTATTTATATATTTTACTAGCTATACGACCTAAAGTTATCACATTCTTACGGCAAAATCGAAAGACGCCGAGCGAAGCTCGGTCATCCAGATCTTTTAGTACAAAAATACAAATAATTATGGTTAGGTGGGGCTATCTAAAGATTTCGTTAACTGGAGAAATAAACATTTTCCTATTAAACAACTTATTTGTCTTTAATTAGGAAGAACTGCCCTTTCGTTTGATGGACGTGGGTCAATTGCGCTCCACGGTCAAAAAAATTTCAGGTAGACTAAATGCAGGGGTCAATTGCGCTCAAGCACCTTTTAGGGTATAGGACACAATGTTAAACAATTATCATGACAATAAATAGCACCTTTATCCTGATGAAAGAAGAGATTCCAAATAAAGCAAACTTGTTTTCGAAGTGCCCAAACACTTTCGAGCTTTACACGAAATCTTTGAAATAAAAGCAATCAAATAAGAATATTTTATTTTTTTACATATCTGTAACAAGCACTCTTTATAAAATTCAATTTTATATAACTTAATTAAACGACATATAATCACGGCGCTCGTCACAATGAACTTTTTGGAGAAAAGTGACACTTTTAATGTAAAAAACAATTTAGGAAAGAGGAAGAAATACCCTACCCGTATGCAAACAATTTTTGGAAATTTTAGGTAAACCAATAGAGATGAAATCCAGCACCGCGCGCAATGGTTCTATTGCCTTTTGAGACAAGGGACCGTAAACGAAGAAAAAACTGACCGCGGCGCGCAATTGACCAACGCCCCGTTTGATATGTTATTTGTTCAGATGGGACTGGGCCCCAGTTCCATCATATAAGTGACCGGCTCCTTTGGGCCAACATTTGACAATAAAGATTAAAAATATCCCATATATTGTACTATATATTTTCTGTAGTTTTATTTACTTTTACGCCCAACACTTAGGTACATCCGACCCCTAATTAATAATTGAGAAAGTCCGCTACAAATTAATAAATTTAATAAATAGACGAGAAAAAAAAACAGTGTATAAAATTAGTAATTGGAACGCACGTGGTTCTTAATAGACATATTGAACGAGAAAATCTATATTTAATTGTAGGCGTACGACGGCATATGGCATTACACGACATTTCATTACAAAGACGGTTAAATACATTAATTAAGGTCGAAATGCCATAGAAAAGAAAGCCACATTAGGGAATTGAAATTATAACATCGGTTATTACCGTTTTAGAGTCGCCCGAAATGGTGTAATCGTTAGCGGTTTACGAATCCCAAAGGCAGGACCGGAATAAATTTCATTAATTCATAAACATCGCCTTAAAAGGCATTTATGCGCAATTAATCGTTTTTGACGTCTTATCCGAAAAGGCGATCTCGAAAAATTAAGTCGATCGTAATTATCGGCGCGGCCAAAATTCGGCGTCCCTCTCGCCTAAAAAAATTGACTTTCTCAAATTTTGAGCGTAATAAATAAAAAATACATCTCTGAATAAAAAGGATTGCGATTAACATCGAAGCTAATGATCCGATGTCGTGCTTGTCCCAAGGGTCGCAAGATTCGCTTCAGGTGTTCAATCATCCCTAATTGCCAAAGTATTTTTCATTTTTAAGCAGATTTCCTTTGTGTTTTCTCTATTAATAATAATCCCGCTGCAATTTTCCTACAATTAATTTTTTTTTGCCGCCAGAGAAAAAAATGTTATTACAGTAAAACCTCAATTATCCGGATATCAGTTATACGGACTCGCGAAAATTAAACCTCGGTATTTCTTACTAAATATTTTATTTTGTATTTCGCACTAAACAGTGTTTTTTTGCTTTGTTTATTTTAGGATAATGTGCGAATGTTTTATTTAACGATTAATATTTGTTGCGTTTTTTGTAAACCTATACCAACCTAACAATTTGACCAAGTTTTCTCCTGTTAAAACGGGACGCGTCGTAGTCGTACTTAAAATCGAGTGTGCACATTCGAGCTCAAAGTGGCACATTCCGATCTCGGGAAAATGAAGCGCGCCGCTCCGCGTCGCGCTTCATTTGCCTCCCTCGCTCGGAAATGTGCCACTTTTCGCTCGAATGCGCACATCTTCGTATTTATCGGATTTGCCTATATTATTTTATTGTTGAATTCAAAAAATTAAAAACGAATAAATTAGATCCATTTTTTGTTTGAAAAAGGTTAGATATTTTATTCCTTTTGATAAGTTATCCATGGTGCTCTTCCGCACGCCTAATTGTAGCGAGCTTGATAAAAATATTTTCCGGTGTACTTTCGAATGTTTACTTATTCGTATTTTTGATTAATTAAAATTGTATGAGTAAAATTTTTTGAAGTGGGCCACTAAAAATCAACTAGTTGATTTTTATATCATCTTTTGCCGATTGTTGAAGATTTATATGTCAAAATTAATGTCTCCAAATAATTTTGGGTAATTTTCATTTTTGTAATAATTATAAACAAATTAGCTTTAAGGCACGTTTTGTATACACTGTTGTAATTAGACTTCATTTATGGATGAATTCAATTTTTAAATAAAAAAAAATACAAAATATACATCAGATACATGTAAAATAAGTATAGGGCGCAATATTAATTTTTTAAGAAATTTAAAATTGCAATATTAGGTCCCCTTTTTTGCACAAAATTTTACTTTAAAAAAATTGTAGGGCCGTTATTTGTGGACGTATCTTTAAAAACTATACAGATTCGGATTTGGCAGTCTTTTTGACTTCAGATAGGCCTAAGAAACCATAGACGTGCTAACTTCAAAACTCTGAAAAAAACGTCTTTCTTTTTGAAAAAACATGTATTTTAAATTGATTACAACAAAAATTAAGGTTCGTTATAACCGAAAGTTTGTTATAAACGGAAGTTTCCAATAACTCGGTTTGTTATAAGCGAACAATACTCTTGTTTGCTTTTACTTAAAATTTTATTATAATGCTTTTTGATATTAAAAAAAATTAAAGTGCAAACAAAAATAGTTAAATTATAGCAATTCAGCAATTGACTTTAATTTAAATATTTAAAAATTAAATAGTGCAATTTTTCTAGCTTTCAAAATATAACTATCTCTAAATTATAATAATTCTTTAGAAGTGTCTGTTAAAATAAAGACAGACTTTGCAAAAAAATGAATTAATTAAGGAGCCTTCTAAAGGTGTGTCTATAATTAGCTTTTACGATTTTGCGAATCAGGTGTTTTGCATTTAATGAAAGTACGCCTAATTATTATTTATGAGGAGTGTAAATTGTAAAACACATAATAATTAGCGCCCTCAAAAAACACTCAAACTTTTCACCTGCCCAACAATAAACTATTTTATTCCGGCAATAATTTATATAAATAGATTTGCCTAGAACGAGACGTCGTACAAATACATAACAAATCAGAAGGACGTAGGCAAGTAATCCGCTAGTTTCCTGTATCAATTTTCCAAACCACACATTAGCTCGATGGCCATTTAATAATACAGTACGAGTAAATTAAATGGCTCACGCAACAACCTGTCTTATGAGTTAAGTTACAAGGCTTAATGTCCGGGTTGAAAATAAAAAGGGTAGAAATGTCAATGGTTTTATTTTTATACACTTTGTTTTAACGTTAACTGCGGCTCGGTTTTGTTGCAATAAAAACATAAAATCAACTCCATAAATGGCTCCTGCTATTTCACAGATGCTTTATAAATTTGTTGTAGAGCTTTTATTAGTTTTTGTTTCCGACGGTTCTCGTTTTTTTTTTCAAACTTTCGTTCTCGCAAATTGTTAATTTTATTGCGCCAGACTAAATTGCGGTAGATACAGTGGAAACTCGGTTAGCCGGACTAACTATTGTTGCAGTTCATTCGGATAATTGAAAATTCGGTTAATTAAAAATGAAAAAAGTAAAAAATTATGACAAATAAGCAAAAGCCAAAAGAAACGGTTTTAGAATTAACGTACTTGCGGGTAATAAGGCCTGTCGGTTAATAAAGCCTAATTAACAAAAATCGTATTTAAAATAACCGCTTTGGCTTAAGGCCACACACATAAACACCTATTGAACGAAGATGTCTCTGCAAGTTTGTGGAGGTGGCATATTCCGCTTCCTGCCCCAAATGTAACATTATATATCGTAAAACGCGGCCAGGCAACACGAATAATAAAAATCCGTCCGAATCAATCGTTAGTATTTTTTGAAATATTACATTTAGCTATATAAAATCACATTTATTTTCTTTATTTATTCAAGCTTCGATGATTTTAAATATTTGAATGACGTGTTATGGACCAAATATTTTTTATTTTGATTTTCTTACATACGTGGTCGGCGGTTACCAAAAGGTATATTTTTTTTGATTTATTTAGTTTTATCAAAAAAATTTATTTTAGAGCGAGAGCGCGAGGAAATGACACCGGCTATAGTTACTAAGGGTACGTAGGAACATCCCCTTGCAATATAAAGCAATTCTATTTTTTGCCAAAAAAACATGGATTAAGACACACACAAGTGTAAATCAATAAAAATAAACGTAACATTATTAATTAATCGGAGAGGTAATTAAAACTTATTTTAAGAAACCGACAAAGAAATGCCCGAGAAAAAATACGAAAGTGTTTTTCTAACTTTTAATTTTCTAGTAATTCGATACCGAACTCTTGAGAAGCTTTACTTAATTGTTTGAAAAACTTTTTCGATAAAACTTTAAAAGATTCCTACAAATATCGCGTTTCTTTATTTACTATTTCAAGCACGTCGCGTAATTGCTTTAATATTTTTCTTCGCGGTGCTAATTTTATTAATTGCCGAAATTTGTTTATGCAAAATTAAAGGTTCAATCCTTCTGTTTTACGAAAATTTCATAAAACTGTTTGCATTGAAAATTAAACGAATAACATTTTTAATTTCCAAAAGTAGCCTAAAGGGTCATTTCATATACCTGCCGAAATTTGCATACGAAATTTGCATAAGGCGAAAGTAAAGTGTTCGAATATTATAAGTTGAGCAGTCCTAAAAATGTTGCTATCAAAATTGCTTTCCGCCCCGTGCTCATTTGTATAAAGGTCCGCATAAATTAATAAACATAGGGACGGTTTTTCGATAAGTATTTCATCTACGTAAAGGACCGAAAGGGTTGTTCTTTGGAATTCGTCAAACTGCCTTTACGCACCGTAATTATATTAAACTATTAATAATTTATTCATTTACGGCGAGGAGAGCCGATACGTTTAAGTTTTTAAATAAATTATAAATGGAAATTCCGGAGTTTCGTCCGAAAAGTGCTTCTCAAAGAGAAAGTTGTAATTTCGACGGCAAAGTAAATCAAAACTTAATATTATTGTGTAATATTAAAGAGCTTAGGGATAATAGTTCCATGAAAAACAAGAGCCTCGTAAATAATAGCATCCTACAACTAATAATTATCGTTATTAATGGCAATCATCCTAAGCATATTACGTTCTAACTGATGTAACCTGCTTCTGGCTGTTTTGAATATTTAATCGCGACAGTTATACGAAGTAGCGCTTTACAATTAGTTTTAGTATGTTGTATTATAGTCATATTATTAAATTCTACGAAGTTTGCATGTTAGAAGCATCTGGATTTACATCGGAGGGCGTCAAAAAAGTAGAAATCATTTTTTTCTTCTTCCCATTTCCTTCGATAGTTTTTACATTTCGTCGTTTAAGTTCTAACACCACGTATGTCAAAAATAATAATTTTTTAAGAGGGTGAAAAAACTGAAATTTTACATAGACACCCTTACGATACCATTTTATAATTTGTGTACACGTCATAGATTTATTAAATATAGAGCTGTTAGTTTTTATTAAAAAATTTAGTAAACCCGAATTTTATGTCAAAAAGTCAAAACCGCCAGAAAATGACTTACACGGTGTCAGAACTTAAACGACGATATGTTATGCCGTGTAGGGGAACCTATTGTATCTTGGTCCCTTTGTACCTAAGGCAACTTTATTTTTTTTTTAATTTGCGGATTTTTTTTTTTGTAAACATATACCTAACAATTTGACGACTTTTTTTCCTGTTAAAACGGGACGCCTCGTAATCGTGCTTAAAATCGAGTGTGCACATTTGACCTTAAAGTGGCACACTCCGATCTCGGGAAAATGAAGCGCGCCGCTCCGCGTCGCGCTTTATTTGCCTCCCTCGCTCGGAAATGTGCCACTTTTCGCTCAAATGCGCACATCCTCGTGTTTATTATATTAGTAGAATTTACCGCGCGCTCCTTCAAATCAAAAATTTCAATTTAATTTAGTTAATATCGATTTTATATTCGAAAAACGTATTTACCATGGCAATGAGTGGAAGAGAGCGAGAAGATACGATAATACGATACGATAAGTACGAGTGAGAGGGAATGATAAAAATTATTTACTAATTTTTCGTGACCAAAATTATTGTGAATTACGCTTTAAAACGAGTGTGCACATTCGAGCTTAAAGTGGCACATTCCGATCTCGGGAAAATAAAGCGCGCCGCTCCGCGTCGCGCTTCATTTGCCTCCCTCGCTCGGAAATGTGCCACTTTTCGCTCGAATGCGCACATCCTCGTATTTATGAAATTTATTTATATTTAAATCAGTTACGCCAAGAAAGTTTTTTTTTCAAGTATTTTTTTGAATTAAATTGCCCCCCATTTTCGCTTTGATTTTTATTTTTGAGGATTGGAGGGAGTAGTTCTATGATATATTTTAGAACAGCAGTATCCAAACTATGTTTTGTGGGTTATATATAAATACAGTCGAATACAGTCGAAATCCGGCGTCAAGTAATCCAAAAAAGCACAAAAATTGACTTTTAAAAATCCGCTGTAAATGTGCCACTGTGATTTGCTCATTCTTAATTCACTACAATGGCCGCCAATTAATTAGCCAATCAGATAGAATTCATTATGTCGTAACTATAGTTACATTAGAAATATTTGAAATTTGAATCATATTGTATATTTATAAACATATTTAAAAAAAAAGAATACAAAAAACCTTCTTTTAAATAAACAAGAGTAATGCGCATATCAAATAAAAATAATTAAAAATACATAATAAAATATTAGAAAATTTGGTAGCTTCTATGCTTCGAAGATTGCAAAGTGTTTTACATCTACTTATTAATTTTTTGTTTGTATTTATCCATAATGATTGGTGTCCCTTAAATGTGTCACTTTTTGCTCGAATGCGCACATCTTTGTGTTAATTGGGTTTGACTATATTAATAACAAATCCTTCAAATCCAGATTTACTATTCGGAAAAAGTTTTTGCTTAAAAGTGCACATACTCCTTAATAATTGAATTTGCTTATCTTATTCTTCTCTCTTACAAATAACATTAATTAAATCAAACTGAACTAATTGTACCACTTCTTGCTTTTCTTTAAATTAAAAATTACAGTAGGGTATTTTTTACGAAAAATCACATTTCTAATTTAGTACTTTTAAACTAGATTAGATGGGAGAACTTCATCGTACATGAAAAAAAAATACTTTAACTTTTTCCGAATTTTGAGTCTTATTTCCCAACCTTTTTTTTAACATACCCCACCTAAGTCATTCTAAAATTTTGATGCACCCCCTATGTAATATATAAATATTATTTTATATTTAAAAATTGAATTAATCCATAAATGAAGTCTAATTACAACAGTGTATACCAAATGTGCCTTAAAACTAATTTGTTTATAATTTTTACAAAAATAAAAATTACCCAAAAATATTTGGAGACATTAATTTTGACATATAAACCTTCAAGAATCTGCAAAAAATGATATAAAAATCGACTAGTTGATTTTTAGTGGCAAACTTCAGAAAATTTGACTCATATACAATTTTAATTAATCAAAAATGCGAATTAGTAAACATTTGAAAGTACACGTGAAAATATTTTTATCAAGCTCGCTGCAATTAGGCGTGCAGAAGAGCACCACGATAACTTATTGAAAGGAATAAAATATCTAACCTTTTTCAAATAAACAATACATCTAATTTATTCGACTTTTAATTTTTCGAATTCAAGAATGAAATAATAATATAGTCGAATCCAATTAACACGAAGATGTGCGCATTCGAGCGAAAAGTGGCACATTTCCGAGCGAGGGAAGCAAATGAAGCGCGACGCGGAGCGGCGCGCTTCATTTTCCCGAGATCGGAATGTGCCACTTTGAGCTCGAATGTGCACACTCGGTTTTAAGCACGATTACGAGGTGTCCCGTTTTAACAAGAAAAAACGAACGCGGTTGACAATCCGGATAATCGCGAATCCGTATAACAAGGTACGGATAATCGAGGTTTTACTGTATGTAAAATTTTAGTATACCAAAAAAATTTTGTTAATTTTTGAAACAATTTTAGTGTCACCTCAAAGAAGAACATTAGTAGTTCTTATAATCCAAAAATAAATATATAGTTTTCATAGAACAATGGGTTTTATTTTGCTTAATGTGAATAGAGCCAAGGTACATCACCTCTGTTGTACCTAGGCTATAGATCCACTAATTTTTTAAATCTTATAGCAATTTGAGTAACCGGTTGGTAATGCTTTCAAATATTTTATGATGAATACCTTATTAGTGCCCCACTACGGTGCAATTCATCTTATTAAAAAATTGTTACATATGAAGTGAAAAAGAGCCAAAGTACAACAAGTTGCCCTACTACTGCAACACTGGATAATACGATTTTTGTTGAACATATTGAAAAACTAAATTACCTAAAAATAATGACCGAATGGAATACATGAAAATATGTAAATAAATTATAATCTACTCATGTATATTCGTTTATAATAGATTTTCTGAACATAACTTTCATTTTTGTGCTGGCCCTGGGTCTCATATAACACGGTTTCATACAACACGGCATTTTCCAGGAACCTATCTACCGTGTTATAGAAGGGTTACCTGTATGATCACGCCCGACATAAAATAAATATGAAAATTGATCTTGAATCGCTTATGAGCTTAACCTGCCAAATCAGCTAAGCTCATCCATTATCTAACTAATTATCCTGTTTAACGTTTTAGCGACTTAACCGGCTAAATTGCACAGCACTAATACCCACCCTGCAAATGCACCATTGGCACAACTCCACATATCGAAAAAAAACATCAAAACGATCCGTTTCAAACGAATGCCCAAATCTGGCGGTTACAGCAAACGCAAACCCATTTGAAATTAATATCGGCTCAAACACGCGGATGCGTTTCGTGCATGTATTTCATTGTTTGGTCGATTGGCCGACATGTGCTTTGGTGTAATTACACGTTTCGTACATTTCCGAAAAAAAATCACACTTCGCCGGCCATTTTAAGCCGAGCTAATTGAAGGGGGAGAGAGAGTTTTGCCATAGTTTAACGCCGAGCAGATGGTTTTCGCCATAAAAATATCGTCCACGGTTTAAATTATTGTTATGTCTGTAAAGTGGTCTTAATTAAGCGCCGAGGAAACGGGAGAACAAATTATACGTTCGGGTTAACGCTTACTGATTAATTTATTAGGAAGTAATTTGTATTTTTAGCGCTAGTCCCCATTTAGAATTTGAGAAAATTATTTAAGGGATCAATTTGTAACATCCAGGAAACGGGTTTTATTTTTTCAGGCCTCGCACGCCCCCCAAATTGTTGCACGATTTTGCATTTTTAATAAGGACGACCGAGAAAGTTTTCCAATTAGATTCGATAAAATCAATTTCCATCTCGGAACGCGAAACGGTAATTATTGTACAAGTCGAAAGTATCTTTGCTTGGAAATTGTTGCAATCAGTGTCAACTGAAATGACATCAAATGGACTCGACGCCGAAGCGAACTCTTCAAATAATAATTGTTGAAAAGTCGCTAATCAGAAATATATAAAGTTTAAGAGGGACTCCATTCAGAAAAAGGAAACAGCAACAATTAGAGTAATTACCAACTTTAGATAAAGATGGTAATGTAATTAGCTGGTTGGCTTGGCACAGGTCTCGGCTCGCAGTTCTCCTCTCTCCTTCTGATCGCTTTCGATCCGTGCGATTTCGTCTTTGTTATTTGCGGTCTTGTTCCGTTTAATCGGGTTATTCTCAATTCGCCTACGAAATCCAAACTTACTGCGACAATTATTTTGAATTACGTCGTTACGCGATCGTTGGCTGGACGAAAACTCCTTTGTACTGAGTTTTTTATCGATTCATGAATAATATTGATTGAAGTTATACTTCTTTTGGCGCCCGCGAGAGTAAACCTTTAGCAGGCAACGGAAGTTGCGCGCGCACATCTAACAAAAATTGGGTAGTGGAAGTTAGTCGTCTAAAAAAGTAAATTAATTATTGTGAATAGTGCTTAACCCTCCGCATACTAATTGACTAAATGTCACATGCCATACTAGGTGGGGTTTGCCATACCCCGGAAATAAAATGAAATAAAATCCAGAAAAATTGTACTTTATGACAGTTAAATGATAAGAAATATATTTTAATAACTAATAATGAATAGGTTTAAGTAAAAGACATATTTATTTAAGCATTACAATAGACTTTTACTAATAGAAATGCTAAAACTTTACTTTTTCTTTAACTTTTAAACGATCGAGTTTGTTTTGAGTATTAAATTCCAATGACACGTGTCAATTACGATACCGAATATTAAGAAAACCTAACAAGAAGACAATAAATTACACGAAAAATGAATTGAATGATTTTAATCGTTCCCTCTCACTTGCATTCACAAGATTATCGTATCTTCTCGCTCTCTTCCACTCATTGCCATGGTAAATACGTTTTTCGAATATGAAATCGATATTTACTAAATTAAATTGAAATTTTTGATTAGAAGGAGCGCGCGGTAAATACTACTAGTATAATAAACACGAGGATGTGCGCATTCGAGCGAAAAGTGGCACATTTCCGAGCGAGGGAGGCAAATGAAGCGCGACGCGGAGCGGCGCGCTTCATTTTCCCGAGATCGGAATGTGCCACTTTGAGCTCGAATGTGCACACTCGGTTTAAGCTCGATTAGCAAACGTCCCGTTTTAACAAAAAAAAAAAAAATTGTTCTCGTTAGTTATACCCCACCTGGCACATTCCGATCTCGGAAAAATAAAAGGTAGAAATAAAAAAGTAAAAATAAAGAAAATAATAAAATATAATAAAAAAAGGTAAAAATAAAAGGTACAACAGGTTCACCTACAGTGTTTTACAAAGGTTTTTACTATTATCTTATTGTGTTGTAAGAAGCCGTGTGATAAGAGGGCTACCTGTATTTAGTTTAGTCACACCAAAGAAGTATAACTTCTAACGCACGTACCCCAAGTACACGAACCGGTTTTTCTTTTATTTATATATTCGATTTATTTTCGTAAATATAATATTTCAAAGGCACTTTCTCTAAAAAAAAATCTGCGAATTGCAAATTCGCAAAAACATGTAGGTACAGTCGAACCAAGAAGTAATCAACACCCTAGAAACAGACCTACAGTAAACGTACTATTCCAGGAGACAAAATATGGCGCTGCATGGTTAAAAAACAATTAAGATCATTCTTTATAATTTTAGTACCTAGAATTAAAGGTACTGTAATTACAAAAAATTACAAAATTACTGCAGGTCTGTTTCTAGGGTATTGATTACTTCTTGGTTTGACTGTACGCAGTTGTGGATCTTTGATCAAAAGTTTTGGCTTTTTGAACGACTCAAAAAAATAATGGGCGCTAATGGAATAAATGGAATTGGGATACATAGATATGAAAATGTATTTACTTTTGTGGAAATTAATTTCTTCGTCGATTGAGAGCTGCACAATTGATTTAAACGTTCACTAAGCGAATGCAAACTTTCGACTGCACGATTTTCTATGTAAGCACTTTTGTTTTGTTATCAAAAACTGTTATTTAAAGAATTCAATTCTAGAATGTTCGTCTTTATCTTTGCCGCAGCTGTGACGTAGACACAGAAGAAATTCTACGGCCGCACGTGCACAAATATTGCACTTATCGCAAATGCCAAACACCGACCAGATAAATTTATTGGTACACAATTTTTATATCGATTTTGATTAAAGTCATAGAGCTATTTGCAAATTGAAGTTTGAGAAATCTGATATTGCTTAAAATTTTTAAAAAAGGACATAAGACTTGAATGATTTTACAGTTAGATTTGATTTAAAAGTTGTTTTTCTTTTCTAATCCACCATTGTTAAAGTATGACTTTTCATCCCTTGTCTTATTACAAATTACCCCTAATTATTGTTAAATCCAAATATGTATTGGCTTGAATAAAATCTAAAATCATTTTTTTACGGTACAATAAAACCGTTCATCCTATAAAACATAAATACATCAATAAAAACGTGCCTAAAATGCACATACTTACAGGAAAATGCAAAATGTTTTATTCGTATGGGCAAAAATAACATCCCATAGTGCAATAATGGTATCCTGATCGAGAAATCATGTCTGAACGTTCAAAAGTACATTGGGTTGGCAAAAAAGTAATTTCTGTTTTCACAAATCGATGACCTTACAATTTTTTTGAATCACTTTGGTCAACATTATAATTTTTGCTGTTTAATAAAACTTTAGAACCAAATTACTTGGTATTTGCTTACATTTGTTAGTCCAGCGTTCAATTCAACATGAAACACAAAAAAATGAACCAGTATAAGGCACATCAAAAGCTGAATTGCATTACAAAAAAATCTTTCTTTGAGTTTTGTGGGGGTTAGAAAAATGTTGTATATTTTTCGCTACTTCCAAAAGACCAAACAATCAATTCGCAAGGTAACTGAAGCCAACTGATGCAATTGAAAAAAACAGTGAAAGATAAACAGCCAAAAGTGCCTAATCGTAAAGGCATGATGTTGGACCATGCCATTGCTCAACCTCACACATTTTTAGTCACCCATCAAAACTTATCGGAACTTGGTTGGGCACTGATGCCACATTCACCATATAGCCGCAACTTAACACCATCAGATTACCAGTTATTTCGATCTTTACAATACTCTTTAAATGGTAAAAATTTGACTAATGATGACGATTTAAAATTGTACTTGGTGCAGTTTTTTGCTGATAAGGACCAAAACTTCTACAAACGTAAAATCGTGAAGTTACCAAAAAAAAAACAGCAAAACTTCATTCAATAAAATGGTACATTAGAGTTGCACTATCAGATTACCATTTATTTTGATCTTTACAAAACTCTTGAAATGGTAAAAATGTAACTGATGTTGATCTGAAAGTGCACTCGGGTCAGTTTATTGCTAATAAGGACCTTCTGGTCCAAAAAAATAGCAAAAGTCACTGAGTTTTATTTCAAATTAAAGAATCGAAAGACTTTTAATAACTAATATTTTATGTTAAACAATTATTTATATACAAAAGGCAATAAAGTAATTGGTATCGCCTATTCTCCATTTCTTAGTCCTATCAAAAATGCAATTTTCAAATTGAAACCATTAGTAAGTACAAAAAATTGTAGAAATGATGCTAATCTCTACCATGTCATTCATAGTATGTCTAATCAAATTAATATTAATGATGCCAAAGACTACATTTCTCATAAGAAAACCTACATAACTTACATCATCAATTTTGGGCAAATGTTTGATACGAAAAATAAAACAGTAATCATTAAGTCTTTCATTTCAATACATCTACCTTAAATTTGGTTGTATATTTTTGAATCTACGGATGTCCAACTTTGCACTTCCATGTATTTAAATAATATTTTTCAAAAAACTTTATAATGCACTATTTGCATTTTAAAAATACTTCGCAAATTACAGATTTAAAGAAACCTTCAAAAATAGTTTCCTTTACAAATGGCCAATATAAAATAACCCAAACTACGAAGTACCAAATTAGAAACAATTTATACACAACAATTTTGATATTATTTATTATAAATATATCGTAAGAAAGCCACGATTAAATCTAATTTGTAATCAAAACCATCTGAATTTCTTTATGTAAATCGAAACATTATTTTTTTAGCATTTTTGATTGATGGTCAGCTAAAAGGTTATTAAGGCACGTGTAACATTTTCCTACCATGCCTTAATTCCGCCACGCTTAATCAAAATATTTCCAGATTCGATTTAAGATAAGGGGTTAAAAATCGCCATTAACGTACGACTTAATAAAACGTATCAAAACTTCACACACACACGAATTTCGAAATTGTTATCTCAATTTTATGAATTTTCATTTCGAAATTAAAAAGTGCTCGTAGCAAATCGGAAATTAATAATCCAATTGTGCTTGCTTTGTAATGGGAAATTAATGAACGTTTTAAAAAGGCCAGAGAGCGAGAGAGAGAGAGCGATGGAGGGCGAGAAAGAGAGAAAAATGCAGAGGAACCGTCCTCACATGCCACCTATATTGAAAATAGGAAAACTCGTGTTGCACCCCTTAGCGAAAAAAAAAGTAGCGGAATCGATTTTAAGCTACCCCCCGAAGCTGGTACGCGCGTGTGTGAATGTGTGCGCGTTTCAACTATGCGTCGCATTATGAAAAAGTTTGGCCCAATGGCGCCGAAAAGCCGAAAGCTTTCACGTCGGAACGTAGCGCGAATATTAAATACGCAAATAACTTCTTTATAATATTCGGGTAGGTAATTTGGAACGTGTCGGATGATCTAAGAGCGTATAAAACGAACCTTCAACAAGAGAAATAATTCGAAACCGTAACACACAGATGTAATATAAATTTTCATCATAGCTTTATTGCTTTCGTTGTAGTACGTCCCTTATTCAGCGCCATAAAAGAAGTTGGGAGCTTTTGAAATTACAATTTAGAGGCAACGTGTGCGATATAAATTGAAATTTTAATAATGTAAATATTTTCAGCGCGCAAAAGAATATTACGTCTATTTCGGGAAATGTTTCGTGCATTCTTCACCTGGTATTCAATTTTTCCTCGTCCGCTTTGAAAACGTTATAACCGTTAACTTGGGCGCGTATAACGTATTATAACTGAAAACCACAATATCCTTGCGAAATTAAAAATTTGCTTCATATTCATCTTTCATTTTAATATCACTCGGATGATTTATCATCTGACTATACTTATATTACTACCATTTACTTTCGCGTCCGCCGCTTCGCAAATTAATTCGGATACGAAGATACTCATAAATTAGATATTCAAATTATTTTGAAAAAGATATCAAAGTTGAAAAATAACAAAGCACTTACGTTTCCCGTTCGGTTGCAGCTTGCGGAAAGACATAGCGTTCTAAAACAATAAAGAAATAAATAAATAATTATAATGTTAATAGGAATTGAACAACAATAAAAGATGCAACGTTTCGTTTCTTTAGAGAAACTTTTTTTGGCAATTTAACATCTCAAAAAATGTTTCAAACATGTTTAACCTTCCGCATACTAGGTGACTAAATGTCACATGCCATACTAGGTGGGGTTTGACATACCCCGAAAATAAAATTATATAAAATCCAAAAAAATTTACTTTATGACAGTTCAATGATAAGAAATATATTTTAATAACCAATAATGGATAGGTTTAAGTAAACACATATTTATTTCTGCATTAGAAGAGACTTTTAGTAATAAAAATGCAAAAACTTAACTTTTTCTTGAACTTATAAACTATTGGGTCTTTTCTGGAGTACTAAATTTCAAAGGCATGTGTCAATTATGATAACGAATATTAAAAAATCCTAACAAGAATTTCATTCTTGCCTCCTTATTGAAATACAAATTAATTTCACGGCAATTTCTTAATGATTTGCAATAATTTAGACAAATACATTACACGAAAAATTAATTGAATAATTTTAATCGTTCCCTCTCACTTCGAATGATAAGATTATCGTATCTTTTCGCTCCCTTCTACTCATTGCTATGGTAAATACGTTTTTTGAATATAAAATCGATATTTACTAAATTAAATTAACATTTTCGATTTGAAGGAGCGCACAGTAAATTATACTAATATGATAAACACGAAGATGTGCGCATTCGAGCGAAAAGTGGCACATTTCCGAGCGAGGAAGCAAATGAAGCGCGACGCGGAGCGGCGCGCTTCATTTTCCGAGATCGGAATGTGCCACTTTGAGCTCGAATGTGCACGCTCGGTCTCAAGCATGATTTTCAATAATTTTGGGTGACGAAAAAATTAGTAAATAATTTTTATCGTTCCCTCTCACTCGTACTTATGAGTTTGTTGTACCTTTTCGCTCGCTTCCACTCATTGCTATGGTAAAAATACGTTTTAAAAAATATAATCGATTATTAATAAATTAAATTAAAATTTTCGATTTGAAAAAGCGCACGGTAAATTATACTAATATGATAAACACGAGGATGTGCGCATTCGAGCGAAAAGTGGCACATTTCCGAGCGAGGGAGGCAAATGAAGCGCGACGCGGAGCGGCCCGCTTCATTTTCCCGAGATCGGAATGTGCCACTTTGAGCTCAAATGTGCACACTCGGTTTTAATAGTAATATTATATTACATAACTCCCGTGGCGAGTATACAATGTTTTATCACACCGGGTACGTTCCTCTCACTCGTACTTATGAGTTTGTTGTACCTTTTCGCTCGCTTCCACTCATTGCTATGGTAAAAATACGTTTTAAAAAATATAATCGATTATTAATAAATTAAATTAAAATTTTCGATTTGAAAAAGCGCACGGTAAATTATACTAATATGATAAACACGAGGATGTGCGCATTCGAGCGAAAAGTGGCACATTTCCGAGCGAGGGAGGCAAATGAAGCGCGACGCGGAGCGGCGCGCTTCATTTTCCCGAGATCGGAATGTGCCACTTTGAGCTCAAATGTGCACACTCGGTTTTAATAGTAATATTATATTACATAACTCCCGTGGCGAGTATACAATGTTTTATCACACCGGGTACGAAATTTCCGTCAAAATTAAAACAATAAAATGTAATATTTTTAGGTTAGATTAAAAGAAATCATTATTTGAATGTTTTTAATTAATTAATACATGTTGTTCCAAAACGCATACGGAGTCCAGCAGATAAGCCTCTGGTAGGGGTCTGGGGGTTTCCGCCTTAAATGGTTGACTAAAAATTAAGTTTTTTAAAATTAAATTTTTTAATAGATTCCATTATAAGTGGTAATCAACCCCTAAAATATGAACGACATTGTTTAAAAAAAGTATTTTGCCAAATATGGAATCGTACAGGTACCACTGTAAATTTTTTGAAATGACGTATCTACTTGTTTGGCAAATCTAAAAATCAATACTCTGAAGGCTTTACGAAAAATCAATACGTAAACTCCGCCTATTTACTTAAGAATTTTATGGGCGAAAATTTGCCTTAACATATAGGCAGCTATAATATTTCTAAATTTTTCTTTATTAAATTTTGCAAAAAATGAAACAAGAAAGTGTTGTCATTAATTCCAGTTTTTTGTGTGCGACTATTATATCGCATGAGAACGGCCCTTTAGCCATTTTTCAAAAATCTCGCGTTTTACACAATTTCATTTGGCAATTCTAAAAGTAAAAAAAATGATTTCTCTCTATGATAGGTATGCTGCAATTTTTTAAACATTTTTTGGGGTTATAATAAATAATAACAAATAATTGTATCGCATGAGAACGGCCGTTTAATCGTTTTTCAAAAATCTCCAATTTTACAATATTTAATTTGGCAAATCTTATAGGAAAAAGATATATTTCCTTTTTTGATAGCTACCCTGAATTTTTTTAAACATTTTTTGGGGTTATAATAAACAATAAAAAATAATTGTATAAAAAAGGAACGGCTGTTTTGCTATTTTTCAAACATCTCGAGTTTTAAGGTATTTAATTTGGCAATTCTAATAAGAAAAAAAATTAATTCTTTCTTTGACAGTTACCCTGGAATTTTATTAACATTTTTCGGGGTTATAATAAACAATAATAAATAATTGTATGGCATAAATACGCCCATTTCTAAAAAATCTCAAATTTGACAGTATTTAATTCAACTTCGAAGCATTGCAGTCATTGCAAGACGTACTGTTTTACATATTCTATTAAACGCCCTTTTTTTATTTAAATTAACAACAATTACTTTCATTGCTCGGCCATGCAATAATATTAAACACGGCGAAAAACAATTATCCAATTTCGATAATACGTCAATTAAAAAGCAATTAACATCCAACAATGTTTACGGATCTACAGCGAACGCGGTTTCAAAAGCTCAAACAACGAACGCGCCTTTAAATTTTTTAATTTTTGACACCGAAATCGACCAGAAAGAAGTTCTAGTTCGGTCAATATTGAAAAACTCGCTGCAAATACGATTTAAAAAAAAAAAAAAAAGAAATTGCCTTCTAATTTCGCCGGCGGTTACGACTGAAAGCGCCCGGAAAAAGTGCCTCGCTCGGTCAACTTTTACGCACCCACGGCTTATACGGTTTCATAGCTGAAATATTAACTTCGCCGATTTAACAAAATCAACAAATTTTTTCTACAGTATTGTTTTAAATGATTAGAATAGTGATCTATTTGAAAAGCGGTCGCTCAAGTTTGACGTGGCGTTAATTAAAATGAATTAACAAATGACAAGTCGAGGTCAGCGAAAAAATGATCGCGACATAAATACACCTTTCAATTTTATACAAGAGTGGTTGGACTTGTTCACCTCATAATACCTGAGAAGGTGTTATCATTGAGGCAGCAGGAATGCTGCTAGTCCGTCAGTGTTTGAGTGCGTATTCCTCCCTGACGGACATGCCAATGACTACATCTGATCAGTTATGTTAGACTTCTCATGCTGCACTAATACTATCCAGCCCAGGATAATATAAGTTCACCGTGGAAGTCTAAAATATGAGGTGACAAGTTCAAACATTTTGTTTTTAAAAAAAAAAAATCTTTCCAACTCAACCAATATTCTCTGTGTACTACAGTTGACCCTCAATTACCTTTTTAAGACATAGATTAATAAATTTTGCGCAAATTAATAAAATTAATTAAATGGCATTTGTACACAATAAAATACGATTAATTCTGCGTAGTACAGTATACCCTCGATAATTTTATTAAGTGTTAATAATTAAATAATTTCTCAAAAATAAAAACCACTAATTAAGTGGGGCTCTAACGAAATGAATTATATTTAATTGTGTGTACTACAGTAGACCCCCGCTTACTTTTTAAAGTGTCAGGTTAATAAATTCTTCCAAAACTAAAAATTTAATTAATTAGCATCTTTACACGATAAAATACGATTAATTCTGCGTACTACAGTACACCCCCGATAATTTTATTAAGTGTTAATAATTAAATAATTTCTCAAAAATAAAAACCATTAATTAAGTGGGGCTCTAACGAAAGAAAATATATTTAATTGTGTGTACTACAGTAGACCCCCGCTTACTTTTTTAAGTGTCAGGTTAATAAATTTTTCCAAAACTAAAAATTTAATTAATTGGCATCTTTACACGATAAAATATGATTAATTCTGCGTACTACAGTACACCCCCGATAATTTTATTAAGTGTTAATAATTAAATAATTTCTCAAAAATAAAAACCATTAATTAAGTGGGGCTCTAACGAAAGAAAATATATTTAATTGTGTGTACTACAGTAGACCCCCGCTTACTTTTTTAAGTGTCAGATTAATAAATTTTTCCAAAACTAAAAATTAAATTAATTGGCATCTTTACACGATAAAATACGATTAATTCTGCGTACTACAGTACACCCCCGATAATTTTATTAAGTGTTAATAATTAAATAATTTCTCAAAAATAAAAACCATTAATTAAGTGGGGCTTTAACGAAAGAAAATATATTTAATTGTGTGTACTACAGTAGACCCCCGCTTACTTTTTTAAGTGTCAGGTTAATAAATTTTTCCAAAACTAAAAATTAAATTAATTGGCATCTTTACACGATAAAATACGATTAATTTTTTGTACTACAGTAAACCCCCGATAATTTTATTAAGTGTTAATAATTAAATAATTTCTCAAAAATAATAACCACTATTTCAGCGGCGCTCCAACGAAATGAAATATATTTAATTGTGTGCACTACAGTAGACCCCCAATTACTTTTTTAAGTGTTTGATTAATAAATTTTTCCAAAACTAAAAATTGAATTAATTGGCATTTATACACAATAAAATACGATTAATTCTGCGTACTACAGTACACCCCCGATAATTTTATAAAGTGTTAGTAATTAAATAACTTACCGAAACGGCGCGCTTAATTTTCCCGAGATCGGAATGTGCAACTTTGAGCTCGAATGTGCACACTCGGTTTTAAACTTTATTACCAAACGTCCCGTTTTAACAAAAAAAAAATGGTCACGTTAGTTATACCCCACCTCGTACACGGAAGGTTAATTAATTTTTATATATTTTCATCAAAGGTAGTGTTTTCCTCGGGTCACAATGTCGTGTACTTTGAGCGAGCATTATTAATAACGAAGACAGGTGTTTAAAAAATTAACAACATCAAATATTTGTTGTAAATTCTAGAATGATCAGCTTAAAACTGTTAATTTTAATAATTCGCAACATTCTCATTAATTATTTAAATAAGGCCCGTATGCAAATGAAACGTAACATTAAGGATGGGAAATTAAATGTAATTTTTATAATTATTACCGACTTGTCTCTTTTTTAAGGCGTTCTTAATAAAATTAAATGCGAGTAGACACACATCGATAAAAATGTAAGTTAATGCGTGTCACCTGCATTCGTGCTATTTAAATGCGCCAATTTAAATCCAAATCTACACGTTGAAATGCTTAATTTAATCAAAAAAATATCGATTGCATTTTTTCTTCTTAAACTACGCTGTTTACGTCCAATTAAAGACAAAATTATTGTGAGCGATTTAAATAATTTTAGAGACGCACCTGTTTACATTAATTCTTTTTGGTTATTACCAAAAACTCTTTTCTTCGGCAGCTTTTTACAATTTTAGATGGGCCCCGTGCGCAATTATAGCTTTTCGAGAATGAATCGAGCGCAAAGCGGCAGAGTTCCGAAATGTGCCACGCAAAATGCTTAGTTTTATTAAATTACAATTTATTTTGTTAAATATGCCACGTTTCGTTTCTTTATTGAAAGTTTTTTAAGCCACTTAACATCTCAAAAATGTGTTAACCATCAAAACTCAAAAATTGTACATGTGTTAAAGAAAAGAATACAAAAATTTGAAAAACATAATAATACATTTTATAGTCAACTGAGAATTCTTGTATCATTTTATACTAAATTTTGGCTTCTTTTTTAAAATTTTAAAAAGTTCAATTTGTGTGAACATCCCTAAACCTAAAGTTCAGCTTACCCACTCCACATTTCGCTCACAGGCCTAAACACAAACATTTAAAAAAATCTAATGTTTTTTTTATATTAAAGTTTGTTAAATTTCGACATTGCGCCTCTACTTTTTAATTTCTGATAAAATTAATGAAATAACATAAAGGCTGCTAGTTTTTGAAATAAAGCACATGCTTTGTGTAAATAATTCCTGTTATTTCGCACAGGAATATAAAATGTATGGTATTATTCTTACTTTGGTGGTTCTGGCAGGGCTTTGTTTCATCACCAGTATTCTCCCCTCAAGCTAAGAGATGTAATTTTTTGTTGTTATTTTATTAAATTGTTTTTGTGCCGGTATTAATTTTCTTTCCCCAGCTAGTCTCCTATGAAATTGTATAATGTGAGCCGTCCCGTTTAAAGCCCTTAATAATATAAAAATAAAACGTGCAAAACGAAAAAATCGTTTTTGCTTTTCTTTCCGAAATTAATTCCGTTTAATTACTCGAAATGATAATAAATCATAATTATAGCGAAACGTAATTACGAATTTGTGAATAACCAAAGCAAAAAGAAGATTTAACATTATCGATGTAAATTTAATGTTTCGGTCTAGAGAAACCCTAATCGCGCAATTCCACCGAAAATCTTAATTACTTAATCTTCGTCCGAGAGAAGTTAATAATAGCTCGCATGTTCGAAGATTAACTATTCTTGAACGGCAGAAGGTCGATTTTGTTCTACGAACGCATGGGAATGGTTTTTTTTGTGTTCTCAACCCTTTGAGATCGTTCACCCTCGCCTCGCTTCCGGTTTCTTCGTCTCCAAATCGGTCCCATCTCGGTCCTACCTATTTGCATACTGGAGATACACAAAGGACCATTCAAATATTGGAGCTTTTCATTTGCATGCGGAGACACGACAGGATGGGGCGCCTGGAAATATTATTTTGAGGCCCTTGTGTGGACATTTCCCACATGTTAGATAAAATACAAAAAATGCATTCACACAGCTGTGTTTAACTGCGGCGTTCTGTACTCTTAATGATTGTTGTAATAAATAGCCTTCTTGTATATCCGTCCCATATGGCTAGTGGTCACTTTTATTTCGTAAAAATTAGCTATCTAATATAACAACTCCTTTTATTTATTGTTTTTTCGAATGAAATCGAGCAACGTTTATGTTGCTTCGGCATCTGCTGTTTTTGTGGTAGTTCACTCGTATATAGATTCATTTTTTTTACGAATTTGAAACATGATAGTGGGACTAAGTGTCTTTAACTTCAAATAAAATCAATTTTTTTTACTGATTCGTAAACGAGATATTGTTAATTAAAGTGCATATAATTAATATGCAATAGGTCAAAGATGTATTTAAAAAAAAACTTGTGCGCGCGTAAGAAGTTATACTTTTTGACCTAACTAAATTAAATATAACCATATGATATGTTGTACCTTGGCCCTTTTTTCACTTGCAATTTTTTTTAAATTGTATGTGTAACAATTTGTTGATAAAATGAATTGCATCGTAGAGGCACTAATAAGGTATTCGTCAGAAAACATTTGAAAGCATTACCAACCGTTTACTCAAATTGCTATAAGATTTAAAAATTAGTGGATCTATGGCCTAGGTACAACAGAGGTGATGTACCTTGGCTCTATTCACATTAAGCAAAATAAAACCCATTGTTCTATGAAAACTATATATTTATTTTTGGATTATAAGAACTACTAATGTTCTTCTTTGAGATGACACTAAAATTGTTTCAAAAATTAACAAAACTTTTCTCGTATACTAAAATTTCACATACTTAATGGTTAACTTTGCAAAAATTTAAATTTTTTGTTAGACTTGCGAGGCATATTATCTGAAGTAAAATAAAAAAAAAAATAAAAATTTATAACAAAGGTATATCTAAATTTTTATTTATTGCACGTTGATCTTAGGGCCAAGGTACAATTTATTGACGGTGACCGAGGTACAACACACCGACCGTTGATGTTTTAACTCAAAAATAAAATTAAAGATTATGCTGTGCCAAAATCAGACCACTACTATGCAAACATTAATAAATAATCTTTCTATTACGATGAGTCATTTGTTATTAGGTAATAAAAATGAATAAGATATTTAAGTAAAAAGAATATAAAAAGGCTTACTTTTTTTTGATTAAAAATTTCAATTGATCTCATACATTAACAAAGTACATTGGTCAGCTGCTGCTAACTTTACGTTAATGTCTGTCAAAGTGGCATTTGAAATATCAAAAATGATGCGTCACGAAAGCCCGCAAATATTAAAAAAAATAAAGTTGCCCTAGGTACAAGGGGACCAAGGTACAACAGGTTCCCTTATTCAATTTTGCGTACTACAGTAAATCCCCAATAGATCTATAAAATGTGAATTTCTCAAAAATAATAGATACAATTAAATGGTATATTCACAAAATGAATTATATTCAATTTTGCGTACTACAGTCGATCCTCGATAATTTTAGACATTTAGAAATTTTATAAATAATTAATGAATATCTCAAAAGGTAATAGAGGTAATTAAATGGCGTTTTCACAAAATAAAAAAATTTTAATTAAGCATATTACAGTAGATCTTCGATTAACCGCTAGGTGCAGGAACCAAGACCATCCACGATAATCGATCAAGGCACAACACGTTCCCCTATAGCTAGATAAGTGGTTTCCAAACTATATGTTACTTCGCCTTCCTGAAAAAATCGACTTTTTGCGCTTCCCCGCTGTACACCTACTTCTTAATTTACACGGTAGATAGGTTCTAGAGAAAACCGTGTAAATTCCATTCATAACAAAACAAAACGTACATATAAATAATTTTAATCGTTTCCTTTCGCTCGCACTGACGAGATTATCGTATCTTTTCGCTCCTTTCCACTCAATGCTATGGTAAATATATCTTTCGAACAAAAAATCGATATTTACTAAACAAAATTTAAATCTACGATTTGAAATGGAGAAGTTTAATATACACTAATTCAATTAATGCAAAGATGTGCACGTTCGAGCGAAAAGTGGCACATTTCCGAGCGAGGGAGGCAAATGAAGCGCGACGCGGAGCGGCGCGCTTCATTTTCCCGAGATCGGAATGTGCCACTTTGAGCTCGAATGTGCACACTCGGTTTTAAGCACGATTCACAATAATTTAAACTAATAAGTTAAGCAAAAAATCAGTTGATTAATTTTAATTTACTTTCTTAGACGGCTAACTTCATACTGTCAAATTTTCGTTAGCAAGAAATATACATAACTTCAAAAAGACATAGTTTTGTATATTATCTTGGAAACTTCTCTTATTAATTAAATAAAATATAAAGATGATATTATTACCTTAACTTATAATATAAAATATGGGTTAAAATTTGAACCACTTTCGCATCGCAATTTAGACAAGTCAATAAACAATTGGGCAAATTATATTTGTATTCATTACAATCAAAAATAATAGTATACATAAGTATTTCATTTTAGTCAGAAAATATTGATCGAAAGTTGACGCTATATGAGTAATATTAATTTCAAGATAAAAATAAAATTTCATGCAATACGAAGTACAAGCAAAAAAAATATCAATTATACTATTGAATATTATGGAGTGGCTCATAATATAAATGTACAGTCAAACCAAGAAGTAATCAACACCCTAGAAACAGACCTACAGTAAACGTACTATTCCAGGAGACAAAATCTGGCGCTGCGTGGTTAAAAAACAGTTGAAATTGATCTTTGTAATTTTAGTACCTAGAACTAAAAGTACTAAAATTACAAAAAAATACTGTAGGTCTGTTTCTAAGGTGTTGATTACTTCTTGGTTTAACTGTACCTAGATTTTTTAAACAAATTCGAGAAGTTTAATATGCGTTTGGTGCCATCAATTTATTTAAGTTCGATAATGAAACGTGACCAGCGGGTTCCAAGGGATCCTATTTAAGACATTTACAAGGATGACACCGGGCGTCAGACGAATAGGTACTGAGACTTAACCGGGCAATACCTGACACCAAACTAAACAATAAAAGTGCAATATTAAAATTAAAATTTTTAAATGTTAGAAAAAAGGAAACCAATTTTTTCTGCACTTTTGAATAGACCTATCGAACTTTGGTCTTCTATGCACAAACTTCTACATCTTAGTTTTAATAAATTGAATAAAATCCAATTATTACCAACTTTAAATAGATCTGGGACCAAAAGACTCCCACCGCTTAAAACAAAATACGCGGCCCGTTCGTTTTTACAAAAAACGCCCAAGAGCTTTCGATTCAAAAAACGCTCGTCCGTCGGTTAGAAAAACGGCAACGCTTTAGCAAACACTATCGGAAGCAAAGATCTCGGCGCCCCATTGTTTTAATTGTATTAATGGCCGTTTTGCATATACATTTCAGATTTCGCTATAGCGTAACGGTCGGAACCGTTTTGCGGATCGATTGTCTAACACGGCACATGCAGATTGGATACGCGGCTCAGAGGTGCCAATGAACAAGCAGGGAAACAATACTTTCATTGTATTACGGCGTCGCATTGTTGCCGAACGAATCGCCTCTACCTGAATATGCAAATTAAATTAGCGATCGTTTGCCAGCGGCGATAATTACTGCGTTTTCGACAATTTTTTTCTTCCGGAGCGGCCGACTTATTAAGTCTGCGACCCGCTCCTTTCTTCTCTTCTCGAAGGGACGCGGCGCACCTCCCGAATCCCGACACTTTCCCAGAGCGGCCCCCGGAATAATGACATGCAAAGAACGGATGGGTACCCGAGCGGGGCCCGCATTATTGTCGACGCAATTTTAACATATGCATATGAATGTGTATAAACAGTAGGGTGAGGTGTGACCGACAAGATTTAGAGAAGATCAAAGTGTCCCCCGGGATAATTTTTGGCGGTAGTCTTTTCCCGGCGAACGGGCCGACCGCGCGCGCTCCAAGTGACGTGTACAAAAATTTTAACCGTTCGACTTAATTACGTTCGCTTTAATTACTAAGACGTAATTAGGCGGTCCAACATTAATTATTTTACGTCTATTTTAATGCGTTTTATATGGTACTCCGTACGGCGAACATCTAAATTAATGGACCTTAATAAAAAGCTTAATTTTTTTCGAATTAGTTTCATGTTCGGTGTGAGTATCATTAAAGGCCGAAATAAGTGAATTAATCTTCGATCTAAAATGTGTAAGATTTAATGGTAAATTAATTTTTGGGTCCGTCGAGTGTTGCGGAAGTACAATTCTATTCTTTAAAATGAAATTTATCATTTTTTTTTCTTCGTGTAAAATAACCATGTACTTATTAATATGGATTAGAAGTGGAAAAATGGTGGTTTCCGCAATTGCGCTCTATAACTTTGTTGTTTCTAAAAATATTCCGAGCAGGTAAAATCGTTTTTATTGTACAATTAAAAATCTTGTGTTTCGTGTTAGATTTTTTTACGGTAATTTTAGAAGCGTTTTGACAAAAATTAAAACAGAGATCTTTCGATTTTTAATTTAAAACAATATATGTAATTTGAGTTAAAAAAGAGTTAAACTAATTAAAGACCAGATAAAGTTCTGGAATAAAAAAAAAACACAAGATATTGTCACTATTAAGAGACTAGTATTATTAATAATTAATGTTAATTTACTTAAATCAGTGCGTATTTTTTTTTATTAAATGCAATTTATAAATAGATTGTTTTTTAGGCATATTAATTTACGAAAATGCAACTAGAAAATTATAATCAAAGTTTTCTTTCTGACACTGATTTTTTGTTTAATAAAAAATATATTTAATTCATTTTGCTCTAATTGCGTTTTTCTTCCAGGCTTAACATTAGGCCCTGTTGATTTTTTAGCCCGTCTTACGTCCAATAAATGGGCTTTCAGAAGCTGAAAAGTTCTTAAAGATCTGTTCACAAATAACCGAGCTACGATTTTTCAAAGTTGAAATATAAAAAACTTAATTACAAGTCGGACCCTTCAAACCCCTTTTGCTCGAAAATTTAAAATATTACGGTAATGTTTTTTTTTGGAGCTATCTGGTAAATCCAAAACTGTATAGTTTTTAAAGATCCGTTCAGAAATAACGGTGCTACAATTTTTTTAATGTATCTTGTCGTGCAAATATGAACCTAAAACTTGAACTCTTAATTACTCAAAAATTAACATTGCGCCCTAGTACGATTTTGCATCTATCTAATATTAACAAGTTGTTGTTTTATTGTGTCCAATTCCAGTGAACATTAACATATTGTAAAATTTTATGCTACAAAAAATGCTGAAAAAATTAACAGTGCGCCCTATGACTATTTTGCACGTATCTTAAGGAAAAAAGTCTCAGAATTTCGAATCCGGGTCGCTTTTAGTAATCAAATCAAAAATGAAGTAGCTACGATCGTTTTTGTGAGTCACAGTGTATTTTTTTCGATTTATTTAGTGTTCTCAAAATTTTTGGGGGTTGAAGGGAATAATGGGTCCAGCCATGTCAATTTGGGGCCCATAGCAACGTCCCGCAACAATTTATAGCAAATATTTCTAAAACTTCTGAAAGCTTCAGCCGTGAAGTACGATTTATTTAAAAAACAACAACCTCCATGATTTATTTTTCGAAAACTTAATGGAAAACCGGCATAATCGAAGTGAACGTTTTTATTTTGGAATTTAAAACGTTAGAAGGAAGAAGAAAGTTGTAGCATTGCATTAACTTTGTATAGATCTAGAGCGAACCTCTCGACTGGGGGGGCAGATTAATCAAACAGGGCACAATACATTACATTACAATCCGAAGCACTACGCTTCCAGCATGAAAGGCTTACATATTGAAAACACGTTGCTTTCTGGAATACTGAGCAGCGTCGTAAAAGACTGAACCAAATCCTGCGAGATTCAAGAAGCTACAGAAAGAGACACGTATACAGCAAAACAAATTTGATCACGGAGGCATCCTCATCAATCAATCCAGTTTTTTCTCCTTTTCTATCTGGTTCGCTCCCTTGATGGCTTTCTTTGCCATTTTCCGTAGTGTGAGCGCGCTTCCACCCCCCCAAAGCACATCCGTCTCACCCTCGGCCCGACGACCGACGCTCGAAAGGGGATGGGGTAGCGCGTGTGGATATTACGAAGCGCTGAGGCGTCACATGTGCTTACCGGCGCCAGCCATTACTTTAGATCAACTCAAATGGAGACTCATTTTATATGCAAAACTTCCTAAAAATTCTTAATATAGTTTTCGGGGCCGCTCCGAGCGACGCCAGCGTTTTACCTCAACCCTTTCAAAGGTGTTTCGAGACGGTGGGCTTTTATGGCGCGATTCTTCGTAAAGCGTTTAGAAAGGATTATGAATTATTAATTACGGCAGTCCGGTTATTGAATAAGAGTTCAGGTTTTTCGGTATACTATCGTTAAAAGATGTTAATAAACAAATATCAATGGTAGAGCTACATTTTAGATTGTACGGTGAATATAATTAAAAAAATGAAAAGCATCTATCTATGATGTTGTTGTCATAATAAAAATTGTACTTTTTGGATTTTTCCATGAGAAATTCGAAAATACGTCTTGAATAAATAAGAAAAAAAAGATGCCAGAAAAAAAAAATGTTTAAAAAATGCCTGGTTATTCTATATCAGTGTTTCCCAACGCGCCACATGGGGCAATTTAAATGTTTGGGAGGGCAATATCATTATTCAAGGGAACAATTTGAAAACGCACTTGATTTTTAGTTTATGTTTTGAAAATTTACTTATTGTTTTTTTTTCTTAATAATTTCCTAGTAATTTCTTGCTAAAACCTAAATCTTGTGTCTTGAACAAGTTGTAGGCTTCATTTAAGGAATAATTCAATTTTTAAATATAAAAAATTTTTATATGTTACATAGGGGGGGCATCAAAATTTTAGAATGACTTAGGTGGGCAATGTTAAAAAAAGATTGGGAAACACTGCTTTACATATTTCAAAGTTGTTTTGAAACTATTAATTATTTATTTTATTTTAATTGTGTATGCTTATAACAGTTAAGTTGAGCCAAATTAATAGTTTTTTTCGGACTCATCAAATTCGTTTTTTTTGTATGTGAAGGGATTAAATATACACATAAAAATATTTTTATAAGGCTCGCTGCAATTAGGCGTTCAGAAGAACACCATGATAACATAGCAAAAGTAATAAAATCTATAGCCTTTAAAACCAAAAAAATAAATCTAAAATTCAACTTTTAATTTTTTGAATTGAAGAATAGAAGATTAATTTAAGCAAATCCAATAAATACAAAAATGTGCACGTTGCTGTCTTTCACTCATTGCTATAGTAAATACGTTTTTCGAGTTTAAAATTGATATTTGGTAAATTAAATTTGACGATGCGTAGGAAAAATTAGACAACGGTAAAAAATACGAGGATGTGCGCATTCGAGCGAAAAGTGGCACATTTTCGAGCGAGGGAGGCAAATGAAGCGCGACGCGGAGCGGCGCGCTTCATTTTCCCGAGATCGGAATGTGCCACTTTGAGCTCGAATGTGCACACTCGGTTTTAAGCATGATTCACAATTATTTATCCAAATAAATTGGACGAAAAATCATTTGGATAATTTTAATCGTTCCCTCTCGCTCACATTCACGAAATTTTCGTATCTTTTCGCTTTCTTTCACTCATTGGTATGGTAAAAACGTTTTCGAACGTAAAATCAATATTTGCTAAGCTAAATTTAAATTTATGGTTTGAAAGATCAAAGGATAGAATAAACAAATGTAATAAATACCAAGATGTGCGCATTCGAGCGAGAAGTGGCACATTTCCGAGCGAGGGAAGCAAATGAAGCGCGACGCGGAGCGGCGCGCTTTATTTTCCCGAGATCGGAATGTGCCACTTTGAGCTCGAATGTGCACACTCGGTTTTAAGCATGATTCACAATTATTTATCCAAATAAATTGGACGAAAAATCATTTGAATAATTTTAATCGTTCCCTCTCTCTCACATTCACAAAATTTTCGTATCTTTTCGCTTTCTTTCACTCATTGGTATGGTAAAAACGTTTTTCGAACGTAAAATCAATATTTGCTAAGCTAAATTTAAATTTATGGTTTGAAAGATCAAAGGATAGAGTAAACAAATGTAATAAATACGAAGATGTGCGCATTCGAGCGAAAGTGGCACATTTCCGAGCGAGGGATGCAAATGAAGCGCGACGCGGAGCGGCGCGCTTCATTTTCCCGAGATCGGAATGTGCCACTTTGAGCTCGAATGTGCACACTCGGTTTTAAGCACGATTCACAACAATTTAGACCGTTAAATTATACGAGAAAATAATTAAATAAATAATGTTAAAAAAGGTTGGGAAACACTGCTCTACATATTTCAAAATGTTTTAAAACTATTAATTATTTATTTTATTTTAATTGTGTATGCTCATAACACAGTTAAGTTAAGCCAAATTAATAGTTTTTTTCGGATTTATCAAATTCGGTTTTTTTTGTATGGCAAGGGGTTAAGTCAGATGTGCGCACTTTGGGTGGAAACCAAAAAATTGCGGGTTCGAAATTGTACGCGCGGAAGTGGATAAAAAAAGATCATATAAATAACTTTCTTTTTTCTGTTTTTCAATATTATTATTATTATTTAAAACGATTTATTATATAGTTCGCGGCGAAACAGAAAATGGTTCGTATTAGCCCAAACTTTTGAGAACAGTGGCTTTCTGACCTACGTCAACCTCAAATTATCTGATTAAAAAACACAATGGACGGTCATAAAGAAGAAATATTATATTATTTTACCGCCTGCTAAATGAATTGCTCATAAATTCTTTTCGTCGACAAAATAAACAAGCCGTGTTAAATATCGAGTAGCACTATTTATCAGAATCAACAGTTTTGTTCGTTTTTTTATAAATAAACTTTTAATTCTTTTCGATAAACAGGCATTCTTACAAATTAAATAATTTCGGAGTGGTTTTAATTATAATGAGGTTTGTTGATATGTGTTAGCCCTCTAAATCATAGCCATATTGTAATAAAAATTACTTTTTTTAAATAAACTTATTTAAAATTTTTTTTTATTAATAAAAATTGAAATAAAAGTAACCCATCAAGAAAATTAAACAACAGTAAAGAATGTATGGTGTTCTAATAAATAACTGTTATAAATAAAAAAATTAGCAAATTATAATTTCAACTAAATTGTTCATTGTTGATAAATCGGTTATTAAATTATTTAAAAAAAACAATTAAACAAATTAAATATTAAGAATACGAGTGCCTTTCTATGATGTAAATATAAGCACAATTAGTAATAAGTACATTTTGTCATACATTTTTTACTATTTGTTGTAAACCAATTATAACTTATTTAAATATAGCTGTGCTGTTAAAAATTATGAATAAACTAAAACAGTAAACCATAATTAAATTCATAAATTTTGTGTTATATTTAACGAGATGTCTCATTGTACTAAAAACCTATCGAACAATAAATTAAATAGGAAATATTTAAAAAAACATAAACGATCTATTTCTTTATAACTTCGGAAGTATTTTGGAGAAGAAACTGGCACGGAAAATAAATTGTGATTCTTTTTACTACAAGATCGCCTTAACGGTCATTGTAGTAAACGTATTAAATAAATAATAATGATAAATAAATATATAACAAATGTTACTAAATGCAAAAGTGTGATTCGCTCCAGCACTGTGGTTCTTTTTACTACAGATTGTGTTTCTTTCTACTACCAGTTGAGGGCGCCACAAAACTCGTGACCCGCGATATTCAAATTAATTAAACCTGTGGTAAATTCGACTACAGTTGTTGTAGCAACTCCAATTTATTTTCCGAACAATTTATGCAACTTATGCATAAAAAATAGTTCTTTTAACAACGTTATATTGACCACCCCTTAACAATTCAAACAAACAACTGAAAACACCATCTATTGTTGTTGTTTTAAATTATTAGTATTTTTGAAAAATTGTAAAACTAAACATTTTTTTTGCATTTTAATTAGGCACAAATTTGAACAGTCACCTGGACGCCAGGTCTACCAAGGGTCTACAGGGGCATAAGCAAACGAAATAGAGAAGGAACTAATTGTACGAACAAAAGCCGCGCTTAAAAACAAGCATATAAATAATCAGCTCGCATAAATGATTTAAATGAGCGAAAAATGGAGTGCGACGAAACCGCTTTGATAAAGAAGCGAAATAAAACAGCGAGGATGCGCTAATGTCCGCGGGTAATAATCCTTGAAAAAATATATAAATTATGAGCTTCTCGTCGAAAAAGTTGGCGCTACTTTTAGTTAAAATTCGGTGTTTGTTTTAAACGAAAGCCCTAATTCATATTTGCGCGATTGCACTCGTTTAATAGTACGCGTAAATTACAAATATGGACGAGAAGTCCCCGCTTAACGATGCGAAAAACGCGAAGAAGAAAGAATTTCCCCCACCTCTTCTTCCTCCGCCGAACGCTAATTAGCGACTGTAAGAATTCTATTAATGGCGCGGCGCGAAGCGATGCTCCACTGACCGAATTAATTAATAAACAGGAGGAGCAAGAAAATTAGGGGAAAGCAATGTCAAGGTGAAGAAATACGAAGTGGGGAATTAAAATTCTTTAGCTAATGAGAACATCGAGTAGGCGGGAAATAAGGGCATCGTACTTCGTACTCGCAATAGCAAGGATTTGCATAAGGATTCGTACCGTAGGTCAAGGTTTACAAATGTACCTTTCAGGCGAAACCGGCTGGCTTCGTCCAAAATTAAAATCGAGTTTATTTTTTAATTAAGCGAAGTCCTCGCTTCAATTATCTTTTGCGAATGCGCGCGGGAAAAAAAGGGCAAACTTTGTGGGTAATACATTGAACAATTTTGGATTTGTTAGGATGAAAGTTTAAATAATTTTGGTGTAGTTTTTTAATTAAAATCATTCGACTTAAAACTTTAAATTGTGTCTCTAATTAAAGAAATAGATTAGAATCTACTATTAATTAAAATTATTATTTATAAAAGCTTTTCTTAACAATTATATGGTTCTTGAAAGGACACTGTCAGAGGCACACGCTTTTCGTAACATAATTACGATTTTATTTTAATTGCCTTTAAATTTCTTTGTGGTTTTCTGTAGTATGGATTTGATGTATTACAAAATTTTTCGAAAACAAATATATTATTTTTGTATTAATGGGTGCCGTTCGGCGGTAGTAAAGTGGCCAATTTTCCCATGTCAGAATACGGTATACTTTCATCGTTTCTTTCTGCACGTGTGTGGAAAGTGTGTACTTTTGCTTTTCTCCCTTCTACTAGCGACCTGGTAGACTTGAATTGAAAACATCCGTCTAATGTTACGATACATTCACAAGGGCCGTGTGTCGTTAAATTCAAGCATACCAAAATTCCTCTCTTTACGCACATGTATCGAAAATATATAATATACAGTAATCCCTCAACATTCGCGAGGGTTACGTTCCAGAAAAACCTCGCGAATATCGAATTTGCGAATGTTAAGTCTATCTTAATGTGAAAATAGGGGGGTTACGTTCCACGACGCTTGATATACGTTGTATATACATACAAAACAAGATGTATATAGAAGTTTTAATCATTTTCAATTAAACTACCATCAATTTACTGAATTTAAAGTGTTAGGGTGTTACTCAACTGAATCCAAAACTAAGGAAATCGTTTGGTGAAGCATGGGGGGGAGCTCTTTGTTGTTCTAGAAATCCATCGGCTCTCAGAACAAAACCAACACGAGATATGAAATTATTACTGCACAGAAAAAAGAATATTTTGGCTCAAATAAAAAAAATTCTTCGTTACTATTCTCTTGAACTATAATAAAAAATTACACTTGAATGAAAAAAACATTTCTTTTAATCAGAAATTCCTCATTTTCTTGATATAAATAATTTATTTTTAAACTAAAGAAAAAACTTACTTTAGACAAGAAATTATTGTATTAATAAATGTACATTCTCTTCATAAGAAATTTTACTGTTGAACCAAGTATGACGAAAGTCTTGTATTAAGAATTTTTTTCTTAATTCAAAATTGTTGAAGTCAATAAATTGTTTTACTTCACTCAAGAATTTTTAATTAAAATTTTTTAATGGTTTCGCGAATAAGCGAGTACACAGCTCGCGAATATCGAATTTTTCCGCATTTTAATAATCGCGAATAATCGAAATTCGCGAACATCGAAACCGCGAATGTTGAGAGATTATTGTATATAATACTATATACGTATATATAATTATGTCATTAGAAAATGCCATTAATGTTAATAGGTAATTAAAGAAGAATGTAATTTCTAATCATTAAGTTATTGTATAAATATCGTTAACTTTATTAACTTCATTAACCTTATTGGCCATGTAGTTGGTAGTGAACGCCAGACTCGCCCTTAGCCGTAAGTAACTCTCATCTATTTCTGTATCGTTTATTATTATTATTATTTTGGTCTGTTCTCTCTGAGCATCATATTGGCGTTACGTTAGTGATCGTTCAGAGGAACAGTAATTGTTATTATGTTATTTAATTGTTATTACGTATTTGTTATAAATACAAAAACATAATTATAAATATATAATACATATATATAATATGTAATAAGTTATTTAAAACGAATACATAAACCCCCCGTAAAACGGATTCCTACTACACAATTCAAATATTAAAATCAATCGCTTTTTGATAATTTAAGGAATTTAAGCATTAATTAATGTGTTCCTAAAAAACTGTTCGACTATTTCCGCAATAAAAGAAATTTCGTTATTAACCCTTCGTATACTAGGTGACTAAATGTCACACGCCATACTAGCTAGGGTTTGCCATACCCCGAAAATAAAATAAAATCCACAAAATTGTACTTTATGACAGTTAAATGATAAGAAATATATTTTAATAATCAATAATAAATAAGTTTAAGTAAAACATATTTATTTATGCATTAGAAGAAACTTTTATTAATGAAAATACAAAAACTTAATTTTTTCTTCAACTTATAAACTATTGAGTTTTTTCTTGAGTACTAAATTCCAATGACAGGTGTCAATTACGATACCGAATATTAAGAAAACCTAAAAAGAATTTCATTCTTGCCTCCTTATTGAAATACAAATTAATTTCACGGCAATTTCTTAATGATGCGCAATAATTTAGACCAATAAATTACACGAAAAATAAATTGAATAATTTTAATCGTTCCCTCTCACTTGCATTGACAAGATTATCGTATCTTCTCGCTCCCTTCCACTCATTGCTATGGTCAATACGTTTTTTGAATATAAAATCGATATTTCCTAAATTAAATTAAAATTTTCGATTTGAAGGAGCGCACGGTAAATTATATTAATGTAATGAACACGAGGATGTGCGCATTCCAGCGAAAAGTGGCACATTTCCGAGCGAGGGAGGCAAATGAAGCGCGACGCGGAGCGGCGCGCTTCATTTTCCCGAGATCGGAATGTGCCACTTTGAGCTCGAATGTGCACACTCGGTTTTAAGCATGATTCACAACAATGTAGGCCGATGAGTTAGACGACAAACCAGTTAAATAATTTTAATCGTTCCCTCTCACTTGCACTGACCTAATTGTCGTATCTTCTCGCTCCCTTCCACTCATTGCTATGGTAATAACGTTTTTCGAATATAAAATCGATATTTACTAAATTAAATTAAAATTTTCGATTTGAAGGAGCGCAGGGTAAATTATACTAATATAATAAATACGAGGATGTGCGCATTCGAGCGAAAAGTGGCACATTTCCGATCGAGGGAGGCAAATGAAGCGCGACGCGGAGCGGCGCGCTTCATTTTCCCGAGATCGAAATGTGCCACTTTGAGCTCGAATGTGCACACTCGGTTTTAAGCATGATTTACAAAAATTAATTTTCTTTCTTGGACGGCTAACTTCATACTATCGAATTGTCGTTGCCTGCTAAAACTTCACCCCCTATCGCAAAATATTCTAGTTATCGAGGTTCGACTGTACGTGGTGTTAGAACTTTAACGACGATATGGTTATATTAAATTTAGTTGAGGCAAAGAAGTATAACTTCTTACGTGCACCAAGTTTTATTCCTTATTTACTATTTTTAATCAATGTTGAGTAGAAATTTTGCCAGGCTACTATTGCAAAAGCACCATCACATTTAGTCTTCAAAACTTAATCCAAATCTGACATCATTCATTAAAGTTCTGATTAAAAATGACGATTAAAGCTTGTACTTAATCGGCTAGAAATAAATAATTGGGACCGAACGAATTAAAAAAGGAGAACGAAAAGCAAACGAGAAAAAAGGTAACGAACGAAAGAAAGCAAAAACCAATACAAAGCGTATTAAAACGAAAATTGAAAAAGGTAGTAGGGAAGATGTTGTGTGGACTGTACAACATCTCATTTTATTATAATATATTTCCTCTGGTGATTTGTGTGCGCGTCTCGGAGCCCCTCTTCTTAAGCTCCCTCGCTCGCTCGAGCTGATTCGGGAATAATTCCTCATGCATTCTCCCCAGCCTGACTTTATTTCTTCTCGTTTTGCTTCTTTTCTCAAGAGAACCCGGACTTATTGCCTTCGGAACGAAACATCTTCGCATCCGCAATTCCGGCGCCCGCTTTTCTTTAGCACACATGATGTTTCCTCCTCGCCGACCCCCTCCCTTTGATCCCGGGCTCGTTCTAGCGCGTAGTTTAACTTTGCTTTTCTTTTCTGCCGAGTCGCACTAGTTCCGAAAAAGGTTTGCTTTTTTTTTTCATCTGAGCCGCGATGACATTTTAATTAATATTTACTCAAGGTAACGACAATACACTGTTAAAACTTTAAAACCCTTTGAATCCCCCTCTGAATTCGCATTGGAAAATTTTTTTATCGACTGCAATTTATAAAAGCAGCACTTTATTATATTATCATAGTTTTATTTTAAAAGTTGTTTTCCACTTGGTGACTGCTCCGTTAGATAGTAATATTTCGACAAATGTTTCGAAATGTTCCCCAACCGAGTTGGCATAAGTTTTGTAGTAAAATTACCATAGAATTTTTTGTAATTTTCCAGAACAAATACAGTAAAAATGTATTGTAAAATTACAATAGAAATTTTTAACAGTGTATCAATAGGGTAGAGTGGGGCACGATGACGACCTTAAGTAAAAAATTGTCATTCACAAAAAAATATTTATATGATTAAAAAAATATACATATACATATTTAGAGGAGACCGGGTATGGTTGTCTCACGGGTAGGTTGTCACATTAACCATAACAGAAAACCTAATGAATTAATAAATTTGTTTACCCGTGTCAAAGAAGGCCGAGCACAATACCTCTTTGCGTACTTCACTTCAGTTCGCTCTGAAATACCCCATAAGAAATTTATGCGTTTGGTTTTTTTGTACAGTAAAAGTAATTTTTTGTGCAACTCTGTTGAGTCTCATAAGTACCTATAATTAAATTTTGCATAGTGATATACCTATTCGTGTATTTATGATGTTTAATATATGTTTCATGATATCATTATATGGTTTCTTAAATGACCATTGATTTAAATTTATTTTGGGAGTTAATTGTCTGAAATTGTTGTGGGGAAGGTTGTCTAGAGTTAGCGGGGGCTAGTAGTCACAAGTGCAAAGTAACCATAAATATGTGCGGCCTTTTTTATTGGTTTCTAGGGTTTTACTACATAAACGATTGGCTATAATTATATATGTATTTGTCATTTTTGTTACCATAACCTAAGTTTGTTAGATAGAATAGGTTAGAATAGAATAGGTATTTGTTTTCTCGTTTTGTATTTTACCTTTTATTTAACGTCTGACAACCATCCCTGACACGGGGTTAAAAGTCAAACTTCTTTTTTTTATAAGAATTATAATATGTTCTTTTTAAATAATGGTAGAAAAAAAGTCTTTATTTTTTCTTAAACTAGAATAAATACACTATCTATTGATATATAAATGTCATTGATAAATTAAGACCATGGGCTCTATAAATGCAAAAGAAAAAAATTGTGACTTCCAACCCCGGTCTCCCTATATGTATATATAAAACAAGTGATTATTGCCTATAGATTAACATAGTTCTAAAACAATATAGATTAAATAGAATATATAAAAATTATAATTAAAGTTTTTAGACGGTTAAGTCATCTTGGCCCACCTATGGGGCAAGATGACTTACCATATGGGGCAAAATGACGATTACGGTAGGATGCCACGATTCACAAATTTACACCTCTTTTTTTTAATAAACAAAGCGATTTATTGTAATCATCAACTAAAAAAAAAAAATAAAAAAGATCGGGAACCGTTCAGGAATTTTTTTAAAACGGTACCAAAGCAAGTAATTAAAAAAGAAATAAATTCTATATAACTTTTTCCACACTACGACTTATTTGTCGTATCCACTGGGACTTAGTATATTTTTGCTCTAATACAATTCGAATGCCGGTGTGGAAGGGTCGCGGGGTCGTTAATGCGACGCTTCTTCTTCAGGTAGTACCCGTTCGTTTAATGCAATACGGAGACGGTGATGTTTGTAATTTTATTTGCGAAACCGGGGCGAAACTTGCGCCCCACACAGATTGCTTTATTACTGGCTCATTAAGGAGCGGCGTGGGCGCTATTAGCGTCGGTGCGCGCGCCGCGGTGCCGTCCGTGATCCCGTAAATTAAATTAATTACCACTTCAACAGGTGGTAGTTGCTAAAAGAAGGGTGAAAGATAAGTAGAGAAAGAACGAGTTTACTGTCTAGATGAGATGCGGTAGTTAATTGAACAATCTTGTTTCCTCCGAAAAAAACAGCGTCGGTTCGTTTAAACTTAACTCTGCGCCATTTCATTCATTAATTCCTTAACTGATTTAATTTTCAATTGTATTTAAATTCCCTTTTCCTTTTGTTCTATTTGCACTTTGCCGATAAATTCCAGTTTGACAAATTATTGCGTTATACGCTTCGTTTCTTGACTGACTTCCGTTCCTTTTTCTTCCCGCGCGCCATATTATTGTTAGACCGTCAACAATTTTATTTCGTTACGAATTCATTTTTACAACAATTTTTATTTGAACGAATGTATTTATAGACTTCACATATTGAAAATATTATATTTATTTATTAACCTTTCGTGTACAAGGTGGGGTATAACTAACGTGAACAATTTTTTTTTGTTAGAACGGGACGTTTGGTAATCGAGCTTAAAACCGAGTGTGCACATTCGAGCTCAAAGTGGCACATTCCGATCTCGGGAAAATGAAGCGCGCCGCTCCGCGTCGCGCTTCATTTGCCTCCCTCGCTCGGCAATGTGCCACTTTTCGCTCGAACGCGCACATCCTCGTATTTATTGAATTTATTTATATTAATTTTTACACGTGTTTATATTTAGTTATGCCAAAGAAGTATAACTGCTAACGCACGTACAAAAATACGTGCACCGCTTTTTTTCAAAAATAAGTTCAAGTGAAAAACAGTTTAGGTAAATACAGTCGAACCTCGATAAGTATAATTGTTGATAACTCGAACTCAAACTTGTTTCCCTAGTTAATATTTTTATATCGATAACTCGAATTTCGATAACTCGAATTTTTCGATAAGTCGAAGCGTTTTACAATTCAGGTTTCCATTAGTAAATATTTCGATAACTCGAAGTTAAATTTTACAACTTTTCATAAAAGTACAATACCTGGTAGGATTAAAGAACGGGTTTGTTCGGTGTTATTGCTGGTCAAAATGACTATTTTAAAATAGGATGAAAATGTTGAAACCTACTACAAGACTTTGATGTTTTGACGTCGGCACTTCAATTGGATTTAAATACTAATTTATGTTTAAATGCTTTCTCAACAGTTATAAATTTTAAGATGGTTTTACCGTTCTTTTTAACAAGAAAAGGGTCTATTTTTGCCTTTTTGTTTTCGTTCTGGTCGTTATTCGTTGAGCAGGAGTACGATCAAATGTATTTTTTGTTGTTTATTGTTTATAACAGTGAGTAACAGAAAATCTAAAAGAATTAAATACTTTCTCTAAAATTATTTACCGATCAACAAGGAGTGTAAACAAAAATTAAAAAAAGACTAAAGGAATGCCCTTTTTCCAACTTGGAGAAAGCTATGATTGAATGGTTTTGGTATACACGTAGTAAAAAAATTTTGGTTTCGGAGATCATTGGAAAAATTTCTAGAAACCTAACATTTTGGATCAATGAAGGAAAAGACAATTTTAGATTACTTTCACACCAACAATAAATAAGATGTAAATAACCATATTACCTAAATACTTAATAACAATAAATAATGTTAATAATTGTTTACAAATTTTGAGTATTTTGTATAAAGGATGGTATATATAGATGTGATATAAGGTACTTGCGGGTAATAAGGCCTGTCGGCTAATAAGGCCTAATTAACAAAAATCGTATTTAAAATAACCGCATTGGCTTAAGGCCACATACACAAACACGTATTGAACAAAGATGTCTCTACAAGTTTGTAGAGGGGGTATATTCCGCTTCCTGCCCCAAATGTAGCATCATATATATTAAAACGCGGCCAGGCAACACGAATAATAAAAATGGGTCGGAATCAATCGTTAGTATTTTTTGAAATATTACACTTAGCTATGTAAAATCACATTTATTTTCTCTATTCATTCAAGTTTCGATGATTTTAAATATTTGAATGACGTATCATAAAACAAATATTTTTTATTTTGATTTTCTTACATACGTGGTCGGCGGTTATTAAAGCCCATTAAATTTAACTATAAGCCTTATTATACTCCTACTTTTTGTATCAAAATTTAATTGTTTTCTAATGCATTTTACATTACTTTGAAGGTCTTACGAATATAAATATGTAAAAAAACTTGTTGTACCTTGACTCTTTTTTTTATTTGAAATTTTTTTCAAAATGTATATGTAACAATTTGTGAATAAAATAATTTGCACCGTATTGGGAGACTAATAAGGTGCACTTCATAAAAAAATTTAAAAGCATTAGCAACTGCTTATTCACATTGCTTTAAGATTTAAAAATTCGTGGAACTATGGCTTAGGTATAACAGGGGTGATGTACCTAATCCCGTCTCAGGAAAAATATATATTTATTATTTATTTTTAGATTATACGAACTATTAATGTTCTTCTTTGATATAACACTAAAATTGTTTCACAAATTAACAAAACATTTCTCGTATACTGAAATTTAACTATTCAAAAACTTAAAAAAATTTTAACTTTTGATTTGACTTGCTAGGCATATTATCTGAAGCAAAATAAAATAAAGAAAAATATATAACAAATATACTGCTACATTTTTATTTATTACACGTTGATCCTAGAGTCAAGATACAACTGATCGACAATGACCGAGGTACATCACACCGGCCCTTGATGTTTAATCATCACAAGAACAAAATTAAAAATTATGTTGTGTTAAAATCAGACTACTGCAAACGTTAATAAATAATCTTCCTGCTGACGATAAGTCATTATTAGGTAATAAAAATTATGTCAGTAGATTATACTAATGATTTTGAGTGCGCTAGTGACTGTTAGAAGAGGCAATTTGTAATTTTTTTAAAAATTTTTATTTCAATTGCTGTATTTATGTATTTATTAAACTTAGTTATCAAATATATGATGTCCCGTTTGATTACTTAAATTTTTTAAAGTTGTAGGCCTTATTAGCCTTTAGTAGTATAATAAGTCCTATTGGCAAGGTTTTTAAAAATGTTAATTTTTGGTTTTGTTTAAGGTGAAAGTTGCCATTTTTCCTTTTAATTCGATGTTTTTTCATTTAATTACTAATTTCCTTTAGCTAGGCCTTATTACCCGCAGTTAACTTATACACAGAAAAGTATTTAACTCGACTTTTTTTGATAACTTGAATTATTTTTAATTTTTCTTTGACATTGAGTTATCGATGTTCGACTGTATAACTTCTAAATTACGAGAAGTATCGATATATGATTGCTTAATAAAACATTCCTAATAGATAATTAGTTTTTTTAAATTATATACGGTGTATATTGAAAATTTAGCCCTGAGCTTTTTTCTTAATTAAATACGTACTGCATACGTATGCAGGCCGGTACATTCGTTGGAACTCCGAAATTAATTTCCTAATTAGAATTTATGTCATTAGCGGAAGACACCTTTGCTCATTAACAATTTAATTGAAATCTATGTGAAGCTCGATAAAATTTCGAATGGCCGAAACGAAAGTAGTATTTTAAAATTTAAAAGGGTTGTAAGCGTGACAAAACTACTTCGTAATCGTGTAATAAATATTTTAAGAACTCGCATTTATGGTTTACAAAATTAAAACTGTCACCGGTCCCAGTAAATTAGATAATCTAAAAATGAAAGCGCTTATTAAACGCACCGAAAGCCAAAAATTTATTAAGCACGATTATCGATATATCTTTATTATCGCCCAACAAATAATCCGACCTGCACCTAATGAAAATCTAACTTGAGATAAAGCTAAAAGATGGTTCGTCCGGTTTGAAGTAATATTGTAAATCTCCATTAGAATATTATAAATAATAAAATGTCGTGATAAGAAAGCATTTAAATAATAATTAATTTCCTACACCTTCACGAGAACGGAATTAGCATAAACGAAGGTAAAAACTCCAATTTATTTATGTGCTTATTTTTGCTTTTATTTTTTCTATTTTCGGGTGTAAAAAATTTGAAGTGTGTGTGCTTTTTTTGTCGACATTGTAGGATTGCCGGTCTACCGCATTCGAAATAGAAAGCAATCAATACGTTTGGGGTTGGCACGGCATGTGCCTATAGATAACCAATAAATACATACAAACTACAAATAGAGCGTTATTCCATTCGTTTTTAAATCTATTGTTCGCATGTTTCAATACTTTTAAATAAATGGAACGCGGCTATGTATACCGAAGCATAATAATTGGACGACTATCGACTCGCTTTCTTAGTAAATGAAATGACAATAAGAAAAGTGTGCAACTTAAATTTCGATTGGGCTGCAAACTGTTTTAACTCAATATTAAGTAAGTTTATTTTTAATTGTTTAATTGTTTTTAATGCGTAAAAAAAATTGCACTAAGTAACATAAGGTTTTTAATTGAAAAGCTAATAAAAAAATCCTACCTTATTTGTGTACATTTTTTTCTTCTGCAGATTAAGAAAAGGTCAAGTATGGAAATCTGCAAACAAAATAAAATTTATATTTTAATTACAAAATTAAAACAGCTGTGTTAAACAAGTTATTAAAAATATTGACAAATATCATCTTTTAAGATGGTTCTAAAATTAGTTAATTTTTTTCTATCAGAAAAGTTTTTAAATTATTATCTACTTAGGGCGAAGGTAAAGTATGATTTATGATCAGTATTATTATAAACAATTTATTTCTGAAAATTTTGTTTCAATATCTTAACTAATAAAAAATATAAATAATTTTTCTTAGAGGACACCCTTGTTTTTAAATTATTTCTTAAAGCATTTGTAATTAATTGTATTACAATCAATTATCATTTTTTTACGTAATATACCCCATAGAATTTATTTCTAAAGAATTTGTTTCAATATATTAAATAATAAAAAAGATACATCCTATTTTTTGCGTACACTCCCGTTTTTAAACTATTTTTAAGATCAAAAGTAATGTATTGTGTGTAATCGCTATTGTTATAAAGAATTAATAACATTTTTGTATGTAAAATGACTTCTAGTAGTCATTACTGAAGAATTTGTACAAATATCTTAACTAATAAAAAAAATAAACAATTTTTCTTAGAGTACAACCTTGTTTTTAAATTATTTCTTAAAGCAGAAGAAAAGTTTTATTTGTAATTCATTGTATTACAATCAATTATAATTCTCTTACGTAAAATGCCCCATAGAATTTTTTTCTGAAAAATTTGTTCCATTATATTAAATAATAAAAAAGGTACATCATATTTTTTAACGCACACCCTTGTATTTAAAATATTTGTAAGAGTAAAAATAATGTACATATTGTTTGTAATCATTATAATTATAAACAATTAACATTTCCGTATGCACAATGACCACTATAAAATGTAAAACTATTAGAACTGATTTAAATGGGAAAATATGGTAAACCTACTAGTTGATTTTACATAGGAAATTATTAATTGTTTATAATTAAAACTTTATTTTTACGACTCTTTGTAAAAATGCCCCAGCAATACTTGGTCACTTATGCTCCAACTGTATTTCATTTCATTTTTTTATAGAACTTTCATCCCTTAATGCACATCTGCAAAGGAAAAGCTTCGGGCGACAGGTCAATAACTGGCAGCACCAAAAACTTATGCATAAAAGTTCAAACTACTATAAACTTCAATATATGATTTTATTATCCACCTTGGGGGTAAAAATTTAGCTGCAACGAAGAACTACAAGTCAGCGGTGCATAAAATTTCCCCGTTACGTTTACAGCGAAGAACCGTAAACTCCGCAAATGGGCTCTTAAAAGTTCATTTACGAAAACAAATATTTATAGATGATGGCGCCTTAAAGTTCAATACTTTTATTGTTAGTTTACGCTTTTATTGTGTCATTATGAAATTTATGAAGGCTCCCGATCCCGGAGCGCGGCTCGTCAGCAAAATTCGCCCCATAAAACATACCAAAACATTTATCGTAGTTGGTCTAAAACTGTCATGTTATATTAAGGTGAGAAATTATGATTATCGCGCAGGTGCGATTTCCTATATTCCTCGAAGGAAGCTTTATACGAGCAAGTTTGGGGTTGATACAGGTGCAACATTGTCCCAATGTCTACGATTTATGTAAGCTAGACATTCCATAAAAAATATGAAGCACTTTCTCACGCAGGTGGCCCAAATATAAATCGTTTGGTGGCATTTAATTTCGAAAGAACATTTAGTTATTTTGTAATTTGGCTCGCAGGTGCTCGAACCAATCACACCCCGACCGCAGATCTAATCTGGCTCCTTCCTATGTACCCAACTACTGATATCAATTGATTCCATCATTAAACTACCTGGTTATCTCTCTGCGAACCTAATCGTTTTTTAACTACGGCCCGATTTAATGGGAGAAATTATTGTCCGTTCGCTCTTGTAATTGCGGGTTGCGTTTCCATTCGAAAACGATCCAGCTTCGATGAGTCTTAATTCCTTTTTAAGTTTTATTTTCTACGCGAAAGGGAGATAATGAAGCAATTAATCTTTACGAGAATTGTGTCAAAAAGATGAAGGAAAAAAAGTAATTATAAAAATTAGGAGGGGCGACGTAGAAGAAAAAGTAGTGGCTTGTGTGCTGTAACCGCCGGCCGGAACTATATGAATATTTAAATAAATATTTATAAGACGGTAATTTTTTTTTGAAAACCGTGCAATATTAAGATTAAGCACGTACCATAACAATATTAATCACGGCATAATTCTCACGATTTCGTCGGCCGTTTTCTTGATTATGTTATAAGGTTCTTAAGTCGAAATTCCATTTTGCATCTAATTGCGGTTTTTACGTTAAAATTAAATTTCCAATTTTGTCATTTTATTTTGGCCTTTTTTTAACAACTATTTATTTTTTAATATAATTATTAATCCGATCATCAAGACAAAAAATATTTTATTGTGGCAGTCGCCTGTAGGGTCTCTGGTCTAAGTTCTAAACGCAATTGGTTTTTTGTATTATTTTAAACCAAAAAGCTCTACGCCCAAAATTGGTCTTCCACATTTGCCTTCCTTGCTCGAAAATGTACCATTTTTTGCCCGAATGTGCACACTCGGTTTTAAGCAATAATTTAGGTCACTAAATTAAAGAAAAATCACTAAATTAATTTTAATTGTTCCTTCTCGCTCGCACTGACCAGATTGTCGTATCTTTTCGCTCACTTCCGCTCGTTGCTATAGTAAATAAGTTTTTAGAACATAAAATTGCTATTTAAATATATGATTTAAAAGATCAAAGGATAAAGTAGACAAATCAAATAAGTACTAAGATTTGAGATCATCTAAAAAAACACTAGAACAAATATACACCAGAAATAATGTGTTATAATGTCTAGAACAGTGTTTCTCAACCTTTTTTGTGCCATGCCCCACCTAAACTTTTAAAAATGTAACACATGCATATTTTTAATATTCGAAATTTTTAATTATTCAATAAGTAGCTTAAATGATGAACTTTAAGAAGAAATCACAAGGAAGTTATTAAAAAAACTACGAGGCTAAGAGTCACCATAAGGTTAAATCTACATTCTGGAGAAGTCGTTTTTTTTATTTGGCCCTTAAAGCAATCGAATTGCCCCCCTGTGGAGCGTGGGCCCCACGTTGGGAAACACTGGTCTAGAACGATTCTCTTCCGTGCAGCTTCCCTCTGATACCCAAAAGCCCAAAAAGCTGTAAAAACCGAATTATTGTTGCAACGAGTAACCATTTACCATATGGAATTAACCAGCACAGGTTGTCTTTAAATATGACGATAATTCAAGACCAACATTTATACACATATCAAACTAAATCAATTTGGAAAAATTATTTAACTGGTCAAAAATAATTTTTAATAATTCTAAACAATAATTTCGACAAAATTTCATATAAACTTTTTGAAATTGTTTAATAAGTTCAATTGATGGGGCTCTGGATAAATTTATACTCGGCACACACAGCAACTAATTTAGGGTTCTGGATTTCGCGATTGCTTTTCGCTGAGATCGAAGCGGTTTTGTAAAATTCGTTACATAAGGGCAAACTATTTAAAATTTTTGATTTGAAATTGAATTTTTGAACACTTTAATAGAACTCACGCTATAAATTTAATTCTCATATTTTAATCACATACCCGAATTTGTATTTTCAAAAAGTACATTTTAAAGATAATGTTTAAGCGTTTACAGAATAGTTAAGAAATATTTTTATAAAAATTGTCGGGGCATGTATTAGCTTTACTTGATGACCCTTTCGATTAATCATAATCCTATTTCAATTTGAGCAATTGTTTTTAAGCAATAAGCAATTTCACAATTCAACATATAGAAAAGTATTATTTTTATTAAATTTAAATTTATTTTCAAAAAACATAAATATATTAGAAATTGACAGATAGTAAAATAATATTGTGACCAAATTAAAATATATCAAATTCTGGATATTAAAATATTTTTTTTAATATAAATTAAGTAAATGAACATGTAGCTACACAAGTAAAACTACCCCCTTTACTCTAAGTTATTCTAAGAAATTTAAACAATAGTTATTATTATTTTTGAAATAATCAGGAGTCACACATATTTAATTTATTTTTTAAATATTTTTTATCCAAAAGTGCAGGACTGTATTTACCTATACCGAAAACACCGAATCTTTGTTTTACTGCTTTATAACAGTTATTTTAGAAAAATAAATCTACAACCTTTTTGATTTGAAAGAGAGATGATATAGACCAATCCAATAAATACGAGGATGTGCGCATTCGAGCGAAAAGTGGCACATTTCCGAGCGAGGGACGCAAATAAAGCGCGACGCGGAGCGGCGCGCTTTATTTTCCCGAGATCGGAATGTGCCACTTTGAGCTCGAATGTGCGCACTCGGTTTTAAGCATGATTCTCAACTATTTAGACCGATAAGTTAGACAACAAACTAGTTAAATTATTTTGATCGTTCCCTCACTTGCACTGACCTAATTGTCGTATCTTTTCGCTCCCTTCCACTCATTGCTATGGTAAATACGTTTTTCGAATATAAAAGCGATATTTAGTAAATAAAATTAAAATTTTTGATGGGAAAGAGCAAACGATAAATTTGACAAATATAATAAATACGAGGATGTGCGCATTCGAGCAAAAAGCGACACATTTCCGAGCGAGGGAGGCAAATAAAGCGCGAAGCGGAGCGGTGCGCTTCATTTTTCCGAGATCAAAATTTGCCACTTTGAGCTCGAATGTGCACACTCGGTTTTAAGCATGATTCACAATATTTTAGGTTAATACCTAAATTAGACGAAAATTAATTGAATAATTTTAATCGTTCCCTCTCACTTGCATTGACAACATTATCGTATCTTCTCGCTCCCTTCCACTCATTGCTATGGTAAATAAGTTTTTCAAATATAAAATCGATATTTACTAAATTAAATAAAAATTTTGATTTGAAGGAGCGTACGGTAAATTATACTAATATAATAAATACGGGGATGTGCACATTTGAGCGAAAAGTGGCACATTACCGAGCGAGGGAGGCAAATGAAGCGCGACGCGGAGCGGCGCGCTTCATTTTCCCGAGATCGGAAATGTGCCACTTTGAGCTCAAATGTGCGCACTCAATTTTAAGCACAATTCACAAAATTTAATTTACTGTCTAACAATTTTCAATAAAAAAATCGCAGAACTGCATTTATACCAAGAATTAAATTTCTGATGAAGTATTCTTAAATCTGACAACACATCAAACTTAAACAAACTTCGTATTACAGAAAAAAACAATTTCATCAATTAAATTATTAGAATTTATTTCACACCTACGTTTTGGCACCTTTTTAAGCCCAAAACAAAAGCAAGCCTTCTAAACGGAACAAGCAAACAAAAATAGAATCAGCGCCCCAAAAAAAAATTGATATTTAATTAAAAAAGAAACTTCCGAAGGTTAAATTCTATAAATGTTTGATTTCTTTCGGGAATTGCGTTTCGAAAGAAAAAAGTAGCTGCGACTAGTGAAGCGCGAATTAAAATAATAAAACGAGAGAGTCTTTTATGTCGAGCACAGAGTAGTTTTATATAAATTCGAAATTCTCTTTTCGTTCGCAGAGATTGTTAATTTTTACACGCATGAGTTCACGTAGGTATTGTTCTGTTTGTTTCCACCATCTTGGTGGAGATATGTTCCCTGCACGCTTTTGCATCGATCGCACCCCGCCAGGCACACCCTCGTCCACCCCTCCTTTGTAACTACACAAGCACCACAAAAATTTCGCTCGCATTCCCAAATAAAGTTTAACAATGTCACCGTGTCAGAAACTTTTAATTACGCGGTAAATTATGCAAAAAACAGCTCAATCCGTTTTCGACTTCGATTGACTCATTGCTATCTTCGATCGAAAAATAGTTACGTGCTTTTCGTTCTTACACATGGTTATTGCTCTATATCTAAAAGTTCTATGGTCGTTTGCATGGGAGAAATAAAGTATTTTTACAAAAAAAAAAATTGTTTAGAATCGTATTATTTTTTGTAGTGCGATCGAACGACGAGAAAGAGAAAAAGTAATTATGTTTCAGAATAACAACCGACCTTTTTAGTTCTTGTTTGTTGATTTTTAGATCATCTGTGTTTAATTTTTTTCTGATCAAAATAATTTAATAAAAAGAGATTTTTAATATTCTAATTGAAAAAGTCTATAGAGATATTCTTTCACGTTGTAGAATCACAAAAATCATAAAAGAAAAAAATTAAAAAATAAGCTAGTCCATTTTTTTTTCTCTTTGCTCTAACATAAGTCTATTTAACTATGAAAGCCGTACAAGAAAAAGACCCTTAAAAATAAGTAGGGGAACCTGTTGTACCTTTGTCCTTTTTCACTTGTAATTTTTTAATTGTATATGTAACAATTTGTTGATAAAATGAATTTCATCGTAGTGAGGCACTAATAAGGTATTCATCATAAAATATTTGAAAGCATTGCTAACCGTTTACTCAAATTGCTATAAGATTTAGAAATTAGTGGATCTATGGTCTAGGTACAACAGAGGTGATGTACCTTGACTCTATTCACATTAAGCAAAATAAAACGCATTGTTCTATGAAAACTATATATTTATTTTTGGATTATAAGAACTACTAATGTTCATCTTTGAGATGACACTAAAATTAAAAGATATTTAAGTAAAAAGAATATAAAAAGACTTACTTTTTTTCGATTAAAAATTTCAATTGATCTCATACATTAACAAAGTACATTGGCCAGCTGCTGCTAACTTTACGTTAATGTCTGTCAATGTGGCATTTAAAATATGGAAAATTATGGGTCACGAAAGCTCGCAAATATTAAAAAAAATTAAAGTTGCCCTGGTACAAAGTGATTAAGGTAAAACAGGTTCCCCTATATAATAAGAATATTTTTTTAATATTTTTATATAATTTTATTATTTGCGTTTTTTTTTCATTGGATTTGTAATTTCCATTTACTTATTCACAGCACTGTAGGTAGGGCAAACAGTATAGTTATTGACCAGTTAAGCGACCTTGATATCGAAAATATCAAGTAAAAATAAATATAACAGCTAGAAATTAATAAAAGTTATGCCATATGGTTTTATATGAATGTACTTATTAGTTAAGACACCTTACATACACTTTTGTCAAATGTTTTAGGAATAAAATTAACATAAAAATATAAAACATAAAGTTATAGTAATTGGCCATATTATTGCAATTATTGGCCAAACCAAAAAATAAAATATAAAATTAAACTTGAACAAAAACTTGAAATTTTATAATCACTAAAACATGTCTTCATGATAATGTTCATCTTCAGAAGGTTCAGAATCATCATTTAACGATAAACACTTATGGCATATAACAGCAGTGGCCAAGCTCCTTGATAGTCCGAGCCATTTTTCAAAACTTGAAATTTTTGCGAGCCGCTATTAAATACGTATTTCAAAGATATGCAAAAACAGTATGTATTAAAAAAAATTTTTTTATTAATCATAATGTTCACGTTCAATATATTTTTTATATTTTAAAAAAAAAATTGTTACAACGTTTCATATTTGTTGCCAGTAATTTAATAGAAATTTTGAAACACATACGGAACGATAATAATTTTTTAAAATATAATAGCACAAAAATGAAAAGGAAACTCGGGTACATTTATCAAGAGCCACAAATAATCCTTCAAAGAGCCGCATGTGGCTCGCGATCCGCAGGTTGGCCACCTCTGACATATAAAGTCAAAAAACTCATCGTTTGTTTCTCCGGCAAAAAATCACACATCGAAAAAGAACCAATTCACCTATCAGAATTTTGTTAAAACTTTTCGACAGATAATAAAAGCGTTGCCATTGATGTCGTTTTAAATCTACCGTTTATCTAGGGCGTTGCTAGTTTTTTAACATCAAAGTTGAAATTGCCAATAACTGTATAGGGGCCAATAACTATACCGTTTCTCCTATATTTCCTTATTTTTCCAAATCAAAAAATTCAATAAAGCTAGACTAAAATTGATTTTCTAGTTTGAAAGAGGGAAGATTAATATACACGAATCCGATTAATGCGAGGATGCGCACATTCGAGCGAAAAGTGGCACATTTCCGAGCGAGGGAGGCAAATGAAGCGCGACGCGAGCGGCGCGCTTCATTTTCCCGAGATCGGAATGTGCCACTTTGAGCTCGAATGTGCGCACTCGGCTTTAAGCATGATTCACAATATTTTAGGTTAATAAATTAGACGAAAATTAATTGAATAATTTTAATCGTTCCCTCTCACTTGCATTGGCAAGATTATTGTATCTTCTCGCTCCCTTCCACTCATTGCTATGGTAAATACGTTTTTGAATATAAAATCGATATTTACTAAATTAAATTAAAATTTTCGGTTTGAAGGATCGCACGGTAAATTATACTAATATAATAAACACGAGGATGTGCGCATTCGAGCGAAAAGTGGCACATTTCCGAGCGAGGGAGGCAAATGAAGCGCGACGCGGAGCGGCGCGCTTCATTTTCCCGAGATCGGAATGTGCCACTTTGAGCTCGAATGTGCGCACTCGGCTTTAAGCATGATTCACAATAATTGATTTACTTTCGAAATAATTTTGATTTAAAATTATAAACTGTAGTCGTACCAGAAACGTCAAATCTCAAATGTCTGTCAATGTGGCACTTGAAATATCGAAAGTTATGGATCACGAAAGTCCGCAAATATTAAAAAATTAAAGTTGACCTACGTACAAAGTGACCAAGGTACAACAGATTCCTCTATATACAATTTTCCCTACCGCGTCCAAAAAATCGGGGTCCTACTGTAAGCGTTAAACATTTTAAACAACATTGAGAAAGAAAGACGACACATTTTCGCTCTCGAAACGCCGTATCCATTGTAAACACGAACCAATTAAGAAATCGTAAGCATTCCCAATTTCCACCTGATTAGTTTTCGAGCTAATTGCATAACCTAACAATTAGTATGCGTTACATTAGCAGTTCATTAGGAATATTAGATGTATTTATTTAGTGCTCCCTTCGGTCGTAAGTCAACACCGAAATAGCATTTCTTGTCTCCGCTCTTCAGCCCTCGTGTGTATTGATTATCCTGTGGAAGGGACGTCATTTGTTTGCATCAGGACACACGAGAGTCCTTTCTTTATTGTGCCCTTCGTCCCGACCCGCGACTACGGGAACGCCAAGACACTTTCCCGGAGGCCCCGCCGATTAATGAATTTATTTTCGTCCGCCACTTAAAAGCAATCGTTTAAGGTTAAAAGCTAATTTCGTTCCCGATAACGGTTTAAGGAGCGCTTTTTTAATTAGGAAACTTGCCGAACTCGCCAGAAGTTGTTTTTGGGGCGTTTGCCGCCGGAAAAAGTTTTCGAATTCGCGCGGGGAGCGAGCGAAAGGAAAGAGGTTTATGTGCAATAGGGTGGCGCAATAAAGCCGACTGTTATTTTTTGAGTCTCGAGTGAAAAAATGTTAGTTTTTGATGTTTTAAGAGCTACCTCCAAAGGGCAGGTCGCTCAAAATTTTAAGAGGTCGCTCAAAATTTTTGAAAATTTCAAAATCCGTCAGAAATCCAATTTTTTTTTTTTCAATTTTTTCTGCATTACAGTATAATTTTATAGACAAACAAAAAATGAGTTTCTAAAAGTTTCAATTTAAAATTTGAGTTTTAAAAGGTCGTTCAGATTTTTTTTTTATTTATTAGTGCATCACTTTGGATTTTTTCGAGCGACATTTTAATATTCAAATTAAAATTTCATACATTTTTTTTCTATTATTTAGTAAAATAATCAACAAAAATTCACCACGAGATGAACTAAAAATAAAACAATGACAAAAAAACAAATATTTTAACAATATTTAAATAAACTTTGTTGTTCATTCTAATAACAAATCTTAAATTTTGAAGGTTTAAACTTTATTTAGACTAATATCATTTATTGTTTTGTTAAAGTGCGTATTAAATTTTAATTTGAATATGAAAATGTCACTCGAAAAAATCCAATAAATAAAAAAAAAATTTGAGCGACCTTTTAAAACTCAAATTTTAAATTGAAACTTCCAGAAACTTATTTTTTGTTTGTCTATAAAATTATACTGTAACGAGAAAAAATATTTAAAAAAAATTCGATTTTTGACGGTTTTTGAAATTTAAAAAAATTTTGAGCGACCTCTTAAAATATTTTTTTGAGCTGTCCTTTGGAAGTAGCTCTGAAAACATCAAAAACTAACATTTTTTCACTCGAGACTCAAAAAAAAAAAATTGTCGGTTTTTTGCGCCACTCTAATGTGCAATGTACTTGAGCATTCGCATTTTTGCTTAAAGGTCTGTAAGTAATTGTAGTCTGTGTAAAGTGTCAGCAGAATTGAAAATTAAAGTCGCATCCCGTGTTTCACAAAGCTCATATTACGAGAGCGAGAATATAAAAGAAATTCTCACTAACTGAAACGAGCTTTTATGTACATCAAAGACAATGAAAATATCAATTTCCTTTGTACGTGCATAAAAATGTTTTGTTTGTAAATGCTTACATTCGACATCATTTCTGCTGTTCTTTGTAATGAACAAGAAGGAGAAGCGAGCGCGTCGCCTAACAAGTTCCATTTAGTTATGATTGAAGATGCATAAAAGATAGGAACGTAACAAGTCCCGGTTAATGGGCGTCGGGGGCGCCGCAACGCCTGATAGCGAGGTGTCGCCGATGTGAAGAGTATTCATATCACGCGCTACGTGCCATCGCACTCGATGAAAGGTCGTTAAAGGCGTGTGTCATGTGAACTGAAAATATTGAGCAAAAACGCCGAAATTCACGTTTCATAGATTTCGTCTATTAAGTTACTGGGCGCGCGAAGTTTCGCTCGAAGGAAAACAGTCCAAAAAAACGGCGCTTCGACGCAAATTCTTCGAATCTAATTGTATATTAATTTTTAATTGCAAAAACGTTCGTTTTTTGATCAAATTTTGAGTTTCAATATCAATGTTATAGTCAAAATTAACATTTTTATTTTCTTTATTGTGTTTCACGTTATTTTGATTTTGTTATTATTATATTAATGGATGTTTTATTTAATACTCACTATGTATATATTGTTATTTCACGGCCTTTAGGAAACACTTGTTCTAGGGTCGCTTTTCCTAAAAATAAAAATAAAATAAAGGTGTGGGGAGCGTACCCATGGACACTCGGCAAAATTTCCGCAATGGAACCACTTATAACGGAATTAAATAATCTTTGATTCCAATAGACGAGCAATAAACTTGCGACACTTATTGTGAAAGTTGATCTCAGAGACAGAGATCGGCAATAACAAGATTTTTATTTATTTTTTTTTTCTAAATATTTTTGGTGCATGTGATTTCTATTGAAAATATTTTAGTGTTTTTAAAAAAGTAATTCTTTTAAATAAAATTAAATGAAATCTTTATGTTTTATGTGGTATGTACTTCGCTTATTACAATTTTAATAGCAAAATGTCACAGCAGAATATAAATCTGAAAACACACCATGAAATCAAAAAATCAGTTATTTGGTACTTAGCTATTATAAGTACCATACATATATTACTTTGTTTATAATAATTATCAATTTTAAATAGGCTTAATTTGACTGCCTATGCTATACTTAAAAATGTTTACGCGTTACTTCAGAATCTTTCGAAGAACTCTTATAGAAAAGTATTTTCAACAAATCTGAAAAAGACTGAACCAAAACATATAAATTTAGAACGAACTATATTGGTAAGTAGTCCATTAATGATATGCTTATTTTGAACGAACCTTAAATAAATAAATAAAAGATCTACCATATTTTACTTGCTTAAAGATCTCGAAAAAATATTAGTTTGTTAACGAACTCATTTTGAAATTGCTCATTAATTTTTAAATATTTTTTTTTGCACTTACAATGTTTAATATATCTTACTCTTCAAATATAAAACTTTTGAACCCTAAATAAATCGTTTTTGTTCCCCATTAATAACTAAATCAGAAATTTATTTAAAAACAAATTGAAAATAAATTAATTAGACGCATAACGAAATCAAAGCAAACAACATAAATAATTCAATTAAAAAAAAAAGAAGTGGAAGATTTCATGTTTAAGATATCAGGCACGTTAAATGTAATTTAAGAAATAATTTTGTTAAGGTAATTAGATAATTATAACGAGTGCTTTTCGTATAATAAAAGTTTTCCTTGTATACATTAAGGGTTATAGATTCGTTTCCACTAATCATTATGTCGATATTTACCCCACTTCATTTTTTCATGGCCGCCTTTGCTTGACGGCTTTGTTTTCCTTTCCTCGTGTGTTAAACATGTGACTTATACAGCGCAAGCGTTTTTATTCAGGGGATGAGGGTGAACGTGCCCGACCATCAGATAGAAAATTCTATTCTCCCACATAAAATCTATAATTTGCTTCGAGAAAGGCAACCGAAAGCCCTTTTTTGCTAAAAATAAGTTCTATATGTTAAATTAGTTTTTTTTTAAGATTTCCCTAATACGCATATGAAAAGTTGTTTAACTTTCCGTGCGCCAGGTGGGGTATAACTAACGTGAACAATTTTTAATTTTTTTGTTAAAACGCTAATCGAACTTAAAATCGAGTGTGCACATTCGAGCTGAAAGTGGCACATTTCGATCTCGGGAAAATGAAGCGCGCCGCTCCGCGTCGCGCTTCATTTGCCTCCCTCGCTCGGAAATGTGCCACTTTTCGCTCGAATGCGCACATCCTCGTGTTTATTATATTAGTATAATTCACCGTGCGCTCCTTCAAATCGAAAATTTTAATTTAATTTAGTAAATATCAATTTTATATTCAAGAAACGTATTTACCATAGCAATGAGTGGAAGGGAGCGAAAAGATACGACAATTAGGTCAGTGCGAGTGAGAGGGAACGATTAAAATTATTTAACTGGTTTGTCGTCTAACTCATCGCCTAAATTGTTGTGAATCATGCTTAAAACCGAGTGTGCACATTCGAGCTCAAAGTGGCACATTCCGATCTCGGGAAAATGAAGCGCGCCGCTCCGCGTCGCGCTTCATTTGCCTCCCTCGCTCGGAAATGTGCCACTTTTCGCTCGAATGCGCACATCCTCGTGTTTATTATATTAGTATAATTTACCGTGCGCTCCTTCAAATCGAAAATTTTAATTTAATTTAGTATATATCAATTTTATATTCAAAAAACGTATTTACCATAGCAATGAGTGGAAGGGAGCGAAAAGATACGACAATTAGGTCAGTGCAAGTGAGAGGGAACGATTAAAATTATTTAACTGGTTTGTCGTCTAACTCATCGACCTAAATTGTTGTGAATCAAGCTTAAAACCGAGTGTGCACATTCGAGCTCAAAGTGGCACATTCCGATCTCGGGAAAATGAAGCGCGCCGCTCCGCGTCGCGCTTCATTTGCCTCCCTCGCTCGGAAATGTGCCACTTTTCGCTCGAATGCGCACATCTACGTGTTTATTATTTTAGTATAATTTACCGTGCACTCTTTCAGATCAAAAATTTCAATTTAATTCAGTAAATATCGATATTATATTCGAAAAACGTTTTTACCATAGCAATGAGTGGAAAGAAGCGAGAAGATACGATAATCTTGTCAGTGCGAGTGAGAGGGAATGATTAAAATTATTCAATTAATTTTTCGTGTAAATTATTGCGAATCACTAAGAAATTGCCATGAAATTAATTTGTTTTTCAATAAGGAGGCAAGAATGACACTTTTTTGGGTTTTTTTGATAGTCTGTATTGTAATTGACACGTGTTATTGGAATTTAGTACTCAAGAAAAGACTGAATAGTTTATAAGTTGAGGAAAAAGTTAAGTTTTTGTATTTTTATTATTAAAAGTTTATTCTAATGCTTAAATAGATACAGTCAAACCTCGATAACTCGAATTTTTCGATAAGTCAAAGCGTTTTACAATTCCCTAAATTCAAGTTTCCATTAGTAAATATTTCCAATAACTTGAAATTAAATTTTACAACTTTTTATAAAAGTACAATACCTGGTAGGATTACAGAACAGGTTTGTTATTGCTGATCAAAATGGCTATTGTAAAATAGGATTATATAAGTTTTTAAGCGCACCATTTGGATTAACATCTATTCCAGAAATATTTCAAAAATTAACACAACAATATTTTGGAAATATTCCAGGAGTTGGTGTTTATTTTGATGATATTTTATGTTATGCAAGTACTGAAGATAAATTAAAAATGATTCTTGATAAAGTAATACAAACAGCTAGAAAATACAGGTACGCATTTTAATATGTACCAATCAAAAAGGCGTTCGTAATACTGCACGCAAAAAATGAAAAATTAACGATAGAAAAAGCGATCATTATTTCGTGAAACTAGAGTTGACAATATCCGAGGAATAATGGCGTTTTCTAGCATGTAAATAAGTATTTTCCGAGCAGTAATTTCGAACGCAATTTAGAAATAACAAGGGAATAATATATAACGTGTACCGGTGCGAAGATATAGAGAAATTGAAATAATGATGAAAATAAAGCATCCCCATTCGCGTAGACCATTACTCCGATACCAGAATCAAATAAAAACAAAGCGCGGCCGTATTAAAAATATTATTTGAAAGCGCAGTTATTATTCGCGAGCGATCGCTATAAAACAAATTGGAATTCGGACGAAAGGCACAAATATTAAATTGCCCGTTTTCGAAACGATGCCGTCTGCATTACAAAAAACAAAAATGGAGAGCCGGTCGTTTGCATAATATCGCAGATAGTAAATGTAAAGCGACGATATACCTGAGAGAAAAAGATCTTTTGTAACGAGTCTCCATGCAAATGTCATGGCGCGAATTTCCCATTCAAACTTTAATTCACATCTGCCCTAACAATAACCGTAACTGCCCTTCCTATGGTTTCAGGCCGAAACGCTTCGCTAAACCAACTGAATTTAATGCCACATAAAATTTCATTAACAAATTCCCTTTGCCCTGTAAAACAACTACCCACCCCTAATCCATTTCGCTAATCCACTGAAATTAGTCCCCACACTTGCTTTTCGCCAATCTTTGTCATAATCCGCAATTCACAGTTAAATAATACTATTCGGATATGCCTGCACAGATTAGTTTATTTATTTTTATATCTAGGGTTAAGTCGCTCAAAAAAAAAAGACATAGTTTTGTAAATATAAAATATTGTAAAATACATAACAAATATGTGGGAAACTTTTCTTGCCGTTTTTGTTTTTAAACTAATATGTTGTAATTATGAGTTTTTTTATCGATTCGTTAAAAAGATACAAATACCCAAATTTAAAATGTTTTTAAACAATACACGCGTAGCTTAGCAACCCTATGTGTCGTCATGCTTTATAAATAGAAGAGCATATAGAGTAAGTTCGCCGGTTGTCGGCCAGTTAAAAAAACAGTTCCCGTTTTTGACCGTGGGAGTCTAGATTTATAACAGAAAGTCACAACAGAAAATTGAGGTATTATAATTAATACTAAATATGACTGTAACTAAATAGCGCATTGCAAGTTTGTTTAACAATTCGTGTTTTATTGTTTTATTTGTTTTATTGCTGCCTGGACGAAAACGGGCGCAGGCCGGCTAACCGGCGCATTTACCCTATACACTAAACATAATATATGTACGATACATCTATAGAGCATTCGGTATAAGCATTGACAGCGTTGCCACATTTACTTTATTTAACAGTTTGATTATATTGATGTGTTTTGTATATAAACGTTGTTATGTACAGTCTCTGGCAAATATAAAATACTCGGCTATTGAAAATATTAAAATTTTGTACTGACTGTACTCTTACCTCCATTTGTCACGAGTGTACTATCTTAAATATATTAGTATTAAAAATCAATACTTATCCAATATGTATTTAAGAAAATATTTTTTTATAATTGGCAATAGAAATATATTTAATGTAGTACAAATTAATAATAAACATTTCAGTTTTACACGGTGTGTATAATATGGCGCAAAAGCTACGCCAGCAACCATTCTTTGTTCAATTCTGAATGTTAAAATGTTGTATCATGTTTTGTATGTTTTCAAAAACCACTAATAAAACAATAATTTGGAAAACATAGTAGCATACTACTGTAATAATACATAAATGTCAAATTTAATAAAAATGCTTATGATTGAAATTATATTGGACCACAAAAGTTGTTTTTCAACACTGCCAAATGTGTTTTTTCTGAACGAAAAACAAAACTAAAAACAAATTTTGAAGTTAAAAAAAAACGTTAACGAAATAATAGTATTAAAATTTCTTTATTTTAAAGTAAGACACATTTTCACATTAAGATTTTCGATTCAGAATTGAAGAAAAATTATTGAGCGGTATTGCTTTGCCCCCAATTTATAAACACCTTGTATTCTTCAAAAAATAATTTCAAATAAAACAATTAAGATTGCTAGAAATACCTACATCCACAATTGATGTATTTTATGTAAATTGGACACTTTAAAGTTTTTTTTCTATTTCAAGTACCAAAGTCAATAAGACCTATTAATTTTATTTATTATGCGACAACACAACTATTTATATTCTGCAAAGTTAGCAGACCGTCTCAAATCGATGGGGTTTTTCTTAGGGGTTCGCAAGCCCAACACCTTTTCTTTGTATATTTAAAATCATTTTTATTAATCCCCATTTATATTCCCCGTACCTGTACACCACTTTAAGCCTGGTGCATCTTATTTAAATTTGTTTATAAAGAAAAGAATAAGTAATTTGAATATGGAAAGCTCTGGATTTTTTTTATATGAATATTTCTCATTTCACTTCGAAAGCTTTGTGTGCGCGAAAATATTCTTCCCATCGTTTTGAAGCGGTAGATTTGATTATTTTCGAAAAAATTTACAACTAAATCAGTTTCGTGTAAGGGCAAATGCGATTATACAATAGAATTTCTGTTATTTCTCGTTCCGTCGAGAAATGTCGCGTGACCCTCAACATATTCCGCTAATTTATTGGCAAAGTTCGGCAATCAGCTATTATAATTAGCCCATTTGCGACGGCGTTCGGCGTTTCTCCCCTTTCTCGCTTCTCCGCATAACAGGAAAGCGCGTAACAGTTTAGATAATAGACGCCTAATGTAAATAAAACAGGCTCAAACTTTAGACAAATCAAATACCACCTCCTAAATTCCTTTTTAATGCCGGCCCAAATAATATCGTGACGTTTCGAGAAATTGAAATTTTCTTTTAATATTTACAGCGCAACGAAGACCGAAATATTTCAGACAGAAATACATTTAAAGCGCTTTTTATTAATCTTCCGCGTACTAGGTGAGTAAATGTCACATGGCGTACTAGGTGGGGTTTACCATACCCCGAAAATAAAATGAAATAAAATTCACAAAATTGTACTTTATGACAGTTCAATGATAAGAAATGTACAGTCAAACCTCGATAAGTCGATGTCGAAGGGAAACTAAAAATAATTCGAGTTATCAAAAAAAGTCGAGTTAAATACTTTTCTGTGTATATATCACATCCATATTTACCATCCTTTATGCAAAATAATCAAAATTTGTGAACAATTATTAAAATTATTTATTGTTATTAAGTATTTAGGTAATATGGTTATTTACATCTTATTTATTGTTGCTTTGAAAGTAATTTAAATTGTCTTTTGTTTCATTGATCCAAAATGTTGGGTTTCTACAAATTTTTTCAATGATCTCCCGCGCGATATTTTTAATACGTGTATACCAAAACCATTCAACCATAGCTTTCTCCAAGTTGGAAAAAGAACACTCCTTTGTTGTGTATTTAAATATATCCAGTCACTGATGGATATAAGAAAAATAAAAAATACTAGTTGTCTTTTATATTTTCTTCTATTAATTCATGAGTTTTTTTATTGAGCTGCTTACTTTTTTTGGGTTTTGCTCATATTTGCAAAATAATTAGCTTTTTGACACTTTTTACATGTTTTTCCTTTAGCCCAACACTCCTTATTGGAATGACTTTTACCACATCTTTGATATATGTTTCTATTTCCATAGTTACTAATAAATGTCTTAAAATTATTACCTACGTTACTTGTTTGTTTTTGAAGAGTCTGCTTTTTCATTTCATTTACTTGACGTTTTTCTTGTTCTATTATTTGCATATTTTTTTCTGCTAATTCTACTGATTTACAAAAGAAAATTACTTTTTCTAGAGTTATATCTTCTCTAAGTAGTCTTTCTTGAATACTTTTTGAGTTTATATCCAATACAATTTGCACTTTTAGTAATTTTTCTTCTTGATCTCCAAACTCGCATGGTGTTCCTAATGTTCTTAAATCTGCATAAAATCTTTCGAATGGTTCTTGCGGTTCTTGTATTCTTGCAAAAAACTTGTAGATTTCCATTATTGTATTTTTGTAGGAATACAATGTTTTCCTAGAACTTCTATAATACTATCAACGGTTTCTTCTTCTTCTTTAATAGTAGTTATTGTTCGGTATAATTTTAGAACTTCATTTCCCAATAAATTTTTTATTTTAGTCACTTGTACTTTTTTTAATTTTTTATTTGTTTCCGTAGCTGTAAAATATATTTTAACTTCTTGTTTATATTGCTCAAAGTTTGCTTCTAAATTGCCGGTTATCTGAAGTATACTTGGCTTATTAAACTCCATTTTTAATTTAATACTCCAACAATAAAAAAATTATTTTATTTTTTTCTGCTTTTCGTAAGTTCTTTAATTGACTTTCGACTGCGCCATGTTTTATTTTGTACTTTATTATTTATTTAATTTTATTACAAGATATAGTTTTTACATTAGATTCACAAACCTTCTTATTATGTTGCTATTTGCTGTCAAGTGTTGCTAAGACAACTGGTATTTTTTATTTTTCTTAAAATCGAAATTTCACAGACCATGTTCTTAATTTTATTTAATGCTTGTTCATGAGTATTTGTCCAAATCCATTCTATATTATTCTTTAACAATTGCCTTAATGGTGATATTATTTGGTAAAAAATTTATCATTCCTAATATTTGTTGTAATTTTTTTTTATTTGCCGGTTGTTTTAATTTTTTAATGACTTCAATTCTTTCTTGATTTAGTTTCATATCTTGTTCATTAAAAACTAATCCAAAATATTTAATTTCTTTTACGAAATACTGTAACTTATTAGGATTAAATTTAATACCGACGCCCATTTTTTTTTGATATCGTAAATAATATATATTAAATTAACTATTTTTTGCGGTTTTAATTATAAATTATATACTTATTTTAAAAATATATTAATATAATATATAATACTATATGTTCGCATATATTCAAATTAAATCAAGTATATATATTTCAAGATTATATAATAATCTTCCAAGTAATTTTAGCATATTAGATCTTAGTTTTTAAAATTTTTAAGATCATTATAAGAATCAGTTTTTTGCATATAAATTGTGTCCCAAACTGTTTAGAAAACTTATAATATTCTAGATTATGCGAATCAAACTTTTTTTACTGTAAAATTTCTATACGACACTATCGTTTAAGTATTTAATATTTAATTGCAGCCCATAAGTCCAAATATTTAAATATTATATTTTTAGATATATTATTTTGGTACTTTTTTATTTTTTATTTTTTTATTCGTATATAATATATTTCATGCGGGGTACAGCTTTTTTAAAATCAGTAAATTTAATTCTTTTACGTACGAAACCAATCTACTGAGAATTTTCCTTAAGTCTTATGTATTAAAAAATTCAATAAAAAAAATTTGGTTACTGGTAGAATTTTCATTAAAATTTGTTAAAAAATAAATTAATTGTTGTGAATCAGGCTTAAAGCCGAGTGCGCGCATTCGAGCTCAAAGTGGCACATTCCGATCTCGGGAAAATGAAGCGCGCCGCTCCGCGTCGCGCTTCATTTGCCTCCCTCGCTCGGAAATGTGCCACTTTTCGCTCGAACGCGCGCATACCTCGCAATTATTGGATCGCAAACTAAAAAATCGCCCAGAATTTATCCAAAAGCAATATCTATTAATTCGTTTTAAAAACTTCTGCGAAAAAAATACGAATTGATCTTGCGCGGAAACATTCTTCTTCCGGCACCTACGAAAGTAGCAATTTCATTTCTTATCCAAGAAATATATCATTGTAATACCAACGGAAGTTTCTCTCAAGTTATTATATTTAGATGAAATTTTAAATAACATGTCAAATAAATTATAAGTCCGCATAAAATGCTAAATTGTTTTAGACTTTTCTTCGTCTAGGAAGAAGGGAACGCTCGCGTCATAAACAAACATCGGTGTTTAAGGAAACTTTAATATTGCGCACATGCAACGGGAATTTATTGCGCTCATATTATAACGCTGAAATTTACGCGTTGGCCTTATAAAATATTCGCAAAAATATAATACGGGGAGTAGTGAACGAGTACATTAAGATATCGTTATGGAACCGAAGCAAGCGGAACTCGAAAATCCATATTTGAATATCAAATACAAATCACTTTATTTGAAATTCAAAAACCGCTACATTTTATAGTATCTGCTTTGCAGAATAATTTTAAATAAATAGGAGAAATTAATGAACCCTCTAACGTTTTATGATGTTTGCAGAATTCATATTTTTCAAGGGAATTATCGATTTTAACTGTAAATAATAACTTCGACTTCCACAAACTACTATTTCTTTGTGTTACATTTTCCATTTTAAATTCATAAAGCGCTTTTCTCGATGCGGATATACATTTTGCACGGTCACTTTTGACTTTAAATATAAAAAACGTTGTAGCAGTTATTATTTTACTTCTTACGATTACTTTTATTTGCAGGCAAGCACAAAAATAACAGCCCGATGAGCAGTAATCGCATCCTGATGAGGGAACCGAGTCCGCAAGATCAAAACTCCACAACCGATGGTTTAAGTTTTTTGCTGTGAAATATGTAATTATAAAAATTTGCCAAAACGGCCTTATATGTACCTCATAATTGTTTATTGGCTATGTTTAAATATCAGAAAAATAATTTAAAAAATCCCCGAGAGCTATCAGGGCAGAAATTATTTTTTTTTCATACTGGATTTATTAAGTTTTATACTCCCAAATATGAAAATTTCAAAGGTTGCCAAAATGGCCGTATTTGTACGTCCTAATTGTTTATTATGTATATCTGAACACTAGATAAATAATTAAAAAAATCCCGGATAGCTATCCGAGCAGGAAATAATTTATTTCATATTGGATTTGTTTAGTTTTTTGCTGTGAAATGTGTAATTATCAAAATTTGCCAAAACGGCCTTATATGTGCCTCATAATTGTTTATTGGCTATGTCTAAATACCAAAAAAATAATTTAAAAAAATCCCGATAGCTATTAGAGCAGAAATTAATTTTTTTTCGTACTGGATTTATTAAGTTTTATACTCCCAAATATGTAAATTTCAAAATTTGCCAAAATGATCGTATTTGTGCGTCCAAATTGTTTATTGTGTATATCTGAACACCAAAAAAATAATTAAAAAAATCTCGGATAGCTATCCGAGTAGGAAATAATTTATTTCATATTGGATTTCTTAAGTTTTTTGCTCTGAAATATGTAATTATCAAAATTTGCCAAAACGGCCTTACATGTACCTCACAATTGTTTATTGGCTATGTCTAAATACCAGAAAAATAATTAAAAAAATCCCCGGGAGCTATCAGAGCACAAATTAATTTTTTTCATACTGGATTTGTTAAGTTTTATACTCCCAAATATGTGAATTTTAAAATTTGCCAAAAGGGCCGTATTTGTGCTTCATAATTGTTTATAATCGATTTATGAATACCGAAATTACTTAATTTTTTTTCTAACCCGATTCATTAACTTTTAGAAACTGCTGATGAGTATTTTTGAATTTAAGGATGTAGTTTTTGAACCTCAGTAGATATATTCCTTTTGCACTTCCCTGTATTTTGTGATTGCTTAGATCTTGCAAATAATTTAATTACAAAATCCTACCTTTAAACCAGATATGTGCTCGTCATTGTGTTTCATCCAAACTGGTTCTGTAGCACTTTAATTCACTGAAACAATAACATTTTATTACTAATTTATTCGCCCACTTAAATTATCAAAATAAATTATAATTGCTAAATCGAAAAAAACTAATTCTGAACACCCAAACTTCAACTATAATTTTTTTAAATCATTTTCAACGACTATTAAAAACAATCAATAATAAATTAACAAAAATTGTTACCGTCCAAGAAATAACATTTGTCTCAAAATAAATAAAATCGTTCAAAAAAAAAAAATCCTTTAATAAATTTACTTTGTATTTCACTTAATTTTTAATAACCAGTTTTCTCCAACAATTATCTCCAATTTGAAAAAAAAATCCGATCCAATTAACTTTCTGTTAATTTATTCAAATTAATCATTTAAAAAGTTTTTCATCAATAAATAACGTGCTGATCCCGTATAGAAAAAGGTGTTATTTTTTAATTAAAAATGCACCTACTGTTTTCGAAATAATTAAACGGCAAAGTCAACCTACTTTTAAAACAATTACATTTTTTTTAAAACATTTTTCGTAAACTTTAATTTAATGAACTAAAAGAGAAAAAAGTTGCTCGTTCCGAAATAATTTATTAACAACTAATTAAACAACAGTTACCACGTAAAAAAAAGGCGATTTCAAAGCTCATTATAAATTTAATTTGGTGTGTTCTCGTGTATAAATTTTTAACGCCAAATCCATGCTGTAATTCGATAATGACAAGGTAAGTAATGGCCGCTTAATTATAATCTGAAAAAAGTAAGTAGCAAATTTTTGCGTTTGATAGAGAAGATAATTGATATTTATAATAAATTTTTCCGAGGGCTTTAAAACGCAAATATCGCCTCGCAGATTTTCTTGACTGCTTAATTACGCCCTCGACTGACGGATTAATAATTAAAAACAAAGCGGCCATTCGGGATTTCGTTATTCTAAATTATTTGCTTATTAAAATTCCGATGGTCGTGCCAGATGATTAATCAAAAAACTTGTAATTAATGCGTTTGGCGTTTCGAATCGGAATAATTTCGGATATTAATTGGCGAAGGGGGCGAGAGGTGGTGCAGTTGCGATTTTGCGAAATATAAATGTGGCGTCGTCGAAAAATCGGCGAGGCGCAACGAATGTCATACAAACACGGGGTTGAAATAGAAAAGGGGTTAAAATAACATCCCATACATTCCGAAGCATACGATGTTTGAAATATTAGCATACTCGTATCTGTATTATACAAACATAACGCATTTCCCAGACCTCTTAACGTTCTTATTATAATAAATACATATTTTATTGTAGTGAGAATAAAGATTCTACTTCGTCCTCCATTCAGAATGATTAATTATTATTTGATACTTTCACGTAGACATAAGTTATAGATTATCTACCTTATTTATGGGTGAGTGGATTGTTTGATAATATTCCAAACAATTTTATGAGGTACTTAATGTTTCGTAATAAAGTTGATATTTGTTTTGTTGCTTTTAATAGCTGTAGCATTTGTCGCCTTGATTTACTCCGAAATAGTTAGGAATCTGTTTTTTTTTCGGAACCCTATTTTTTTCAATTAAATTTTGGTCCATTTGTTTAAAAAAATCTACGTAAATAATACAAATTAAATTTATTTTCCCATTATGTAGTAAAATATATTATGTACAAAGAACTACCGTTTTTTAATTTTGTGTTTTACGATTTTTAATTACTTTTTTTATTTCAGATAATCCGTCTGCAAAACTGCTTCGTACAGGCCTCATTTAGAAATTAGACAGCAAGAAAAAATTTCTGTGTTAATAAATTAAGTTTTGTGTTCAATTTGTTGGTGGACATTAGGGTGGCGCAAAAAAACCGACTATTTTTTTTTGTCTTAAGTGGAAAAATGTTAGTTTTTGATGTTTTAATAGCTACCTCCAAAAGACAGCTTAAAAAATGTTTAAGAGGTCGCTCAAAATTTTTTTAAATTTCAATATCCGTCAAAAATCGTTCTTTTTTAATTTTTTTTCTCGTTATAGTATAATTTTATAGACAAACAAAAAATAAGTTTCTGAAAGTTTCAATTTAAAATTTGAGTTTTAAAAGGTCGCCCAGAATTTTTTTTTATTTATTAGTGCATGACTTTGGATTTTTTCGAGCGACATTTTAATATTCAAATTAAAATTTCATACATTTTTTTTTCTATTATTTAGTAAAATAATCAACAAAAATTCACCACGAGATGAACTAAAAATTATTATCAATGTTTTGATATTGGAAAAAAGTCGAATTTTTTTATTCACGATAGGTCTTCTATTGTTAAGTAAATTAAAAGTCAATAATTACATAATTTTTTAAACCAAAAAATGTGTTTTAATAATATACAGAGTGTTTCTGATTAAGCGTCAAAATAAAATGCATTTAATTTGATATTGTTGTACCAATTATTAAATAATTAACCCAGTATTTCCAGGAAAGACAAACTTTGGTTTCAATTTTGCTTTTTTTATATTTACAAGACAAGGACAACATTAGTAAACGGCAAAATAATAAGTAGATCTACCTTGTTTAATAAAAGTTGCTCCTCTTTTGAAAAACCACCACACAAACTAAAACGCACTGCAAAAATTTTTTATAAAAATGTTTTAGCATTTCTATATTTTTTTTGTAAGTTATTGTCTATATGCGAACACCTAACCACGATCGGTCTACACACATTAAACATTAAAGCGTAACAAAATAAATTGAATCGTATGACTGTATAAAAACTAGTCAGCTGCATACGACTTCATAATCTAATCGCTGTTATTTTGATAATTTTGCGAATTGTAGAGGTAGAAACGCATTTAAATGGATTTGAAGGACGCGTATTCTTAATACCTACATACACGATTTTCGTGCATTAAATTGTTCTAAACTAACGCTTTAAAGCTGCAAATCTAATCAAAAAAATGCATAACAATTATTAGTTAGTGGAGCTTTTGTGTTTTAAATTTAGTTTTTACTATGCATACACGATTTATATAAAATCCATTGAGTTCTGATTTGCTTGGGTTGCGCATTTCGAAAATACATTTTATACAAAATCGTTGGTTTAAACATAGTTTTATTACTAAATATATTTATAAATAATTAATAGTAAGACAAATAATTAATAGTAAGGCATAAATAAATAATAATAAGGCATAAATAATTAAAAATAAGACGCTTTTGGGGTGCTAAAACTAAAGAAAAAAAATGTTTTTGCCTAAAATTATTTAGAATTTTCGTTTTCGCTGGAAGATGCTAGGAATAAAATTGTTTAAATTTTTTTTTATCAAATTATTTATTACATCTTTTATTTTACAATAAATCAAAATAAATTAAGTCCTTAACACATATTAAAATACAAGCCCTAGTTAAATATTCCTTTGCATGCATCGTATTTAATTAATTTATTGAGCAAAATAGGGTAAGTAAGATTACTAACGTCCCCTATACACCCTAATTGTTTACCTTTTACTTTTTTTATCTAAGTTTAGACATCTTGACTGTATGGACCATTTTTTACGTTTTGCTATTCGGTACCTTCAAAGGCTATTCTTAACGAGCAAGCGTCAGTTACAAAAAATAAATACCTAAGTTAAAAAGGAGAAAAAAATGGACGTACCATCGGCCCATAGTTCACATGCTTCTTGTGCATACTACCCTTTTTTTTTAAATCAACGAAAATAAATAGAAACGCACCTTTAATTTTTTTCAATAATTTAATTAATAAATTATAAACATTTCCGATGCTGATTTTTTTTTTGAAAAAAGAAAATAAGAAAGCGTAATCAGTCTCAAGACACTGTACGCATTATAATCGAATTTCCGCCCTGCCAATTTTTAAATGTAAATAAAAAGTGTCATTAGACGAGGCGACGTTGTGACAGGTCAATTTATTCAATATATCGGGAAACATTTATACGGCTCAATTAACTTTCCTTGTAATTGTACACAAGTTCATTAAGTTTAGGTTCGATGTTTCAACTCGACTCTAGTATGCGATAATTGATTTATAATTGCTAAGTGTTTCTCGTCTACCCATTAAACGTCAATTATTTAACTTAATTTTATACTTTTCGTATTGCCCCTTATAAATGCGAGAGCCACTTCAAAGCATTAGTTTTCAACAACAAATCGTAATCATGCAAACATTTTTGAAGTTATACTTCTTTTGGCGCGTTGAGAGTAAAATTGTAGCAGGCGACGGAAGTTGCGCGCGCACAGCTAACGAAAATTCGACAGTTGAAGTTAGCCAACTAAGAAAGTAAATTAATTGTTGTGAATCAGGCTTAAAGCCGAGTGTGCGCATTTGAGCTCAAAGTGGCACATTCCGATCTCGGGAAAATGAAGCGCGCCGCTCCGCGTCGCGCTTCATTTGCTTCCTCGCTCGGAAATGTGCCACTTTTCGCTCGAATGCGCACATCTTCGTATTTATTACATTTGTTTACTTTATCCTTTGATTTTTCGAACCATAAATCTAACTTTAGCTTAGCAAATATTGATTTTACGTTTGAAAAACGTTTTTACCATACCAATGAGTGGAAGGGAGCGAGAAGATACGAAATTTCGTGAATGTGAGCGAGAGGGAACGATTAAAATTATTCAAATGATTTTTCGTCCAATTTATTTGCCTAAATAATTGTGAATCATGCTTAAAACCGAGTGTGCACATTCGAGCTCAAAGTGGCACATTCCGATCTCGGGAAAATGAAGCGCGCCGCTCCGCGTCGCGCTTCATTTACCTCCCTCGTTCGGAAATGTGCCACTTTTCGCTCGAATGCGCACATCCTCGTATTTATTAAATTTGTTAATATTAACGTCACATAACGTGATAATATTTAATTTAGTTCCGCCAAAGAAGTATAACTTCTAATAAGTACACGCATTTTTTTTAATTGCTTGTTTAATTTGTCCAATAAATTTTTGTACAATAATCATTTTTTAAATATAAATTTTTATTATGTAGAAATATTGTAAAAATGAATAAATAAAAGTTATTAATGAGTCTATGTATTATTTATTTTGTTATATAAAAATGTATGGGGATAAGTGTGACGTTTTTGAAATATATTTAATTGTATTTAATTCTAGAATGTTTAATGTTTAAGTTAATTGCAAATATGTGAATCACCTTCCGCTCAATTATTACGTCTTCAAAGAAAAATATGTGCAAAAGTAACCTGACGTCTTGAGCCCCGCCTTACATATTAAAAAAATTGGGACTTTTAGCTAAAAAATAATATAGTGTGGTTTTTTAAGATTTTGCCGCTGCTTTTTGTATTCGTAAGTATTAATGGTACCGACGGCTCCTTCTTTAAGTTTGCATAAACAATAAAAATAAGAATTTTGGTGTATTTCATAGTTTGAATCTGATTGAATTGCAAGATTTGGTCATTTTCGCTCTCAAATGCAGGATTGCCAGATTGGGCGATTTATCGCGAATTATGCGCTTTTCCCCAAACGCCATAGATAAAAATGCCTTTTGTAAATATCTTAATATCTTATGGATATGTAAGCACTATAGAACTATAAAGATCCTGAAAATTTTAGACTTTAATCTATATCGGTCTCTTCAAAAAGTCTAAATAAGTAAAAATTGAAAAATAATTTTTTTCTTTGGATTGAGTGATTCGATTATTTTGAAAATTTAGTATATTATGCAGGCGATAGAAAGCTTTTACGGACACCATGGACTAATTTTTAGCTTAATAAATTGATGATCAAAAAAATTATTTTCTCTTACTTTTTTAATTTTTATTATGATATTTTTAGAGCAAAATTATGATTCTATTATTTTTACATTTCTCATAAGACCTATAATCACTCAAAATTTTTCCAAAATTTTTTTAATGGTACGCCATAGTTAAAAAAAATAAAAACTATTTTTATTACCAAAAAATCGAATTTTTTAACAAATTCTACCTAAATAACTACAAATTATATTTTTATTATTACATAAATAATACGCTGAAATATAATTTTATTAAAATTGAGTTACAAATTATTTGTAATTATATTTTTATTAAATTTTAATAGGCGTTATATTTCATTGGAAGAACAATTTTTTTTTAATTTCTAATGTAAAAGATTTATTTCAGCTTATTATTCAACAAAAGGCATTTTTACAATTCTTATCTCCCTATGGCCTTTGAGCGATGGGCTCCAAATTAGGCTCTTTTTATTCGTTAGCATTAGCAACAATCTACAACTATAAAACTATTACAAAATAAATTTGTTACTTTAATAAAAACGGGTTTTTTACGATTATTAATGTGATATTGATTATCTCTATTTGAGACGCCACCAGTAACTCCTGTCCTACAGATCACATTCAGTACAGCCAACATAAAAATTAGTATGGCACCATCTTCAACAGATTTTCTACTTAACTGTGCTTTCATACAAAAAAACAATAAACTGCAATAAAAAAAAAATAATTGGCGATAATTGGCGATAATTGGGGTTGGTTGTCACGTTCGTCCTTAGTCTATCATCGAGAAGAATCAAATTCACAAAGCAATTCATCAATTTACACCTTTACACATAGTTAGATATCACTACCTCAATTCAGTTTTTGAAATAAGTAAACAACAGACTACAAAACTTTTAATAAAATTATTTCTTTTGAATAATCCGCAATACCGAAGCATCTTGTCTGCGCGAAAATAAAGTGTCTCTTCCGATTTGACGGACAGGTATAAAAAATCTTCGAACAGAGGGGTAGGTTCTTCCCAATTAGGCAAAACAAGTTCGTAATCAGAAAATAATGAACACGATTTGCGGACATTCGCGTAACGAGGCCCTTAAAATATCCTTAGAGCGTTTTCGCAAAGAAGAAGGGTCTCGCAAATGTAGGTTTGCAGAGAGCGTATAAGAATGCGAAATGGCCGGGGCCTACGACGTCTACCCCTCACACAGGAAGAGGCAGGGGAGTGTGTGAATATTGATCTAGAGCTGCTAGCGGTAAACTTCTATTCTTTCCCTCCTGAGCCGAACGAAAGTGGAAGCAGCAAAGCTGTATAGATTATGTAGGTGGATGTGAGAAGCTGCGGTGTGAGAGGCCCGAGAACCTTTTCTCTGTGCTTTTCCAAAGAAAATCCGAGGGACTGCGAGTGTGGATCTGAAAAACTTTCGCATCAGCGTCAATAAAACATTTTCTAAACAACTCTTCAAGTTTTTAAGTAACACGTGAAACGGGCCTGTTTTATTTAGGGTTTTTTTTTTCTTCGTCTTCGCAGGACGCGATTGCATTTTTTCGAAAACTAATTTCGCAATATCCACTTAGGCGTTTCGAAGAGCGTCTGATGGAATGAAAAAGCGTCGCTGGCAAGCCCAGCTGATAGATTTCATAATTGATCGAGGGTGGTTACGTAAGACTGATTAGCACCCTAAAAATATCACTTAGAAGAAAATGATTCTCCAGACTCGCTTGATAAATGACTGACATCTTTCTTACCGCCAGAGTTGGGCGAACGAGGAGGAAAACGGCAGAAGCGGGAAAACGCGATTTTAACGGTGATTTTTTTGCCGGCTTCTGCGACATGTCAGACTAATGATGCTCAGTCAACGCTGCCATGTGCAGCCGCTGAAAATATCCAGCATATATTTATTAAATTTCCAGCCTGAAGTTTCCACTGAAATAACTTTTAGGCGGAAAATTTGCGCGCGGAAAATTTATATGCTTTCCGGCTCTCGTTATCTCGTCGAAATAATTTTTACTGGTCCCATAACGCGAAAAGGGTGCAATGTTTGGTTGTCTTGTTTAATGGTAAAAGTGTTTTGAAGTCAAGTTGAAGAGTACTCAATCGGAGATTTGGTTTTTGTTACAAAGAGCTTCTTGTAAATTTTGAATAAAAATTTTTGGAAAGGTTAATTAGTTCTTGTAGACTGTGGTGAAAAGCCGAGTGTGCACATTCGAGCTCAAAGTGGCACATTTCCGATCTCGGGAAAATGAAGCGCGCCGCTCCGCGTCGCGCTTCATTTGCCTCCCTCGCTCGAAAATGTGCCACTTCTCGCTCGAATGCGCACATCTTCGTATTTATTCGATTTGTCTATATAAATTATTTCTTTTCAAACCAAAAAGGTTCTAGCGTTTATTTTTCTAAAATAACTGTTATAAAGCAGCAAACCAAAGATTTTGTGTTGCTAATATAGGTAAATATTAGGGTGTCCGTTATTTCCCAAATTGATTTTTTTTTCTGCTGCCGCTCCATAAATTTTTGGTTTTTTCCCTAAAAAAAATATCCGTCCCAAAAAAACTCTTAGTTTTAAAATTAAACCGTGCCGAAAGCATGTTACATTTCCTATTTGAATACCATGGGAATTTTGGACTTTTTGCATTTAATTTTTTTTCTCTGAAACAAATAATAATACGGCACTGACTATATATATTTTTATAGAGAATTGGGCGCTCTACAAAAAAGGTCTCTTATGATTTTTTGATAATTTCACTCATTCGAAAGTTATTCAAGATTAAAGTCGGGTTTATGGTTAATTTTATGATTTTTATGATTCTCTTCACTTTCAAGAACCATTTGTGGTATTTGAATGCTGAAACTGCTGCTTTGGCTTTTTTTGATCCGAATGTGTCATCGCCCATAGAACGTAAAACGATTAAAGCATTAAAAACTAATAAAGATTTAGATTTCGATTGCCTTAAACCAGGGGTCGGCAACCTGTGGCTCCGGAGCCGCATGCGGCTCTTTAGAAAAGTTTGTGGCTCCCTGAATATTAAATATTTCTGTATAAAACCATCTCAAAGTTTAGATGCAATCTTTTTAGCGGCTCTTCCATGTTTTTATTTTTTTTATTCAATATAGATTTGGCTCTTTGTCACTGAAATAAATCTTTATTTAATATTATTTACAATGTATTGTTTACGTTATTGTAGCTATTGAGCTTTTTTAATTATTATAAATTAGTGGAATGATTTTATTAAAAAGAATCGTAGCAAAACTTGAAAACTGTGATATTCACTATGGACAAAACTTTAATTTTAAATAACTTTCGAAGGAGTGAAATTATGAAAAAATCATAAGAGACCTTTTTTGTAGAGCGTTTAATTATCTATAAAATATGTTTGGGTCATTGCCGTATTGTTATTTGTTTCAGAGGAAAAAAATAAATGCAAAAAGTCTCAATTTCTCATATTATTTAAATGTGAAATGTAACATGCTTTCAGCACAGTTTAATTTAAAAACTAAGAGTTTTTTTTGGAATGGATTTTTTTTTAGGGAAAAAACTATAAATTTATGAGCCGGTAGCAAAAAAAAATCAACTTGGGAAATAACGGACACCCTAGTAAATATAGTTCTGTACTTTTCAATAAAAATTATTTAGAAAATAAATTAAATATGTGTGACTCCTGATTATTCAAAATAAAAAGTCTGTTTAGAGGACGTGATTAAGGAAAATAGGATTTTGAGGACATTGTTCTACTGGATTGAGTTTGGTATCAATAGAAAAATCTTAACGAGGGAATTAATAGTATGAAAATGATTTTGTGAGGAAATGTATAGTTTTACGAATTATCAGGATTTTTAGATAACCTAACATAACCTTAATTTTCGTTATATGGTGCTAGTTATCGATTATTATGATATATTTAAGTCATATTTCATATATTTTTGGCAATATTGTATTAATTCGCAGAAAAAAAAACAAAAAGAAAGAAAATCACGGTTATGTTAGGTCCAAATATCGCGATTTTTCCGAATTTCTCCTTTGCCCGACATTTCCTCAACCCTAGATGGGTATAAAAATAATCAGCATAAGTAGGCTTTAAGTAAAGGTATGACATGCTTATGTACTATAATGTCCTCATTTTCTGATAAAATTAATCACGTCCTTTGATGTATTGTCGAATTTAAGAACATTTAATCAAGAATTTAATTCTTGGTATAAATGCAATTCTGCGATTTTTTATTGAAAATTGTTCGACAGTGCATTAAATTTTTTGAATTGTGCTTAAAACTGAGTGCGCACATTTGAGCTCAAAATTCGCTTGAATGCGCACATCCTGATATTTTTTGGATTGGTCTATATCGTCTCTTTTTCAAATCAAAAAGATTGCAGCGTTTATTTTTCTAAAATAACTGTTATAAAGCAGTAAATTAAAGATTCGGTGTTTCCGGTATAGGTAAATACGGTCCTGCACTTTTGAATAAAAAATATTTAGAAAATAAATTAAATATGTGTGACTCCTGATTATTCCAAGAATAATAATAACTCTTGTTTAAATTTCTTAGAATAACTTAGAGTAAAGGGGGTAGTTTTACTAATGTAGGTACATGTTCATTTACTTCATTCATATTACAAAAAATTATTATAATATCCAGAATTTGATATATTTTAATTGGCTCCTATTTTACTATCCTATTTTACTATCTTTGTCAATTTCTAATATATTAATGTTTTACGAAAATAAATTTAAATTTAATAAAAATAATACTTTTCTATATGTTGAATTGGCAAATTGTTTATTGCTTAAAAACAATTACTCAGATTGAAATAGAGTTATGATTAATCGAAAGGGTCATCAATTAAAGCCAATACATGTTACGACAATTTTTATAAAAATATTTTTTACCTATTCTGTAAACGCTTAAACATTACCTTTAAAATGCACTTTTTGAAAATACAAATTCGGGTATGTGATTAAAATATGAAAATTAAATTTATATCTTGAGTTCTATTCAAGTGTCCAAAAATCATATTCCAAATCAAAAATTTTAAATAGTATGCCCTTATGTGACGAATTTTACAAAACCGCGTCGATCCCAGCGAAATGCAATAGCGAAATCCAGAACCCCAAATCACAAAAGTAGCTGAGTATGCCGTGTACAATTTTATCCAGAACCCCATCGATCAAACTTATTAAACAATTTTGAAAAAGTTTATATGAAATTTTATCAAAATTATTGTTTAGAATTATTAAAAATCATTTTTGACCAGTTAAATAATTTTTCCAAATTGATTTAGTATGATTTTTTCGAAATAATCGAATTGGCATAAAAGCGAATTGAATGCATAGTTTAAGCAATAAATTTAACGAAAAGCGTATGGAGTGGGACAAGGTGCGACTTATGTTAAAAGTGCGATAGCGCTATTTGCTCGGAGCGACTGTGAGTGTGACGTGTCTTGGCAACAGGCTTAGGTTACGATGAGTCGGCGCTAACATTTTGCGCACTGACAGTGCATTTAACGCATACAGTTTTAGTTAAACGATTTTTGGGTCTTTTTGGCCGCGAAAAATTCTGAAAAGTGTTTTATACCTTACATTTGAATGGTAAGAATATTTTGAACTAACAATTCTTGAAAAATATTATAATCGAACTTGGTTTTTGGAAAAGAAATGTGCCAATAATCTTTTACCTCAAATTAAATATAACAACAATTATTGTTTAATAATTCTATTAATTCATGATCACTTGTTGCAACAATAATTCGTTTTTACTGTTTTTTCGGTAATTGGCTATAGTCAGCATCTTGCATCTTTGGGAAGCTGCCCAAAAGAGAATGGATATTGTAATATGAACATATTAATTATGGTGTTTTTGTGTTATAATATTTTTTTACATGATCCTCTAACTTGGACTTTTTATTGTTGCAATTTTTTTGCAGATGGGATACACTTAAGCCTTGTAATGAATTTTTTTTTGTCTTTATAGAACCAGCAATAAAAAATTCAATGGAATCGATATTCATTGGCCAAATTCGGACATGTGCCTTATAATTTTAGTCCCTGCGATGCTGCCCTGATATTCTCTTAAGAGGTGAAAGATTGGTTGGTCCATCCCGAGATGATGAAAGAAGACAAAGATGATCTTCCGGTGAGTTCTCTTATTTTTATTTTTCTACAGGAGTATATCTGATTTTGCATCTGAGAACCAAGCCGAAAGTTTAAATTTCATCAATTTTTTGTATACAATTTAGTCAGCCATCCTTCTAAAATACTTTTAACAATTTCGATGCCTTTCTTATCCTTCTGTTTAATAAAGAAATATTTCCTATTTCACCTCTCTTAATCTGTGGCATTTATTCAGACTAAAAAAGGATGGTTGTGAAAATTATGGTTCTCGTAACTTGATATTTTTTAAAGTACTTGTTATTATATATTTTGTGTATTAATTTGTGGAGCGCTTTTAGGAAGCGAATTTTTCAGAGATGATTATAATTGTGCACTAACAAAATCAGATGTGCTCTTATAATTCTTTAATATGTGTATAAATATTGGTCTTGAATTAGCGTCACATTTAAATACTTAACGTGTGCTGGTTAATTCCATATGGTAAATAAATACTTATACGTTTTTTGAGAATTAAACAAATATGGTATTTATTTATTTTTTAAGTTTAACTCTGAGCTCAAACAGAATCAGCACTTATGCTATATTAATAATTATTAAATTTGTCATCGGGCATTATTTAATATTTTTTTTGAAAATGGCACACAATTTGTAAGTATTCAAATGGTCCATTTTTATGTCTTCCACTTTTCATTTTTGATTGCGTTTTTCTACAATAAATCAAATACTTTTAATTAAATACAGTCGAACCTCGATAAGTTGAAGGGAAATTAAAAATAATTCGAGTTATCAAAAATTCGCTTTATCGAGGTTCGACGTATGGAGGTTCGACTGTAGATGCAATTTTTAACTACTATCAAACATTCAAATTAAAGCTGAGACTTTCTAAATTTATTTTGCACGTGCAAATATAAATTATAATTGGTGCAGGCCAGATGTAAGATAACATCGTGTTATTTTGATGTGGTATTTTAATACAAAGTACTTTTAAAAATTGTTATTGTTTTTATATGGCCAAACATTGTCAAAAATATTAATGTAAACTTAGAGAGTCTAAATTATTAATAACAATGTTAATTTTAATAATAATTTTACAGTTGTATTTGTTTTGTTAACAACATTAACGATTGAAATCATTTTATATAACAGCTGACTAAGGTCTTTGCGTTCGCCTGGCCGGATGTTTTATCAACTTTTTGCGTAGATAACCGATATCTACGTTTGCCGTGCTCAAAAATTAATGCATTTGTGAATTTGATTTCGAAGCCAAGAAACGCGCACTAAGAGCTCTTTTGAATAATTTAATCCGAAGTTCAAATGTGTTTAAATACTAATTAATATATCTTAACTACATCGACCATATTCACGGAAGCACTGTAACTAATGTTTTGCATTTGTTACAAAGAATCGAGCCTCTCGAATATCTGCCAGGACATCGTAGTTTCATGGAGGATGACCATTTATTCTTAAGGTGAGTTCTTTTTTAAATGATTTTTCATATCTAGGTTTTCCATCCTGGGCCATCGTAGTGGAGCTCTGGGAACTTGGCCTTTCTACATACCAGTAACGAATTATTTTTTTTAGTTTTGATTTTCAACTCTCCAGGATTAGAAATGCTGTTTAAAATTAATTTCTGTTTTATTTAGCTATAAATTTTTTTATTTTGGGTAATTTATTGTTCACAATTTGTGAATAATTTTTTTATTTTTTGACTTTCTCACCCCTAAATCTTGAAATGGTTGTAAATTAATTTAAGTAATGTTATAGGTGAGATTACCAAATAATTTGTTATTGAAACTTTAACATTCTCCTGTTTTCTGATATCGGTGTTTTTGTGTTTTAATATTTTTTTACATGGTCCTCTAACTGGGATTTTTAATGGTGCAATTTTTTTGCAGATGGGATAAACTTAAACCTTGTAATTAATATTTTTTTTTGTCTTTATAGAACTACCAATGAAACATTCAATGGAATCGATATTAATGGGCAAAATGCGGACATTTGCATCATAGTTTTAGTCCCTGCGATGCTGCCCTGATATTCTATTAAGAGGTGCAAGATTGGTTGGTCCATCCCGAGATGATGGAAGAAGACAAAGATGATCTTCCGGTGAGTCCTCTTATTTTTATTTTCCTACAGGAGTATATCTGATTTTGCATCTGATGTGAGAACCAAACCGAAAGTTTAAATTTCATCAATTTTTCGTGTGCAATTTAGTCAGCCGTCCTTCTAAAATACTCTTAACAATTTCGATGCCTTTCTTATCCTTCTGTTTAATAAAGAAATATTTCCTATTCCACCTCTCTTAATCTTTGGCATTTATTCAGACTAAAAAAGGATGGCTGTGAAAATTATGGTTCTCGTAACTTGATATTTTTTAAAGTTCTTGTTATTATATATTTTGTGTATTAATTTGTGGCGCGCTTTTAGGAAGCGAATTTTTCAGAGATGGTTATAATTTTGCACTAACAAAATCAGATGTGCTCTTATAATTCTTTAATATGTGTATAAATATTGGTCTTGAATTAGCGTCATATTTAAATACTTTTCATGTGCTGGAAAATTCCATATGGTAAATAAATACTTCGGTATACGTCTTTTAAGAATTAAACAAATATGGTATTTATTTATTTTCTAAGTTTAACTTTGAGTTCAAACAGAATCGGCACTTATGCTATATTAATAATTATTAAATTTGTCATCGGGCATTATTTAATTTTTTTTTTCTGAAAATGAGACACAAGTTGAAAGTATTCAAATGGTCCATTTTAATATCTTCCACCTTCATTTTTGATTGCGTTTTTCTATAATAAATCAAATACTTTTAATCAAATAGATGCAAAGTTTGACTACCATCAACCATCAAATTAAAGCTGAGAACTTTCCAAATTTATTTTGCAAGTGCAAATAAAAATTCTAATGGGTGAATGCCAGATGTAAGATAATATCGTGTTATTTTGATGTGGTATTTTAATACAAAATACTTCATAGTATTTCAAAAATTGTTATGGCCAAACATTGTCAAAAATATTAATGTGAACTTAGAGAGTCTAATTTATTAATATCAATGGTCATTTTAATAATAATTTTACAGTTGTATTTGTCTTGTTAACAACATTAACGATTGAAATCATTTTATATAACAGCTGACTAAGCTCTTTGCGTTCGCCTGGCCGGATGTTTTATCAACTTTTTGCGTAGATAACCGATATCTACGTTTGCCGTGCTCAAAAATTAATGCATTTGTGAATTTGATTTCGAAGCCAACAAACGTGCACTAAGAGCTCTTTTGAATAATTTAATCCGAAGTTTAAAATGTGTTTAAATACTAATTAATATATCTTAACTACATCGACCATATTCACGGAAGCACTGTAACTAATGTTTTCGATTTGTTACAAAGAATCGAGCTTCTCGAATATCTGCCAGGACATCGTAGTTTCGTGGAGGATGACCATTTATTCTTAAGGTGGGTTGCATTTTAAACGATTTATCATATCTAGGTTTTCTATCCTGGGCTATCGTAGGGGAGCTCTGAGAACTTGCCATTTCTACAGACCAGTAACGAATTATTTTTTTTAGTTTTGATTTTCAGCTCTCCAGGATTAGAAATGCTGTTATTAATTAATTTCTGTTTTTATTTAGCTATTAACTTTTTATATTTTAGGTAATTAATTGTTTACAATTTGTAAATAAATTTTTTATTTTTTGACTTTCTCACCCCTAAATCTTTAAATGATTGTAAATTAGTTTAAGTAATGTTATAGATGATTACCAAATAATTTGTTAATCACACTTTAACATTTTGTTACCTGATATCGCGCTGGCTTTTACTGAGGTCAACTGATGTCCATTTTAAGGCCTTTGTGCTTCGATAGCAATCGTTTTTAGAGATCAAATTATTCGAAGAATTTCGGTCAAAATTTAATTGATTTTGATTGGAATTCTAGTTGCAACTTTAATTAATAAACATTAATCAGTTAGTGTCTATTAATTTTCGTAGCAACGACCCCATCGCAAGCATAACTAATTCTTTTGAATTTTTTCAGCTCGGTGTGAAGACAACTAGACCTTCCGCGGTTTTCGTTTGAAATCGTAGTTCTTTAAACGAGTGTTTGCCCTCCCAGTACAAATAGTGGTCCCTTTAATTCAAAAATCGCGCGTTTCCATTTTAAAAGTGTTCTTCGGGCCCGGAGCAGCTGGTCGTCGGTCGAAGGAGAGGATTGCGGAGGATGGCACCTCGGACGACCCAACGCCGAGGTGCACAAGGCATCTTTAACTGGATAAGGGTAGGTCCCGTCCAGCGTTGGGACTGTGGAAGAGGACGAAGGCGCCGTTTTGGGTTGAGTAATTTTACCATTTTCCAATTGCAGGCGGTCAAATGGATGGTGGAGACTTGTTTTTTTTTTGATAATTTTGCGCTGCGCCTGGGATTGCGTTAGGGGTGGGTCGCCTTTAATACAGATGTCGCGGTCGCCCTTCAGGCACATGCAAAATTTTGTTCTAAAATTTAAAGTAATGCACCTTATGGCTGTTTATTAAAGTTTTTATCACATGTCTTAAATTAATTTATTTAGTATTCAGTCATAAGGTTTTTTTAATTTTTTTTGCGTCTAACTTTAATATAGGGTCAAGTCTCCACCTGAGAAACTTGTTCAGTATTTTAACAGCCAATTATTTAATTTTTGTAATTATTTATTGCTTTTTTCAAATTTAATAATAAGCAACAACTTTTTTGAAAATTATCAAAGTTCTCCAACTTAATAATTTTTATAATGACATTACAGCTTTTATTTTTTTCATGTAAAAGAGAAATCAATTTGCAAATACACAATCAGATGCCTCAAAATCAAAGTATTAATATTTTTGATTTTGTATTAGGTAATACCTGTTTGTTTAAAAATGTAATACATTTTGAATAGTTCTTTTGAATATATCGAATCTCTTAACCCCTTGACATACAATGACGTCTAGGAGACGTCAATCGTTTAGGGTGTCATTGTAGATTTTGACGTCTTTAAGACGTTAAGAACTGTTTTCAATTTTATGTTCCAAAAAAGGTTTGTTTTCAACAATAAGTTTGTTAAAAGGCACAAAATTGGAGATTTGGGAATTTTGTTATTAATATAATTCTGTAATATTTAATTGCGAATTGTCCAGAGAGTAAATTAATTCTTGTAAAATGTGCTTAAAGCCGAGTGTGCGCATTCGAGCTCAAAGTGGCACATTTCCGATCTCGGGAAAATGAAGCGCGCCGCTCCGCGTCGCGCTTCATTTGCCTCCCTCGCTCGAAAATGTGCCACTTTTCGCTCGAACGCGCACATCTTCGTATTTATTCAATTTGTTTAAATTACTTTTTGGATATAAAAAGGAAATAGCAATGTATTCAAATAAAACGACATATGCGCAATAACACATAGTTTGATACCCACTGGTCTAGCTATACACAAGCGCAACATAGCGCGTTGTTATATTTAATTTAGTCGCGTCAAAGAAGTATTACTTCTAACGTACTTACATAAGTACATGCACCGGTTTTTTTACATAGAATGAAATTCAGTTTTTAACATTTAGCAAAATTATTAAAGTAAACTCAAAGAATAAATTATTTTAAATTTTTAGACATCTCAAATTAAATAAATTAATAACTTGAAAAATTTTAAAAATATATTTAAGAACTTTAGAAATTTTTAATTATCAATTTTTTTTGTATAACACAAATTGAATAAAACAAAACTTTATGCGGTAAATTTCAAAGGAAATTTTGATGAAAAAATTATTATGTATTTTCAGAAAACTCAAATAGAGTAAATACAGAATTTGTAGTTTTTCAAAAAACTTTGAAGATCATTACTTTACGCAAATAAAATTAATAATGAAGAAAACTCAATAAATAAACTATCTTAATTGTTCAGAAATATTAAATTTATAAAATTAAATACAGTCAAACCTCGATAGGTCGAAGTTGAAGAGAAACTAAAAATAATTCGCGTTATCAAAAATTCGAGCTATCGATATAAAAATATTTTTTAGTTTATGTTTTTAAAATTTACTTATTGTTTCTTTTTTTTAATAATTTCCTAGTCATTTCTTGCTTAAACCTAAATCTTGTGTCTTGAACAAGTTGTAATTAGACTTCATTCATAGAATAATTCAATTTTTTTAAATATAAAAAAATATTTATATGTTATGTATTACATGCATCAAAATTTTAGAATGACTTAGGTGGGGAATGTTAAAAAAAGATTGGGAAACACTGCTTTACACATTTCAAAATATTTTGAAACTATTAATTATTTATTTTATGTTATTTGTGTATGCTCATAACAGTTAAGTTGAGCCAAATTAATAGTTTTTTTTGAACTCATCAAATTCGGTTTTTTTTGTATGTCAAGGGGTTAATAATATAAATTCTTTTAAAGACATCAACTGCAATGACTGAGCTAAAAAAATAATTTATATTAATTATTTTACAATTTTATAGCATTATTAAAAATAAATACGGTCAATATATTATAATTGTCAATTAATCATATTGTTAACGTCTTATATCGTTTAATAATATTTAAAGTTAAGAGAAATTGAACAACAATAGAACAACTCTTGTTAAATATGCAACGTTTAACTGAAAAATTGTTGAATAAATGTCCAAAAATAATTTTCTGCTTCATTAAAAAAGTACACATTACTAAAAGTTTAAAATAATTAATAAAATTTAAAACTTTAGTTCTGAACACGATACATATCTAATGAGTATTTTAAAATTTCTTTTTTCAAATTACTGTGTTTTCTTCAACTTTTTTTTATTAGGCTCGGTTTTAATTTTCATCTTATAAACATGAGTAATAGTTTTTCCCAGGAATCTGATTTGTATTTTGCAAACGTTTTGTATATGACTTGATTTTTTTAACATATTGCTGTAAACTAAAAAAAAAAAAATTATTGTTACAACAAATGTAAATGATTAATTAATACGAAGATTTATTAACCATCTGTTTGGTTAATAAAAAATGGCTTTTGCTTTAAATTAAGCAAAGGACGAAATAAAAATTCGGAGAGTACGTCTTTCAGAGTTGGACGTTCGTTCTTTGCTTAAAAACCACTTCACCCCCTGCAATTTTTTTAAATTGTTTCATATTTGTGTATGGGGGTTTTTAATGAGGGAAGATTTTTTTTCTAAGCCACGGCTTTAGAATTAATTTCTAAACTGCTGAAAACCTCCGCGTTGATCCAATAAGCTGCAAAAGGACGAAGTCTTTTGCAATCGGAATTCATTCGAACTTTTGGGTTTTTGGTGCCTTTCGTTATCTTTCTTAAGGACCCTGCGCCCCCTCGCCTAGTTGTAAAGATTTATTGTATTTTACACCAAAACCCAAACGGGGAGAATAATTCCGATTATTGTTTCAACATTTGTGCAATTTGCTGAAAGGTCAATTTTTGCATTTTTTTAAAAATTCTTTAATTTCGAATATTTTGCACTCTTCTAATAAATTTAATTGGCCTGAATGCAATTGCACAATCAAAATGTTTATATATTTGTGTATTTTTTGTAAAACTTGTACCGCTCCCATGTCCACGCTGGCTGGGCATGGGGCAGCCTTAGATACCGCAATTTTTGAATGCTGCCACTTTTAAAAAAGATTTTGCGAAAACAAGGGGCGCGAGCTCCAAGTTTTTTTATTAATTCAAATTGAATCTATTTAGAAGTGGCGGAAGAGGGGGCATAGATTTTTCACCAATTTTCAGGCGCGAAAGCTCTTAGGTCAGAGCACGGGCGTGAGACTTTTGTCTTCTTCTGGTTAGGGCCCTGGGTTTTGACTGTCCTTTCGGAAGTCATCGAGTTTCTTTCCGCTTTGTTTCCTGAAAATAGTGTTTAAGATTTTGACTCCCTCAAAAGGGTGGTCATTATGCGCCTAAGCTCCAAGAAATGAGCATTTAGGACACTTATTAAACGCCAAAAATTTTATTTTTGGTGTTTATTAAATTAAAATAAAATAAAATAAAGGGGTATAAAAATGCGGTCTAATTATTAACAATGAAATGTTGGGAGAGTTACGGTTTTTCGAAATAATTGCCTTGCAGCCTTTTGAGCTCGGCAAGATCGTGCACGGTTCGTTCAATATAGATTCGAGTTATTTTTTTGCAAATTTTCGGGTTCGGGTTAGTGCTTGTGAATTTTCGTTTCCGATTTTCCCCTTGCGGCCACCTTGACTAAATGATGTGTTTCCTTTTCAGCTTTTTTTATTACTATTTTTAAAATACTTAATCAACTAACTTTTGCTTTTCAGGGCGTTTATATTTTTTTTCAGGGCGCTTATTATTTTTTTCAGAGCGTTTTGACTTTAATTAAAAAGTCACATAAGTTCATAAGTGTTGAGCTTTTACCCCTTGACATATAAAAATTTTAAATTAAAGATTCGTGCGTCTTGGCTCTCCCACATTCGAAGCGCCTTTCAACTCAAAATGTCTGGAGCTTTTGCCGGCGAAAGCTCGGCATTTTGAGTTTTAATTCGGTCATAAAAGGGGTGGGTTTTCGTCGGACGATAATTACTTTACTCGTCTGACAAGATGAAGTAATCGGTTTTGAAAAAAAAATAGTTTTTCTTTAAAACCAATATTTTAATAACAATTTTATTTTAGGTCATTTGTAACAACTACAAGCAAGTAAAAAAAAATAATAATTGTACATAACAATTTGGAAATATATTTAAAAAAATTCTACTTTAAAAATTTGCTTTTCAAAATTCTGTTTATTACAGACTTAATCTTATGGCCCACGGTTGGGTAAGGACAGGTGTAGGGGAGGAGGAGCCTGGAAATTTTTTTCAAAATTTTGATTTAATTAATTAAGTTTAATAATATAATTTGTGGAGCGGCGAGGGCAGGTGTAGGGGAGGAGGAGCCTGCAAAATTTTATAACAATTTTCTTTTAGGTAGTTTTTTAAATAATTAAAATCTAAAGCAATAGTCTGCAAATGAGCTTTTCTTTCCTTGTGCCCTTCAATGTTCCTTTTTCCCCATTGACACGCTTTTCCCAGCAGTTTAATATTTCTGTTGACGCATAATGCAAAATATTCGGTCTTTTCTGAACAAATTCCAAAAAAGTTGTTAATTTAATACGCCCATTTTTTTTAATCACTAAATTCTAAAAAGTACAACTACAATCACGAGAAAAAAAATTAAACAAAATATATATCAAATTTTAACTGATGGAATGTTGAAGTATTTTATCAAAGGGTTACTACACCTCGTTCTTGTAAACTTCCCAAGGGATTAAACGAGCCCCGCATAAATTATTTTATTCAACAAAAATAATTAATTATGTGGCACGTGTTTTCGGGCCTTTTGAATAATATCAAGATGCTTTAAGCTATATCAAAATTATAATTCTTTTATGATCTAATCTTGTAATCCGCATTGTATGTTCTATCAATTAGTCGGAAGATAGAAATTAATTAAATTTTTACCTCTTATCTTAAATTTATCAAAGCTTCCTGTGTGGCACTCTTGAAAAGGCGTAATTATATTAACAGCCGATACAAGTGCATCTGCTTATTTGATTAATTAATTATCGATTAATTTTTATAATTTATTCGCTTGGAAAAGTTTGCGAACTTACTTAAACTCGTTACGTTTTCACAGGAAATTGTCAATTTCGAAACGGCCTGCTCACATTTACATGATTTAATAATTATGGTCTTCGATGTTCCGTCGATTGCTTTTCTACGATGTTAGATCTTAAGATTTTTATCTCTATAATTTTAACAAAAATCCGTTTTATATAATTTCGGGTTAAAACATCGTTGACAGGTAGCAAACCGATAGGTTTAATCGGCACAGGTGTATGAAACCCGAGAAACTCCTTTATTATGTACAAATATTAGAAAAGCGAATATAAATAAATATATACAAGTTATTAATGGAGTGGATGGGTTTTATTTATTTTGCTAGACGAAAGATGCGTTACTGATAACTATAGAAATTTATTTATTTGTCGAATAGTCGTTTAAAACTTAACGAAACTAAATTGGAAACTTGAAACTTTAATGGAGATTTATAATTTAGATTTTCATCGTCAATTTCGGCATTTTTTTTATTTTTTATTCTTAATTTATATTTATATCGACGTTTGTAACGAAAATGACTTGTCGAAGTTTAATTAATTGATGTAAATAGTTGGGAATAGAAAAAATAAAAATTATGTACACCGGGAGAAAAAGCTATTGGAACGTACTTTTACGCTTGCTATGTTTTGCTTACAACAGCGCCCTCTATAACAGAATTGATAATCGCATATTTTATTACGTTCAAAACGAAGTTTTTGTGCAATGTTTAGTTTTTAAATTATTCGCAATAATGTGAGTCATCTCCCGCGTAACGTCTTTGGGCCTTCAAGTGGGATTATTTCCAAAATTAAACTGACGTCGGTAGGGACGCCTTACATTTTCAAAAAATTGAGACTTTTAGCTAAAAGATGGGCTATAATGTAGTGTGGGACGCCATATTAAATTTTTCTAAAACTGAAGCTTAAAATTCGAATACTCCCGCTTTTACAAGTTCACGCAAATGTTGCATATCTTGGACAATAGGTATTACAGTAAAACCTCAATTATCCGGACCTCAGTTATATGGAAAATTAAACCTCGGTATTTCTTCCTAAATATTTTATTTTGTATTTCGCATTAAACAGTGTTTTTATGCTTTGTTAATTTTAAGATAATGTGCAACTGTTTTATTTAGTGATTAATATTTGTTGCGTTTTTTATAAACACATACCTAACAATTTGAACATTTTTTTCCTGTTAAAACGGGACGCTTCGTAATCGTGCTTAAAACCGAGTGTGCACATTCGAGCTCAAAATGGCACATTTCGATCTCGGGAAAATGAAGCGCGCCGCTACGCGTCGCGCTTCATTTGCCTCCCTCGCTCGGAAATGTGCCACTTTTCGCTCGAATGCGCACATCCTCGTATTTATCGGATTTGCCTATATTATTATTTTACTCTTCAATTCAAAAAATTAAAAGTCGAATAAATTAGATCTATTTTTTATTTGAAAAGGGTTAGATATTTTATTACTTTTGATAAATTATCATTGTGCTCTTCCGTACGCCTAATTGTAGCGAGCTTGATAAAAATATTTTCAGGTGTAGGTACTTTCGAATGTTTACTAATTCACATTTTTGATTAATTAAAATTGTATATGAGTCAAATTTTTTGAAGTGGTCCACTAAAAATCTACTAGTCGATTTTTATATCATCTTTTGCAGATTCTTAAAGGTTTAAATGTCAAAATTAATGTCTCCAAATATATTTGGGTAATTTTCATTTTTCTCAAAATTATAAACAAATTAGTTTTAAGGCACATTTTGTATACACTGTTGTTTTTAGACTTCATTTATGGATTAATTTAATTTTTAAATATAAAAAAATATTTATATGCTACATAGGGGGGTATCAAAATTTTAGAATGACTTGTGTGGGTTATGTTTAAAAAAAGATTGGGAAATAAGAGTCAAAATTCGGAAAAGTTAAAGTATTTTTTTTCATGTACACTAAGACCCCGTTTAACGCGGGGGATACGTTCCAATGAATTTAAGCGTTATACGAAATAGCGTTAAATGAGGTCATCTCATCATGTAAATAATGGGGTTAGGGGAAAAATGATATAAAATTAAAAAATTGTTCAAATATTTTGTCATTTAAATATGTTTTTTTATTACAATGCAACAACAAAAACTTATTTCGTACAAATTTAGAAACAACAAATGAATATGTACATAAAAATGATTAAATTCTAAATCATTATTTATATTTGAGATCATGCATTTCCAATTTTCTGCTTTTTTATCAAGAAAGTATCTAATGTCATTTGTATTTGCTGATGACACTATTTTTTCTTTATTCTTGAGAATTCTTCTTATTGTCGAAGTTGACAAGTTTAATGCAACACTAATTTGACATTGACGTTCACCACTATATAATCATCTAAGCACTTGCATTTTAGTTTCTAGAGAAATGCTTTTTCTTGTCGCTTTATTTTCGTGTTTTTTATTATCACCCATATTAAAAATAAAAAATTATTATATTTAACACTATATCAGTCATTATATTAACAAAATTTATACTTACAATAACAGCAGCAAATGTTTGAAATAATAAAAATATGTTTGTGTAACACTACATACAAGAAACAATGCAGATAAATTACTTTGAATTTCGGAAAAATCCCAATGCTGCATGAAATTTTCAGGGAATCCCAGTTCCAATAAAACCGCGTTAAACCGAAACAGCGCTAAACGGAACAGCGTTAAGCGGGGTCTTACTGTACGATAAGCCTCCCATCTAGTCTAGTTTAAAAGTACTAAATTAGAAATGTGGTTTATGGTACAAATACCCGTACTGTAATTTTTAATTATAAGAAAGGCTAGAAGTGGTATATTTAGTTCAGTTTAATTTAATTAATATTATTTGTAAGAGAGAAGAATAAGATAGGCAAATTCAATTATTAAGAAGTATTGTGCACTTTCAAGCGAAAACTTTTTCCGAATAGAAGGATTTGAAGGATTTGTTATTAATATAGTCGAATCCAATTAACACGAAGATGTGCGCATTCGAGCGAAAAGTGGCACATTTCCGAGCGAGGGAGGCAAATAAAGCGCGACGCGGAGCGGCGCGCTTCATTTTCCCGAGATCGGAATGTGCCACTTTGAGCTCGAATGTGCACACTCCGCTTTTCGCCACGATTAACAATGATCAATTTACTTTAAAAAAATTCAAGTAATTCTAAAACCGTAGTTGCGCTCTCAAAATGTCTCCTTTGGGCTTCGCTTATTTTTCATAATTTTTAACTTTTTTCATTAAGAAATTGCCGTGAAATTAATTTGTATTTAAATAAAGAGGCAAGAATGAAATTCTTGTTAGGATTTCTTAATATTCGGTATCGTAATTGACAATTTTTCGAAAACGGGACATTTTGGCGTTCCGAATGATTGCTTGGGGGCAACGGGACAAATAATCTGAAAACGGAAAACAAAAAAATGGTCACATTATATATAGCTAAAATTAGTTTTTTTCTATACATTCAATTAACCGAATTTTCGATTATCCGAATGAGCTGCAACAATAGTTAGTCCTTATAACCGAGTTTTCACTGTATAACAAAAAATTATTTTGTAAGTAGAGAAAAGTGTTTTTTCTAGCTGTACTTTCGTATAAAAAATTAAAAAAGAATGGGTTGTATTTGAAAAAAGTTTATTAACGTCTTTGGGTCTTCAAAAAAAAGTTTTTTCAAAATTATGTGTTTTTATAATATTTTTTTTAATATAATAAGATGTTATTTTGTGTTTTACTTCCATTTAATATATAAATTGTAAATTTAATATGCATATTACAGTAGTGCCTGGTAAATAACTGTATTTTTAGTCCAAAACCAAGGACTCTTGCATTTTTAAGGCATACAACGACGGACTTTTATATAGAAATGACATAAAAACATTAATTCACCTCATACAACGCCACCAAATTAATTTAAAACCCGCCAACGATTAATTACAAGCTAAATTTTAATGCAATCTAATTAAATTTGTATCTTAAAGAGTTATTAGATTTTTTTTTCAATTTTTCTCATAGAAATTATCTACGTATTTAAATTAGTATAAAAAAGGCGTGTAATTTTTTTTAAAGAAACATTCTAACGTCAAGTAACTCAACCGCAACCAATTAGCGTTTATTATGACAATAAATAAATTTAATTAAAATAACGCACTATAAACAATTAATATGAAATAAAGCAAAAATATTACCTTTTTTTTATCTTTGCGTGCTTTGATCTAATTTAACAGCATTAAAAGGCTCTTTTTTATAATCTAAATTTATGCCACTTAATTTTTATAAATAATAAATATAATATACATCAATTTCTCACGTGCATTTTGATGGTCGAAAAAGGCTATTAATGGTGTGATGCCTTCAAAGCAAAGATGCCGCCGAAAATTTAATGAAACAATTTCTAGTTTAAAATTTGCATTTAGAAGAAGCTTTTCTTCGATAATTGCCGAATTTCCATTTAAATCCTACATTTAATTTGATGCTAATTAAATAAAAATCAAATTATTCAAATTTTCTATGCGCCATAATAAAGGAATCTCGTACGGTAGTTCTCACTACGTTAGTAATGCAATAATTATAATCCATTTCTAAATTTTTATAACCCAAAGAAAATTTGCATAGTGAACAACGGTTAACAGATTTACACATTTCCTGTACTCATATTATCTACACGTTTATACTCTTAATTATAGTAATTCACCTTTACTTTACTTCTTTATAAAATTTTAACAATCCCAAATTCCGGTCTTTACTTTTCACCTTTTTTGTTATTTTTATTAACTTTCTTTTAAATTGTTTTTTTTTGCTTATGTTCTCTCGATTTACTAGTTATATCTGTAAAAAGAGCTCGTTCGAAATTTGGGACGGCCCAACATGGAGAAGTTTAATAAAATATTCACTCTTACCTAACGTCGAAAACAACCCCACCAATCGCAATGCTCGTGTTGCTTTTTTAATGAGCACTTTGCATGTAATTAAGAGCGCCCAAATAATTACATGTAAACGAGCACCATTACAACATCTGGCGGCGAATAGCAACCTAACTTGTTCTAAGCAACGAGCGGATGGCGGCTCTGTAAGCTATGTAAAGGAGGGTGGTTTTCCCCGCTAAATAGGGCTGTACAAAATTTCGAACCCGTGCGCGTATTACCAAGGCCTCCGTTAGGAAACCTTGCATACTCGTCTTGTGCGTTTCATGAATTATCATATTTTTATTTACGCTTATAATTAGTTAATTATAATTTTATTTTCTAACCTCTATTTTATTGTAAAACGTCTAAAATTATTTATGGACGTTTTTAATAAATATTTTTACGATTAATTGTGTTAACTTTCCAATTCTTAAAATAATTGTGAAGCAGATGCTGGAGCGTTCGAAATCGTTAAGATTTTTTTGTACAAAACCACCCATGTTAGAAGAAAATTTGCATTTTATTGTTAATTTATGTAAGAATTAAAAAAGAAATAAACAAAGTTAGAATGCGAGGTATTCGAAAGAATTTGGTCTTGTGGACTTTGTATTTTATTTTTTTTTGAGTCGTAAATTAATCGTTAAATTTATTGATTCGATGTGGAAGAGCTCAATTTTTAATTGAGTAATTGCGTTTTTACGGTTCGTAATTAAATTATGTTTACGTGTATTAGAAAATCGATTGTAATTAAGATTTCTGGTTATAGAAAATTATTTTCCGACATAAAGTTTAATTGATTCCGTTTTATAAAGCTCCTTTAATAAGTCTAGCGTTTAGGCCACAAATTAAGATTAAAATTATGGAAAATGTTAAAGCCTGCCACGCCGATTTCTGGCTGTCGATTAATTAAAAGTGCTATTGATTAAAAATCTCGATTTTCCATTAAAAATTTTAGTTCTTTTTATTTATTAGTTGGCTCTAATGGAAATTGTGCTTAGAAAGGTGAATTTAAGACGAAAAAATACTGTGTGCATTTTAATATATTTTTTTTTAAATTAAACAACATTGTTAACTTTTCCAATTTGTTTAAGAACAGTGCTCTACGAATGTCGAAATAAAGATAAACATTTAAAGTTTCCCATTTGTAAAGTTCTCGTTGGGTATCTTTTATGAAGTTTATTTAAGTACCGAGCAACATTAAAGAAAATTATATAGATCGCTATTTTGGAATTTCCAAGTTTAAGTCTAACTTAATTAAAGCTTTAGAAAGTATCCTTTAAAAGCTTTCTACAATTTTCTGCCATTTATAGAGTTCAAATGAAATTAGTGTGCAACTTTTAGGTGGGCACATTATAACTTTCGCAGCAAACCGAAATTTTCGCATCCTTAATAATTTTTTTTTGAAGTTGTACTTCTTGTGGCGCGTTAAGGGTGAAATTTTAGCAGGCTGCGGAAGCTGCGCGCGCACGGCTAACGAAAAGTCGACGGTGTGAAGTTAGCCGTCTAAGAAAGTCGATTAATTATTGCGAATCATGCTCTTAAAACCGGGTGGAGCGAAAAGTGGCACATTTCCGAGCGAGGGAAAACTTAAATTTGCATTTTCTATTCGGAAAAGGCTGTAGCGTTTATTTTTCTAAAATAACCATTTAAAAACACTTTCGTTTTAATACACTCGTGTAATTTTTTATTCAAATTGTGTCGAAAGTGAATTAATTTATGTGAATCACGCTGAAAACCGAGTGTGCGCATTCGAGCTCAAAGTGGCACATTCCGATCTCGGGAAAATGAAGCGCGCCGCTCCGCGTCGCGCTTCATTTGCATCCCTCGCTCGGAAATGTGCCACTTTTCGCTCGAATGCGCACATTCTCATATTTATCGATTTGCCTTAATTAATCTATTCACTTTCAAATCAAAAAATTAAATTTAGTTCAGTAAATATAGATCGTATGTTCCAAAAATGTATTTACCATAGCAATAAGTGGAAGTGAGCGAAAAGACACGATAATTTCGTAGGTGCGAGTGACAGAAAACGAATAAATTATTTTTTTGTCTAATTTATTGGCTTAAATTTTGTGAATCGAGCTTAAATCCGAGTGTGCGCATTCGAGCTCAAAGTGGCACATTCCGATCTCGGGAAAATGAAGCGCGCCGCTCCGCGTCGCGCTTCATTTGCATCCCTCGCTCGGAAATGTGCCACTTTTCGCTCGAATCCGCACATCTTCGTATTTATCGAATTTTTTACATATGATTATGCTAAATTTAGTCACGCCAAAGAAGTATAACTTCTGCCGCGCGTAAAAAGTAGACGCACCAGTTTTTTTATTATTAAAAATCTATAATGCATTATGTTGGTATGTCACTAATATTATATGTATTTATAATATGCCTTTTTGTTGAAAATTTTAGGAAAAGTCAGCTTGATTTTGGACAAAATAAATTTAATTTCTGAATTAATCAAATATTCAATGGTTTTCTAATTTTATATTGTTTTTTAAACTGGAACAATAGTCTTTTTACTTGTTATTAATAAATACAGTTTTAACATAGTCCAGTCAGTTTAGACTTTAATTTCGAATACAGTTGAGGCAGTTATCTTTTTGAATAACTTTATTTCAATATTTTAATATATCCTTAAAAAATACCCAACGGTCACAAAAATCGGAGTTTTTGTTCTTAGTAGAAGTACAGTAAAGTAATTGTTAATTAAAAAAATATTGAATAGTAAAATGATTTTTCTAGATCGTGATTAAAGCCAAGTATGTAATTCGAGCCGAAAGTACCATACAGTAAAACCCTGCTTAATGAGAAAAATACGTTCCAATGGGTTTAAGCGCTAAACGATATCACTAGTGATGTGCCGGATATCTGTATTCGTATCCGTATCTGCGGATATCGGAGAGAAACAAAAATCCGTAACGGTAGCTGTATCCGTTACTTTTTGGGGGATCTTGAACGAATCTTTTACATTATTAAATTTCACTATATATTCGAAATTCTAAATATAGGTGATTAAGCAGCAACGAAATACTATTAAATTCTATTTAAATTATTTTTTAATTCTTAAAATCACACATTTGGTATATTTATATTGCAAAAATCAAATATTTAAACATTTATTGTAGTTAGTTACCAATAGTAACTCAAAAGTACTAATTAAATTGTCTTAAGAATAAGATCAATCACAAATCTTTCTGATTTGCTTATAACAAATTATATTTAAACATTTATTTTATTATAGAAAGGTATAGGATATTAATAAAATTATCTTTATAATGAGATCTAAACTTAAATCTTCTTGACAATTTAAATTTTAATTAATATAATTATTTTAATTGAATTAATACTTCAGAAACTTATACCTATATACTTTTATAACTTAAAAAAACTTACAAATAAATTATATGACTGATTGTGAGCAAGAAAGTTGAGGTCCGTATCCGTATCCGTATCCATATCCGTATTCGCGGATCTAAACACAAATGATCCGTATTTGTATCCGTATCCGCGGATATATATTTTTGAACGATCCGGCACATCACTAGATATCGCTTTAAAACATATCCCAATAAGTTGAATTGACGTAAATTTTGAGCTATTTTGAAGCTTGGAGCAGACCGCGTTATATTGAATCAGAGTTAATCGAGGAAGCGTTAAACGAGGTCTTACTGTATTTCCTAATTCGAGAAAATTTATTCGATTTGTCTCCATTAATCTTCCCTTTTTAAAAACAAAGTTGCACAGAAAAAATGTTTATGAAGCTTTACTAAAAATAAAATATATACAGTACAACTTCGATAGTTCGGACACTCCAGTAATCCGATCGCAACGCAATAATCAATTTTCAAATATTAATTAGTGAATCGCATTGCTGCCAACAACATTTTTAATTTTGAATAAAGCCACCAGGGTTTTTAACTTCCCTAATACCATGTGACCTGTAAAACGAAAAATCAAACCTCAACTACGTTTTTGTCAAAATTTTATTTTATATCAATTTTTAAAATATTAAAAATGCAAACTGAATACATTTTCGTAATGTAATTAATTTTAGATGGTCCACAAATAAATATAGAATGTGTAGGGTCTTTTTTTACACGACGTGGTATTGGGGAATTTAAATGAGTTTTTTAGATGAGATTAAAATTTGAAAAAAAAGCAAATTATTTTATCTAGTATAACTCACGAAGCGAATTTTGCTAGTTTAATTACTTTAACACTAGATTTACGAGTGTTGATTATATACCTATTTTTACTGAAGTGAGCCAATTTGACTCATACAACAAAAATGAAGCTTTTTGCAAAAAAAGCAGTTCCAAGTAAATTGAAATAAAAGATTTATTATTAAAAACTTCATAGAAAACATTTTTTTTACATAAAAACTTTTATATATAACAATAAAATTTTAAATGAGTCAAATTGGCTCAATCCGTAAATCTAGTGTTAAAAAACAGCCAATAAAAAAACAAGTTCCACATTTTAGCTTATTTTTGGTCTAAACTGGCAAAACTAAAAGTCAAAAAATAAAATTTTCCGTAATTAGATTTAAACAAAATGAAAATTAAAGTCAAATTACAACAAAGCACATTTAAAATACAATCTGCAAGCGAGAATTGATAAAATAGTACTTCCTTCGTTCCGAAAGGGGTTGTAGGCTTAAAATTCAGAAGGGCTTCGCCATATTTAACTATTACAGCAAATTAAACGTCCGTAAAATTGTGGAATATTAATATTTTCATCGCAATTTGAAAACGTCCGCTATTTAACGGCTGTCGTTTATTACTCCTTTATAAACGAGCCGAAAGTGCCAGAACGGATATATCTGGTTAGTCCACGAAACTTTTCCCAAAAGCGGTCTTTCTTCCACGTTCGAACGAAAAATCGCCTTCGCCAACGAAATTTCGTTTTGGGCAATTTGATAACTATCGCTTTGATTTACGGCGCGATTTTAATGCAAATGTAACAAAATATTAGGTTTCGGTAAATAAATGCGGACGGCGCTGCGTGGCGCGTTCCGAAAAAAATTAACGAGGAAGAAATATTAATGAGCCTTTAAAAATGATTAGATTTATCCTTGTTATTATTAGCACGGTAGCCGTAACCGTTTAAAATGACCATTATTATAAATTAAGCTCCGCGGCGGACGAGTTATGTTGTTGTTAAAAAGTTAAAACTTTATAAACGCTTCTTACATCCTCCATAAAAAAGTTCTGTTCTCATTAAACGTTGGCAGGGAGAGAAAGAGAGATAATTGTAAATTTTGAAAACGAGTTCATAATTACGAACATTTGCATAAGCGGAGTTTCGCAATAAAAAGGAACAGGCACTAAGACACCTTTATTACGACGCACAAAGCGCTCGAATATCTTTTAATATTCAACTATATTTGACAACTGCATTAACCATCAGAGCCATTGAAAATATTATAATAGTTTGTATGGGACAGGTATAATGAATTGGCCGGATTTGCGAACTGTCACGACCAATCCAGCTTATAATGTACGCGACAAGCACAGGTGCTTTCCTTTTTGTATTTATTCTTTCGAACTTCGCGTATCCCACCCCCCCAGCTTCTTTTGCAGCTTTTACGTTTCGCGATTTATTGTTCCTATCTCACTTAATTATTATTGCGAATTACGTAACTACCTTTAGTTTCGTTTTTTGCGTCCCGCCGTCGAGGCGAAATTTGTGCAGCGCATTGTGCGAGTAAAGTTCAAAATAAGTACAGTAGAACCTCGATTTTTCGGACCTCAATTATCAACAGAGTTCCGACTCGTTTCGAAAATTAAATCTCGATATTTTTTACTAAATATTTTATTTTGTATTTCGCACTAATCAGTGTTTTTTGCTTTGTTGATTTTAAGATAACGTGCGACTGTTTTATTTAGTGATTAATATGTGTTGCGTTTTTTTGTAAATCATATACCTAACAATTTGACCAAGTTTTTTCCTGTTAAAACGGGACGCTTTGTAATCGTGCTTAAAACCGAGTGTGATTCGAGCTCAGTGGCACATTCCGATCTCGGAATGAAGCGCGCCGCCCGCGTCGCGCTTCATTTGCTTCCCTCGCTCGGAAATGTGCCACTTTTCGCTCGAATGTGCACATCCTCGTATTTATTCGATTTGCCTGTATTAATCTTTTAATCAATCATAATGTTCACGTCCAATATCTTTTAATAATGTTTAATGTTCACTGGAATTAGACAATTGGACAAATAAATCAACAATTGTTAAACTTGCAACGTTTCGTTTCTTTTATTGAAACTTTATCAAGCAACTGAAAATTAACAAAGTATAACAATAATAACTACAAGTATTTTATAAATAAATATAAATTATAATAGTATATTATAGTTCGAGAAAAATTCTACTCTTTAAAATAAAAAAATCTATACTTTGATATTTGAATTAATTTATTCTGCGCTAATGTCAGCCTTCATACTTTTTTGACAGCTCAAGTTATAACCATAATTATGGAAATTTTTATTGGTATTTTATTGTTTTCCGGTGCTCTTTTAGGAAATTACAAAATATTTGTTCTTTTTCTGTATATATTTATTTATAAAAGATCTTTTCTTAGCTTATTGTTGTCTTTATACAACCTCGTGAAATAAGTAAACGTGTGATTTAAGCAAAGGATAGCGTGCAATAATCGGCTACTTAAGTCCCGTGCAAGCGTAAAAATAATTTTAAGTCACCGAGTACTATAAAATACATTAACAACACAAAAAGAAATTTAACCATTAAAACACAAAAATTTTACATTGGTCATTATGAAAGATTGTAAATATATAACTATGTAAATATGTTACTATGGTGCTAAATAGTTACATGAAAAATTGTAACTATGATTCTCAATAATTACATGAAAAGCTGTAACTATGATTCTAAATGGAGATTATTTGTAGTTGTATAATTTTGATTTTAATTCTTGGATTTAATTTTTTTTAATTATACTGGGTGTCCCAAAACTAATAGACGCCATTGATACATCTCACAGAATATAAAATTCTGAGACGAAAAGTCCTTTGTCATTTTTTGATCAGACTCATAGATAATTAGTTATTAATAAAAATGGGTGGCCAATCAGGTGCGCGTTATAGCAGCAAGAAGAAAGAGGGGGAAAGTGAGAGGTGACTGCAAGAGTGAGATGAAGGCGGGACAGCAGCAGGCTCGCTCGCACGGCAGTCTACGGGAGTAAAGGAGCTTTAACATGTGATCGACTCTCCAGAAATTAATTTAATAATTAATTTTCGTGAAGATGCACCTGAGTGTTGAATCTCACTTTCCCCCTCTTTCTTCTTGCTGCTATAACGCGCACCTGATTGGTCACCCATTTTTATTAATAACTAATTATCTATGGATCTGATCAAAAAATGACAAAGGACTTTTCGTCTCAGAATTTTATTTTCTGTGTGATGTATCAATGGCGTCTATTAGTTTTGGGACACCCAGTATATTAAACTAAGGCCTTGAGTATCTGAACGTAAATTTACAGTTTTATTAATTTTGATATAAACCATTTCACTTAAATTTCTTTTATTTTTATTTTGTTCACGATGTAAAATAGAAACCTTTTCAAATTGGAATTGATGTCCAACATCAAAATAGTGCATAGCTAATGCTGTTTTGTTTGGTTTAACATAATTTATATTTTTACAATTATTTTTATGTTGTTTTAATCTTCCTTCAAGTCTTTGATTCGTTTGACCAATGTAACTACTTCCACAACTACATGGGATTTTATAAATCAAACCAGAATGTTGAAGAATAGGAATTGGATATTTTAATTTACTATAAACTGTATTAACTGTTTTTAGATTATAAAATGCTAATTTCCAGCCCTTGGTCTAATAAAACGATCAATACTACTCGACAATTCTTTGATGTAAGGAAATTTAAAGTATGTTGTTACTTGTTGGACATTTTTTTTGTTATCTACCAATGTATAATTATTAATAAAACGATTAATGAGTTTTAAAGGGTAATTATTATTAATAAGAAGATTTTTCATGCGTAGTATATTATCTTCATAAAAATCTTCATGGCTTAAACGTAAAGCCCTATCTATAAGACCTTTAATTACACCTATCTTTTGACTCATTGGGTGATTAGAATGGTAGTTTAATAATCGCCCTGAACTGGTAGGCTTTTGGTATCAATTCGTTTTTAAGTTTCCATCTGAACATCTATTTATTTTTACATCTAAAAACAAAGAGAACAATTTTCTGCAATTTCCATGGTAAATGTTATACTTTGTTAATTTTCAGTTGCTTGATAAAGTTTCAATAAAAGAAACGAAACGTTGCAAGTTTAACAATTGTTGTTTTATTGAGTGTCTAATTCCAGTAAACATTAAACATTGTTGTAGATTTTATTCCTTTGGTAAGTTAATTTTTTTAAAGAAACAAAAATATTATTCTAAATTATTTGTATTATTTGCAATGGACAAAAATAATAATTATCTCAATCAGTGTGGTCATATTTTTTATACAGGGTGTGTATAAATTGGCACCAAAGCTGCACAGTTAAGCCGACTCTGGCAAAAATGGGCACGACGGGGAGAGAAGTGATCACCCCCTGCTTAAATCTTATGATTTTTTAGCTTAAGAACTAAACGAGGAATGTGACTGCGTGTAGGTTTGGCGCTAACTTATACACACCCTGTATGTCGTTTAAAATTCGATTAAGAGAAATCAAGATACATTATAGTAATTATAACAGTCAAGTATAGACTGTAATTTACCATTGAATTTACTACCGAGTGCAGTGAATTGAAGAAAGTGACGAGAACATCAAAAATTATTAATATAAATTTTTTTAAAGTAGAATTCTTTGATTAAAAGTAAAGTAAGTTTTCAATAAAAAATTTAAATAAAGCGCAAAAAATAAACAATCTAATTGGTTGTTTATTTTTGTTACCAAGGTAACAATAAAAATTAAGCACTAAAAGTTGTGATTTTTGGCACTGAATTTAAATTTTTGATATTTTTTTTATTAAAAGAACAATTTCTTTAGGGTTAAATCTTTGTAAGTTTAAGTTTTTATCCTATACTTCTTCGTCTTTCTGATGTGCTTTCGATTTGAATAACTTTTGTATTTGTTATTAAAATTAAAAAATGGTATTAGACAGCTCAAAGTTTTATTGTATAGGGTAGAAGCACCGGTTTTGGACACTTTACCAGTTGTAGACATTTTCCACTTTATTTTGACAAATGTGAAATATAAGCATTATCGATACTGCTATAAGTGTAATTAATGTATCTCTACCTACGATAAAAACATCAATGTTGTTTTTTTTTGTATTTTTGAAATTATGGGCCTAATGTGTATAAAACCGGTACTTTTACCCTACAACTTGCAAAATCTTCGAAAATGTTATTAAGCTCTTTTAACGTAGTATTTTTTATTTAAAATAATAAAACACATAAAATAAATAAAATTAAATGAACTCAAAAACAAACTCCGAATTAAAAAAAACTTGTATGTAACCTGTAGTATAGGTATGTATTACCAACTCTTTTGAAGCCCCGATATTTATTTTGCAACCTCAAATATTAAACACCGTTTACCTTTCGCACTTAAAAATGCGACGCAAAGTAAACAAAATATCCGACATCCGGAAATATGAAAGTATTCGCATAAAAGAGTTTTTAAAAAGCCTTCGCCGAAATATTCAAATTAAACTACATATAAAAATCCGAATAATTTTTATGTCCCAACTTCGGTAACAAGACGAAACGCCGAAAGAACGAAAAGAATTCACGACATTCCTACCTGCGCAATACAAATATTTCGAAATTGTTCCTTAATTAAAATTCGTAAGATTACACGAGTCGGAGTGTTTTTTTCCGGGACGCCTATTTTAAAACGAAAGCTTTCGAAATATTTAAGGGGATATTTAAAGCCCTTGCATTTTAAGGGAGACAAAGAAACGCGTAACTATAACCGCTCCGAAAAGGGTAAAAATATCTTGTCAGGTTCCATCAACCTCCCCTGCATTTTATCGCTCGCAGAGTCTGAAGTTGACATCTCAACCCCTTGGAGATATCTCCCCCTCACTTTAATGTATTTTATATTTTTTCTTCTTCTGCTTCTTCTTCTCTTTCGGTCGGCCGTACGCTTTTTGTGAAATATTTCTTTTGGATTCCCGTTTCCTTTGAACCGTTTTTTTTAGTTTTTTATCAAAAAGGGAGCCTCTTTATACACGAGATGGTAATTATAAATTCATGTTTCTTTTGATATTTAAACAGAAACGGTGCCTGTTTGTTTTGCGATCATTCGACGTGTGCACTATAATGAGTTTTTGGGGCGACGAAAAGCGCGTAAACGAGATTTCGCGTACGTAAGACGTTTCCATTTCGATGTTGCGAAATAACACTTCGCTGTTTATGCAGTCGTTTTTAAAACAAGGGGTGCATATGCATCGTTTATTTACTAAATTAACGAGAGCCAGTTTTTTCTGCTTAGTTCGGCGTTAGAATATATTAAAGTCGACTACAAACTGTTGTAAAAAAGCACCTGCCAACGCCGCAATTTTTTTGCTATTTTACTATTCGCAACAAAAACGTTAATATTTGTGCCCGAACCCAAAGGTCATTGCTGTATTAACGTGGAAAAGTTCCTTGAAGATATTGGGTTCATTTTTTTTTACTGATGTATCCTATTGTTAGTAACAATTGTGGAAAATTGTAGGTCCCCGGCCCTTGTGGTTTTTTTTTTAAATAAAAAAATACTTTTTGTTTTTAGAATATTTTTTCGCAGAAACGACTTGATCGATCGATTTGTGCTTTGGATATGTGATAGACATATGTTCAGCCTAATAGGTAAAAAAAAATTAATTTATATTTTTTCAAAAAATGTATTTTTTATATACAGTAAAACCTTAATTATCCGGGTCTCAGTTATACGGATTCTCGATTATTCGGATTGTCAACCGCGTTCGGACTCGTTGCGAAAATTAAAACTCGGTATTTCTTACTAAATATTTTATTTTGTATTTCGCACTAAACAGTGTTTTTTTTGCTTTGTTGATTTTAAGATAATGTGCACTGTTTTATTTTGCGATTAATATTTGTTGCGTTTTTTGTAAACATATACCTAACAATTTGACCACTTTTTTTCCTGTTAAAACGGGACGATTCGTAATCGTGCTTAAAACCGAGTGTGCACATTCGAGCTCAAAGTGGCACATTCCGATCTCGGGAAAATGAAGCGCGCCGCTCCGCGTCGCGCTTCATTTGCCTCCCTCGCTCGGAAATGTGCCACTTTTCGCTCGAATGCGCACATCCTCGTATTTATCGGATTGGCCTATATTCTTATTTTATTCTTCAATTCAAAAAATTAAAAGTCGAATAAATTAGATCCATTTTTTGTTTGAAAAAGGTTAGATATTTTATTTCTTTTGATAAATTATCATTATGCTCTTCCGTACGCCTAACTGTAGCGAGCTTATTAAATATATATTCAAGTGTAAGGTAAATGCAGGTAATAAGGCCTAGCTAAGGGAAATTGAAAATTAAATACCAAAACATCGAATTTAATCAACAGGTTTTAATAGTAATCATTTTTAAGATTCAGTTACTATAAAATATAAAGGAAAAATGGCAACTTTCACCATAAACAAAACCAAAAATTAACATTTTTAAAAACCTTGGCAGTAGGCCTTATTATACTACCAGAGGGTAATAAGGTCTACAGTTTTAAAAAATTTAAGTAATCAAACTGGACATAATATATTTGATAACTAAGTTTAATAAATACATAAATACACCAATTGGAATAAAAATTGTTTAAAAAAATTACAAATTGCATCTCCTAACAGTCATTAGCGCACTCAAAGTCATCAGTATAATCCACTGACATAATTTTTATTACTTAATAATGACTTATCGTAAGCAGGAAGATTGTTTATTAACGTTTGCATAGTAGTAGTCTGATTTTAACACAACATAATCTTTAATTTTGTTCTTGTGATGATTAAACATCAAGGGCCAGTGTGATGTACCTCGGTCATTATCGATCAGTTGTATCTTGACTCTAGGATCAACGTATAATAAATAAAAATGTAGGAGTATATTTGTTATATATTGTTCTTTATTTTATTTTATTTTGCTTGAGATAATATGCCTAGCAAGGCAAATCAAAAGTTAAATTTTTTTTAAGTTTTTGAATAGTTAAGTTTCAGTATACGAAAAACGTTTTGTTAATTTTTGAAACAATTTTAGTGTTATATTAAAGAAGAACATTAATAGTTCGTATAATCTAAAAATAAATAATAAATATATACTTTTCATGAGACGGGTCTAGGTACACCTCCGGACATAAGAGTATTTACATGGGAATTTTAACACGGGAAGTTAAAGCTGTGAAAGTTATAGGACTTATACTACAAGAGCTGCATTTGGAGTTGCTTACCGATGAAAACCCGCTTGTTTGACTTTAAGATGATGGATAGCGGTTCGAATCCCAATAAAGCTAACTTGTTTTAAATTTTTTTTTTGATTAAAATTTTGTGATAAAATTAGAATACAACAGTATTTGATTCAATATACAATGGGTTCTTAAAAAGCAGTTAGTATAACGACAATAAAGAGATGACATTATCACTTTAAAATTATTTAATTTAATATAACAATTGAAAATTGTTGAGTATACTTTTTGATCCTTGCTATAGGATATTCTTTTTAATCAAGGATTATTTCGCCTTAGCAATTTAACCGATTTTATACCTGACATAATCAAATTATTTTTTTAATTTTTTTAAATCTATATTAACTATTACTTTATAGAGCTTGTCTTTAAACTTCTAAGTAGGTTACGATATTTTTTGTTTAAGAACTAATTGGTCTATAATATTGACAATTAATTTATCCCAATAAAATAGTGTATTATAAATTTAAAGTTATAATGTCTTCTCTTATATTGTCGTTATACTAACTGTTTTTCAAAAACCCATTGTATATTTAATCAAATACTGTTTTATTTTAATTTTATCACAAAAGTATAACCAAAAAAAAAATTAATACAAGTGGACTTTATTGGGATTCGAACCGCTATCCATCATCTCAAAGTCAAACAAGCGGGTTTAATCGGTAATTTACAAATAAAAAAAGAGTCAAGGTACAACAAGTTTCTTTACATATTTATATCCGTAAGACCTTAAAAGTAATGTAAAATGCATTAGAAAACAATTAAACTTTGATACAAAAAGTAGGAGTATAATAAGGCCTATGGTTAAATTTAGTAGGCTGTAATAACCGCCGACCACGTATGTAAGAAAATCAAAATAAAAAATATTTGGTTCATGATACGTCTTTCAAATATTTAAAATCATCGAACCTTGAATGAATAAAGAAAATAAATGTGATTTTACATAGCTAAGTGTAATATTTCAAAAAATACTAACGATTGATTCGGACCGATTTTTATTATTCGTGTTGCCTGGCCGCGTTTTACGATATATGATGCTACATTTGGGGCAGGAAGCGAAATATGCCGCCTCCACAAACTTGTAGAGACATCTTCGTTCAATAGGTGTTTGTGTAAGTGGCGTTAATCCAAAGCGGTTATTTTAAATACGTTTTTTGTTAATTAGGCCTTATTAGCCGACAGGCCTTATTACCCGCAAGTACCTTAGCTAAAATTCGTTTTTTTCTATACATTCAATTAACCGAATTTTAGATTATCCGGATGAGGTTCAACAATAATTAGTCCGGATAACCGAGTTTCCACTGCAATTTAATTTTTTAAAGTGGTCTTTTTGGTACTTCTGAATTAGGGACACTCACCATTTTTGCACAAGTTTTGCACCTGTTTACTAATCTATAACATATATTTTTTCAAAGTTTGTCGTTTGGTGTAACATAGTTCAATATTAAAAAAACCGGACGAAAAATAATTTGTCGTGCCTAAATTAGGGACACGGCCATGTTGCCATAATTAGCTGTGAGTTTTCTTTTCGAAAGAAAATCGCCGATATTTACTTTTGGCGACCTTTAAAAACGTTGACATTATAATTTCGCGAAGTTGTTGGAAATAATTAAGGAGCAGCTGCAAAAATGGCAAAATTTGTGGTCGTCCGAAAAGTGGGTTAATAAACGAAACATAAACCAGAAGAATATGGAAATGGCAAAAAAAGCTATCGAAAATATAAGTCCACTAAATTATCTTAATTAAAAGGATGCCTGTCTGAAAAGCAGCAAACTTCTCAGACGCCATAAATTTTACATTTGACTATTATAATGTAGTTTTGCTCGAAAAACACAACGAAGACATCTCTCCAGCAAAAGACATTATTTCAAAGTCAAATAGAACCACGTCTCGCTGCGTATTTGAATTTAAATTAGGGATCTTTTCCGCTCGCCCTTTTTTTTTTTGTTGTCCTACGAACGTTCGGGGCGACGGGATCCTCGAAAATAGTTCTTCCCCCAACGACAAAATAAACTTAACAAAATTATTTGTTTGCGTTTTTAATTAAAGCGTCTCGAATTAAAATAATTGCTCGTTAAATGACTGTGATCGAGCCTTTAATATGCACGTTCGAAGATCCCAAAGCAATCTTTGCTTGGCATCTCGAAATTAATCTCTGGAGTAATAGTTGGAAGCTAAACGGGCAGAGCTGACCAAACTATTATCTTTACTAATCGGTTGGGCCATTAATGCTAGTAAACTTCCAGTTATCGTTTTTATAATGGCTCGGGCTATTCATACGAAATTTTTTTTATTCAAATTTATTATCAACGTAAATGTAAATTACATCACAAACTAACTGTTTTAAAAGTCAGCTGCTCTTTCGAGATTTTTGGATTTATCTATACCGAGGCGGTTTCGAAATAATGTAGGGGAGAGGGGGGCACCTTTGAACACTTTTTACTAATTTATTCATTACTCTTAATGTAATAAACGAAAAAATATGTTTTATCTGTTAATCAATACATTGATCACTCTCCTTCATAATACACCTTGATTAATTAAAAAAAAAGGCCGTAATCAAAGCTATATTATTAATTTAAAAATAGGTCAGTTTGTTCAAAGGTGCCCCCCCTTAGGGGGCACCTTTGAACAGGCCTTGGGCAGGTTTGAACAATATATAAAACCACTACATAAATTATTATTATTTCACTCATAAATTGTATTATTGCTCTTATTTTTCAAAGTTAAATCTTCCATTTATTAGTTTAATTAAAATTTATAAAATCTTTGAAATAATGATAAATTAACAAAGTTACTATATAATTATTAAATCTTTAACATTAATAACTTTACTTAAATATAATTAAATAAATCTAGTTCACGAGACTTATTTTATAACGATGAACGTTAGACTTAGTTTTTTCTTAGGTACAGTCAAACCAAGAAGTAATCAACACCCTATAAACAGACCTACACTAAACGTAGTATTCCAGGAGACAAAATCTGGCGCTGCATGATTAAAAAACAATTCATTGGCACTGCTTGTCCGCTTTTTTTTATAATTTCTAACCATGATTGACCCTGAAATTAAAAAATTACTTAATAACCACGTAATAAAGATCGCATATTTTTTTTAGAAACAATTTAAAAGTTAGAAAAATTTATACGAATAAAAATTAATTCGGTTTATAAGTATTCAAACGTGCCCCTCGTTTCTTGTTCAAAGCTGCCCCAATAACATATTTCAGATAATTAATTTATTTAAACTAATTAATAATCAATAACAATGAAATTTTTTATTGTAATTAGATGGTGAAAGATATAAAGATTAGATGACCCTTCATGTATTAATAAATTTTTTGTTATTTTACCTGTAAGATGCTTACATCCAAAAAATAAATATTTTAGAATTGTAGCGTAAATTCGATTATTAATTGTAAGTTAGGTTTAACATAACAAATAAAACAACTGTTGATGGATACTAGTTGGCAGCCGTGCTGCCACCTTAAATTTAAATTTCGCGGTTGGAAAAATGTTTTATTCAATTTTTAAATAACGGTGTTCAAAGCTGCCCCTGTTTAAAGCTGCCCCCCTCAACCCTAAGAAAGGATAAAGCAGTTTCTTCGCGGAAAATTGATTGTGGTTCGTTTTACTACGATATTGCGCTAAATGCCACTGTAATAACTAATATTACATAAATAGTGATAGATAGGGGAACCTGTTGTACCTTGGTCTTTTTGTACCTAGGGCAACTTTATTTGTTTTAACATTTGCGGGCTTTTGTGACCCATAATTTTCGATATTTCAAATTTTTAATCGAAAAAAAGTAAATATCGATTATATTTTCTAAAAACGTATTTTTACCATAGAGATGAGTGGGAGCGAGCGAAAAGATACAACAAACTCATAAGTACGAGTGAGAGAGAACGATAAATATTATTTACTAATTTTTCGGCATCCAAAATTATTGAAAATCATGCTTAAACCCGAGTGTGCACATTCGAGCTCAAAGTGGCACATTCCGGTCTCGGGAAAATGAAGCGCGCCGCTCTGCGTCGCGCTTCATTTGCCTCCCTCGCTCGGAAATGTGCCACTTTTCGCTCGAATGCGCACATCTTCGTATTTATTTATATTAATCTCTACACTTGGTTACACAGTAAAAAATTTGCGGAGTGGATGACTTTTAATTAGTTTAATCCCGCTCGGAGTAAAATTCACTCCAAACATTATTTTATATGAACAATTCAAAAAATTCACTTTGAATAAATTTTAGATATAAGGACCGTGCATAATACATTTGATTATTAAAAAAATTGTTATTATTATTAATATTATTATTATTATTAATAATAATATCATTATTATTTAGATTTATAATAATATAAATAAAAAAACAGAAAATGGCGTTCGGAAGTACTAATGGTGCTTTCATTTTTTTAAATTATTTTTGTATAAATGTCTTTGGACGCCATCTATCAGGTAATTTTTTGATTAAATTGTTATATTATTATATTGTTCTGAATATATAATTTATTGACTCATTTACATATTATTTATTTATTACTTTTGTTAACCTTAACTACAGTCATGCAAATAATTTTATAAATATATTGTAAAGATTTAGAAGAAGATTTAGATTATATGTTAAATTTAATCAATTGTGTTTAATTAATTATAATAATTTCTGTAAATTAAATCGATATTCACTCCGAACATCTATATTCACTCCGAAATTGATGAGAAATCACTCAGCAATGAATCCCCAAAAAAAAACTCCAAGTTAACTCCGAGCGAGGAGTGATTTTTGTTTTCACTCCGAAACTCCGAGTGATGGGAGTGAAAATTCACTCCGGATTCACTCCCGATTTTTCACAGTGTATATTTAATTTAGCTACATCAAAGAAGTATAACTTCTAACGCCGCGGTTTTTTTTAAACTAGTTTCATGGGACGATAAACGAGCTTTTCTCAAAAAAACAAATAACAAGTACGAGTTTTCAACCCCGATTTTGTGTTTTGAACTTCATTAAAACTTTTTTATTAATCGATTACTTTTTGGGAGAACTGTTTATTTTATTTAAGTAACCTAGCAACGTGATTCCTTTCATTGGTGCATTTAAAATTGCAGTTATGGACCACTCTCTTTAAAATGTTTGGAAAAAAATATAGGGGAACCTGTTGTACCTTGGTCCCTTTCTACCTAGGGCAACTTTATTTTTTAATATTTGCGGGCTTTTGTGACCCATAATTTTTGATATTATAAATGCCACATTGACAGACATTAACGTAAAGTTAGCAGCAGCTGGCAAATGTACTTTGTTAATATATGAGATCAATTGAAATTTTTAATCGAAAAAAAGTAAATATCGATTATATTTTCTAAAAACGTATTTTTACCATAGCGATGAGTGTGATCGAGCGAAAAGATACAACAAACTCATAAGTACGAGTGAGAGAGCACGATAAATATTATTTACTAATTTTTCGGCATCCAAAATTATTGAAAATCATGCTTAAAACCGAGTGTGCACATTCGAGCTCAAAGTGGCACATTTAGACCTCGGGAAAATGAAGCGCGCCGCTCTGCGTCGCGCTTCATTTGCTTCCCTCGCTCGGAAATGTGCCACTTTTCGCTCGAATGCGCACATCTTCGTATTTATTAAATTTATTCATATTAATCTTTACACTTGGTTATATTTAATTTAGTTACATCAAAGAAGTATAACTTCTAACGCCGCGATTTTTTAAACTAGTTTCATGGGACGATAAAATAGCTTTTTCTCAAAAAAACAAATCACAAGTACGAGTTTCAACCTCGATTTTGTGTTTTGAACTTCATTAAAACTTTTTTATTAATCGATTACTTTTTGGGAAAAGTGTTCAAAATATGTTTATTTTATTTAAGTAACCTAGCAACGTGATTCCTTTCATTGGTGCATTTAAACGTGCAGTTATGGCCTACTCTCTTAAAAATGTTACTAAATCTGAAACATAGATTCACTCCAGTATTGTGGTTCTGTTTACTACACATTGTGATTCTCTCTACTACCAGTTGTAGTTGGGGACACCACAAAACTCAACAGATTAATTGCCTATTAAGATTATAATTTTTTTCATTTATTATTATAAAACCGCTACATATTAATTTTATCGTACTTCTCATCTTTTGGACAGGATATCAATTTAATTATAAATTAAGAGAATTTTACAGTCAATTGTCACAGATTTGAGTGTATAAAAATTTTGGGGGCCATTTAGCATTTATAATAGTTACGGTGCGCGTAAATTTATCGAAATCTGTCAACGTACGTTTTAAAACATTAATTTACTATAGTTGCAGTAAATTAAACCACAGCCGAAGTTAAGAATGTCACACATTGTAGTAACTTTTACTATTTTAAATTCAATATAACCACGTGTGATAGTTAATATAAATAAATTCAATAAATACGAGGATGTGCACATTCGAGCGAAAAGTGGCACATTTCCGAGCGAGGGAGGCAAATGAAGCGCGACGCGGAGCGGCGCGCTTCATTTTCCCGAGATCGAATGTGCCACTTTGAGCTCGAATGTGCGCACTCGGTTTTAAGCATGATTCACAATAATTAATTCACTTTCGACACAATTTTAATAATAAATTACTCGACTGTATAAAAACGAGAAACACGAATTCTCTGATTTAGTGTTTTTAAATGGTTATTTTAGAAAAATAAACGCTACAGCTTTTTCCGAATAGAAAATCCGAATTTAAGTTTTTCCTCGCTCGGAAATATGCCAATTTGAGCTGGAATATGCGCACTCGGTTTTAAGCATGATTCACAATAATTAATTTACTTTCTTAGACGGCTAAGTTGTCAAACTAGCTGTGCGCGCGCAACTGCCGTTATCAACTTAAATTTTAATTTCAACGCGCGCCAAAAGAAGTATAACTTCAAAAATTAATAATTTCTTTAAATTTTTTAAGTCGATTTCACAACGATTACTTCATTTTTAATATTGGGGTTTTCTTTTGCAATAGACTATGTAATTTTATTATTTGACTAAATATTTTGATTATGTTATTTTATTAAAAAACAAAAAAAAACGGGTAGGGGCAAAGTGATTATGTACCCTCTTTGCTTCTGACCAGACGTAGCAATTTAATTATAACTGATAAGAATAAATTCGTATTAAAAACAATCAACTCAAAGCGTTGAAGTATTTAAAACTGAAAAACAATGATAAACCGCAGTAATATCAAGATTGAAACAATTTACAAAAATTAATTTGTAGTTTATAACATTAAAATGCTTAATAAATTAATACCAAATATTATTTAAAGTTAACAGGAATTGGACCGTCAATAAAAACAACTTTTGTTAAATATGGAACGTTTCGTTTCTCTATTGAAACTTTTTCAAGCAACTTAACATCTCGAAAAATATTTTAACCATCAAAACTCAAAAATTGTACAACGTGTATTGATGGTTAAAACATTTTTTGAGTTGCTTGAAAAAGTTTCAATAAAAAAACGAAACGTTGCACATTTAACAAGAGTTGTTTTATTAACAGTTCAATGCCTGTTAATTAACTTTAAATAATATTAAAAGATATTGGACGTTAACATTTTATTCTCTTTTAAATTTTTCGCATTTTGTGTCACGTTCTATAAAAAATTAAAAATAAACATAACGGCAACGACTTCTTATTTGCATGTCTATCTTAATTTGTTTATCAATTTATTTTTAGTAGTATTTAAGGATTAAATTACAACTAAGTATTTTTGAGTGGCTCGAATGATAAAACTTCAAAACTAAGACACGTCTACCTGTAATTTTTAGCAGAAAAGTGTTTGTTGGTCTTCTTATTAAATTTATTTAAAATTACGAAATCGGTGGTTTAGAAAATAAAATGCTTTCAATGCAAATTTTGAAACAAGTTCTAGGATTACATACCTTGGCTATTATTTAGGAACAATATGGCTTAATTATTTAATTTCTGAATAAATATGAGGCACCGAAAAATAACTAATTAAAACTTTAATTCGGTGAGAAGGTTTTATAATATTAGTTGAATAATTTAAGAAAAATTAACTGCCGGCCAGCCAATGGAAACGTAAGAATGGCGTCCTTAATATACGAAATTAACGTTATCAGGCATTCGTATAATTAATGTGATTAGGTAACTAAAGTTTAATTTTAAAATGAATGGCACCAGATTAGGATAGTTGAAAATTAATGGTCGAGTTCTCTCGTTGTGACGGAAATATTTTAAGAATCAGTCAGAGAGCTCTCTTTTGTATTTTAAATTTAAATTTATTTGCATTGTCTTGTCATTGAAATTTCATGCTTCTAAAATAAAATGACGGCCTGCTTCTAATTAAATACATTTTCTGCATAATAAAAATGTGGGGATACATAGGAAAAAGGCAGGGCGCCTTGTTAGATTTACGTAACTAGGTTTTATTACCGTCTTAGCCTTGTGTACTTGAATTTTAAAAGAACTCTTATTGGTCTATCGCCTCCTGGACCCTGTTGTCTGACTGTTAAAGCGCCATAGTAAAATGTATCAAATTTCAAGTTGTTTTACATAAATGTAGCGAATGGATTGTAATCGCTTTAGTTTCTACCTTATCCTCGTTAAAATACCTATAGATTTTAAAATAGATATTGTTGGTAGCTTTTTAAGCCAAACAGTTCATACAGTATTAGTTTCGCCCAAAACGTCTCGAATATTTAAAGTTAACAAGAATTGGACAACAACAAAACAACTCTTGTTAAATATGCCACGTTTCGTTTCTTATTGAAACTTTTTTAAGTAAAAAATGTTTTAACCAACAAAACTCAAAAATTGTGCTTGTGTCAAACATGTTTAAAACATTTTTTGAGATGTAAAGTTGCTTGAAAAAGTTTCAATAAAGAAACGAAACGTTACACATTCAACAAGTGTTGTTTTATTTTTGTCCAATTCCTGTTAGCTTTAAAAGATGTGATTTTTAAAATTTGCGAATACGGCCGTTTCTATGCCGTAAGATCGTTTATTATGGTGTACTAATTACCCAAAAAATAGTTAAAAATTCTGGATAGCTATCAAGCCAGGAAATAATTTTTTTCATATTGGATTTGTTGTGTTTTATTCTCTAAAAGATCTGATTTTTAAAATTTTTGAATACGGCCGTTTCTGTACTTTATAATTGTTTATTAATGTTTACTAATTACCTAAAAATAGTTAAAAAAATCCTGGATAGCTATCAAAAAAGGAACAAATTATTTTCATATAAGATTTGTTGAGTTTTATTTTTAAAAAAATGTGATTTTCAAAATTTGCGAATACGGCCGTTTCTGTGCTATAAGATCATTCATTATGGTGTACTAATTACCTAAAAAATAGTTAAAAAAATTCTGGATGGCTATCAAGCAAGGAAATAATTTTTTTCATATTGGATTTGTGGGATTTTATTCTCTAAAAGATCTGATTTTTAAATTTTGCGAATACGACCGTTTCTGTACTGTATAATTGTTTATTAATGTTTACTAATTACACAAAAAATAATTAAAAAAATTTTAGATAGCTATCAAAGAAGGAACAAATTTTTTTATATAAGGTTTGTTGAGTTTTATTCTTTAAAAATGTGATTTTCAAAATTTGCGAATACGGCCGTTTCTATGCCGTAAGATTGTTTACTATGGTGTACTTATTACCCAAAAAATAGTTAAAAAAATTCTGGATAGCTATCAAGCAAGGAAATAATTTTTTTCATATTGGATTTGTTGGATTTTATTCTCTAAAAGATCTGATTTTCAAAATTTGCGAATACGGCCGTTTCTGTATTTTATAATTGTTTATTAATGTTTACTAATTACCCAAAAAATAGTTAAAAAAATCCTGGATAGCTTTCAAAGAAGGAACAAATTTTTTTCATATTAGATTTGTTGATTTTTATTCTTTAAAAGATGTGATTTTCAAAATTTGCGAATACGGTCATTTCTATGCCGTAAAATTGTTTATTATGGTGTACTAATTACCCAAAAAATAGTTTAAAAAATACATAATTTTGTAATTAGTCGGTTTTGATCTAGGTCTTGTAGGGCATTTCCTGCGATAGCAAGACCAAGACGAAGACTTGGCTTACAGCACCGCAGCCAAAACCATATTTGAAAAACTTGGCCAACAGACTGAGATACTCTTTGTGTGACCATTTTGCCACTTCCAAATTTAATTATCATTGTATATTAATAAAAATATTGTATGAATTACAAGGGAAAAAATGTATAGCGTTCACGGCCATACTGGTATGGTAGTGAAGTATATACTACAACAGTCTGGAAAATATACACTGTGATAACGAGTCCCCTAAGTATGGTATTACTTACTATACTGTACAGTACAAAAAATGTTGAATTTTTTACATGTGTCACTTTTTTACAATGTCACTAGGGCGCGCCAAAATACATTTTTGTCTACTTTTTTAATTAAATAAACCTTGGTGCTACTCCAATATAGGGCATAAGTAATTTTATAATATTGAATAGGTCTAACTGCCAGAAGTATTGTGGATTAAGCCAAGCAGTATGGGCCCGATGCCCATACTGACATCGAATATTCGCCATATCGTCAATGTCACCATTCCCATCATGGTCAAATCATCTAAACATAAATTTTTAAGCCAATAAAAATCTACCATATAGTACGGCCATAACATCCATACATCTTAGTGATATCCGCAAAAAATTTCTTTCCCTGTAGTTCAGTACAAAGAATTTTATTATTATTTTCTTTTTATTTCTTATTGTTCTCTCGCTGAAAGGTGTAATTAACTGAAAGTAATTTGTTCACTTTAATTGTAATTTACAAACGTAAGTCTGTTGATGCTATACCAAAACCAATACAATTATGGTATTGGTCTCGCGTTTGCTCATCGCTAGTTGCTACAAATATTTTTAAATTTAGTAGATCAGTTACTTTGGTACCTATTGACCTAGTTTTTGCCTGCCAAAACGACTAATTTCACAAAAGTGATATAAAAAGTTCCAAATTGGTTGGGGGGGGGGGGGATGTCTCCGTAACTAAATATATTTTGAGGTAATGCGTTAAATAGTTCCTAGATACCCACCTTAAATACATATAAATATTTTAGTATTACAAAATAACTTTTTGACAACTTTTAGCAAGGTGCCTATGTACATTTCACTCGCAACCTATGACACAACTTTTCCTTATTAATATAGTTTAAGACAATAGCAAATCTTTCTTTCGACTTCTAAAGGTTGCACTACATAAAAACTGGCTTTTGTAAACGTCAAACATAAAAAAGAAATTCAGTTAAACGTAAAGGGTTGTTATTAGTTAATAAATACAAAAGGAAATTATGTAAAGCTTTACGGTTAAATAGCAAGAAGAATGACAGAAAATTATAGTGGAAAGTGGAATTCGGCCGTTTATTTGGTACACACCGCATTTATATTCTCAATTTAACTCGGCCCTAGCAGTAAAGGGTTGTAATGGTTAGTATTATCGATCGGGAGACCGCGCTCAAAGGGTTGGGGGGTTGCGACCGCCGGCTTTGGCTCGAGCGATTTTCAAGCGATACGCCAAGGATTTATATCTTGAATCCACGCGAAAACAAGTAATATATTTAAATTGCTAACTAATATGACAAATATAATCGAGCGGTGCAGGGCACGGATCGATGAGCGCAGAGGGCTATCTTAGGGGCGCGGGGCTCTCAAGAACCCTCGCAATTCCGGAAACGAGGTACGATTGGCTCCGGCAGTTCGCCTTGCGACCAGCCAGGATATTCACGAAACAACTTGAAGGGGGAAAAACGAAAAAATGCGTGCAAATAACGTGGCCATTGCCGAAGGGTGGGCTTAACATAATTAGACGAAATAAAAATCCGAAGACACAAAATAGACGGAGGAACGGACGGCCCGATGGCCCTTCTTCCTTGCCCTTGTCGAGATTCGTTTGCTTTTTAATGGCTAATTGATTTGACTAATTGCTTAACCATTGATCGATGTTTTTTTTTTATCAAACCAACTCGATTTACTTTATCGCTTTATCAAAAAGCTGATTTCTAGTTAAGATTCCCTACCAAGCGGGAAAGACTTCAAATTTTATGACGTTCGACTGTTTTTAATAATAATTATAAATTAGTTAAACATATTAGAAAACCCAGTTTTTAATTCTAAAAAGATTAAATTTTCTAATTTGAACCAAGTTCATTATATTAGCTTCACAAGGATATTCAATGCCAAAAGTCACAAATATCGTAAAATTGGTTGTCAGTAGCAAAGTGTAAATTTATTTTTCTACATTGCAATTTTATAGAATTTCTTCAATTTTCAATTAATAATTGTAGCTCGATCAATTCCGTAGTTACGAGATACTACGCGCCACCCTTCCAACGTTGCTTAAATACGCTACCGCTAGATGGCCGCTGGATATAAGTCGCCATTTATATCCTCCGCGACTCTATACATAACGGTTATCGCAGAAATTATGCTAAAGCTTAATTTATATACAGGGTGTCCCAAATTGAATAGGCTAACATGGGTGTCTTTTTTATTAGTGGAGATAGAAGTTTGGTTAAATGGGAAATGTTTTTGCAGTTTTAGGTGACGATTCAAATTTTGTTAAAAAAAAATTTTAATTTTAAAAGACAACCGAACGTTAAAATTTTTAAAAGATTGGATGTGAATATGCAGAACTATGGTTGTTTACAGTAACCAAATTGAAAGAATGTGGAAGATGATCTTCATCATTTTGTTTTTTTGAAAAATTGTTAAGGTATGTTTGTGCAGCAATGCAGGAGCTTTTGTAACATTTAATGCAGGTCCAAAACATATCATACTGCTCAGTTAAAAACGTTGCCATTTTGAATTATTTATAAGGTAATAATTATTATTCAAAAACTTACAATATCGGTCAAAAAATAAATATAATGACCTTGGTTTGTATTGTGCTGTTTTATTGTTCTTTGATAATTCATGGCTACTTGATTTAAAACAGAAAAATTTAATATTGTTAATAATTTTTTATTTAAATATGGGTTGTTATACATGGTTGTAAAGAGAAAAAAAATTCTATTTAACTATGTAAAAATCCAATATAGCGTCCATTTAAAATAAGAAAGTTGGTATCAATATCTTGAAAACCGCTATTTTGAATTTAATTTTGACTGAATTTCTATCTATATTTTATGAAACCTAATAACTTTTATATCAAACTTTTTTTTTGTAAATTTTATAATTACAAAGTTATTTGACATTAAAAAGAATAACGATTTTTAGTTTTTTGACGATTGCCTACTTCGGAACTATTAGAAATTTTAAAATTTTCTTAACAGAATCTGAATTGGCACCTAAAACTGCAAAACATTGCCCATTTAACCAAACTTCTATCTCCACTATTAAGAAAGATACCCATACTAGCCTACTCAATTTGGGACACCCTGTATAAATACAACTTTACGTTTATCTACTTAATTTTGTAATTTCTTCTTTATTGTAACTTCTGCTGGTTAATTTGATAATTAAAACATAATAATTTTTAAAAATTACTAAAATGTTTAATAATAAATAATTTTTGATAAATGCTTAGTAAGATTGCAATAAATGTTTTGTAACATTCTCTAACTGAGTCAGAATAAAGTGTGTTATAAACTTACCATGGACACTTTTAACTTTGTAATTTTCCAAAACATATACAATAATAATATTTTGTATTATTATCAATTCCAGATTATTTATTATAAAATTGCTTTGCAAAAAAACTTCTTACGTATGTTTTGTAAAATTACAAATAAAAATTTTAACAGTGTACCATGTAAATCGGGAAATAGGTGTACAGAGGGTAGCCACCGATATTAGATTTTTTTAAGGGCGACACAGCAACATATAGTTTGGACACCACTGAATTATGAGTTAATCTAGTACAGTTTTTCTAACTTCGAATTTATTAAAAAAAAGAAAAGGCCGACCCGCAGTAAAAGAAGAAAGAATAAAATTTATTTGCTTCGTTTTTATGAAACTGTTTATTTTCATTTAGGGATATTATTAACGAGCCTCGCCTAATACTCAATTACGTATTTAAATAGATCTCTATATTTAAATTGAATACATAATAGAATTCGTTTTCGAGGCGAAGCCCGATCTCCTTAAACAAATTCAATTTCTGTTTAATAATATCGCCGAACAGAATTTCGAGATGTCGGTGACGATGTGGGACCTGATGAGATCCCTAAAACTCTATCAACTTCGTCGCCAAATCGTATTTATCTCAATTTTCATCGGAAGATGCCTTCCGCTCATAAATGCGAGAACGTTAAATTATATTTTCTAAATTATAACGTTTCGAAATGCGATTTCGAAAAATTCGTTTCGCTTTTCCAATTAGAAAAATTTAAATAACGATTTGCTTCTCTTTTTTCGCTTCGACTCGAGATTTCTTTTAAATGGAATTTCGCCAGTTAAAAAATAATATAAGAAGATGGGGGTGGCAGGACAGGAATCGATCGGTCTCGATTGAAGACGTATTTATTTAATTCTAATTATTATTTCCTTCTGAGCAGGAAATTGTAAGTCATCCTTGACCCTTTTCCCTCAACTTTGACCTAATACTTGGCTTTAGATGTGCTGTTGCATTCAACAGTTCAACAGTTAGATAATCACCGACAAACAATTTAATTAAATTACAAACGAGACGTAACACAATTTTTATATTAGCTATTTTTTACTAGTCACCGTGTGCGGATTTTTTTTTATATAAACAGCCAGCTCGTTGTCCTTAAGGGTTGAATAGGGTCGAGCTATAATTCATTACACATTATGGACATCAAAAGCAAGTTTAAGTTAATTTTGCTGTGTCATTGATTAACGTTCGATAAACTCCCCTTTTAACTATTTTTCAAACTAGAAAGAAACTATTTTTAAAGTCACCGAAAAAATGTCAAAGGTTTTTAAATGTAAAATTAAACAAACGATTTAAAAAGTTATTTTTTTAAACAATCCTTTTATATTTAGTTTTATTATTAGCTCACGATTAGATCATAAACTTGTTTAGAAAAAAAAATTGCAAACCAAACAAATTATGCAAATTGTAAAAGTTGATTTGTTTGAATTGAGAAAATTGGTGTGGTCATGTTTATCGCCGTTTAACTTAATTTGTAATAATTTAAAAGGATTGTGTGTGTAAAAAAAATTAAGCTTTGCACGATTGTTAAAAAATTAGAATTGGGAATAAACTTTTCAATAAAGCGATAATTTAAATCAGAGGTGTGTTCAATCTTTTACCTCAAAACTTTAAAAATTTTTTTGGGACGCTCCTAAGGGCTCCAAACCAACCCATTCTTCATTGCTCCCTTCAAGTCTTAAAATTTTCGAGAAAACTAAATATGTAAATCGAAAAAAGTACACTTCGACTCATAAAAACGATCTTAGCGCCCTCATTTTCGACCCAATCATTAAAAACGACCCGGATTCGGTATCCTGAGACTTTTTTCCATAAGATAGGTGCAAAATCGGCATAGGTCGCAATGTTAATTAAAGGTTGAAGTTTAAGGTTTATTTTTCTAGTACAAAAGTTTACGTTAAAAAATTGTAGCGCCGTTATTTGTGAACGGATCTTTAAAAACTATACATGCTCGGATTCCCCAGACTTTTTGACTTCGGACAGGTCTAACAAAACATATGCATGCCATTTGAAATTCTCGAGAAAAACGGGTTTGAAAAGTCTAACTTGTAATTTATTTTTTCTAAATTTTTACTTTGAAAAATCGTAGCTCGGTTATTTGTGAACGGATCTCCAAAAACCTTTCAGATTCTGAAAGCCCGTTTATCTGAGCGTAAAATTGGCCAAAAAAATTAACAGGACCCAATGTTAAGTCTAGGAGAAAAATGCGCTTGAAGCTTTTAAAATGTAAATTTTCCTAAAATTTTTAATATTCAAAATGCTGTAATCCCGCTGTCTTTGCGAATTTCGTCAAATCCTTTCATTTCTGAACGTTTTCAACCCTTATGAGTCGGAATTCGATTACAACTTAAAACCCCCAAAATCGCCAAAAATCGGGAAAAAACATGGATTAACCCCTCGCGTATTTTTGAGGAAAAAAAATTTTAGGTATTGGATTTGCGTCAAATTTTTACGCGACGTTCCTATGGACCCCAAATCGACATAGCCGGCGCTATTCTTCCCGGCTCCCTCTTAAACTACCAAATTTTTCGAGAAAACTAAATAAATCGAAAAAAATAACCTTAGACTCATAAAAAAAATCGTAGCGGTCTCGTTTTTGATCCGATCATTAAAAACGGCCCGGATTCGGAATCCTGAGACTTTTTTCCATAATATACGTGCAAAATCGGCATAGTGCGCAATGTTAATTTTTTGAGTAATTAAGGGTTGAAGTTTTAGGTTAATTTTTCTACACAAAATTTTACGTTAAAAAAATTGTACCGCCGTTATTTGTGAACGGATTTTTAAAAGCTATACAGATTCGGATTCGCCACATATTTTGGCTTCAGATACGGTTAAAAATCCATAAGAATGCCTTTTGAAATTCTTGAGAAAAATAGAGTCGAAAAGTTCGACTTGAAATAAATTTTTTCTAAATTTCCTCTTTGAAAAATCGTAGCTAGGTTATTTGTAAACAGATTTATAAAATCTTTTTAGATTCTGAAAGCCCATTTATAGGAGCGTAAGATCCTCTAAAAAAATCAAAGGTCACAGTATTAAATCTAGCAGAAAAATGCGTTGGAAGCTTTAAAAATGTAAATTTTAATAAAATTTTTAATTTTCAAGTATTATAACATAATAAATTTTAAAACATTACTAAAGAATTTAAAATGAACAAATTTTCAATAAATGCTTAGTATGGCAACAAATATATTGTAAATTGAAGATAAGTTGTATAGTAAAATTACCATAGACATTTTTAACAGTATTTTGTTATTTTCCAAAATAATTTCAGAAAAATGTTTTGTAAAACTACAATACCAAATTTATTATTCCAAAATTACAATAGAAAATTTTAACATCAAAGTCTTGTTAAGTAAGCACGAAGGAAAACATGAAATTATTTTTTTCTAAAGGGCCAAATGTCTAGATTTTTTTTCTATAAATCGAAATATAGTTAAAATATATAATTTGGAGGTTCGTGAAATGTTAATTCAGTCTCCTAACACTAAACACGGGTTAAATAATTTTAAGCGAATGATAAAAAAATAATTAAAAACAATTGTAAAATTCAAAATGAAAAACACTATGGGCCCTTTATTTCGTTTAATTCGGCACCGTTCCAAATTACATCCCGTGCCCTGCACCCCCTCCGCCCCAATCTAAGTCGTCGCCGATTAAAAAAGCTTTTTTTTGTCTCGTTAGTATAAAACATAGCCAGGGGGACATCGAAAAGCGAAATTAAATGAACGTATTAATTGGATAATGAAGACGAGAATATGGCAGTCAATTAGCAAAGAGTAATATCTGCCTCGGTCAAAAGTTAACCATTATTAGAAGATTTCATTTAATGTTCTCGACTCAGATGCTGAATCTTTATTTTCTCTTAATTAGAATCTCCCGGGTTCGCTGCAAACTCTGACTCGGTAAGCCCTTATTGACAGTTCGACTGAAATAAAAGAAATAAAGCCGGCATCCACTTCCAATGGACAAAAGTTTTAAAATCAAGAGAACAGAGATTGGATTTTTTTACGTTTCGACGTTCATCGGATGCTTTTCATTTATCGCCTCTCTCGCAGCAACCCCTAATCGATCTCGCAGAGCCGACTCGACGTTTTTAAAAATTTTATTTTGCCACTTATAAACTAACAATTACTTCGTTCAATAACTTTAACTATTTAGGTTTCAACTAATTATTTTTGTTTTTAATTATACATTTACGGAAGAAAGATCTGGGAGTTGCGGGGAGATAAAACTATGATTGCGCCAAAAAAAAAAAATTAATTAGGAACAATATTCGATGTACGTCTTAGAAGCCTTATGGACTACGAAGCGAAGTCGGGAACTAGAAAAGCACGACTCACGGCGTTTTCATAATTAAACTTTGGGCTGATTAAAAAAGTTGAAGTAACTTTCGGTATAAGATCATTATAGGAGAACGCGGGTGGGGTGGCTGTGTAAATAAGAAACCCTCAAAGGGTACAGAAATTGAAAAATGGCGACATGGGGGAATATTAAAGAGTTCTGTCAGGAGAGATAGGGTTGAAAATTGAAACGAAGAAGAAGGTGGATGACTTGATAATTAATCACTATCGCTAAAATCGCCTATTCTTTTTTTACGGCGGCTTTTATTAAATTCTTATGCGTAACTAGCCTAATGTAATATTATCGATTTTTATCATATAGAAGTACAGTAAAGCTTCGATTATCCGGACCTCAGTTATACGGATTCGCGATTATTCTTCTTATTAATAATTTTATTATTTTATTTTGTATTTCGCACTAAACAGTGTTTTTTTTTGTTTTGTTGATTTTAAGATAATGTGCGACTGTTTTATTTAGTGATTAATATTTGTTGGGGTTTTTTGTAAACGTATACCTAACAATTTGACTAATTTTTTTCCTATTAAAACGGGACGCTTTGTAATCGTGCTTATAACCGAGTGTGCACATTCGAGCTCAAAGTGGCACATTTCGCTCGAATGCGCACATCTTTGTATTAATTGCATTTTTCTACATTTCCCATCACTCTTTGAAATCAAATATTTATATTTTCCTTAGTAAATATCGATTATATGTTTGAAAAGGGTATTTTACCATAGCATGGAGTGGGAGCGAGCGAAAAGATAGGACAAACTCATAAGTAGGAGCGAGAGGGAACGATAAAAGTTATTTACTAATTTTTTTGGGGCCAAAATGATTGCAAATCGGATTTAAAACCGAATGCGCACATTCGAGCTCAAAGTGGCACATTCCCAATCTCGGGAAAATGAAGCGCGCCGCTCCGCGTCGCGCTTCATTTGCCTCCCTCGCTCGGAAATGTGCCACTTTTCGCTCGAATGCGCACATCTTTGTATTAATTGCATTTTTCTACATTTCCCATCACTCTTTGAAATCAAAAATTTTAATTTTCCTTAGTAAATATCGATTATATGCTTGAAAAGGGTATTTTACCATAGCATGGAGTGGGAGCGAGCGAAAAGATAAGACAAACTCATAAGTAGGAGCGAAAGGGAACGATAAAAATTATTTACTAATTTTTTTGGGGCCAATTATATTTTTTCGTTGCTTTGGTTTTTATACAAGCTTTGATTAACATAAAATGCCAAATTGAATACTCAGTAAATCATTTCTTTAATAATCGTTTAAAACACGTTCTATATTATATTCTTGCAAACTTACGCAAATTATGGACATTTTAACTATCTTTTTCAATATATTTTCATTTAATTTTGTTAGATGTTCACTCGTACAAAGTGGTGACGTCAAATAGCGAGCAGAGTAGACAAATAATTGTACTTCAAAGGTGGAAGCGGGCTACATGTACTTAATGTCATCAAGATAAGCTTAAAAATTCGAGATCGGCATTTAATTAGTGACGAGCAAAATTGGTCTTGGTATTGCAGTCTTGGTCTTGGTTTTGTATTTTTGCAAGACCAAGACCAAGCCCGAATAAGCAAGACCAAGACCAAGACTAGAAACATTTGTGCAAGAACAAGACCAAGACCGAATCAGCAAGACCAAGAACGATACCAAGACTATTACTGTCTTGGTCTTGGTCTTGGTCTTGCTTTGCTCATCACTACATTTAATAATGGCAAGTTTCTTAGTTCATCAGATATTTATATATTAACGGTGTTTTTTAGTACATATTTATGTTATAAGCACAGCCAATATTTGTCCCTTATTATTCTTGGACTTGCATTTAATTATTTTTACAATAAATTTATAGTATTGGCCTGGGTCAATAATAAACATTTTATTTTAAATTTTAAACGTTTAACACGTAAAAAGGATGGTTACATTATACTTTAGAGAACGATACGAAATACGTTTAGTTTTTTATTTAAAATGGTACATTTTTGATAAAAGCGAGTAAGGTAATTATGGATATTTTAGGGTTTTCTACGATAACACGATATATTTTTGATTTTCTTTCCGCTTTGTGTTGTCGAGGTTTGCCTGTATTTATTTTTGAGCTTTGTTCGCCTGTCCAAAAATTTTTCAAGACGATTTCCAGGTAGATATTATTGCTTTAAAAACTTTTAACTATGGCCAATGTTAATTTAAAAAAAATGTAATTGTATTATTATTATTGTATAATTTTTCTCAAGCTCAAAATGTGCCCAATCAGTTTTTCCCCATGCTCAATCCCAATCAACTCCAGGACAACAAAGTTTTAATTAAAAAATTCAAACATAAGATGGTCACCTGCGTTTTTATCCAAATTAAAAGATTCGGACTTTATTACTTTTGTTTGAGTTCCTCCTGAAGACTTATCAACCCCACAGATTGAGAACTGCTGCAATAACATTTATTCGTCTAAAAGTACGTGCGTAAAATTCGTAATCTTTTGTAAATCTTTTTAATTGCGAGGATTCTTTGTAGACCTTAAAGGCATTTCCATATGAATAAGTTGAAAATGGTGAATTATGAAGAAGCCTTGTAAGCAGCTTCGGCCCGAATTTATGAAACCGAGCATTCTTTGTTAATCAACGTTTTCTCAATAATCCCTCTTGCAGCACAACGTGGCGTTGCAGGGAAGTAAAAGATTCATAATTAGTAACGGGAAGGTATACTTTGCTAAATCTCTCAGAGGTACTTTCGTTTCATTAGGCTTGCTACTAAATGAAGCAATTTGCGATGAAAAGAAATAGTAATTTGCTGGTGTGCTCAATAATGAGTGAGCGTGCTGCTAGTATTTAGAAACATTTTCTTCGAAATTACTAGATTCTCCTCTTCTCTAAATTAAGACCTTCGAATTTATTTCTGACAAACACACCATCAATATTTAAACAGACTTAAAACACAAGTTTAAGGTAACAATAAGTTTTTTTTTTGGGATTTGCCCTTCTTCCCACCTCTTTCCATCTTCATGACTCCCAGCACTTTTTTAATTGTTGCCAACGTAATTAAACAGAAATCTTTCGAGTGGGGGGCAAAACACAGACGCGTCTAATTGAAAATCTTGTATGAGTACCCTCTTCCAGAGAAAACATGCTCGCGTATTTGTATTATCCTTATGTTGTTGCAATTCAAAAAAAATTTACATTATCAGCAAAATAAAAAGATGGCGTAAAAAAGGGCGTTGGTTGATTTTCCCTCCTACGTTCTTAAAAAGCTCACCCCTCGACGTTGCCATGGCGATTCTTTTTCCGGCGTCGGGGTGCTGCAGGTGGCGCTGCCATGACGCCTGCTACGCCTATACCCAGTCACGTGGCAGTCAACAAAGTCTTTATTTTCAATCAGATGGGTTTTGCGTTACTTCATAAGCGATTTTCTTCAATTTTTTAAGAATGCCTTGTACGTCCATTAATTGTCGTGCCGTCGGGAAAGTTCCTAATTTGTCCTTTAATTAACTCTCTGACTTATTGCAATTTTTTTTTAATCTCTTTAATCCAAATTTCTATTTTACATTTCTTTCTATTAAATAGTTTTTTTTATTAAGTATTGTTTGTTTTTCGGCGTTTTTGAGACCCTAACTCCAAAAATTTTGAGATATTTTAATCAAAATCCTAGAACAACTTTTAATTTTTATAGACATTGGTTTTATTGAATTTAATTTGACACTAAAATTAAAAGCGGTAAATTTAAAAATAATTTAATGTTGAAATAGGAAGAGGTTCGTTTGAATGAGATCTCCTTTTTTGGAAATTCTTTTGTATGGGAATCGTTTGATGATTAAAAAGCAGAAATTATATCTTACTAAAAAGTGGATTCGTGCAAAAATTGCTCATCAACTTCAAACAAAATGAAAATAATTAATTAAGTTTATGACAACTCGTTTAAGACACATTTGCTTAATTTATTTTCTGTTAGATGGGCTTTAAGCACGCTTCCAGTAAATTATTAAACACTTAGAGTGGAGAAAAATTTTAAAATCGTTTTTAATAGGTATTAATTTGTTATTCTCTACACTTTTAATTGATTCATAAAACTCCAAGTGGGCTAGTAATCGGTTTTTAAAAATTATTATAATCGTTTTAGCCTTAAAGAAATTACAATGTGCTGTAATCTTTTTGAGCACTACATTTTCAAAATGTTCCTCTGAAAATAATTATTACAACACAATTTTCATTGCGATATGTTCAATATAATTAATGTCAGTTTTGAATTAAAATATCACTCTTTGACGCTATAAATTAATTTAGAATAAGTTGCTATAAAAATGTTGTCATACATTTTTTTATATATTTCCGAATTAAATTGCAATCTAAAAATTAAATTATTTCCTAAATTAATTCTAACACAAATGTAACTAAATATAAGTAAACATCCCCATATAATAATAACGACACGTGCAAGAAATCTTCAACTTCAAGGATGTCCAGTTTCACATTAACTAAATTCAATATTATTGTACCTAATTTAAACGAAACGAATTCGAGCTTTTAAAAACCAACCCACACAAAAATACTTTTTATATCTGCCTAAATTCGACAAAATACCGAATACAGTCGAATTATAAATGTTAAACAACTCCTAAAATTAAAACGGAATGGAATTAACGGATTAAATGCTAATTCACAAAGAAGTTTGCAGATAAAAATTGGAAAGAAATTAAAAAGTACTTAATGTTAGAGTATTCCGCGTGCCTATCTCCAAATATCCGGTTTTTTTTACGTTCTCTTTTTCTACTGCTTTAGGCTTTGTATGTTTTCTATACTGTCACTTATTTCACAAGTTGCATAGTTTTTAAATCAGTAACTTGGTTCACAGTTTATGATTAATATCTTTTAAAATGTAAATTAATTATTGTATAAAGTAGTGAAAAATTGGGTATGCAATTCGAGCTTAAAGTAGCACATTTTCCATTTACTTCCCTAGCGCAAAAATTTGCCACTTTTTTCACTAATAAGCACATTAGAATGTTTATAGGCGATTTTTTTTTCTGTCCTATCTGGAAATTTCATAGTTTATCGAAAAAAAATATTTCCGTTGGAAATTGGAAGCGAATTAGGGGCTTCGCTAAGCGAAAAATTCGATTTTCTATTTAAATAACACAGGAATTTTATTTTTGATTTTGAACTCAATTTTTGGATATTAAAAAAGTTTTGTTTCAAAAAATGAGTGTCGAGCTTTGTAGGGCATTAAATTTTCTACAAAAAAGTTCCTATGAGATTAAGCTGTACGACCAACATTTTAAGTTACAGAGCTTGAAAGTTGAACTTTAATAAAAATTGCCATCAAATCTCTTATAATTTTGAATTTATTGATCTTACATAAGAAATTAACTTATAATAAATGCTATAAGACTTTTAAATTATTTATTTTTGAAAGTACTCACTGAATGGTAGTAATTTAATATAGGTAATTATTTGTGAACAATAACTAGAAAATGACACACATGAAAGAAAATTCAAAGTTTTGCTAATATTTTTCCAAAAGTTCCATTCTAACTATTGGTCGTAGAGCTTAAGCTCATAGAAACTTTTTGATAGCAAATTTAAAGCCCTACAAAGGCTTAACACTTATTTTTCAAAAAAAAAAAATTTAATGCCGATTTGTGGGGCACTGGTCTAATACTACTTAAGGGCCCACCCAATTACTCAACTAATTTCCATTTTGTCAAAAAACTGTTTTCTATAGTGATGTAGGTAGAGGGTTGCCAACCTTACGATTGGATTTTTTTTAATTTACAATATAGTCTATTGTTTTCAATGGGGGCTGGCGGCCCTTTGTATTCACGGTGCCCCGGGCTGCAGCCCAAAAATCACATAAGTAGATCCGTCTCTGATAAGTACCCTTCAAGAATTTTTTAAAATTCTAAAATGAGGTTTTTATAAATACAGTAAAACCTCAGTTATACGGATTCGCGATTATCCGGATTGTCAACCGCTTTCGGACATTTTTTGTAAACATATACCTAACAATTTGACCAAGTGTTTTCCTGTTAAAACGGGACGCTTTGTAATCGTGCTTAAAACCGAGTGTGCACATTCGAGCTCAAAGTGGCACATTTCGATCTCGGGAAAATGAAGCGCGCCGCTCCGCGTCGCGCTTCATTTGCCTCCCTCGCTCGGAAATGTGCCACTTTTCGCTCGAATGCGCACATCCTCGCGTTTATTACATTACTATAATTTACCGTACGCTCCTTCAAATCAAAAATTTCAATTTAATTTAATAAATATCGATTTTATATTCGAAAAACGTATTTACCATAGCAATGAGTGAAGTGAGCGAAAAGATACGAGAATTTAGTAGGTGCGAGTGAGAGAAAACAATTAAATTATTTATTAAATTTTTTGAATAATTTATAAGCCTAAATTTTGTGAATGGTGTTTAAAATCGAGTGTGCACATTCGAGCTCAAAGTGGCACATTCCGATCTCGGGAAAATAAAGCGCGCCGCTCCGCGTCGCGCTTCATTTGCCTCCCTCGCTCGGAAATGTGCCACTTTTCGCTCGAATGCGCACATCTTCGTTTTATTGGATTTGCCTATATTATTATTTTATTCTTGAATTCAAAAAATTAAAAGTCGAATAAATTAGATCTATATTTTGTTTGAAAAAGGTTAGATATTTTATTCCTTTTGATAAGTTATCATCGTGCTCTACCGTACAAATATTTTCAGGTGTACTTTCGAATGTTTACTAGTTCGCATTTTTGATTAATTAAAATTGTATATGAGTCAAATTTTCTGAAGTGGGCCACTAAAAATCAACTAGTTGATTTTTATATCATCTTTTGCAGATTGCTGAAGGTATAGGGGAGGGTGGCCTAAAGCGGGTAGGTAGCCCAAAGCGGGTAACGGCCCTTATATGGATATGTTATATATTATCTGAAATTTATATATTTATTTACAATGCCAGTATCCAGCCTAATTGATGTCATACTACTTTTGACACCTAAGTTGCTTAATAACGTCAAAAAATTACAAAACAAAAAATTTAATAATTTTGTAAAATGTTTGAAATTAATTTAACTTCAATTGCTACTAAAACCCTTTACATTAACCCATTTTTTATAATGGGGTTTTCTTTTACAATAAACTAGTTTTATTATTTGACTAAATATTTTAATATCCATCCATTATTTTTTACGTTAATGTATCAAAACTAAGAAATGTGTGTTTGGGCAAAGCGGGTAGGTACCCTCTTTGCTTGTACCAGAAGGAGTAATTTTATTATAATTGATAGGAACTAGTTGATAGGAATAAATTGGTATTAAAAATAAGTGATTTAAAGCGTTGAAGCAATTAAGATTTAAAAACAATGGTAAACCGAAGTAATATTAAGATTGGAACAAATTAGCAGTTATAATATGAAAATGCTTAATATAACTTAATACTAATGTTACTGTCAAGAACATGTCAAGTGTAGATAATTTTTTTCAAAGGTTTTGATTAATCCGATTGGTTTATGAGAGCCTACCCGCTTTAGGCCCCACTGTCGGGCAAAGCGGTTAATTTCTGACATTTTATATTTTTGAATTTATTTCTACAATTAAAGCAAAAATGTAATTATTTTTTTTTATAAAATTAAAGTTTAATAATTGTATTACATAAATCTAAAAAAGAAACACTTTTTTAGCCGAAGTGGTTCATATTAATCGATGAACCTTAACCTACCCGCTTTAGGCCACCTTCCCCTATATGTCAAAATTAATGTCTCCAAATAATTTTGGCTAATTTTTATTTTTGTAAAAATTATAAACAGATTAGTTTTAAGACACATTTTGTATACACTGTTGTAATTAGACTTCATTTATGGATTAATTCAATTTTTAAATATAAAGAAATATATATATATTACATTGGGGGTGCATCATAATTTTAGAATGACTTAGGTGGGGTATGTTAAAAAAGAGGTTGGGAAATAAGAGTCGAAATTTGGAAAAAGTTAAAATATTTTTTTCGGGAATGATGAAGTCTTCCATCTAGTCTAGTTTCTAAAGCACTAAATTAGAAATGTGGTTTTTGGTAAAAATACCCTACTGTAATTTTTAATTAAAAGAAAAGCGAGAAGTGGTACATTTAGTTCAGTTTGATTTACTTAATATTATTTGTAAGAGAAAAGAATAAGATAGGCAAATTCAATTATTAAGGAGTATGTGCACTTTCAAGCGAAAACTTTTTCCGAATAGAACATCTGAATTTGAAGGATTTGTTATTAATATAGTCGAATCCAATTAACACGAAGATGTGCACATTTGAGCGAAAAGTGGCACATTTCCGAGCGAGGGAAGCAAATGAAGCGCGACGCGGAGCGGCGCGCTTCATTTTCCCGAGATCGGAATGTGCCACTTTGAGCTCAAATGTGCACACTCCGCTTTTCGACACAATTAACAATGATCAATATACTTTAAAAAAAATTCAAGTAATTCTAAAACCGTAGATGCGCTCTCAAAATTATCGTTTTTCTCATCGTTAATTTTGCAAATATTTATCAGTTTAGTTATATCTATTTAATTTTAAAATTTTCAGCCCTTCATGATTTAGATTCTAATTTTATTGCAATTTTTTGCAATATTACTTTTCGTTCTTATCCACTCTCCATTATACATTTATATGCCAAATGTTATTAACACTAATTTATATCTTTCAAAACATTTTGCACAAAGCAAATAAATGTTTCCGCATACATACAAAAATTTGCTCATAAAAAGCAAACCGAAAAACCAATCAAATTAACCTAATATCGAATTTGACTTGTTCGACAAAATAAGGCAATGTGTAAATGCCCTATAGACCAGGGGTCGGCAACCTTTTTCGGACGGTGGGCCATTTTCAAAATAATTTTTTTTTATGCGGGCAGCATATTCCAATGTAACTTAAATAAAACTTTTATATCATATACGAGTAGAAATATTATTAAAAATAAATATATAAAAAATTTATTTTTTATTGACATGCTATAATAACAATAATGTCAGAGAACAAAAATTTTACAATTCTTACAAGGGAAGAAAAGAAAACACAATTACAATTACATATGTATAAATATGTAAATATAAAATATTAAGGAAAATAGTTTATCTTTCGTTTTATTCATTCATTAAATTTCAAAGCGCTTTTTGTTCTTGAATAGTGTTTGATAAGTCCGGTTGTGTTTGGGATATGGAGATCCTCAACAAGTTTTGTAAAATTTCGTCCGTCGACCTCGTTCCATATTTTGATTTTACGAAATTCATTCTTGAAAATGTTTGTTCGCATTTTTTCTAAAATTATATTGGTGCTTTGGCGGGCCGCACAAAAAGTTACCAAGGGCCGCAGGTTGCCGACCCCTGCCCTAGACGAAGAAGGGACGCGGTGGCAACGCGCCATCAAAATGTTCCAATTCGAAATTAACTTTCACCTTAGAGATGCGATAAACATTAAAATAATACATTTGCAGCGTGGATCTAATAAAAGTCAAATTTATGACGGGATGAAGCCAGACTCTTCTGGAGCAAACGAGGCGGGAACGGCACGAGCCGGGCAAATGATTGCACGACCCCATAACACTAAACATAACATAACTGTCGGCTTTTAATCCAGCCCTGGAATTAATGCGAAATCGTTCGCGCGGGAATAGACAATGCGCCGTGCAATTAAAATAATTTGATAAAAAAAAGCGACCCGTGCATTAGAGCTTTTCTCGTAAGCGCGACGTCTGGGGCCCCCTTTTCCTTTAGACTTGTCGACTAATTCGACAGAACGCCGTTTGTCTGTTTTATGTTCGTGGGGGGATTTTTTTCTGTGGCGATAAATAAGGACGCGAACAAGGTACCAATGAAATGAAAAATAAAATGTTTAGCGATTAATTTAATTTATAGGGCCTAACTACATCATGTGCTCATTTACGAAACGCTTTTATCGGCCACCTCGTTTATCAGGATCGTATTTCTCCGAATGTCTTTCTTTTGTGATGCAGAACCTCCGAGATAAACGGCGAAATAACGCAAACTGTCCTCTTCCAGATAGCTTTTAAATGTGAGAGCTACATTTTACGATATCATAAACATTATATCTGCATGTCTCCCGGTCCGATATTATTATTACACTGATATAAAATGTTCTCGGTTATCGTTTTATAGATTTTTTCTACCGAGTCTTTTGAAGCACCTTTTTTAATTAAATTTTTATTATACGAAACTTGTTTGGAGGCTTCGTCCTATTTTTTTCATATTTTGTGTGTAATTAACACTCGGACCGTGTAGTTTCGTTTTTTATTGCCGTAATTAATTTATCTAAATTTTTCTTTGAGAAAATTATTACCCGTGATGGTCACTTGCGTAAATTATTTTCTTGTTATTTTACGAAAATCCAGTCGTTATTTGTATCAAAGACTAATCTCAGTTTTCATTAATTTTCGTTAATTTATTTCCTTTGATCTTTTGTTGTGTGTGTTTTTTTTTATTTTATAAAAAAGTTAAATTAATTTTAACGACATTAATTGAGACAAAAGAGATTCGAGCAAAATTTGATAAGTTTTCAGGAATTCGAATAACTTTGTAAACCTTAAATTGTTTTGTTTGCCGCAAGAAGCAGAACATTAAAGAAAAGCGAACGTGCGAATACTAAAAGTTAGGTAAAAATATTTAGCTAGATTCGTAACAAATTATTTATTTATTTTAATAAGTTTTAATAAGTTATGTTTCGTTCTTGATCTGTATTCAATGTAATCGATCGTCTATATCAGGGGTTTCCAAACTACGACCCGCGGGCCACAACCGGGCTGCGAGTGTTCTTAAATGGGTCCGCTAAAATTTTCCAAAATATTAGTTATTTATAGCACACATCCAAAACAAGTAAATGGGTGATTCTATTCTAACTGTTCCTTTTTTGATTAAAAATTTTTGAATTTTACAACTAAACAAACTTTTTTTGATTTTTCATACATATTATTCTATTTGATAGTAAAAATGAAAGTGCGAGAGGATTTTGCTACAACTTGAAAATATCGAGAATGAGAATCATATTTTATAATTCCATGCCACGGTACTGACATCAAATACATTTGGTAGACATTCTTCAGAAAAATTATTAAATTCATTTATGAATTGTATTGTACCATTTTAAAACTCTTTTTTATTGATTATTTAACATTTCAATAATCCATAGTAACTTATGTATAACAAATAATACATTATAATTTATATCAAACATTAATCAACACAAATCTAACACATTTCACAAAAATTAACTTAACGAATATTTTTTTTTGGTTTTCATTACAGCATTATTAATTCTTAAGCTTCTTCTCCAATAGTCAATATTATTTATTAACAATGAAATATATTTTTATTATTTTTTGACACGGTACTGACCGCCACGGTACTGACATTTTAAATTAAAATAGCAAGTGTAATTTTTTGATTATGAATTTGATAATATCCAATTGCCCTATAATTTAGGCTAGTAATAAGTACAGAAATTCATTACTTATGGTAAAAAAAATTAATCGTTAATTAAGTTTACCAATGCCACTTTAAGTGAGATATTGCAAGTTTTCTTTGAACTGCAACTTATATTAGAAAAGAAGCGTGATGAAATATGTTCATGATAATCGTATTGATACAAAAATTTCATTAATAGATTTATAATGTATGACACGTGAGAGCAAACAGTATAGGACACGAAAAATCACAGTTAGAATAGAATCACCCATATGCCAAATACTTGCAATTTACGATAACTATTTTTTTCCTTAATTGGGCCCACTCAGCAATTACAGTACCCTATGAGACCCTATTCGTAAAAAGTTTGGAAACCCATGATCTGAATAACCAATGATCAAAGTAGTCCCAAGAATATAATTCAAAAAATGATTTTAAAAAATAGAAAAGAACGTGTATTAATATTTAATCATATCTTTTGGTAATTTAAAAATTTAATTAAAGTGTTATTATTGTTTTTAAGTAGAAAAATTACTTTAGTTTGGCTTCTGCTGCTTTTAACTTTTGAAAACGAATCAATAATTTGCTATTGAAAAATTATAGGAATGAGAAATTAAGTGGTTCTCTTCAAAAGAAATTAAGATAAAAATGTAGAAGTACATACTATCAAAAATAATAATTATATCTGTTGATAATTGCCATGTTCAGTTTGTGTAACAATACTAAACAATATCCAATAATTATTGCTTTACGATTACAATTTTTACAATAAGCAGCACGATTTAAAAAAACTAGCGTGAGCTGACGGGCCTCTCTAAACAATATTTGTATGTTGGCATCATTGATTTTGAACTTTAACGCAGGTCTGCTCTTAAGACTAAAATCAAAAGTGACCAAAAAATTTTTTAGATAAAGCGGCGTATTTTATTTTAAACAAGTCACTATAAACGAAAAATAATTCAAAATTTTGAAAAAAATACCATTTAGTATTAAAAATACTACTGAGCGCATATTATATGGTAGCTAACATCGGATGAAAGTAAAATCTGTGAACGGATCTTTAAAATCACTGCAAATTAGGAATACCCGAACCTTTTGACTTCCATTTGGCATATTATTTATAATTTTTGAGAAAATTGGGGTGGAAAACAAGGATTTTCGATATTTCGACATATTTGTTGATCGAAAACGTAACACTTTTGTCTTAAATTGAACATTCAGCTTTTCGTCATTTTCTACAAAAATTAATTTATTTCTAAAAAAATTTTAATCCAAAATTATAGAAATGTATTTTGACCAGGAACTAAATTTCTGCTTTTTCTGACTTTTTAAAATAATTAAATCATTATTAAAAATAATAATAATAATAAACGCTATAATTTTTCCGAACTTGCAGTCGAAAGCGATTGGACCATTAGATATTTATTAAAAAATTAATTTATGACTGTAATTTTGAAACTTTTCATTGTACAATTTTTACCATATTTTATTATAACATCCTTATGGATCCCAGAAGTTATTTATTTAATATTTAAGATAATCAGTACATTTTGATGGAACCTGTTTTTCAACTAAATCTTTTTTAATAAGCCATCAAAAGCAGACGACGAAATTAAAGAAGAAAATGTTGAGGCAACAAACATTTTCCGAGACGAGAACGCGTTTCACACAACACTGTTTCGCTTCCCATGGAAATAATTTGTACAATTAAAGAAAGCGTCCGACTTTTACGATGTGCTTTAACATTTTTAAAATAATCAGTTTGTAATCTTGTAAGTAGCAGTTTCTTGGACACACGTCACCTGCGCGTCGTCTGTAAAAATCCTACAGGTTTGACTGCTCGAAGCTGACTTAAGCATTAAAACGAATTTATTCTTATTTCAAACTGATTAGGCACAAAAAAATTAATCGTTCACAACCCGTACAAAAATTTTTAATTTTTTTCACATTCAAATTTCCATATTTGTTAGAAAACGATAATTAATAATTTTAAACTAATAGACATGAATTTTTTTCGGCGACATTTATTGCGGCTTTAAAAATCATCCAAAAATCGATAATAATTAATTGAAATTTTATTAGAATTATTTTTGGACTATCGTCGAAGTAAAAAGTATTATCACCTCGCTTTAAAAGGTCGTTTTTCCAAAATAAACTGATAAAATTTATAAAACATTAACGGTTTAGCTATGAACCGTTTATTGTTGTAACGTGTCAATTTGATATTGTTACATGGAGCCGTTTAGGAAATTTTTAAAGATATAACAAAAACTTCCATATTTGGCTACGTTTTTCAATTTGTTTAACTTTCGTGTTATAAAACGATTATTTTTAAACCGAATTATATGCAAATTGTGAGTTGTAATTAAAGCAAAATGTGCTAAGCTCATCCGTATCATGTTACGCAGTTAGCGGCAAACCACATATCAAATTACTTATGACTTTCATTTTCAAAAATATTTTACATTTTCATATCAATTTTATTTAGATTGAATATGCTTGGAAATTGATTCTAAATTTTGCAATAATAATAATAATAATAATAGTATTTGTGGTGATTCTTTTTATTATTAAATTTCTAAAAGCATAAATTTACAAAAAAACTTTGTTGTGTTTATCATATATGTGTACAAAAAAAAGTTATTTAGACGAATATATATATAATTATAAATAATAGTTATATATGAGTGTGTTATTTGCCGCTTCGTAATAATTGTAGAAGTACTAGGCGAGATCGAGTCATACACCGAACTTCTCTGCGTTCTAAAGCATCTGCATTTACCTTTTTCTCGTAACCTAATTTAATTTTTTAAGACTCTTTTATTATCAATATTGCCGGCTAATTTATTATGTGTTACCCTTCGAAATCCAACCAACGTTTGCAAAATATCTTTTCAAATCTGGGAATTAAAGTAAAATCCAACCAACCTTTATAAGTCGTTTTTCAAGTAACACAACATCAAAAAATTTTAACTAAAAAATACTAAAAGGATGTATTCATACCATCCATAAATATGATTTGTTTCCGTTGCACACTTTTTTAATAATTAATTATTAAAAGTAGGTATTTTTAAAACACTAGTAAAAAACCCAGTTTTTTGAACGTAAAATTAAGTTAACTAATTAACGCCTTGTAAAAAAAATATGAAATTATTCGTGGACGTGTAAAAATAAATTGTCCATAAACCGAATTTAGTTTGATTAAACTACATTGGGAATTTTTCGAGATCTCATTCTTCAAAATGAGGTGTCAATATTTTTTACTTCGATAATAGTTCAAAAAAAAATAAACCTTTCACAACTCGTACAAATTTAATTAAAATTTTTTTATACATAAATATATTCAAATTTCCATATTTGTGATATAACGATAATTACTAATTTTAAATTAATAGACATAAATTTTTTTGCGACGTTTATAACGGCTCTAAAAATCACACAAAAGTCGAGAGTTGTGTCAATAATAATAATTAAGTGGAATTATATTAGAATTATGCTTGAACGAACCTCGCTTCGAATTAAAATTTTAAGCAAATCAAAAAAATTAAAAAACCTCGTTATGCTACTATTAAGCAAATTCTAAATAATTATAACGATAGTAATTTATTTCCAGGTATGCTCCATAGTTAACATGATAAAGCAATTCGCATACAGCGTTTGCAAAAAGAATATTTCTAATTATAACCAATTTATAACTCAAAGACTAACAACTCAACTCAACAAATAAGAAACACGTAAAACGATGAGTCAGGTTTTGCAAACACGTTGATATCACTCCATTTACATTATCATAGAAATCACCGCAATATTCTAACAAGTAATTATAAAACGCAAGTAAATTCCGAGAGTCGATCAAATTAAATTAATCAAGGCCGCCGATAATTCACAATTAATTTTTTCGCGAGCGAAACGAGCTCGAAAAATCGCCATTCGCACGCAAAACATAAGTGTAACAATTTAAATTAACTTTCATCATCGTAAAAACGGCCAGTCGGCCAGAATGAAGGCACTTCCAGAACTAATAGCAAAATTTTTTGATTACTACGCGCCCGGAAATTGAATCCCAAACACTAACTGCAAGCTCTCATCAACTACATATAACATCCTGAATTAATTTCCTGCGAAATTTAATTATACTGCACTTTTAATTGGTGTTAAATTTTTTTAACTGAAAATATGCAGCTGCCCGCTATGTTATAGACGTGCCCTATTTTTTTGCATAGACGTTCAATTTAGTTTAAAGCCATTTTTAATTAATCGTTCGGGCCTTTCCTGTTACACTTTGCTCGGTTCCGAAATGTGCTCGATTTGCGAACGTTAAATGCAGCACAACTTTTGCATTCTGAAACACACCAATGTTTCAATTTCAAACTGATATTTATGCAAAAAGTAATAAAATACTTTAATTTTTAACGAAGCACATCGAGTAATTTTTAAATAGATAGGTACACAGTTTTTCTTCATGACCAATTTTTATTATCAAAAAAGCGTATAATAATTTAAATTTAAGTGTTTGCAAAGTATTGTGTTTTAATTGGGTTTCAGACATAAATTAATTGTCAGGTTCATATCAAAAATAAAAAAAATTAAATGTTAATTTTGAAAAAATGGTCATCGAATTGATTGCGAAACTAGAGTGATCCAATATCAAAGGTTTTACTGTATTACTGAAGTCTTTAATCCAGTGGTTTCCAAACTTAATATAATTGTGCGTTATTGCTTAATCAATTTTCCAATTTGCACGGTAGATAGGTTCTGCAAAAAACCGCGTAAATCAAAACCATAATTTCGCGGATGTGGCCATTAAAATATTTAAGTCCGCCACTGCCAAAAATTCTGCAAACGCAACATCCTTAATTTCAATAACTTCAATTGTTATTGTTTTGTATATTTCTGAATACATTACTTTGCAACTTCTTATATATTAAATTTATTTCAGAAGTGCCTAGTTAACATTGTTTGTGGAATCGTTTTTTTAAGTTTTGCGACTGCAATTGACAAAATGATTTATGAATTTTTATAAACCAATAGGGAACCCGTTTAAAAAATAGCAAAACAAATTGGATTGCGACAGGTATAGAATCAATTATAAACATTTAATTCGAAAACAAAGAAATATATTTGAAACAAACTGGAAACAAATTTGAAACAAATTTGCGTAAAACTAGTAAAATAAACAAATTTTGATTACAATTAAAATATTCTCTATTGCAATAGAAATCGTAAGAATTTAACCCCTTGACATACAAATAAAACCGAATTTGAGTCCGAAAAAAAACTATTAATTCGTCAATGCGAGTGAGAGGGACCGAATATAATTATTCTACTGATTTTTCGTCTAATTTATTCGCCTATTTTATTGTGAATCGCGCCTAAAACCGAGTGTGCACATTCGAGCTCAAAGTGGCACATTCCGATCTCGGGAAAATGAAGCGCGCCGCTCCGCGTCGCGCTTCATTTGCCTCCCTCGCTCGAAAATGTGCCACTTTTCGCTCAAATGCGCACATCTTCGTATTAACTAAACTTTTTCATTAATTTTTGGATTTGAAAAGAAATAAAACGACGTATGTGCACTAGGGTGGATTAAAACTTCAAAAAAAGTTGTTTTTTTTAGCTCGAGGGTTCAAATTGAAGTTTATATAATTAATTTAAAAAATAAAACTTTTTTTTAATATCTTGATGTGTTCCACTAATTTTTAATATTAATAATGAATTAAAATTTATAATTTTAAGAGAAACCCTTTTTCGGCTTAAAAACTGCAACGTGTACTCTTTAAAGTCAATCAAATATTAATAAAGATTTTTTTTATAATCACCATTGTAATTTAAAAAGTAATTTAACAAAATAAAATGCTTCTATTTTTTATTAGAGTCAAAATTGAGTTGAAAATGATCATATTCGGCGATTTTTAGATGTTTAGATGCCAAAAAAATGTTTTCTTCTTTTAAAACCAAAAATTTTAATTCATTATTAATTTCAAAAATTAGTGGGACATCTCAAGATATTAATTCTTTTTTTATAAGCTACAACTTGTACCTTATTTGCGCTTCATTTGTCTCTCTCGTTCGGAAAATAAAATTTTAAAGCAAAATTTTTCTAGTTTTTATTGTATTTACATCAGAGGTCGCCAAAGTGGTCCAAAGTGGGTCTATTTAACAAAATTAGAGGTTTAATAAATGTTTAAAATCATAAAATAAATACACAAACACAGTACCTAATATAGTTTTATTTTAATTAACTGAAAATTACTTTTATGGGGGTCGATAGAGATTTCGAAAATTATATAGGGGTCGATGATGAAAAAATTTTAGCGACCCCTGATTTACGTGGTCGTTACTCTTTCATTTTTGTAGCCTTTAAAAATAATACTTAATTTTTTCTCGTTCTATTTTTGAAATTTTTGAGTAATATCTAATAGTATAATTACAGTTAATTTGTCAAAATGCTTTCACATTTTAATTCTTACAATTTTTTTAAAGTGTAAAAGAAATCAAACTTTTGGGAATCGAAAATTAACTTTTTGCGCCCTTTTTACACTAATCCGCGACTCCCCGGGATGCCCCCAAAGTTTCAAAATCGCTGCTTTAATAGAAAGTTAGAATTAAATTCTTAACACTCGATTCGTTAATTAATGGATCGAAATAATTATATCAATATTTCAATTCGTAATCGAAAATCTACCAATTACATTTCGAAATACATATAAAAGGTATCGGTTAACATATAAAATTCCTATTTAATCTGATATACCTGTTCAAGTTATATTCGTTTGATTAGTCCCAATAAATTCAATACGTACCTATTGAATAATACAAAGTGATTCGATCCTATCGAAGGCCGACAAGTGCTCCACAAAAAATACAATATCGCTTTGTGCCGAAATGCAAGTGCTTCCCTATTTACAATAGGAAGTCAATTTATTTTTACCTGCACCCCAATTCGCTTTTTTTGTCCATTTTCTAAACCTCTTTAAACCTTTCTATTCGCTTCGGGTACTTTTCAATAGCGAAATTTAGCGAACAGCTTTCGACTAATGAATTTTTTTTTCGATTTTACGAAATTTTTAAATGTACCCAATCGCGCGTAGAAACCGGCCGAGTGGATTTTATATATTAAAAGGAACCTGCACGCGCTCTTAAATTAATTAGGAAATTAAAAATCGAAAGAATTCGAGGAAACATCAGTGTTTTAAGTGTCAAAAAATTCTTTAATGCTGTGTCGAAAAGATTTACAAATTGCTCGGCTTCAACACCTAATCGAATAAAACGAGAATTCTCCGATATTAAATTTCTGTGTTTCGAAAATTAAAATTCGATTGATTAACGAAATAATCTAAAAGTTAATGATGTAAATTTATAAATATTCTTTTGGTGTAAACCAATACGTTTTACGACCAACAAAATTCCTATGGGTTTTTTATTTTCTATCGTTTCTCGGAAAGTTAGTTTGTGATTGTGTGCATTTGTGGGAAGGGATCAAAATTCAATCAGGATGCGCCGCACGGTTTTTAATAATTAAGAAAGCTTAATGGGTTTAAATTATATTAATGTCCGTCTTTCGTCGATAGCTCAATTACTTTATCAATAAATTACCGGCTATCCTTAAGCAAATTATGAAGATTTTTAGATTAAATGATTTACAACTGTGCGTGATAGAAATGAATAATTAGTTGGATTTGTTTTACCTTATTTTGTATGGATATCGGTAAACCATTTACTCGTAAGTTTGGGGAATTTCTTGCACGCGATTTTGATTGTTCAATAAAATTTATACTATGCCTTAAATAAACTTTTAGCGACGAATAAAACGATTACATTCTGTAAAGTATGTTTGATAAACAATCGTCAATTAAATTTAATTGTTTATAATGCTTCCTAATTTAAATAACAGTAGGACTTTAAATATTTGCAAAAAAAATAATGAAACGTGGTGATCTTTAAACGTATACAATTTTCAAAAAAAAATATTTAGTAAAATGTTGACTTTTACATTCAACATTTTAAATGTATTAGTAATTTTTATTTTCCTCAATTTTTTATTAATTATAAATCGATTAATAAAAATATTAAGGATGTATGGGAGGTACAATCGGGAACAAAAGTACTGAAAATTACAAATTCGTAGATATATACGTTTTATAGCATATCACAAAGTAAATAAATAGTGTCAACACTAAAAATAAAATTAAAAGAAATATAAACAATTTCAAAATTTTAGTAGAATGCGTTTTGACACATTTTGGCAACCTCAATTCAACATTGTTGATAAAATTTTCTATTTTCTTTTAAATTATATAGATTTTTTTAGTATTGACACTATTTATTTATTTCGTGGTTTGCTATAAAACGTAGGTATTTACGCATTTCTAATTTTCAGTACTTTTGTCTACGATTGTACGTCCGAAACAGCTTTAAATCATATAATTACACTAAAAATCAAACAAATTCTATTTATTTAAATTAGGATTCGAAATATTAAAAAACTATCGTAGCCTTTGATGAAAAAAAAACATTTTTTTTTAAATGTCATTCATTACAATAAACTTCTCAAAAAGGCTCACTTACTTTGTACTAGAAGAGGAACAATAATTAGAAATCATTTTACTACTATTTTTTAAAATAAGAATTTTTTGTATTTAATTATGGTCTAAAAATTTAGTTCCTTTTAACCGACTTCAAAAAAAAAAGAAAGGTTCTGTGTTTCCCTGGTATGTTTGTATGTACGCCATTTATTCCAAAAATACACGACCGATTTTTATGATTTCTTTACCACAGAAATCTATTTACTTATGGGAGGGTTCTAGTACACAATTTTTTACCGAGTTTAAACAAAAATAAAAAATTAAGGCATAAAATGATAAAATTAACAAAACAAGTGTAGCTATATTAGATTCTGATTGTACCTTATTAAGTTATAATTTTTTTAAGAAAATTATTTAAAAAATAAACCTATTTCAAAAAAAAAAGTTGAAAATAATTCATAAATGAAAAGAATTCACAACACAACACAACACAATAAGTACTTTTGTAGGTAGGTCTCCCTATTTTGAACTTTTCCGTTTTTTTTTAGTTGGTTAATTTTTTTATTAAATAAAAAACCGACATTTAACCCTACAGTAAGATCAGCCAATTTTTTTTTGATTTTTGATCAATTTTCGAACAAAATCGCTAACGTCGTTTGGCCGCTATCGCGATTTCAAGATTTTCGACGAAAATTTTTCTAAAACGAAGTAACTAGCAAACTTCGCTACGCAAACTATGCTAGACAAAATCGCTTCGCGCTTAAGTAAATTAATTTTCTTAGATACACATTTAAAAGACTGACCCTAGAACCGTTTCTTAAACTCTAATATTTTTACTTAGTTTGATTTGATATTGATTTCTCATCTTTGAAATTTTATTTTAAAAAACCGAAAGCGTCCGCACCCGAAGCTCGTGTTCATCTTAAAAAAGCTTTGTCGTCGTCCGTTTATCGATCTTCCTACAACCCTTTCGAACCCATAAAGACTACATTTTTATTAAGTTATCAAAGTGAAAGCTTGCTTCAGAATTTCCACTACATCTCTTATCTCACATAAAGTGGGTAATACATAATGTTTATCTGACAAGCTGTCAAAGAGTGATCGAACATCCAATACTTGTAAATTTAAAATTTTAGATAGCACATCGGCCCCGTCTCCATTGTCCCAACAGCCGCATTTCGTATTGTTCTTTTTAAATAATTAGAGCGAGACTTCAAAAAAAATACAGTGGAAGCTCGGTTATCCGTTGCAGCTTAATTGAATGTATAGAAAAAAACGAATTTTAACTATATATAATGTGACATTTTAAGAGCGCAACTACGGTTTTCGAATTACTTGAATTGTTTTAAAGTAAATTGATCATTGTTAATCGTGGCGAAACGCGGAGTGTGCGCATTCGAGCTCAAAGTGGCACATTCCGATCTCGAGAAAATAAAGCGCACCGCCTCGCGCCGCCTCGCGCCGCCCCGCGCCGCTCCGCGTCGCGCTTTATTTGCCTCCCTCGCTCGGAGATGTGCCACTTTTTGCTCGAATGTGCACATCTTCGTGTTAATTGGATTCGACTATATTAATAACAGATCCTTCAAATCCCGGTTTTCTATTCGGAAAAAGTATTCGCTTGAAAGTGCACATACTCCTTAACCCCTTGATAAACAATGACGTCTAGGAGACGTCAATCGTTTAGGGTGTCATTGTAGATTCTGACGTCTCTAAGACGTCAAGAACTGTATTCAATTTTATGTTCCGAAAAAGGTTTGTTTTCAACAATAATTTTGTTAAAAGGCACAAAATTGGCGTATTGAGAATTTTGTTATTAATATAATTCTGGAATATTTAATTGCGAATTGTCCAGAGAGTAAATTAATTTTTGTAAAGTGTGCTTAAGGCCGAGTGTGCACGTTCGAGCTCAAAGTGGCACATTTTCAATCTCGGGAGAATGAAGCGCGCCGCTCCGCGTCGCGCTTCATTTGCTTCCCTCGCTCGAAAATGTGCCACTTTTCGCTCGAACGCGCACATCTTCGTATTTATTCAATTTGTTTAAATTAATTTTTGGATTTAAAAAGGAAATAGCAATGTATTCAAATAAAACGACATAGGTGCAGTAATATACAGGGTGTTTTACGACGAACGTACACTATCTATATATTGAAAACTACTCACACGATTTTTATAAAAATAAGCATAGAGGGATAACAAGTTATGGCAAATTTAGAAAAAATATTTTAAAAGACATGCCACTTTTGGTTATACCGGAAGTGAACAGCAACTTTGTTATTTTAAATAAAACACCCTATATATTATTATTTTTTTTTTAATTCTACGTTAAATTTTCATATTAGTTTATGTAAAATACCCTGTACCTAAAATGTATACTTTTCGAGATATTAATTTTTTTAATGAATAAATGTCAGTTTCAGACCCTTATATTAAAAATTCTATGTGAACATCCCCTATACCAAATAAAATGAGTCTTGCCGGGTTAATGAGTAGAAAGATTAAGCTAATTGGGGACCTGTTCAAAATTGCTTTATTGTATACAGGGCTAGTAAAAAAAGGTGTAGAAAATTCAACTTCAAAAAAGTCAAATATCTTAATTTTTTTAAATGAAACCACTATTTTTTTTTTTACTGGAATCTACGGCCAAAAATAAGGGGAGTTTATGTTGACTTTGCTATACCTAAACCTAAGCGTTTTTGAGATATTAACAATAGTTTAAAAGTTTTTATTATTTCTGGCTTATTGTTTCTTATTAAAAGTAGGCCATGTTATTAATTTTTTTAATTTAGTAGGCCGTATATGTAGCTCTCTTAATTAAATATTAATTGGTATTATTTGTGCTTATTGGCACTTTTACCAAGTGGTGATATAGCTCGTTTGGAATATAAGATATTGGACGTGAACATTATAATCAATTTTAAACATTTAGCAACATTATTAAAGTAAACTTGAAGAATAAATTATTTTAAGTTTTTAGACAACTCAAATTAAATAAATTAATGACTTGGAAAATTTTTAAAATATATTTAAGAACTTTAGAAATTTTTAATTATCAATTTTTTTTGTATAACACAAATTGAATAAAACAAAACTTTATTCGGTAAATTTAAAAGGAAATTTTAATGAAAAAATTATTATGTATTTTCAGAAAACTCAAATAGAATAAATACAGAATTTGTGGTTTTTCAAAAAACTTTGAAGATCAGTAATTTACGCAAATAAAATTAATATTGAAGAAAACTCAATAAATAAATTATCTTAATTGTTCAGAAATATTAAATTTATAAAATTAAATACAGTCAAACCTCGATAGGTTGAAGTTGAAGAAAATCTAAAAATAATTCGCGTTATCAAAAATTCGAGCTATCGATATAAAAATATTTTTTAGTTTATGTTTTTAAAATTTACTTATTGTTTCTTTTTTTTAATAATTTCCTAGTGATTTCGTGCTAAAACCTAAATCTTGTGTCTTGAACAAGTTGTAATTAGGCTTCATTTATGGAATAATTCAATTTTTAAATATAAAAAAATATTTATATGTTATATATTATATGCATTAAAATTTTAGAATGACTTAGGTGGGGAATGTTAAAAAAAGATTGAGAAACACTGCTCTACATATTTCAAAATATTTTAAAACTGTTAATTATTTATTTTATGTTATTTGTGTATGCTCATAACAGTTAAGTTGAGCCAAATTAATAGTTTTTTTCGGACTCATCAAATTCTGTTTAATTTGTATGTCAAGGGGTTAATAATTGAATTTGCCTATCTTGTTCTTCTCTTTTACAAATAATATTAATTAAATCATACTGAACTAAACGTACCACTTCTCGCTTTTCTTTTAATTAAAAATTACAATAGGATATTTTTACCAAAAAACACATTTCAAATTTAGTACTTTTAAATTAAACTAGGTGGGAGACTTCATCGTACATGAAAAAACAATATTTTAATTTTTTCCGAATTTTGACTCTTATTTCTCAACCTTTTTTTTAACACACTCCACCCAAGTCATTCTAAAATTTTGATGCGCCCCCTATGTAACATATAAATATTTTTTTATATTTAAAAATTAAATTAATCCATAAATGAAGTCTAATTACAACAGTGTACAAAATGTGCCTTAAAACTAATTTGTTTATAATTTGCAGAAAAATAAATATTATGCAAAAATATTTAGAGACATTAATTTTGACATTTAAACCTTTAAGAAACTACAAAAGATAATATAAAAATCAACTAGTTGATTTTTAGTGGCCCACTTCAGAAAATTTGACTCATATACAATTTTAATTAATCAAAAATGCGAATTAGTAAACATTCAAAAGTACACCTAAAAATATTTTTATCAAGCTCGCTACAATTAGGCGCGTGGAAGAGCACAACGATAACTTATCAAAAGGAATAAAATATCTAACCTTTTTCAAACAAAAACTAGATCTAATTTTTTCGATTTTTAATTTTTTGAATTGAAGAATATAATATTAATATAAGCAAATCCGATAAATACGAAAATGTGCGCATTCGAGCGAAAAGTGGCACATTTCCGAGCGAGGGAGGCAAATGAAGCGCGACGCGGAGCGGCGCGCTTCATTTTCCCGAGATCGGAATGTGCCACTTTGAGCTCGAATGCGCACACTCGGTTTTAAGCACGATTACGAAACGTCCCGTTTTAACAAAAAAAAACTTTGTCAAATTGTTAGGTATATGTTTACAAAAAATACAACAAATATTAATCACTAAATAAAACAGTCGCACATTATCTTAAAATCAACAAAACAAAAAAACACTGTTTAGTGCGTTATACAAAATAAAATATTTAGTAAGAAATACCGAGGTTTAATTTTCGCAACGAGTCCGAACGCGGTTGACAATCCGAATAATCGCGAATCCGTATAACTGGGGTCCGGATAATGGAGGTTTTACTGTACTTAAAAGTGCAGGTCAGAGTTTTAAATTCGAAACTTATGTAAAACGCTTTCGTTTCAATTAAGTACAAAGTTTAATCTGCGATTGCCAAGTTTGGGTCTTGAACACTAATTAACGGGCATTGTCGAAAGGAAACTGATTAAAAAAAATTACAGATCCATCTAAAGTTCTGCTGATTAAAAAACTCCGATTGGGAGTACGAGGCGGTTCTATTTAGATTTGCGAAATCTAATAAAGTTGATATTGAAGGGATGAGGCATCGTTTATTAATTTTCTATTTGTATTAACGATAAAAGGGATTCTGGAAATAATTAAATGGCAAACATGAAAAATATACAACTCGAATAGAAGTGAGAGTCAATTTCGTTGCATCAATAATTAAGCGAACAGAAACAGGAAAACAAACACACTTCATTATGAATCACGTCAACACCAAAGGTCATGAAAACTGAATTGCACCAGCACTCGACGAGCAGATTATAAAGTTTGAATTATTCTATAAACGCGAATGATCTGCACTCTCCATAGAAAGTAACAAGTTTTATTAATGAAGCCTTTATACGCGTTACTAGCGCTACGATTCATTAATTATAACGGCCCAGCATCCGGACTCCGGATTGTAATTGTAAGTTGGTTGGCCTTTGTTGAACTGCTGTCCAAACATGGAGTTATACAACTGGGCACATCTCAGGTCCCTGCCTCTCAACCGACCCGTTCTTAATTCACATTCATAGGTGGACTGGATAACCAGACATTAACCCTTTCTATTTGCAGTGGCGTACTTTATTGTTCAAACCCTTTCCTTTTGAATCCCACCAAAAATTTTCCGGGGAGACCAAAGCTCGACTATCAGTGACACACTTATCGTGCTTTCGGCATCGCTTTACCTTCAATTCAATCAAACACTGAATTTTGGACCGAGTATTTCGGTGGCACGATTATTTCGTCCGAAATCGGGTAAAACCTTGCTTTTTGCAACTTATCCGTCTCAATTTTATTCGTTTTAGAAATTGCAAATGGTTTTCTATGAATACAAACCCGGTGCGCGTACTTATGAACGCGCGTTAGAAGTGATACTTCTTTGGCGTGACTGAAATTAAATATAATCACGTGTTATGTTGCACACTTTGTGTTTGCGTATAGCTAGACAAAAAAATAATCTTTACGTAGAAGTGTACCTCTAGTTATTACGTTTTGTGGACAGTAGGTGGCGCTACTTATTTTCAAATTACAGATTCCTATTTTCTATCACTTTTCTAACGTCAATTTTTCATAGACAATATTTGATAATCATATTTATCACACGTGCAAGTATTGGTAACGTCATGTATACGTTAGCAACATGTAAATAAACATTTGAAAGGTTTGCGACAAAGAATTTAATGCTGTTTAACCTCAACAGAGGCAGCACATTCAATACAAATATTATTAACGCATTTTAAGTACTTTATACATGCATTTCTAAGTGTTGAATGGTTTATATTTAATTGTAATTTATTCAAACAATTCACAAAAGTACACAAAGTATTCGGCTATTAGGATTATGTGAATTAATTTTTTTAAACCAGGAAATACGTTAATAAATTATATTTTTGAATATTTCTTAAACCACAGCTACGAGTTTTTTTTAATCTTCAAATTTTGCGTTTTAGTACAATATCAACAAGCTGACCAAATTTCACTAATTTTGAACTTGCCGTTTTCTGACTTTACATTTTAAGATATCAGTTTTTTCTAAATATTTTAGATACTTAAGCTGCGATTTTTTTAATTTATCCATAATAAACCATTCATCAATAGTAAGCTATTAATCAAATTTGGTTAACTTTGAACTTGTAGTTTAAAAATCCACTTTAAGGACTTTACACTGTATATCTATATTTCGATTTACACGGAGAAAACTGTGTAAATCAAAATCGTGTAAAACGAGTATCGTGTAAATCGAGGACTAGGTGTATTTATTGTAGAATTTGGTTAAAAGCCGAGTGTACAATTTGGTTTTGGAAAAATATGCACTTTTTGCTCGAATGTGCCCATAAGTACGTCGTTTTATTTGCTCAAAGAGAACAGATCAAAATAAAAATAATAAACAATAAAGAATAGAATGAAAGTTACTTACGGCTAAGGGCGAATCTGGAGTTCACTAGCAACTACATGGTCAATATGAAACTACCAGACAGCCAAGTTGCAGAGCAGTTTACTTAATGATTAGAAATTACATTTTTTCTTAAGTTTCCATTAAAAGTAATGGCACTTTTCTAATGACATAATAATATTGAAAATCACAAGCACAATTTTCCTAATATCTTTTTTCGTACTGATAGATCTAATTGTACACATCATCGACCATCAATTTTTGTAATAATCAATCCAGAAAGAGTTGTATTAAAACAAATTATTGAATGTTAAATTGATTTTGTATAAATATTTACATTGAATTTTGATTAATTTTACAGATTGGCTTTTGGCAGTTAGCAACTGCAAACATTTAACTTTGCGATTAAAAAAGAGCAAACATTTTTAAGTAGAAAAATATTAAAGAAAAATTCTATCTTGACGGTAACAGTTCGATTTCTGCAAGCCGATTTGGATTGGATCCTGTTAGCATCGAATTGCTAGTCGCTTCACTCACAAAAAGCACTTTGAAACAAAAAAAATATGCTGGGGTAAATCATACATAAATTAAATCCGATGTCAAACCAATTCAAATCAATTTTTTGTATAGAAATTACAAAATCTGACATTTTATTTGAAACTGACGACAATCTGTCACATTTTATCTAGTTATAAACTAGAAAAATTTTCTTTGCAAATTCCGCAAGTTTTTTCGACTTTTTTTGTATGTGCCTTTACTAATATAATTTTCACTATAATCCAAATTATAAGAATTTATTAACTACAACACAACTACTTCGTTACTTAATTAGCTGCAATTTATTTTAATGCAAAACGCCCTAAAAATTTTTTTTTTGAAAAATAAGATAGGAAATACTTTCATGACTGCCTATCGCATAGGCTGAACTCAATTTTGATTTTAATTTTTCCTGAAGTACTAACTATCTTTTTTTCTGATCCAAATACATTTTAAATCTTTTGATTAAAAAAAGAAATTGCCGTGGTTCGGAACCCACGTAAAACTGTAGGTCCCTTGCGCCTTTGAATCACTACAACATTCACAACAAAGTTTCATGCGGGAAAATCGCCTAAACCTGATACAGGCATAGAAAGGCAAGAAGGAAGGAAAGATTAAAAAAAAACATCTAAGCTAAGAGACCCATTGCCTGATCAGACCCCAATATCCGATCACTTGCGGTACTTTTCGTTATTTTAACAATTAAATAACGTAAATATTATTTTTATAATATTAATTACGTATAAAACCGTGATCTAGTACTGGTACTTCTTTTTTTGTGTGGAATTAGAACTTGATCAACTACAATACAAATATATTAACCAAAAATACAATGGCACATCAAATAAACGGCTTTTTTTATTGTATATCAAGAAGTTAAACTCACTATACGTTTTTTTTGAACAATTTAATAATAATGGATCATAATGTTAATGTCCAATATCTTTTCAAATATTAATTTAAGATCGCAGGAAAAATTATCAACTATTGTTAAATCTGCCACGTTTCGTTTCTTTATATAATTACAATCTTTGATCTTTACCATAATTATTGACATGTTAAGTTGCTTGATAAACTTACAATAAACTTCATTAAATAAAAATTAAAAAAATTGCGTATTGGGTGTTCTTACCTTACAAATGAAATTCACTAAATGCAATTTCGAAAAATGCAGATGTACCAAGCACGCTGCAACGCCGAAGGAACGTACGGTAAAATAAAATTTGATCCAGTTGCATTGAAACCGTATAATTAAACCGTCTCTACAGTTATTTAAAGAGTAGAAACTATAACCAGTGTCATATGCAAATGTATCAAGACTTGAACAAAAGGTACCTGCAAAAAATATTCGTCACATTGACATACTTTTGTTCTTGTCACAAAGCACATATGCAAAACAGCCGGAAAGGTTTTGTTTGACGGGGATTTGCGCTTGATAATTTCTCACGGATTTTTTTGTGCAACTACAGTTTTAATTAAATTTCAATAAAAAAAAAGAGAGCAGTCTGCATACTTTTGATTTGATTCTTTTTTTTTTTTTTTTGATCGCGCACATGCATCTGACGACAATTTTTTGCTCGTCGCGCATTGTTCACCCCTTCTTTGAATTATTGCAAGTTGGAAATGATATTCGTCTAGATGGAAATGTGTTTTTCGATGTACAAATGGAGTTTTCTTTTGTGAGCCGAGAGGAAATTAATTAAAATAGCAAAGAGGAAAAATCGTGCCGGAACGAAAGTAAATAAAAGCGTTTTCTAAATATCGTCTTTCAAAAGCACATTTCGTAGATTATAAAAACTTTTCGCTAACGAATCGACTTTGCTACGATTTTATTTATTTTAATAGAAAATTAAAATTCGCGAAGCTGAGATTTGTGCAGAAGCATATTAATTATTTATTCGTTTCTTTCGTTTTTATTGCCGCTCAATTGAAAGCGAAAAACATCATTTTTGGAACGTATTTAAATTTTTAATTCAACAGAAAAATAATTATAATTGAATTTCTGTAAAGAAAATAACCGTCGAGAATAAAGCTCGGCCCAAACTCAAAGCTTCAAAAAAAATATTATTAATTAATTAATTAACATATGCAGATCAGTTTTAAAGGCTTTTAAACAATTTTAATGCACTTTTATTGTTTAAAGTTTTATCAAAAAATCTAAGTCCGAGTATATTAATGGAACCACACAATGCACGTGACTTGTACAAATAAAAAAAAATAGATGACATAAAGAAACCAAAAGCGAGCTTGACATTAGTAAGGATATCCGGTTTTAACATTTCTTACGTAATTTATAATTTGAGAAGCTTTAATCAATCATTGCAAAAAAAAACAGTACCAAAAGGTGTATAAGCGTTTTTTTTAAACTGCCCACGTTTAAATTCTATTATTGGAGAAATAAGTTTTTTTTTGTGTCAATTAATTACAGGTGATTTTTTTTAACTAGTAATTATTGAGAGCAACTAAAACTAGTTAATGTAGTATTCAATTTGTTTGGTCTAAAAACTTATTACGAGTGCACCTGCACTTCGTATTGATACTTTTTGTATTGTCGATCAAGCTGTCATTCATCTTTAATCTCATTATTGCAATCGACATTCAAATCCTTCAAGTCATCCATCGCTGACAAATAATGCTAATGTTTTGATGATTACGAATTGATTAACTCCATTATACGATTTTGAGGTACAAGGAAAAGTACCAATGCCCACATTCATATTTAAAATTGAGGTCTCTAGAGAATACTATTTGAATTGGTGCATTAATTATTTTTAAGTCTTATATTTAAAATGTAAAACTAATAACGGACATTAGGTACAAATAAAACGTGGTTAATTTAGGCACTGATCGCTTATCAACTAAATGGTGATTTCTTTCTAAGGGAACTAAATGATTAAAATTTTCTTCTATAAGAACGAATAATTTGTAAGGGTGTATATATATACAATATACAAAATCAGAAAAAAAGCTCAATTTTATATAATCGAGCTATTTATTGTAGATTCAAAAGAATTGATAAAAATACTTAGTTACATTTGAAATATGTAGTACTATATGGCTGTTTGAAACCACTATTTTGTTAAGTTGACAAAATATTGTTCTAAACATTAAAAAAAAAATTTTCACCAAAAGTCAGCGCTTAATTTTTATTCGCTAGTTGATTTTTAAATTTTGCAATTTAATTAACATGTAAATCTAAAGTTTTTTTCAATCACCTATATCTCTGATACATGTTATGCAATCGTTTTGCCCTTAACAGCACATTGTAAGGAAAATAACGATTTTTAAAAGTATCCATAATTGGATCTACGTAACTTGGACGTTCTCATCGCTAAAAAATCTCAAAATCAATCTCTATCAATTTTTGTGTTTTGTTTTTTTATAAACGACTACACTTACAGCAAAAAACGTACATAATAAATTTAGAAGAAATTAAATTTACCGCAAAAAAGGCCCTGAAAGTCTAAGCTGCAAAATTATTAATTTATAGTTATTTGAAAATTTAATATTGAATTTTTAATACGATGAACTCCATATTCTAGGTTTTTATACGTTTAAATCTATTTATCTCATAAACTAAGAGCTTTAATGCTGAGACTTTGCAGGCCCTTTTTGTAGCAAATTAAATTTTTCTCGGAACTTGTCATATAAGTTTTTGTTGCAAGTCTACCCGTTTATGAGGAAAATGCAAAAATCGTTATATTTGACTTTAAGATTTTTTAGCGGTGGGACCGTTCGAGTTACATGGATTCATCTATGGTACTGTCAAAGAATAATATTTTCTCTGCCATTTCCCGCTAAGAACAAGACGATTGCATTACATACAGAGGAGATATGGATAATTGAAAAAAAAAACATGTTACATAAATGAGGAAATTTTGAAATCAACTAGCGAATTAAAATGCAGGGCTGAAATTTGGTAAAATTTTTTTTTTTGATGTGTATAACAATATTTTATCAATGGAGCCCAAAAGTTTTAATGAATCTAAAAACTATTCGATATTTTGCTTTCCATACCAAAATAGTAGAAATACAATTTTGATACAATTCTAAATAATTACATTTTGTGAACGTCCCCTACTAGAAAAATAATTTTTCTAGTCAATATCAATTTTTTTTTCAAAAAGGTTGTTAAAACGTGTTAACACTTATAATAGCTATTCTGGATGACTTATTCGCGATTTTTCAATTCACGATCCAACGAATACAAGTAGCGTGTAAATCGAGAAATAGGTTTATTGTAAATTTTGGCTGAAACTCAAATGTGCTCGTACGTCGTTTTTTTTTTAAATCCAAAAATGAATGTAAACAAATTTAATAAATACAAAGATGTGCACATTCGAGCGAAAAGTGGCACATTTCCGAGCGAGGGAGGCAAATGAAGCGCGACGCGGAGCGGCGCGCTTCATTTTCCCGAGATCGGAATGTGCCACTTTGAGCTCGAATGTGCGCACTCGGTTTTAAACGCGCTTCACAAAATTTAGGCCTATAAATTAGGCAAACAATTAGTTTAATTGTTCTATCTCACTTGCAACTACGAAATAGTAGTATTTTTTCGCTCGCTTCCACTCATTGCTATGGTAAATACATTTTTCGAACATAAAATCCATATTTACTAACCTAAATTTAATATTTTGATTTGAAAGTGAAAAGATTAATTCAGGCAAATCAATAAATACGAGGATGTGCGCATTCGAGCGAAAAGTGGCACATTTCCGAGCGAGGGAGGCAAATGAAGCGCGACGCGGAGCGGCGCGCTTTATTTTCCCGAGATCGGAATGTGCCACTTTGAGCTCGAATGTGCGCACTCGGTTTTAAGCACGATTCACAAAATTTACCAAATAAATTAGGCAAAAAATTAATTCAAGCGTTCTATCTCACTTGCAACTACGAAATAGTCGTATCTTTTCGCTTGCTTCCACTCATTGCTATGGTAAATACATTTTTCGAACATAAAATCCATATTTACTAAACTAAATTTAATTTTTTGATTTGAAAGTGAAAATATTAATTAAGGCAAATCAATAAATACAAAGATGTGCACATTCGAGCGAAAAGTGGCACATTTCCGAGCGAGGGAGGCAAATGAAGCGCGACGCGGAGCGGCGCGCTTCATTTTCCCGAGATCGGAATGTGGCACTTTGAGCTCGAATGTGCGCACTCAGTTTTAAACGCGATTCACAAAATTTAGGCCTATAAATTAGGCAAACAATTAATTTAATTGTTCTATCTCACTTGCAACTACGAAATAGTAGTATTTTTTCGCTCGCTTCCACTCATTGCTATGGTAAATACATTTTTCGAACATAAAATCCATATTTACTAAACTAAATTTAATTTTTTGATTTGAAAGTGAAAATATTAATTAAGGCAAATCAATAAATACAAAGATGTGCACATTCGAGCGAAAAGTGGCACATTTCCGAGCGAGGGAGGCAAATGAAGCGCGACGCGGAGCGGCGCGCTTCATTTTCCCGAGATCGGAATGTGCCACTTTGAGCTTGAATGTGCGCACTCGGTTTTAAGCACGATTCACAAAATTTACCAAATAAATGAGGCAAAAAATTAATTCAAGCGTTCTATCTCACTTGCAACTACGAAATAGTCGTATCTTTTCGCTCGCTTCCACTCATTGCTATGGTAAATACATTTTTCGAACATAAAATCCATATTTACTAAACTAAATTTAATTTTTTGATTTGAAAGTGAAAAGATTAATTAAGGCAAATCAATAAATACAAAGATGTGCACATTCGAGCGAAAAGTGGCACATTTCCGAGCGAGGGAGGCAAATGAAGCGCGACGCGGAGCGGCGCGCTTTATTTTCCCGAGATCGGAATGTGCCACTTTGAGCTCGAATGTGCGCACTCGGTTTTAAGCATGATTCACAATAACTAATCTGCTTTCTAAATAATTTTAATTAAAAGTAACAAAACTTTGTTTATACAAGAAATACCAAGTCTTCGATTGGGCGCTTTTGAAGAGTCATTTTAGAAAAATAAACGCTAGAACTTTTTCAACGCGCCAAAAGAAGTATAACTTCTAAAAATTTAGGAGTTACGTTTACAATAACCGAAATTTGGCATGTTCTTTTCAGAACCACAATTTTCATTATATTTTTCTTACGAAGACCTGCAAACTTGAACTAAAAAGGTTAAACTTAAAGAAACAAAATCATAAATTGTATAAAAAATAATTATTAAAACAATCCAACGCTGCGGTTCAATTTTTAATGACCAAAGTAAATAATTCAACTATAATCTTGCTATCGTTAAAAAAAAACCCCAATTTTTTAAACATTTTAATAATTTTTATGTTTTTACCATGTGGGCCTTTAAAGAATTAATTACTTATAGTGTTTCGTAGGCATTTTAATACGAAATCGTAAACATAAATCCCTTTTACATTAACACTTCATTATGCATAAAAGCCGATATGCAGATCGTATACGCAATAAATAAAATAGTTTTTTAATAATATTCAGGGAACGCTTACCACTTTTTAAATACACACGCTCGCGCCAACACACACGCGTAAAACCGACAGATTTTAAAGTCCATTAAATTTAGTGCCTTTTTATTGCTTCCATAAAACCGAGGAAAAAACAAACTGAATGATAAGACGCGTTAGACAGGTTTATAGATAACTCTGGCGGGTTATTAATCGTAGTAATTCCTAAATCTTAAACGTTACTTCAGCGTCACATCTTTATTTAACTCTGTTTATCTTGAGGAAATAGATTTGGGAAACGAAAGCTCAAATTAGATGCAAAGTCGAATCAAACATAACGAAGGTTCTAGCCTGGCACGTTTAAAAGCTCTTTTAAGCTTCTTATTTTTAAAATATATTTTCTATTCAATTTATATGAGGATAAAGATGCTTAAACCGTATTAATGTTTAGTTTTTAAAATGCAAATAACAAATAAATAATGCGTCTATTAATAGATGGAATTTTGGGCGTGAATTTTCCCGAAAATCGAATTATGATCAAAGCCTAGAAAATTTGGCACAAGCACGTTTTTTGAATATATAGTTGTTACGTTTTAAATTAATGTAAAAATTATTGCAGATATGTGAGGTAAATTAATTTTTTTTTTTGATATAGTAGGTAGATTATATGTAAATCTAAATGTGTAATGATCAAAACGTCCCTTAACTATCTTGTTTTTTTTTTAATCATTTTTATCGGTGGTATTGCAAAATGACCAAAAATATTATATAAAATTCTCCATCATGCTGAAAGAAGTGCAGAAAATTTAATAATAATGAACTACATATGTATATCTCACATATAAATAAAATAAAGGCAAAATACTTGAACAATTGATTCCATTTAAAAATTTAATTTAAACAGCAAACGATTTTTTGAAATATTTTATTAAATTATTTTTTTTATATGTCTTCAGTAGAAACGATAATGTTTTGTTCAACAATTCTCTGTTTATTGAATTAGTTTAATACAAAACAAAATGTAATGCTTATTTTTGAATAAAAATTAAATTAAAATGTACCTAATAACTATTTTCGGACAGAGATAATATATGGTTTTCGTATCTTTATCAATATTTTCATACTCTAAAGCAATTCTTTTACTACTTACGCTGAAAGCCGACACCGAATAAATTTTTCTGGTTGTTGTATTTAAAATAGGAATTTTTTTCATCGCATTAATTTTAACAATGGTTTATTAAACTACATATTTTCTTTCTCATTTTTTCTATGGTTCATTATCGTTTTAATTTTAACATGATAAAATTCTAGAAGTGTCAAAATACTTCTAGTATTGATACTTATACAGTCTGTCAGAAGAAAAAATACTGAAACTTAGCCCTTAGACCCTAAACTAAACAAAAACATCCCTCCCCCATATCAAGTGGCCTTAGGTGTAATATTCTTGAATTAATTGGTATCGTAAACTTTAATTTAGAAATATGTAATAAATACTTTATTGTTTAGATTTTTGTACATTTTTTTAATCTGTTATAACAATTTTATTAAAACCATATGTAGATTTTTTTAATATCAAAAAACCATAAATATTAAATATTTAAATAATAAAGAAAATAGGCTCGGCAACAATGCCTCAGAATTAAAACGTCATTTAAATCTGCTTATCTTAATCACTTCAAGGATAACAATAAGATATTTATAATAACTAAATTAGGCACATACGTTCTGAAACATGATATCTAAACGATAAAATAAATCTTAAACGATACTTATTGTGAGACATAATATTCAACCAATAAAATAAATTAGCAATGTAGCACGTATTAATTGATCTTACTCTTTTTTAGAAACATATGGACATATTGCATATAGATTTTTATTGTTTAAATTGGTGTCGGGTACCGCCCAGTTAAGTCGTAGTACCTATTCGTCTGACACCCTCTATTTACATCTACTCACTATTTAATACACTTTTGTATTTTTCTTACTTTTGTCGTCATCATACGATTCAAATTCAAAACCGATACGATTTAAGCAACATATTTTATTGTTTTTTTTTTTAATAAGAGTTCCTAAAACTAAATCCATATCTCGCCATAAACTGATTTCTTTTGTGAAGCATCAAGTAACAGATTAAATGTCGAAAAAAACTCGGTAAAGGGTTACTTTCATATTTGTCCTAAAAGCATAATTAAAAAAATACCGATGACATAGAATGATAAGTGATGGGGGTCGAACGGTAAATCTACGAAAGTTATTTAACGCTGGACATCTGGAACTTTTCGGCCCTTTATCTGCATCTGTTCTAAATATCATAAATTTATAACAGTGTTATATCCGAAAGTACGAGCCAACGGTTGCATCCGTTTTTTATCGGCTTTACGTTAGAGGGTTCCTCAAATAAGGACCAGTGGTCGAACAATTCACGGTCAAAGTTCAATACACCAAAGGGCGCCCTTCATACACCTGGATTTCTTTAGTGCACTTTATGGGTTTCTATTATTTTTTCAACCCTTCTCAATTTTATTTGAAACGATTTGTAAAAAAGCGATTATAAAAGCAAAAAGAAAAGCTCAATAATTTTTTAAGATTTGTGTTACGTACTTCTAAAAGTACATTTTTTGTTCATTTTATTGAACAGTTAGCAAAAATTCATTTACAGTGAAACCTCTCGTGGCGACCATCTCCAGAAGGAGACCACTTCTAAAAGCGGACAGAAGAAAAAAATTTCTCCCTGCTTTGAGAGGCATCAAGAATTTTTTTAAGTATTTTATCAGTGTATAATAATTGTTTATAAACAATTATGATGCGTCAAAAGGCAGTTTTCGTAAATTTCTAAAAATTTGACTTCTAGAATTGCATTCGCCAACAAATGTTATAAGAAAAAAATTTTTCCATGCTTTGATAAGTATTGAGGATTTTTTTAAGTATTTTTTTGGTGTGTAATAACTGTTTATAAACAATTATGATGCGTCAAAATGGCAGTTTTTATAAATTTTAAAAATTTGACTTTTAGCAGTACATTTACCATCAAATTTGATACGTAAAAATGTCTCCTTGCTTTGAGAGCCATCGAGGATTTTTTAAGTATTTTTTAGTGTATAATAATTGTTTATAAACAATTATGATGCGTCAAAAGAGCAGTTTTCGTAAATTTCAAAAATTTGACTTCTAAAATTGCATTCGCCAACAAATGTTATAAGAAAAAAATTTTTCCATGCTTTCATAAGTATTGAGGATTTTTTTAAGTATTTTTTTGGTGTGTAATAACTGTTTATAAACAATTATGATGCGTCAAAATGGCAGTTTTATAAATTTTAAAAATTTGACTTTTAGCAGTACATTTACCATCAAATTTAATACGAAAAAAATTTCTCCCTGCTTTGAGAGGCATTGAGGATTTTTTTAAATATTTTTTTAGTGTATAATAATTGTTTATAAACAATTATGATGCGTCAAAAGGGCAGTTTTCGTAAATTTAAAAAATTTGACGTTTAGCAGTACATTTACCATCAAATTTAATATGAAAAAATTTCCCTGCTTTGAGAGGCATCGAAGATTTTTTTAAGTATTTTTTCAGTGTACAATAATTGTTTATAAACAATTATGATGCGTCAAAAGGGCAGTTTTCGTAAATTTAAAAAATTTGACTTTTAGAATTACATTCGCCAACAAATGTTATAAGAAATAAAATTTTCCATGCTTTGATAAGTATTGAGGATTTTTTTAAGTATTTTTTCGGTGTGTAATAATTGTTTATAAACAATTATGATGCGTCAAAATGGCAGTTTTTATAAATTTTAAAAATTTGACTTTTAGCAGTACATTTACTATCAAATTTAATATGAAAAAATTTCTCCCTGCTTTGAGAGGCATCGAGCATTTTTTTAAGTATTTTTTCAGTGTATAATAATTGTTTATAAACAATTATGATGCGTCAAAAGAGCAGTTTTCGTAAATTTCAAAAATTTGACTTCTAGCATTGCATTCGCCAACAAATGTTATAAGAAAAAAATTTTCCATGCTTTGATAAGTATCGAGCATTTTTTTAAGTATTTTTTGGTGTGTAATAATTGTTTATAAACAATTATAATGCGTCAAAACGGCAGTTTTCATAAATTTCAAAAATTTGAACTTTTAGCTGTACATTTACCACCAAATCTAATACGAAAAAATTTTTTCCTGCTTTGAGAGATATCGGGGATTTTTTTCGGTGTATAATAAGTGTTTATAAACAATTATGAAACGTCAAAACGTCAGTTATGGTAAATTTCAAAAATTTGACTTTTAGCAGTAGGTACATTTACCATCAAATTTAATACGAAAAAAATTTCTCCCTGCTTTGATAGGTATCGAGGATTTTTAAGTCTTTTTTCGGTGTATAATAATTGTTTATAAACAATTATGAAGCGTCAAAACGGCAGTTTTCGTAAATTTCAAAAATTTCACTTTTAGCATTGCATTTACCACAAATCTAATACGAAAAATTTTCCTGCTTTGATAAGTATCGAGCATTTTTAAATATTTTTTCGGTGTATAATAATTGTTTATAAACAATTATAAAGCGTCAAAACGGCAGTTTTATAAATTTCAAAAATTTGAACTTTTAGCTGAACATTTACCACCAAATCTAATACGAAAAAATTTTTCCTGCTTTGAGAGATATCGAGGATTTTTTTTTCGGTGTATAATAATGTTTAAAACAATTATGAAACGTCAAAACGTCAGTTATGGTAAATTTCAAAATTTGACTTTTAGCAAGGGACATTTACCATCAAATTTAATACGAAAAAATTTCTCCTGCTTTGAGAGGCATTGAAGATTTTTAAAAATTTCAGATATTTTTATAAAAATTAGTAAGTAAAACGCATTTATTCAAACATTTTTTTAAGCGTACTTCCAGTCTATTCGATTACCCATTATTTATAATTCTAAGCCTGATTTATATTTTATATCTTTCATAGTATGTAAAGTAAAAAAATCTGCGGGCGTTTTTCGAACTTTTGTAATTTTCCATGCTGTCAGGTTCTTTGCAAATAGATTCCTTATAAGAAAGCTCTAGGATAATAGAACACGCTCTGTTTTAAGCATGATTCACAATTATTAGACCAATAAATTAGACGAAAACGCAATTCAATAATTTTAATCGTTCCCTCTCGCTCCCATTTACATTATTGTCGTATCTTTTCGCTCCCTTGCACTCATTGCTATAGTAAATGTGGTTTTCGAACATAAAATCGATATTTACTAAATTAAATTGAAATTTACGATTTGAAAAAGCGAAGAATAAAGGGAAAAATTTTGTGAATGCGCATTCGAGCGAAAATTAATATTAAATAATATTAAAATTGATATTTACTAAACTAAATGGAATTTATTGAATTGAAAGAGTTAAGGGTAAAGTAGACAAATCTAATAAATACGAGGATGTGCGCATTCGAGCGAAAAGTGGCACATTTCCGAGCGAGGGAGGCAAATGAAGCGCGACGCGGAGCGCGCGCAAATTTTCGAGATCGGAATGTGCCACTTTGAGCTCGAATGTGCACACTCGATTTTAAGCGCGATTCACAATAATTATCCTACTTCCGATATAATACTACTTTATTTATAATAACTTTGATATATAATAACTGAATTTAATCTAATATAGTATTTGTATCGTCTATCTTTGTCTTTGTCTCTAAGATGGCCATCTCTACAAAAGACCAATTTGAGCACCAATCGACGCTGGTCGCGTCACACAAGTTTTACTGTATTTCGAAAAGAAGTTACGTTTTCTGCGAGGGCAACCCTTTAAAGTTTAATCACCGCAGCATTCGTTAGGCCGAAAGTGGAAGTAAAAACCAATATAAACTTTCTTTGTTGAATTTCGTCTTGGAAGAGTTTTTAACAATTACTTCTGTTGATTAAAAGTTTACATTTCCATCGAGGCACAAAGGGCTGAAGTGATGCGAAACTAAACGAAACAGAATATACTTTAAAGTCGACCGGTTCAACTTGAGTTTCTCTTTGGCAACGTGTCGAATCTGTATTCCCAGAGGAACGTATTGTTTAACCGTGTATTCAGCACATAATGAAAGATGGTCGGTGAAAAGGGTCGCAAAACAAAAAAGAAATAAAATAAAAATGTATACATTCACGGCCTTTCAAACAAAAAAAACAAATAGGTTGCATGCGGACGTGGAATAAAAATTAACATTTCACGGTATGCAAATGAATAGGTAAAAATAATAGAAGCTCCGGAGATGAAGGGGTGCTCCGGCTAGAAGAATACACAGTGTAACTGGTTTCTTTTAAGCCCAGCTTTTTTCTTTCTTTTTCGAAGGGAAATGCAAGCCTGAGAAATTTTTAATTTATGTAGCTCTTTTACAATTTCGTACTGGTAGACAAAGAGGCACTGCTTTTAAGTAATTATACCTACTGCTAACAGGTTTTAATTTTAAATCCGTTCGCCGCATAAATTAACATTTTATTTCCCCATTGTAAAAACCATATATGCTTCCTCGAACCGACAAGGGTATCTGATTACTATTTCTATATTTCGTACTTAATTAAACTGTTATTTCAGAAGCCTATTTAAAAAAACCGTTTCGCCGTGTTTTTAAATCGTACGAAAAAATTTCACGCAAATGCTCAAGTTGGTTCTATTTATTTTGCGTTTTAAAAATAATTAGCAAACTATTATTTGCATATCTTTTAAGTAGATCTACGGCAATTATAAATAAGAAACTCAAATGTTTGACTTGTTTAACATCGACTAAGTATAATCCCAATTAAATACATTACTATTACCAACATAAATCAGTCGTTGCTTTTTTATGTAAATCTTCTTTAGGTATGCATGAGTAAGAATATTTAACAAAGCTAAACATAGAAAAAAGACAAAATTTATATTATTAGTAGAAATACACAAAATCCTGCTAAATTCAAAGATTCTGTGCTATAAAAATGTACCTAAAATTTCAACCCTTAATTACTTGAAAAATTAACATTGCGCCCTATGCAAATTTTGCACGTATCTTATGAAAAGGAGTCTCAAAATTTCGAATCTGGGTTGTTTTTAATGATCGGGTCGAAACTGAGGATTGTTTTTCAAAGTCGAAGTGTATTTTTTTCGATTTAATTAGTTTTTCTCGAAAATTTTGGGGGTTAAAGGAGGAACAGGGAAGAATGCCTTTGGCTATGTCGGTTTGGGGTCTATAGGAACGTCCCGTAAAAAATTTAAAGCAAACCCATTACCCAAAATTATTTTTCTCAATTCGAGAAAAAACATTGATGTTTTTTTGGCAAAAAATGAAAAAATAGAATTGCTTTATATTTTAAGGGGATGTTCCTACGTACCCCTAGCAACTATAGTCGGTGTTATTTCCCAGGCAGTCACCCTCTAAAATAAAAATTAAATTTGGCTTTAAAATGAAATTTTTACAACGCTATAGCATTTTTATTTTTAAGAAGTACAGTCAGCCTAAAAAGTAATCAACACCTTAGAAACAGCACCTACAGTAAACGTAATATTCCAAGAGACAAAATCTGGCGCTGCATGGTTAAAAAATAATTGAGATTAATCTTTGTAATTTTAGTACCTAGAAGTAAATTTGGAATCTTAAATAGACACGTAAAAGTATTTGTGACAGCTGTCGTTTTTGTTAGAATAGATTTAGTAATTTGATTATAGAGCTTTTTTTAAACAATTAATAGAAAAAATTATTTGTTATACTTATAAAAGCCGTCATAAACACTATTTTTAACTAAAACCTGTCTCTTGGTATAGCTCGATTACGCTAAGTACTGTTTTTAGGGTATTGATTACTTCGTAGACTGACTGTACGCGAAAAGCGTTCATTTTCGAACGTATTAGGCCTTAGTACGTCCGAAACCGGTGCTAACTCGAAACCCCCAAAATCGGTCAAAATCGAGAAAAAACATAGATGTTAACCCATGTTTTTTCCCAATTTTTGGCGATTTTGGGAGTTTTGAGTTAGAACCGATCCTGACGTTGTTAGGGTTGGAAACATTCAGAAATGAAAGGATTTGACAAAATTCGCAAAGACAGCGGACTTACAGTATTTTGAAAATTAAAAATTTTAGCAAAATTTACATTTTGAACGCTTCGAACGCGTTTTTCTTCCAGACTTAACATTGGGCCGTGTTGATTTTTTTGGTTGATCTGGGGCTTTAATAAAGGGGCTTTCATAATATCAAAAGTTGTTAAAGAAACGTTCAGAAATATATGAATAAAATGAAAGACGTAAAAATTAATATATTCCAGCTGATTTAAATAATTTTTCGAAAAGCACTCAACGCGGGGCGCAATTCGAATTAAAAAATACTCGAGATATCTTAAAGAATAATTCAAATCAAATAATTAGCTTCAAAAGAAAACTAATAGCTAATTAAAGCACGACGTTTTCAAAACAATTTTTCCAAATTCTTTGATTAGACCGAATTGGACGTCGTTAAAATCGTAGATAAAACAAAGTGGGTACTTATTCTCCCTTAAATAAATGCCCACCGCCTAATTGTGTACGATAAAAGAAGGAAAGTATTTGTAAAATGGTGGAAAAATTAGCATATGTATCGGTTACTAAACACGCCAAATACGGTTAAATGCACGTATCAACGTTATTGTCCAGGCCATATCTATTGACCCTCGACCCTTCCGTCCCGTGCAACGGTCAACGGGCCACAAAAGAGACTATTTATGGTTTCCTGCGTGCAGCCCGAGGTCCACCTTTGTTTAATCCGCATACCGAGATTAGTAAAAATAAAAATAGGAAAGATTAGGTTGGGTAATTGCTATCAGATGTGTGGTGGACAATGAAAGGATATCCTTTATATGCTTTGAATACGAAAGGGTATAACGAGCCATATTATATGAGACAAACAATTAACAATGCGGTAAAAAGGACTTAGGTAGGCACTTCTGGTTTGCATATGCTCACGTTCCGACGAAGAGAATATGTACGAGAGACGGACGTGAATCTGCTGCGAATCCGGCGTTTGCGGTTACGTACAACCGACTATCTTTAACTTTGCGGTTTACATACATTACCGAGATTATGAAGTCAATTTCATTCCGCATGCTTTATGTTTACTGATATTCCACCAAGTTTATTAGCGTAATGCGTTTTAGCTTCGGCTTCTGCATTCCGTTCCTACGTAAACCCATTTTCCACCTCGCAGGAAAACTGCTCCGTTGTACATCAGCTTTTTCATTAGGGCTTTTATGAATAAATACGTTACATTATTTGAAAAAAATAATGTAGTTGGTACTTCAAATATCATAACTTATTTACTGAGGTGATTAAATTTTGAATTACAAATTTTCAGGGGCAGAGTGTTGGTGCCAAAAACGTGGCATCACTATTTTTGCAAAAATAGAATTATTTTGCGTAGGGTACCCCGACCAATAGATGGACGGTTAAACATATTCTTGTTTCTTTAATGAAAAAATATAGTAAAATATTAATAAGTTTTAATAAATAATAAATAAATGCGTTATACCTACGTAAAAATGTTCAATAAATTCGAAAAAAATAATTAAAATCTTGGATAGTTTATAAAAAAAATAAATATTAAGAAAAAAGGTCATATTACTAGTAGATAGACAAAACCCCCAATAGATACACGCTTCTCTAAAATAATATTTTGATCTTGCTATTCATATAAAGAATGATTAAATTTTTAAATTCAATAACTAGTAGCTTAAACTTAATAAAATTAACCAATAAACAAATAATAGATGAGATAATAATTTTCAAAATAAATGAAAAAGTAATTTTATTTTTTTGAAAATTGTTTTGCTCTTATACATTACATAATATTAATTATATGTTAACATAATAATTTTAATATATAAAATCAACATAATACAACGATATAATATACTTTTTTATTTTGTTTTCATTATCATTAACATCTTTTAATGCCTTCCTTAAATCATCAGATGAATAAGAATAAACTTTATAACTTTTCTTGTTCTCAGCCATTTTTCAAAAAAATATAATTCTAAATTTGTAAATATTAATAAACATTTTCATACAAATATGAAAAAAATGTATCAAAAATTTAAAAGTAAATTCGATGTCAATCATTTTTAAAATTTTTAAACCTCAATCTGAGGATTGAGGTTTTAAATTTCTCACCAATAAATGGACAGCAAATATTTTTTTGATTTTATTATAACCAGGTCAATTTATTCCATTGTTATTCAAATTTAAAAAAAATCATATAATACATACTAGGTTTATTTGCTTTGGAGATAAAAAATTAAATGCAAAAGGTCAAAAATCCCATGTTATTTAAATGGGAAAAGTATCATGATTCCGGCACGGTTTAAATTAAAAATTAAGAGCTTGTTTACGTTTGATCATTTTTTTTAAAGCTAAAACTAAAATTTCAGAAGGCGGCAGCAAAAAAAAATCAACTTGGGAAATAACGGACACCCTAATACATACCATACTATTTAATTTAATTGTATTAATTATGACAAATAAAGAATACACGGAGTCTGTCATAGTTATAAATGTATTATTAGATATTAGAAGAAAACTTTAATTATAAAGAAACGCGGTTGCTTGAGTAATATATCAATATTAAATTTTTGAAATTGTTCAAATACATTTTTTTTAAATAATCGTAGTATTGCATCTTTCGGATTGGCAAGAAAGTAATTTCGGTTTTTTAGTTTGAAATAAAACTCAATTTTTTTGGTACAGAAAATGGATTTTACTCTACCTACTATAAATCTAACTAGGAGAAGCAAACTAAAAAAAACTAGGGAGAAAAATTACAAAATAATTATTAGGATCTACATAAAAGAGCAAGATAATAAAATCGTGATATTTGTGGGTGCTTAATTATAGGTACTCTATCACATATTTTTTATTTCAATAAATTTTTAAACGCCATTATTTTTATACTCATGATTTGTTATTGACTACTTGGACAATCAAATAATTAGATATTAAATTTTCAAAAGTTGCAACGTTTTGTTGTTTATTTAAGACTTCTTCAGGCAATCTATAAAACAATTGCATTGTAATAAATATTAAATCATAATAAAATAAATAATATACAAATAGTAAACAAATGTTATTTATTATTTGACATTACAAGACACAATTAACATATAATTTTCAACATGATGTTATGAAGACGTCGAATAATAAACGACGAAACGTTGCAACTTTTAAAAATTTAATATCCAATTATGTGATTCTCGAAGTACACAATAACTAATCACATATATATTTTAAAAAGGATGACATCAACCATAATTTAAAATTTTATAGCCAATAAATATATTTAAAGGTTAATGCACTTCGTTTTTAATAAAGTAGTATTTTGTAAATATAGACAGATTTTTATGTAGTTAGTAAAAAGAAAATACTTTGACTAGATTTTCATTGAAATATTCATGAAAGAAATATGTTTTATTGAAAATATTTTATTTTAATATAATCCAATGTTGAATTACTAAAAACAACAATGCAATTTAGGAAATAACTTTCTTAGTCATTTGAGTTTACATAGTTTTACAATAATTACAATTCGAACCATAAATTTGAAAAGTTAAAGTTGAAATATTAATCAAATTCTATTAATATTATTTTTTAATTATTATTTTGTTTATACTTACAAAAATTTTGATAGTCTATTATAAGTAAGTGAGCTATCGGCGATTTTTAATTTATTTTAACCGGCTCTATTGAATCCCCAACATCATAGAACTTAAACAAGAGAAAATTATACAAAAAGCAAAACAATAAGTTTTTTTTTAATAAACATAAAATATAGAATTTCAACAACTGTAACGTTCTTTACAAAAGACATTGTTTCAAATTTCGTAGGGCTTACAAAGGCATTCGATTTCAATTGAAAAGCTTTGCCATTTAACTGCTACAAATAACAATGCAGCCGCATGCATCCGCGCTTACAAAAATCATAAATAAAAAACTAAAATCAGTTATAACTCGACAAAAAAAACTTTGTTTTATTCTTTCTGCGATTTGCATAACATGCATAGCGAATTAAGAAGGGTGGAAGAGAAAGACCCCATCAAAGGGTGGACATCCTTAATGAAACCTTCAAAAGCTGAACGAAGACAGTTGCTGTACCTTCAAAGCCCTACGCGGTTCTACCCCAAAAAAGAGAACAGAATTATCAAAGTGTCCAGTGCAAAAAGCAAACTCGTTTGCATTCGGATCTAGCCTTAATATCCCATCCAAGTTTACATTTATTTAAGAAAAAAAATTATAAAGCTTTATGGATGGGTCAAAAATTATAAAAAGGCAAGAGCAAGTTATGGTAGTTCTGAAATTATTTTGATCTAGGTCAAAAAAATGTCGTATGCCAAATTAATTAAATCTAATGCAAGGGCTGTTTAATGGGGACTCTATGGAGCATTTTATTTATATAACAATTTGTTGTAACTTTACTAATAAGCCTAGAAAAAAATTAATAAACATTTCTATTTGTTCAAAATTATTGCCATATTAGCAAAAATTATTTTTAAAAATTAATTAAATGTAATGCAAGGGATGTTTAATGGGGATTCTTTGGAGCATTTTATTTACATAATAATTTGTTGCAACTTTACTAATAAGCCTAGAAAAGAAATAATAAAGATTTCTATTTGTTCAAAGTTATTTCCATATTAGCAAAAATTATTTTTTAAAATTAATTAAAGCTATTGCAAGGGCTGTTTAATGGAGACTTTCTGAAGCATTTTATTTATATAACAATTTGTTGTAAATTCACTAATAAGTCTAGAAAAAAATTAATAAACAATTCTATTTGTTCAAAATTATTTCCATATTAACAAAAATTATTTTTCAAAATAAATTAAATCTAATGCAAGGGCTGTTTAATGGGGACTCCCTTGAGAATTTTATTTATATAACAATTTGTTGTAACTTCACTAATAAGCCTAGAAAAAAATTAATAAACATTTCTATTTGTTCAAAAATATTTCCATATTAGCAAAAATTATTTTTCAAAATTAATTAAATCTAATGTAAGGGCTGTTTAATGGGGACCCCCTGGAGCTTTTTATTTATATAACAATTTGTTGCAACTTTACTAATAAGCTTAAAAAAAATTAATAGAGATTTCTATTTGTTCAAAATTATTGCTATATTAGCAAAAATTATTTTTTAAAATTAATTAAATTTAATGCAAGGGCTGTTTAATGGGGATTCTCTGGAGCATTTTATTTATATAACAATTTGTTGTAACTTTACTAATAAGCCTAGAAAAAAATTAATAAACATTTCTATTTGTTCAAAATTCTTGCCATATTAGCAAAAATTATTTTACAAAATTAATTAAATTTAGTGTAAGGGCTGTTTAATGGGATCTTTCTGGAGCATTTTATTTATATAACAATTTGTTGTAACTTTACTAATAAGCCTAGAAAAAAATTAATAAGCATTTCTATTTGTTCAAAATTATTTCCATATTAGCAAATATTATTTTTTAAAATTAATTAAACGTAATGCAAGGGCTGTTTAATGGGGTCTTTCTGAAACATTTTATTTATATAACAATTTGTTATAACTCCTTCAATAAGCTCAGAAAAAATTAATAAACATTTCTATTTGTTTAAAATTATTTCCATATTAGTAAAAATTTATGCCGAAATTAATAAGATTTTAAAACTGGTTTTGGACAAAAATGTTTTGGCTTTTGAAAATAGATTGGTATATAAATTTTAAATTAACTTCTCATTACCTCGCTTTAAAAATTCTTTTGGTTTCGTAGATGACATACGTTGTTGATCATCTTTTATAAATATCTCATATCTAAGCTTCTTTAAAGAATAAAGAGAAGCAGCTGAATAAATCGTTTTTCATGAAGTAGTAGATTAGAGCCTTTAAAAGTGTAGCTTTTTATATAAGCATGGACGTCGACGTACTTTTATTGTGAATCGTAGTGGAATATCAGGATCTTCCTCTTCTTTCAACTCTTTCGTTGCTTCCCCTTATTTACCCCTTGTAGTGTCTTTAATCAATAATGAGGTAACCCTTTAGAGCTTCTATTATGAACATTTATCCGAGCAGTGTTACGTTTCACTTTAGAAAAGATGAAATTCGGAATTAATTTTTTACTTCTTTTATTGTTGAGTGCACGTGCTGCAATTAACTTTCGTTTTACAACTTTTCTGAGTTTTAATTTTCAATCAACTACCCATTATCACTCCATACAATTGAAAAGCATCTACAGAATTTTACTCTGCGTTTGTCATTTTACTTTTTAATAAGAATCAATCGAGCTTCAATTAAAATGCAAATTCGAAATTGAGGAAAAGTGGACTGGAAGATTGAAAATGTTTTCAGCTCGAAGATGTACATTATCTTAACGTAAATGTTAGATCTGGTCGAATTTTTGTTGTAAAACTTTTGTCGATGTCAATGTGCACACACCACGTTTTCGAGTTTGTGTACGTTTTTTTTCTTGTTAAATATGAAAAGTGCGCGTTTCGAAAGAAAATGGGGTTTCTCTTCATATTGTAGCTTCCTGTAAGGCACCCAGCCGCTTCCTTCATTTCCTACCCATTTTAATTATCCTCATTTCCACTCCTGTTCTGCACGTTCTTTTTCACAGCTTTTATCCTTCATCAAATTCCAATCTTGTTAAGTCTTTGAAGACCTCTTTTATTTTTTTCATTAAGCGCTTTTTATTTTAATTTCATGCAGAAAACATCAAAGCTCGGGAGAATGCGATTTTATTTTTTAAATTAAAAATATTTTTTGGTTATTTCTCTGTCTTACTTTGGCAACGGATTTGCTTCCATGTTTACTTCAAGAAATTTAATTTTATTACCGCAAGTAATTAGATTTTGCAAGTAATTCTATTATCTTCAATTTTTATTGAATTACAAATAATGTCTTATTGCAAGAAAAATCCAAAACACTAAAGTATTAAAGCCATAATAATTAATTCTGATAATAATGCTAAATTGTTGGTTTGGAAATAGAAATAGAAATACAAACGATACAATTATGTAGAAATTTATATGATAAGGGGTGAATATAGGGTAACGCGACCAATAGATGGACGCCCTCCAATAAATGGACAAAAATTGTTTTAATAACTAATTATCTTAAAAAGTATATAATTGTAAAATAAATTTCTTGTTTTACAAATATAGGTATATATTTATTATTATATAAAAATATTTTTTTTCTTATATCCTTATTATTATCATAAAAAATATTTTTATTCAACATCACAATGTTTTGCTTCATGAGCTCGTCTGGCAGACTTCGTTTATACTTTTTTTGTCATACTTAATAGAATTAAATGAAATAATAAGGTATACATTATATAATTTTGTTTATATTTGAATAACAATGCAATAAATTGAGCTATTTAATAATAAAAAAAATTAAAAATATATAAAAAAATTTGCTGTCCACTTATTGATGAGAAATTTTAATGCCAATCCAATAGATAGACATCTAATTTACCTTTTACATTTTTGTTATATTTTTTTTATATTTCTATAAAAATGTTTATTGGTATTTACAAATTTATAATAATATTTAATTACAAAAAGAAAAATCTGCAATTAAACAAAAATTAAAGAAGAAAATTTGAAATCAAAATAACGTAGACCCATAAAAAGAAAAAATCCATTATATCGTTGTGTTTTGTTAATTTTACATATTGAAATTATAATATTAACATATAATTAATAAGTACATATTATGTAGTGTATAAGAGCAAGGCATTTTTCAAGATAATAAAAATACGTTTTCATATGTTTTGAAAATTATTATCTCTTCTATTATTTGTTTATTGGTTACTTTTATTAAGTTTAAACTAATAGTTTTTGAATTTAAAAATTTAACCATTCTTTATATAAATAACAAAACCAAAATATTATTTTAGAGAAGCGTCCATCTATTGGGGGTGACCGTCCATCTATTGGGGATTTTGTCCATCTACTGGTGATATAACCTTTTTTCTTAATATTTCCTTTTTTTATAACCTATTACTTTATACAAGACTTTCATTATTTTTTTCGAATTTATTGGACATTTTTATTTAATTTTAACTTATTAATATTTTACATTATTTCGTTAAAAAAGCATACAAATTTGCTTAACCGTCTATATATTGGTCGGGTTACCCTACTTTAAGAATTTAGAAGTATCTTTGGTTACAATTTTTTTTTAAATACAAGGATTTTCTCTTTCTTTTTTTTAAGTTTTAAACAGTACATAAAAACTTAAAATTAAAATTACAAAGCTCTTAGCGGATCAATGAAAAGATAACGAAGTTTTCCATCAGCTTATTTAAAAGCGAACACATAAATTTTTACCAGTCGTAATGTTTACTTTAATTCATTATTCTTAATGTCAAATTAATTACATAAATTATTGATAAAGCAGTTTACATTTCGATTTTTTGTGACGAATTAAAAAAAAAGGCTTATCTGCGATCGAAATTTTAACATCGACTTACATTTAGATGTAGATAAAGCAATTTTACTCCTACTTAATTAAAATTCAGAATTACACCTTGCATCAAAAAAAGCGTAAATCCAGCATGCCATATAAGGCACAAGGATCAAAAACGAATAAGACTTCCGTATGCAAAAACGAATTTCCATCAGTCTTCGGCTACTTCCTGAAATGCACAGGCCGATGGCAGATGGCAGATTTGCATATATGCGATCTGTGAGAATACTGTCCTGTCGCCAATTTGGCCAATGTGATTTGTAAGCACAGTTCACAATTTATTTGCCACCAAAAATAAACTTTCTTTTTACAGAAATTGCTTCAAAACACAAACGTTTGGTTTACGAACATATTTAAAACGTTTCATGTTTTATAAACGAACACAAATAAAATCTACAGAATTTGTTAATTAGTAAAATGTATTTTTTTAAATTAATTTTTAAACGCCCACATACAGGGTTTTAGAAGAGAATAATTTATAAACAAAATGATCAAATGCAGCTCTCAGATAATAAGTTTTATTAAAATTTCAACAAGTAGATTAATAAGTCGAATATGCTAAACTGTCACCTGTAATTGATTGAAGACTTGGCAATATTTAATATGCAAATAAACGGCTGTATATCGTAATTAATTCTAATAAATATTAAGTTAAAGTACTTACAAACCTTCGTCCAATAAGATACCATTAATTACCAATAGTGGTGTGCAATTAATTTTTAAGGCCTTATTAATTTTCAATGATTTATTCTTTTCATTGTACTTAAGGCCATCTTGATGTATAATTTTAATTACTTAATCTTTGATTTAATATTTTTAATGGATTATTAATTAAAAATCTATTAAAAGATATTTTATATTTAATTTTCAAAAAAAAACTATTTCAATTTTTTTAATTTTAATATCATTTTAATATTAAAAAACTGTTTAATTGTTTTTATAGTCATTATAATGTGTTTTTTATAAATTAATTTGGTTCTTTAAATTATTTTATCACAGTACATAATTGGATTAGAATACAGTATGTTACAATGCCTATTTCGTTTATTTGTAAAAGAAAAATTAAAAAAGGTTATATCCAAACATTATAAAGACGAATTACAGAGACCGATGGCATTTTTAATTTACAACTGCTTTAACTTAAAATGCTTTTACATATTTTTGTAGTAATGCCACATACGACAAACTTTATGTGGCGATTACTCTTTCCCGAAGAAATTTCCAGGTTTTACTGGACAGTGGCTATACCTACCACATGACATATAAATTACTAACCATAAGAAGAGTAACATGTGTGCATACCTAAATAGAACATATGAACTATTCTTTGAACATTTAATTTTTTTTAATAGTTTTTTTGTACTTTGAGGTTGATTTAGAGGCAAATGTGTTAAGGTAAACTGAATAGAATTCAAAAGAAAAATAGTTGTCGTGGTTCCATATTTCTTTCTTAGAAAAAAGCTAATTAAAATATCTAATTTATTATTATTTGAGAGAAGTTTTTAATAAAGCAGCTTATATTCAATGGGACAAATTGAATAAAAAATTAGAAGGTGTATGTTTTTTATAAAGTAGCAACATTAAATAATCCATATAGCAATTTAATACAAATTTTTGTAAAAAAATTTTGGGTAATATAATTTATCTTTAGTAGTTTTAACCAACTCTTCATAAAATACATATCTACATAGTTAATAGCTTTGCTGTTTCTTTTATTGCATTGTAGGCAGTTTTACATATTATTGTGTTGAACAATTTTTTAATCTTTGTTGTAATTGTCAAGGCATTATGTTCCACCATGCCAACACTCAACCATACACATCTTTAGCAACTCGTCAAAAATTATTGGAGCTTGGTTGAGAACCATTTATTTCGATCTTTACAATATTTTTTAAATGGTAAAAATTTGACTAATGATGACGACCTAAAATTGAACTTTGGTACAGTTTTTTCCGAGACATGAATGGGATAATTTAATAATTGTTTTTAGTTAATATTTTGCTACTGTTGCAAAGAAAACAGAGTTGTTAATAAAACTTAATGAATATTGTTACAATTTATGTAATAGTTTGCTATTTATCACTAATACACCATCCAAAATTTGTAACTTTAAAAAATTGTCCCTTTTATGGCACATTTTCCATATTGGATAAGAATTTTTTTAACTAACATCAAATTAGGAAGATTCTTGTAAAGCTACTCTTTCTAATAAAAAAATAACAGCTATGCACTTATTTTAAATTTCTAAAGCAAAGTTTAACAAAAATAAAAAATTTTTGATAGAAAAGTGTTTCTCTTTATAAAATTGTTGTAATATATTTTTAGTTAATTTCATTTTTAAATGCTTACTTTTATCAAAAAATTTATTAATATAAAAGAATTAGTAACTATGAAGCATTACGTTAATAAAAATCTACCAATAAAATCACTTCATAATGAGTCTGGACAAACAGAGGGTAACTGTTGTGCATTCTTATAGCACCCTTCAGCATCGTCATGGCCGTTCACATAAGCAAGGGGACTCTTGTAAGCGTCTCGACGCTAGGCGTAGCCCTGTACTTTCCCTTCTCTAACTCTAGGGTGGAGCTAAATACAAAATGATTTTCAACCCTTATACCCAACTCCAATATAACTGTTTATGGACATTATCGATAGGGTTCTTTTTCTATGTAATTCGTGTATGCAACGATTATAATGATATGAACATGTGTAAGTTAATCGACGAATGCACTTTATGCACTTTATGCACTTTATGCATTTTATGCCGTTTTAAAATTGCGTGTGGATGCTCGAGAACATATTTCTAAGGTTCTATTATAATAATATGCCACGTTTAAACGAGATAAGCTTATAATTAGCAAATTTGCTTAAATTATTAAGGGCACAATAGTTCGTGCAACACCTTTCATATGAATTATGACCACTTTTTATATTTAATTGTAATTACTTAATCTTGCATTGTGAGTTTTAAAATGCAACCAGCTGTTCTTTAAGGACATGACTTGAATATGTAGTTTTCATATTATAAATCAATTTTTTTGTACCTACTTTTAAATTTCTTAAATATAAATTTATTACAAAATTATTTAAGAAACTATAAAGAAATATTTGAAAGATATTCAGAAATCATTTATTAAAATATATAGTAAATTTTTAATGTGAATAGAGTTACATTAATAGTTAAATAAGTAATAACAAAGTAATTCGCTATTAAAAGCATATTTATTATAATTAAAAATTAAAAATAAATCTACTGATTTAGAACATAATTGTTTATTTTACGTCACATATAGATTATTTAAACATAGGCAAATACAACAAACTATTTATTTATAAAAAGCGCAAACTTTATCATATATTTTAAGTTCAAATTGTATATGTAATACCATCTGTGCTAGCTCTTGTGAAACACAAGCTTTAGAAGTCTGTCACGTCGTTATTTGAGGTTACTTGTGTTGTTATTTACAAGTATAAGTTCACAGTTTTTATAAATTAAAATGCCTTTTTTACTAACAAATTCTGTTTTAGGTATAATATAACATAAGTATTTGAAGCAGAGGTGAATGAAATAATTAATTTCCGAAAGTAACATGTATTTAAGTTAAATGGGGGAAGCATCTCATAAAGAATATTTTACATTCGGGAAAATGTAAAAATACTCATTTTACAAATATATATGAGAAAACTATTTAAAGTTTTCATAGACTTAACTTTGAAATCCACTGACAAGGAATTACTTCATATTACTAAGATTTTCTTTTAGGATATATGGTATCTTGCTTTATCAATGATTCCTGCTGTACAACCAGAAGTAAGAAGGACTTTATTATTAGTTTTCTTTTTTATAAATAACATGCATTGCTTGCAGTACTTTCATTCCAAGAATATCATTGTGATTCATCCAGGATCTTTAAATTTACGAATTGGTAGGGCATCAGACCTAAATCCAGTAACAGTGTTACATGCTATAGCTCGTAGAAGATATATGAATGGACATAAATACCATGATGCATTTTTGCCTGCAAGAGTTGAGGTTGCTGTTTATTTTAACTACAGTAGATTTCTTTAATACCACTGTTTAAGGGGCTCTTATATTTATAATGTTATAAGTAGATTCTGTTTAACGATTACATATAAAACTTTACTTGCAGTTTCTATTGTTAAACCCTGCATCGTTAAAAATGGAATCTGCTGTAAGCTGAATAATAACTAAACTTTTATTTACAGAATCAAGCTCAAGAAATAGAAGATGCACGTTTAGCAATTTCACACACATTACAATCTTGTTTGCAATCAGATGGTAGGCGAAGATATGCCACTCCACCACAACAAATTGCAGCTTTTAATAAGAGATCTCAACCTGAAGTTGTTACAGCAAATGGTGGAGCATGGATAAAACCAGAAGGAGATATTGTAATTGGAAATGATGTAGGTTTTTTAATTATTCTAATAGTTTTGTCAATCAAGGACATTTTTTAGATTCTTAGGATGAACATTGAAGAGGATTTTAATATACACTTTCCTTATAAAAGAGGAGATTTTAATGTACATTCAAGTACAGGTGGTTCTATCACCTCAGTTCTATCAGATTTAGAAATAATTTGGACAAATGTAATACAAACCTACTTCAATATTGAGAGGAAAGACTTGAAGTATTATAAGGCAGTATTAATTATTCCTAATGTATACAACCGAACATATTTACGAGAATTAATGACATTAATACTTAGTAAAATGGAGTTTGCTAGCTGTTTTTTGGTTCAGGTATAGTTTTAAATCAATAGTCAATAGTACAGCTTTTCTACTCCAAATTCAGCTTTTTACAAATTAAATTTACCATTTTATAAATCATTTTTGTCTTTTTGCAAATTACATATTTCATCAAAAATTCTTTTTAAGTTTTTGGAAAAAAACTCAAATCAAATATAAAAAGTTAAAACTTCAATATTATCTTCTTTGTTAATCAATTTAGTATAAAACTTGTATTTTTAGGATCATGTAGCTGCAACTTTTGGTTCTGGATTAAGTTATGCTTGTGTAGTTGATGTAGGTGACCAAAAAACATCCGTATCTTGTGTGGAAGATGGGATTTGTCATCCAAATACCAGAGTAAGGTATTTTTTAGTAAATAATAAGTCAATAACTCAAAACAAAATAAAGATTAAAAGATAATCACAACTACTAAAGATGAATTATCAATAGGTTTATTTCCTTTAAGTCAATTTAATTTTTTTAATTATTTTTTAAAAGTTCTGATACAAAATCTGTTTTTTAATTGTTGCCATTTTCATAGTTTTATGTTACGACTGTTTTATTTTTTTTTTAATAAGTATGTAAATATGAAATTTAGATCTAATTTTAAAATAAAATAATTATCTCTTTTAGGTACGTTTAGATTATGGTGGAGGTGATATTACTCAAGTATTTTATTGGTTGCTACAAAAATGTGCATTTCCCTATAAAACTTGCAATGACAAAAATAAATTAGACACTATGCTCTTGAGGAAACTTAAAGAAGACTTCTGTCATGTGAATTTAGTAGGTCTTTTTATCAATTTTTGGGTACATTAAATATATAATTGTATATCACATTTTTTTTTAGGATATCTGTGGATCACAAGAAAAATCTTTTATCTTAAAACAACCACAAAAACCAGTGTTACAATACACTATTCAAGTGGGAGATGAATGTATAGTTGCCCCATTAAGTTTATTTACTCCAGAGTTGTTTGGCATTACAGGCACTAAAACAGTGCATACTCAAAAAAGATCTTTGGGCGATCCAGAAGATCCACATGATGAAAATTATTTAAGAGAAACAAGAGTAAGATTTAAATGATCCTTATAAAACGAATTCAGGATTGAAATGCATTAATATTTTCTATACAGTCTGGTTATTGCATGAGTACCATTAAATTTTCATGCTTTTTTGGAAAATTTGTATTAAATTTGTATTATTTAAATTATGATACATATTAACAAATCCGGAACATTGCTTTTTTAAACAGTTTAACAATACAAAATTAATTTCAATCGTTTTTACTGTAAATATAAATTAATTAATCTGCTATTTAATAAATAATATTTTTTATTACACATTTATTCAAAATGATCATAGATTAATGGTCAGAGTTATATTTTATAATATCCTATCGGTTTTAACTAGTTTTAATATCAACGATTTTTATAATAACAAAGAAATATGCATTTTAGAGAAAAGGAATGAAGGAAAATTTAGAGCCATCATCAGATATTTTAAACGAAGCTTATTTAGATCAATGTGGGGTGACAAATAATACAAATGAAGATGATATTGTCGTTGATGCAATTGATACAATCATTTCTAATACTGATAGAGACTTTGTTGTAAATCCTGGTCAAATATTAGGATTAGATCAAGCCGTTCTTCAAAGTATAGATAGATGTCGTATGTTTATTAATTATAATACCAATAAATTACTTAATGAAATCGTTTTAGCTAATGAAGATCTAAAAAGAAAGATGTACGGTTGTATCTTAATAGTTGGTGGTGGAATGAAATTCTCTGGTATTGGCACTTGGTTACAAAACAGAATATCTTTACAAATTCCTTATTTATACAGAGCTGGTATATAATTAAAAATATCTTAATATATTACTAAAAATTTCATTTTATTAGAACAACTTGATATTATAACTAATCCAAGAGATATGGATCCAGCCATGGCCGCCTGGAAAGGAGCCTCGATAATGTCTTGCTTAGAAACAGCACATGAATTATGGATTCATGCAGCTGAATGGGAAACTAATGGCGTTCGTGTTTTACGAGAAAGAGCACCATTTACTTGGTAAAATTAGCAATAAAAACAAGGCACATTTAATTAATCTAAATTCAAAAGGCTAACGTCTAAATCAATACATAGTTCTTTTACATATTAACAACTGGTCTTTTATCATAAATAAATATGCCTCAACAACAGGTATTTATCTTTATCCAAATATTTCAAAGCTGATTATTTAAAACCATTTTTCTATTTCGAATAATTACTGAAAATTAAAGCTGATTAAAAGAACACAATTATAATTTAAGAGATTTATTCATTTGATTATGAAATACAGGGAAATAACTCAACTAAACTACATTGAATATAATGAAATACATAGTGTGATAAGCAGTCGTAATAAAATAGAAAATGAATACATTAATACTATCATCTAAATGGAAATCCAATATGACAATTTAGTGCTTTTTCTGAGTAGATTGATCTTCAGTTTTATTTTTAATAGCTTTAGCTGGTTGCCCAGTTTGTTGAATACGAATCTCTCTATGCTCATTGTTTTCCTCCCCAATTTTGGGGGCAGTGATACTCAAAACGCCATCAGAAGATAAATTAGACACCACATTATTGATATCATGACCATCTGGCAAGACATATTTCCTTACAAAATGTCTGGAAATGTAGCCATGTTCGTCTTGCTTTTCCTCGTGTTTTCCTTCGATGGTTACTGTATTTTTACCTGTGACTTTCACCGTTATCTCTTCTGGTTTGAATTGTTGGACGTCCAATTTGACCTGGAAACCATCCTTATTGGCAATTACAGTTGATCCTGTATCGTTTCCAGAAGCTGTGGATCTCCATGGCCGGTAGTACCCTGTAGGACAGCGTGAGAGGGCCCTTATGTCGGATGGGTGCGTTAAGGGCGATAAAAGGTCGTCCAAATCCAAACCGACTCCGAAATGTTGATCCAAAAGGCGAGATGGCCTGCTGGTGTGCCAGTTATCATTCAAGAATAATGGTAGAAGAGACATGTTAATTACTTGTTGAATTTACTTGTTTGGTTGCTCACTAACGTGCTTATCCGCTCGTTTACGATTTGTAACTGGCGCTACACGGCGCCGCTCTCTATTTATATCTGTAAGCAGTTCGATAATGAACTTCTAGAAAATGCTCGAATATTCCGACCAATAGAATCTTGAAATTGCTAGAGTTTTAACAAATGTTTACATATAGTATTTTAAATGAATTTCCATTATTTTTATTCGGTGATTATTTAAATCTAAAATTAGAAAGATCTTGTTTGAGTTTTTTTAAACATAAACTCCAAAATTAATTCTTTCAAACAAATATTTATAAAAAACGTTTTTTAAATTAAATTATAAAAGTAAATAGTAATACCATTGTATAGATACATAATAATATTAAAAATTATAGCAGTAATACTTAAATTATTTGTAACTTCAAAATTGATAGGAACACAAATACAATTTGATAACTATACTTTCTTCACATGTAAGATATAATTGTGTCGTACACACATTTTCAAATTTTCTTGAATTTGTTGATAACTATGAAAAAAGGGCAGAATACAATTTTTGTTATGAAATATGTTTATACTCCTTCTTTCAGTTTAATTTCAAATTCGAAATTAATAATAGTATTAAACTTGGAAAAGCAATTCTAAAATAAATTATGAAACTGTCGATTCACAAAAATATAAACTTTTAAAACACAAGATTTAAGAAATTTTGTCCTGTATTTAAGGAACTCGACCTTCCAGAACTTTCGCATCAAGCAGCCCCTAAATACAATAATAACCTTTACCTTTTTAAAGGTATTGTTGTTAGAATGTACCTTTACTTATTTACCTGAAGCAGCTGCTTAGGCTTTAATATTTTTGGGGTTCCTGTCTTTTACTAAAGCATGTACATATGTAGTTCGTGAATGCATGGAAAAAATAGTGACTTTATTTCCAAAAACTACTATAATTTAATTTATAAAGTAGTTTACACAATTTTTGAAATATTATACTTATTAAATATTTTGAAGATGAGTTCTATTATTTACATAAAAGAAAACTCACTTTTTATATAATAGAAAAAGAATTTAATATCTTATTTTTAAAATTAGAGTAATTTAATTATAAATTTAATATAATTTAATTGTAATAGAAGTTATCAAATCGATTAAATGTAATAATAGCTCAGTATTCATTGTCAAGGCCACGTCTTCTATCTAGAAAATTCGACGTCTCGTAACTTCTAGATTGTTCCTCCATCAGCCGTATATAAACGAAGCGGTACGAGACCAACGACAGTATTCAGAATACAAAGCGAGCGGACAAAACAGAGCAATTCAAAACTACTTTTTTATCTCTTTAAGCAAAAACAAATAACTGATAAAGCACTATCGTAAAGTAATATTTAGTATTGTGCTCATATACTGCAGACACAATGTCTCTAATTCCATTATTCTTCAATGACAACTGGTATTCTTCACAACCAACACGTTTGATGAATCAACATTTTGGATTGGGTTTGGACTTGGACGATCTTTCAACGCGAGGCTTTCGAACAATATGTCCAGCAATTTATTACAGACCATGGAGATCTGCAGCTTCACAAAAAGATTCTGGATCCGTCGTTTCCACAAATGAAGACGGCTTTGAAGTTAAGCTCGACGTAGAGCAATTCAAACCTGAAGAAATTACAGTTAAAGTTACTGGAAAAAATACTGTTACAATTGAAGGGAAACATAAAGAGAAACAAGACGAGCATGGTTTTATTTCGAGACATTTTGTAAGAAAATATGTTTTACCTGAAGGTCATGACATGACCAGCATCACATCCAACTTATCTTCTGACGGAGTATTGAGTATTGCAGCACCTAGAATTGAAGAAAGTGGCACTGAACATCGTAGCATTCCTATTCAGGAAACTGGCGAACCGGCCAAAGCCATCAAAACCACAAATGAAGAATAATCGTTCAAAAAGAAACAATTATCTATTATTTGTTGTTTCGGGCATTTTCAATCATTAGTTTTTTGAGACTGTATTTTATTAGTTGTTTGTTAATACAAAGCATTTTATATTTTAAATTAATTTCTTATGGTTTAATAAGGATTGAAACTAAAATAAACTTCTAAACTTAATTATTTCATTAAAAAACATGAATTGAAACTTGATAATATTCTTTTAATAGCTAGGATATTTGAATATTTATTTGTGACTTTTTGCATGATGTATTTCTATCTGTTGTAACTGCAATTAGAAATAGAACAATAATTACTGATTTGAAAAGGAAATTTGATTTATAGTACTTACTTTACGTTTTCGCAAATTTAGAAGTTCAATTGCAGTCATTGAAGTTCCTTCCCGACTGCTTCCACTTGAATTATCAAAATCGTCTTTTTTACGAGTTGTTTTAAGCTCTCGAGAAGAACCAGAATTATTTTCAAATTCCTGACAACTGCAATTTTCATTTTGCTGTTTTAACTCTTGTTCCAAATAATCTTTTTGAAGAATTGCATGATTTTGCCTGTTTTTAAATAGACGAATTTGGTTTTTTAACAATTGTTCTTTTTCTGTATGTATCTTCATTTCTGTATCTGTTGTTTCTTTATGATATGTCATAACATCATTTAGTTCTTGAGATATGTCGTCTGTTATTTGTTTGTAGAAATTTTGAACTTGAGATATTTCATTATTCAAAAATGTTAATTCCTGTCTTTTGGCTTCAATTTTCTGTGATAATTCTTTTTCATTGGACACCATTAAAGTATGTTGTAATTCATTTTCAGATTCAATTTTCGCAATTTCATTTTTTAATTTGATTTCATCGTCTTTATTGCTTGCAATATCTTTTAAATTAGAATCGCGCTTGATTTTTAACACTGCGATGGTGGTTTCTAAATCGTTCATTTCCAAATTGATATTATTAAGAGAAATTTTTTCTTTTTCTAATTCCTGAAAGTAGATTTAATGAAATGTTTAATTAAAAGCTTTTGCATAAATTAAATTATATTACTTCGGTGATGTTCTTTAGTTGATGTTCTTCTTCAGTGCAATTTGATTTTGCTACTTCAATGGATTTTTGAAAATCGGCAGCTTGTTTTTGTAACTGCTCTTTTAATTCATTCTGTTCTTCTACGTATTCATTATTAATCTGCTTTAATTTTTCAACAGCATCTTGTTGATCTATCAATTCTTTTTCTTTTCTCATATTAATTTCTGTTAAATAGGTGTTATGTTTTGTTTGGTTCTGATTAGCTCTACTTAGAGTTTCTATAGATTGGTCTAATTCGTGTAGCCTTAAAAAGTATACATTAAGATTGCAGATAATTATAATTATTGTAATACTTACTTATACTTAGCTTCTTCTATTGCAGACACGACAGTTAGTTTTTGTACCGCGAAATTATTTTCTGCTGATTTTTTTTCCATAATAATTTGATCTTTTGAATTCTGTTTTTTTATGCAGTCTTGCTCTAAAATGCCTATCTTTGATTGAGTATCAGTTATTTGATGAAGACAACTCTTATTAATGCTTTTAGTTTGTTCAATACGATTATTCAAAGCATTTCTCTCTATCTCTTTGGAGTTTAATTCAGAATTAATTTTGGATAATGCATGATCATATTCTTGTTGTTTCTTTGTGTGATTATCTTTTTGCTTCTTGATATCTTCCTGTAGCTCCATTTTAATCGCTTCTTTCTGCTGTAATTCAGTTTCTAGCTTTGATGTTGCATTAGAAAATAATTTAGCTTGTTTCTCTGATTGTTGTTTTAGCTTATTTTTCTCATCGTCAACAAAATCGAAAAATTTTGTTGTGGATGTATACAACTCCTCATTTTTCTTTGCAAGCTCAATTAACTCTTTGTACTTATTGTATTTAACAACTTTTTCGTGTGATATATTTTGCAGTTTTTCTCTTATAGCGTAATTTTCTTTCAATTGGTTTATATAGAGAACTTTCTTCTCTTCATAGGATTTTTCCAATGCACTTACATTATTTTTTAGATTTGCCTCTAGGTCAATGATAGCTTTCTGTAATAAATTAAAATATTAACGACTTCAATAAATTCTTACATAGTTTTATTGAAACGTAAGATTAAGTGGCAGGTTTCTTACTCGATATTCTCGCATTTTTAATATTTCTGCTCTAATTGAAAGAGCATTTTCGGAAGGGACATCTCGAGTTTTCATTTTGGTGCTTTTTTTCCATATTGAATAGATAAATATCACGATTATTAATATTAATTCACAAATATTACAATTATGAATATAAATTGATTGAATAGTGACAATTGTTCAAATCAAGTGTGCCAAATAACTACCGCAAACATAAAGTTTCAAAAAGTACGTTTCAAATTTAGTTTTTAAAAGTTGATCTAATGTTTTAGGTAGTCTTTGTTTGAAATAAAGTCATTCTTGCGGGTCTTATTTGGCTGTATTTCAGGTGCATTTGTTATTAAATTAATTGTTGAATAATGGCAACAGAAATGATGGAAGTACATGAAAATGAAATGGAAAGTAGCGTATTGTCTGAGGATAATTTAGGGGATTTGGAAGAAGAAGTGTTCTTTCAAAACGTGCTTCTTTTGGAACTCGGTTTTGCTATTGAAGACATTAAACGCTTAAAAACTTTTGAGATTAACTCGATTAGGGGCATACAAATGACTATTCGTAAGAAACTTTTGGAAATTAAAGATTTCTACGAAGCTAAAATAGATAAAATAAAAGAGTCTTCTTGTAAGATTTCTATGTCCTCTGCCTTTATGACAGCATTATAAGTAGCCCATCAGAGAAAACAAGCATTTAAATTATCAACAGGTAGCAATGCCTTAGAGTAAGTTCAATATAACACATTTGAAATCAACAACTAAGTAATGTTATTCTTTTATAGTAAGCTTTTAGGTGGTGGAGTAGAATCAATGTCTATAACAGAAGTTTTTGGAGAATTTCGTACTGGTAAAACACAGCTTTCACATACACTATGTGTAACAGTACAAATGCCTGGACATAACGGTTATATTGGAGGAAAAGTGATCTTCATTGATACCGAACATACATTGTATCCTTTCATTTCATTAGTTATAATGTTATTGTATAATTTTTAAAGTCTATTAGTCCCAAACTTTTAATAGCCGTTCAGATAGACTATGTACGATTGCTGAACGTTTTAATTTAGATCAGACGACAGTTTTGGGCAATATTTTATAAGCCTTAGCTTATAACTCGGAGCATCAATATGAGTTACTCGATAATGTAGCTTCTAAGCTGCACGAAGAAGCTGGCATTTTTAAATTACTAATAATCAATTCCATAATGGCCCTATTTAGAGTTGATTACAACGGACGAGGTGAAATGGCTTATCGTCCACAGAAATTAGGACAAATGCTCTCACGTTTACAAAAAATTAGTGAAGAATATAATGTTGCTGCTTTTCTTACTAATCAAATAACTACCGATTTGGCCCAGTTGGAGCAAACAAACGTTCAAAAATCCGTTGGTGGCAATATATTAGCCTATGCTTCAACGACGAGAATCTCTTTTCATAAAAGTAATGACGAGGAAAATTGCTAAAATTTACGACGATTCAGATTTGGCTCAAACCGAAACAACCTTTGCTATTACTGCTGGTAGCATTGCTGATATAAAAGGTTTGTCATATCGTTCTAAATTAAATTGAATTAAATTAAAATATATCTTAGTATTTTGAAGACTTAGTATAAGATGTTAATTCTTTAAATGTTTAATAATACCTTTGTTATAATGTAAAGGTATCCTATTAAAATATTTCTAAGCGCATAATTTTTCTATTCACTATTACAAATTGCTGTGTACTCTTGACAAACATAATGTTATCTTTACAGTACATTTTTATTTGTACTTATTCTAATTTATATTATTTTTAGACATATATTTGCACGCTAAGGAAAACAGAAAATTCTTTGAGAACCATGGGCAATGGTAACATGAAGAGTGACTTTGTATTTATCTGTTTTAGAAAGTATAATAATAGTCGTAAACAAATCGTAAGTAGAAATTAAAATTTTTCATCGTAAGTATAAGTATCATCGTTGAAGGGTAATGATTCTAAAAATTCAACTTCTGATAAGTGCTTTTTATAAACCATGGATACGTTGTTTTTATTTTTTATGTATAAAAATCCCATTTCTTCACCTGGAGTGCATGGTTCCCATTTTATACCTTCTTTTTGTGGTTTTCCAGTTTTCGCAAATGATATCATATTGTCTATTAGGATATCTTTAATGTATTCATCAGATTCTGTTAGATGTTCTTCTCGTAGAGTTATACCCATAATTGTAACAAAAAACATAAGAGCTATATCTTCTCCATGACCTACGCCATGCTCTGAATCGATTCCATATAAACTGTAAAATTCATGTTCACCTACGTACCCATAAACATAATTATAAATTGGAGATTTATTCACTCGCCAAAGCATGCGAATTACTTTCTCGCGATTATATTCAAAGTTTCTGTCCCCTATTGCTTTCACAAAATATTGAACCAACTCGGGCGAATCTAAATTATTTTTAAAGTAAAATTCTTTTATTCTTTTCGCAACCAGCGGTTTATCGGCTTCTTTTACTGTATAGTTGTAGTCCATCATGTGAGGTATCAAATAATTATAATTATATCTCAAGGAGTTCAAATTACTTTCAAACATAATTAATTCTAAAGTACCTTCCTGTTCAGTTCCAGAACTTATCAAAGGGATATCTTCAATCTCTCCTCTTTGTAAAATTTTATAGGGATGATCAGTAAGAAATGCTCGAGGTGAAGGCTTTTCAATTACAGGACCTAATGGAGCTATAGGAAAACCAGGCGGAACGAAAACTTTGCTTAAGCTAGCTATAAGTGCAGATGTTGATGTTTTGCGGAGACAATCGGCCATAATTTTGCTTGAAGAAGTATCACACCCTACAGTCGCCGCAATTAGCTTAGCTTTCTCTATCGGACTTTTTTGTAAAGCCCATGGAGCTAATGCAGTTCCACTATGCATCATGCCTTTATTAATCAATCCTTTGGATAAGGGACTCATTAAATGGAACTGCAAGGATGCAGCCCCAGCAGAGAATCCTGATACTGTAATGCTATCGGGATTACCCCCGAAGTTGTGGATATTTTTTTTGAGCCATTTTAAAGCTAATAATTGGTCTTTTAAACCATTATTACCTGGTAAATCATCATCAAGGGTAGTTAAAAATCCCATTACACCTACGCGATAATTTAATGCAACAGATATGACCTCTTTGTCCATTAAATATTCGGGCCCTCCAAATTTTGCGCTTCCAAACATAAAGGCTCCTCCGTGTATGTGAATTATAATATCTAGATTTTCATTAGGGATAGGTTTCGACCGAGGGACGTAGATATAAAGATATAAACAATCTTCTTGTCCAATTTCGGTAAGAGATAGTGAGTTTTGTAGGCATTCATAAAGAGATGCTGGTTCAAGCACTTTTTTCCATGGTTCTATTTCCTGGGGCTCCTTAAATCGTAATTCTCCAATAGGTGGTTTTGCATATGGTACTCCTTCAAAAGCAGTAAAGGTTTTTCCTTTGTAAGATTTTTTATGGTACCCTTTGATTTTTCCTGATAATGTATCAATTATGAGATCGTCGTTTTGTACTGAAATTATAATTGAAAATGCAAGTGCTTTTTCAAATACTTATTGTTCTTACCTGACAAAGATATTAAAAGTTTGATAGTAAAAATAATAAACCATTTATAATTTAACATTTCTTCTGTTTGAATTTTTATTCTAAACAAACTAAGTGATTTTTGATTGGAGTTTTAGTAGCTTTTAATATTCCTATTAATTACTAACAATAGACTTAATTGAGTATATTTTAATAACATTGTTAAAGGTGTACTTATCGTTATGGTATTTTAAACGAATTAATTACACAATTGCAATTAATTAAGTAAGAAACGTACTATTAAAATGGTACAATTTAAAACTACAGATTACACAGTTTTTCTTATTATAAAATTTACATTTAAATTTTGAATATTATCGCCAGTGCGAAGGAGCATTGAAGTTCAGTGGTTTTCGAATAGATGGCATATGCATACACTTTTTGATTTATAAACTTTTATTTCTTTTATTAGATTGTTAGTCACTGGTGATTTGTTGGTAGATTCCATAGTTTATCTTTAAAAGTTTAAATGTCTTTTTAATGAGTTAAGCCTTTGGAATATTTCAACAAAATATATCTAATCAATACTGTGGTGGGGAATGAGAAATATGGTGTGATGTGTCGGTGAGGGGCGTCGAATACATATACGAAATGTGGATTATTTAATTCGTTCATTCATAAAAACAAGGCGATCGGTTTACTTTGTTGGATTATTAAACAAATGTGGTGCAATTATTATATTTAATTTTTAAAATGTCTACTGCAAACATGAACGGAAAACACGAAATTCGAGTGTGGTGTGATGGCTGGTAAGTTCCTAACCACTCAATGTTTTTTGCATTTTAATAATTGTAATTGTTTTAGTTACGATATGGTGCATTTTGGGCATGCTAACTCTTTACGACAAGCTAAAGCCCTTGGGGATAAACTTATAGTTGGTGTACATACAGATGAGGAAATTACGAAACACAAAGGACCTCCAGTTTTTACAGAAAGTGAAAGATATAAGATGGTACGAGGTATAAAATGGGTTGACGAAGTAGTTGAAGGAGCTCCCTATGTAACAACTTTAGAAACACTTGACAAGTATGACTGTGACTTTTGTTGTCACGGAGACGACATTACAATGACGGCAGATGGAATTGACACATATCATCTTGTAAAAGCAGCAGGAAGATACAAGTATGTATTATTACAATACATAATGTCTCTGAAGTTTCAATAGCGAATGAAATTATCATAATGATTAAGAATTACATGACTTGAGCCATTTGATTGCTGATTATAAGAACCGGAACTGAAGAGTATTGGTTAATGAAGATTAATTTTTAATAATCATTTACTGTTGTACTTTAAACCTTTGACTTTAACTCATTTAATTGTATATTTGACCTCCAATTGTTCTTGCATCATTTTGATTATGACTACTTTTTATTGCGTATCTGCATTGTAAGAAGAATTATTGAAATGCAGAAATTTTATTATATTTTTCTTGTAGAGAAGTACAAAGAACTGCAGGAGTATCAACTACAGATTTGGTAGGACGTATGTTACTTTTAACCAGACAGCACTTCCGTCAAGGTAAATACGAATACGATGTTGCTAAAGAGCATTCATCAACCATGGGTCAAGATTCCTCAGCACGATCACCGTGGACCGGTTGTTCACAATTTCTACCTACTACGCAAAAAATTATACAATTCTCAGATGGCACAGCTCCGAAAATTGGCGATCGGATAGTGTACGTAGCTGGAGCGTTCGATTTGTTCCACGTTGGACATTTGGACTTTTTAGAAAAAGCCAGGCAGTACGGAGATTACTTAATCGTCGGCCTGCACACAGATCCTGTTGTAAATAGATATCAGGGTTCAAACTATCCAATTATGAATTTACACGAACGCGTATTGAGCGTACTCGCTTGCAAATATGTTTCAGAGGTCGTAATTGGAGCTCCATATGTTGTAACGAAAGATCTCATGGACCATTTTAAAGTAGACGTCGTTATTCATGGCAAAACTGCTATTGCAGAAGACGAAAACGGGGGAGATCCTTATGAAGTGCCTAAGCAGTTACGAAAATTTATAATCGTCGATTCAGAGAACGACATGACAACAAAAAAAATTGTTGAAAGAATTATTAGAAATAGATTAGAATTTGAACAGCGTAACATCAAAAAAGAGAAGAAAGAAATTGCTATTTTGGAAGCCTTAAGGGAGAAAGAAATGAAAGAGAAGAACATCAAGTTTGGTGGTAATCCTAAAGAAATGATTGTAAAGAATTAAATTAAGGGGCGCTTGTTTGCAATTGTTGCTTAAGTTTGTATTCAAATATTTTAATAGGGACGAATTTGTTATGGGGCAGTATTTTGTTCGAAAAAGGGATGCCAGTATTGTTTTCTGTTGTAGAAAGACCTGATATTTAATAACGCAGTTAGAAAAATTTGTTGAGATAGATATTCATATTTTATTACGAAGAGTTTTATAGCTTTATTATAAAACTGAAGAAACTTTTATTAATGCTTTCTTACACATACTAGTCAACATGTTTTAGTAGATCATTTTCAGTTATTAAATAATTTATTTTTATTATCGAAATATAAATACTAGATTTTATATATATACACCTATATTTACAAAAAAAAACTGATCTACATTTTTAAGTTGTTATGTAATTTTATTATCGATGAAATCTATTTTATGTGCCACTGATGTACAGTTTAATTATATTTTAAATGTAATCTTAATGTCATTCAATCGATGTATTATGAAGCACTTCCAATTGGATATTTTATATGTTTGTAAAAGTACTTCTTCACTAATTTATTTAACTTTATAGAACATAAGGCAGAAACATACTTATAACAATTAAATAAATAAATAAATAAAACTGTACAAAATGTTAAGCACTTGTAAAAGTTGCTCAAACCAATTTGTAAGAACAAATTCTAAAAATGTTTAAACGATTACGTTTTCCAAGTGCTTAATTATTTAACACATATTTGGAACTAATTGTAACTCCTTCCAAAGTCCCACAAAAAACCCTTTCACTATAAAGGGGCAGAACTCAAAATCGTGTAACACATCATATGTTAGATGGTTTTGAGAACAACCTCATTGGTATTAGATTGGATTTAAACAAATCCAGTCTAATTAATCTACATTAGAAAATATCACCATCGTCAGCCTTAAAGTAAAAACGCTTAAAGGCTGTTGGCAATGATTTTCTATATTTAAAACCGTTTTAATAAAATTATTTACTGCGTTGTAGGTCGTCCTGTGTAGCCCGTCTCTGGATAATGCCTGCTGTCTCCTACTAAGTGATCTATGCTCTTGGTACCCAAAAGAGCCCCATGTAGTCTCAAGGCGAGCCAGCACATGATAAAAGCTGATAAAAACAGTAAACATCCTAGGATAGCAGCGATAACTAAAAAGGTACTGCAGGAACCTTCCATTGTTGTTGTTTTATGATAAAATTCGCTAGGCATTAAAACTGTATATTCGATATTTTCTTTGAATTTAGTAAATTGTGTGCTATCGTTATATTGTCTAATCATTGGTTCTGCTTGTAGGTCTTCTAAGTCTTCTACGTGCCTTTTCTTTCTGCCATGGCCTGAAGGTTCGAATAGATCCAAACAGAAGTCAGGTTGACAATCGACAGCATCCATGCAGGCTTTAATTTGTGAATGGATCCAAAGTGTTGATCTCTCTTTCATGGTACTTAAGAGAAAGGCTTCAAAGTCAAGAAAAACTTCGTTGTGCCGCTCTCTGTAACGAGCTGGTTGATGAGGTATTATGGAAGCAAAATCGCGGTTTCTGCACCTGGAAAGTTGTTAAAACTTTTATATTAGTTTAAGCGATAAATTTAACCAATTATGGGTTACTTTCGGAATTAATTTATCGTAAAAGGAAAGTAGGAATTTTAAGCTCACCCATCTTTGACGAGGGCAACGCTACCCATCATGTGCGGGTCGTCTGGGTCAGGGCTAACCGTCACTTCCATGAGCTTGACATACTTCCAAGCCGATTCTTGACTTATGCGGGCTCTTAATTGTAATTTTGTTCCTATTGGAACTGCTTGGTCTACGGGAAGTTCGCTTGTTGAACTGTTCGTGTGAATTCTTGCTGCTGGAGCTTCTTTGTACAAGGCTACTTCGTACTCCAATCTTCCTGGGGTCTCTTCGACAACTCCAGAGACTCGAGCTCCATGTGGACTAAAACGGAGGGATTTAAATTAAATAATTCCATAAGACCTTTCGAACTTACAAACTTCCAGCAAATCCGGCTGCTTTATTTTCGATAACAGTCGGTTCTGGTGGTTTACACATTATTATCAATTCTTGATCCGATTGCATTACGACTCCGGGAAATTGAGGAAACCACACCCGAACGTGCACAAAACCCTGAGCCAATAAAGTTTTATAAAATTGTTGTATAAACTTATTAATTTCTTACATTTCTCCTAAGAACTCCGCACCGACTGAAATCTGTTATTCTAAGATTGTATCGGAGTTCTGTAGGATCAGTTGGATCCGGTCGAATTTGGCAGGCCGGATCAATTTCTGGATCTGCTGCACGGTCGTCGGCGAAGAGCGGTTTCCTTTAAAACCATCTGGTTTCTTTAGCTTTGCGATAATCGAATCCCTCGTGCCTATGTTGTTGGTCGATCCAAAAGTGCATTGGATTTCAGTTACTGGAATATAAATAACGGCTCGTGTTCATTAGACGAGATTAATTAATTTAACGATATGCAAAAACTAATCGTACTGTTTTTAGGTCAACAGCTTAAACGACTTGTGGTTCTTTCTTTATGTGCGTGTGTAATGATTTTATTTCAACAAAAAAAAAGGATTGCATGCACGAGTTCGATTAAATAAAATTTAAGGAAAAGAAAGGAAGACGGTTAAATTAAAAAGAAACCATGCAAATTCGATTATTTGTTGACTTCTTCATCAAGAAATCAACTAAGGCCGGTTAATGATAGCAATTTACTTAATTTTAGAATTGCTTTAGAACGCAATCTTCTTCTTTGGAAATTACGAATTTATGGCATAGAAAATAGGACAGGTTTTAATTACGGAATCTTTAAATTTTTTAGTTTCTGGTAAATTGTAGGTATTCAATAATTGGATTTTAAAATGGACTTAACGGTGTTCGGAGTTATAGCTCATTAAATTAATACAATGAATACATAAATATCTTAGAGCAATTGATCGATCAAGTTATTGTCTACTTTTGTATTGCAAAAAACGCTTTGATCCAGATCTTTCGGTATTCGGGTCATTTAAGATGAATTGTTATGTATTTACTGATGTGAGATTGACTGATGGAATAATTATGTCTTTCTTTTAGTAATGGAGATTGAAAAAATTTGGTGCACTATTTTTGATTAATTGAGATTGCCATACCTTCGTAGTCTTGTCCTTCGGCAACCGTAATCTGCAAAAGAAAAATTGAAGTAGTCGCACTGCATTAATGGGTGGGCGATTGTGTTCCAGATTTATGGAAATTATTTAAAAAACGACAGCTTTTAACTTAAAGCGTTACATATACGATTTTCTAGGTTGAAATTTAAATATCGTTCCGGTTGTAATGCAGTAATAAAGGTAAATATTGCAGAACAGGTTACAGTTACATATAATCCAATAATAAAATAGATGCACACGCATAAAATTAATTGCAATTACCAATTGGAAAATTATTTTATTATTTAAATGTTAATGATTATTTTACTGTTTGGCAAATTTTTTCAATAACTGTAAAACAACAGTAAGTAATTTTTATTTATTGGAATTCGAAAGTAAAAAAGTTTATTTGACTAACAAATTTTTATTACAAGATTAACAATTTGTTTCGATTTGATTTGATTGTTTTTTTTTTGAAATTGAATCGAAATTAATAATGTGCAAAAAACCGAACGTTATTGTGTACTAACTTAATTTGCAGAAGCCACACTCCAGTTACTTTAACTGCTTTCCTGTTAGTTTGACGATAGGTTTTATTTTATTTTTTTTTTAATTTAGTCCTATTTTTTTGAATTTTTCCAATGTAATTGTTTAACATCTTTCGGATAAATTGTCTTTAAGAATTATTGTCCTTTTTGGAAGCCGACTTCAATTAGTTAATCGTAAACAAGACATGAGTAATACCTGTTCTTGTGACAGGTTTTTCTTCGGCTCTTTAAGTTGTTTACCTTTTTTTTAATGTTAATTAAAAGGTACTCACCATACATAAAAGTGCAATAACAATCCATAGTTTTTGAGTGGTCATATTTTGTTGCACTTTGCTACACAGTTACTTGTTACAAACCCAACAGTAATTTAGAAAAAGCAACTGGAGTTGATATTTCTGAAGACATAGAGGAACTAAATTGGAGGCTCGTTTGTCGTGCTTGTAAGTGTTGAGCTTGTTCCGCCCCGCTACGCTACAAGAACTAAGAGCTCTTGGTACTGTTACATTTGTACTTCTAGGGACCATCATTTTGCAAATCTTAGACTAAATAATTGTTTAACAACCACATTCTTTTGCATTTTTTAAAATAGTTTAATTGTTAAAAAAAATTAGTGGTGATAAATGTATAAACTTGAGGAGCTACAGATTCAGACATAAAGCTTTAAAGTACTTCACCGTTTAAATTTATTAATTTATTTTCTGCAAAACTGCAAATTTATCTAAAAATGGTAATTTGCATATAAGACAATGATAATTGATTTAAGGGGGCATTTGTAATTCAATTATTATATTATATAGAAAGTTTAACAATTAATTGTTATGATGATCTTCTTAAACAATTATAACTTAATTTAAACGTACTCGAGACGAATTCTTAATCAGAATGACTTAATTTATGTAACTGTAACAAGAGTAAGTGTTTTAATCCGTTTGTAATATTTTTTGGATTGTTATACTAATTTGAATTTGTTATTTAGATTTGATACTGAAGCAAATTAATCATGCAGTATGGTGTGCGTAGAAGAGGCATTTAAATACATTAGAGAAGTTTAAAAACCGATGATTTGAGTAATTTTGTTGGTATTTAAGCATATAATTTGGTCATGCATGGAATTACTTCGACATGGCCCAAATGTTCAGTTCTGGTTCAGTTCGAACGTCTCAAAATTAACTGTAAACTTGCAATTTGGGTAAGAAATGTTAAATAATAGTTTGTTTACTAACGTTTCTATAGAAGATAGTCATCAAACAACAATGAAAAAAAAACTTTAAATTTTTTGAATAATAAATGCTAATTATATTTTAACTAATGTTACCGCTATAAAATCCATGATTTCCTAAAAGAAACCGTAGATTTTAAAACATGCATCATAATTAATATTTTAATAGGATTTCGCCCCATATTATTATTAATTTGATTTGTTCTTAATCATCAAATAAGCTCAACTATTATGTCCTATAGTTATGACTGTTAGAAATAGAGTTAATCTAATAGCCCACGTTCTAATACAAAGAAGGATAAAGCAAGTGTTAATTCTTCAATTAAAGTACACAATTTTTTATAGATTTCAGTTTGAGAACTTATATTAATATGAAAATAAAACTAATTATAAGAAATACTCAAAATTATCGATGGTTTAACCCAAACGTTATTAAAACTTTATTAGGTATAAAATGAAACATTTCAAAAGCTTTTTTTTTCTTTTAAAAACAATTAAAATAAGGAGTTTTAAAATGAAGGGTTGTAAAGTCGATTTATTTTTGTAATTTTTGATCGAAGAAATTTGGAAAATATTTCTAAATATTTTGTATTTGTATATCGATTTAGATAAGAATTTTTTTGTCGGTAATCGTTCAGACACGTAAGTGCAATTGCTTCGAAGTTGGGGATAAGAAAACAAGCTGTTCGTGATATAGTCGCTTTTAAACTTCGGTAGTGTTATGAATCTTTATGCAGTGAACTAAATAATTATTAATGTTTTATTAATTTCTAAATTCTTTAAATAAGAAACGTTTATTTATTAATAATTAATATGTGTGAGCCTTTGGGGGTGTCCTTAGGAAGGACGTCCAATATAAATCTGAGAATTTGTTAACAGTGTAAGGTTTTACTATTTTTTGCACACATTAATAATTTAATGATACGATAATTACATTATTTCTATTTAATTCTTTATTTTGATAGCACCTAAAGTGTGGTACGATTCTATTAAATTATACATACCTTCAACAGTTCTTTATTCAAAAATTATAAATACTAGAACAATGTTTCTAACTTATGCTAAAATTGTAAAAAATACGAACCTTTATTTTTACATTTATACATGTTACATTTTTAAATTAAAAAATTGGAAAAATAAATTAAACATATAATCATTTACATTTTGTATTAGAAATAACCGAATTTGCATAACGATGATTAATAAATATGTGGCTTGTGGAGAGCATGTTTATACTGATAGTTTTTTATAAATAATCATTTAACTGTTGGCCCAAAATTATTGTTTCATTTTAATTACAGTCGAAGCTCCATAATTCGAATTTTGATAAGCCGCATTTTTATTAACTTGAACTTGTTTTTCAAGGACTTGTCTATTTCAACGTTAATATTTTTATATCGATAAGTCGATTTTTTGATAACTCGAATTATTTTTAGTTTCCCTTCAACTTCGACTTATTGAGGTTCGACTGTAATTAATTCATATTTATTTTGTAACTTAAAATTTTTAAAACTTTTTGTTGTTCGTTATTAAAATTTTAATATTTGGTCGTTTTTGGATTTTAAAAGAAACTTTATGTTGTGCAATGCAATTATGATCGATTTTAAATAATTCTAGTTTGTTTTTATAGAAATTAATGTATTTGTGGATGCATTGTAATTATGCGAAACGATAAAGTGAGACGTGAAAGCTCGGAATTGTTGAAGCACTAAAGTTAAAGATAATTCCTTAAGTTTTAATACAATATCGATCAAGTGAATAACTTTTGCTTAAAATCCAGTATTTATTTATTGTTATTCTATATTAATCATGTTATTATAGCTTATAAATTATTATAGAGCAAGTGCCTTATGAAAAGCACCTTTGAAAAGTAAGTTGCGTTTTTACGAATGTTCACAATGTGGAATTAAAATTTTTATTTCATTTCTATTAATTAACGATATTAATGTTATTGAAAACAAACATTTATCTTTACATCAATTACCTGACAATTATTTATAATGCTTTGCACAAAGAGAGAAAATAAATTGTCATATCAACAATGCGATTACGAGTTTTTGCGTTTATCATTTTTATTCGACCTGCCGTCCTGCAGTTTATTGATTTTCTAATTATTCAAACCATATACAAAAATTAAAATCGATTAATATTTGAAATGTGGCTACAGGTGGTATATATTGAGACTTTTGCAAAAGATATGATCAAAATAGCATTATGATTTTACCAAGGGTTCTTAAGAAAATAACCGTTAAATGTTGAATTCTATGCCAAATTTAGAATACTGTTCAAAACTATAAATGTAAAATGAATAAGGTCTTTTTGAATTGGCAAGTTAAATAAGATGTCTAAAAGTTATTTGTAGCTATGCAATAGATTTTGAGATATTTTTTTAGTCCCTGGTTAAGTTATTAAAATTAAAACAATAATTACAATTTTATCTATTGAACTTGCTTGGTTTTTGGAATACTATCAAAAATTATGCAAAATGGTAATCTCTAAATTGTTGGAGTATTAATTCAAGTTAAAAAAACAACAATATTTCTTCACCCTATATAATAGACTGTTTTATAATTCCAAAATTCGCAATTAAGCTAAAACCTACCAAAATGTCTAAAGTTTGAATCTAACCTCAATTTCTTTTAAAGATTAAATACTATATGTTTAAATCTTATCTATAAGAGAATTAATATAATGGAATTTTGGGAAGACACCCTAGGTGCACCTACAAATATTGTGGCTCCAATGGTAGATGCAAGTGAATTGGCTTGGAGATTACTAAGTCGAAGGCATGGAGCTCAACTATGTTACACTCCAATGTTACACAGTTCAATATTCTGTAATGATGCAAAATATCGTAAAGAGGCATTAGCTTCTTGTAAAGAAGATAAACCTCTTATCGTTCAGGTAATTCCTATATATTAATATAACCATGTATCTTTTAACAAAACTTTTTAGTTTTGTGGCAATAACACAAAAGTAATGCTAGAAGCAGCTTTGTTAGCAGAAGACTATTGCTGTGCTATTGATATCAATTTGGGTTGCCCACAAGCTATTGCTAAACGAGGAAACTATGGTGCTTTTTTACAAGATAAATGGGACTTATTACATGATATTGGTAAGCATAGTTTAATTATCTGAATTAAAAATATTACAGAAGTGTTTTTTAGTAAGCACACTTAGTAAAAATGTGAAGGTACCCATTACTTGTAAAATTCGTATATTTAAAGATATAAATAAAAGTATACAATATGCAAAAATGTTGGAATCTGCAGGATGTGCGATGTTAACTGTTCATGGTAGAACTAGAGACCAAAAAGGTCCTTTAACCGGTCTAGCAAACTGGAATTATGTAAAACTAATTAAGTAAAAACTGTTTGATATTCTATTGTTGTTTTTTAATGCAACTATGTTATTTTAGAGAAGTCGTAAAAATTCCTGTCATATCAAATGGTAACATTCAGTGTATGCAAGACGCCCTGAGATGTTTAGAAGAGACAAAGGCACAAGGAGTTATGGCTGCAGAAGGAAATTTATATAACCCTTCGATATTTTTATATAAAAATCCTCCTGCGTGGGAGCCAGCTTTGGAATACTTAGAATTAGTTGAACAATATCCATGTCCTACTTCTTACATAAGAGGTCATCTTTTTAAGTTATTTCATCATGTGTAAGCATTATATTTTTAGATACAAAATAGTTACATTCAGGTTAATTGTTTTAGGCTTTCGGTATCTTCAAATAATAATATACGAATTAATTTAGGAGCTGCAAATACTTTGGCTGATTTTAAAAGGATTGCAAATCATTTAAAGGATATGTATCTACCATATCATGAAGGAAAACAAAAGTGGGAAGAAATTACAGAATTAACTAATGCAAATCTTACTTTACCACCATGGTTGTGTCAACCATATGTTAGGAGTTCTCCAGAAGAACATTTAAAGAGAATTGCAGAAAAGCAGATGGAGGATAACAGTAATAAGGTATTAATTTGAGACTTTAAGTACCATATAATTATTTGTAATCAAGCAGGATAATGAAAATAAACGACAATATGAAGACGCAGATGGAAACCCAATATCGAGAAAAAAAATGAAAAAACTACGAAGAATAGCACGTCGTCCTGAAAAACCAGAAGGTTTTCAATGCCAAAAAACTTTAGAAAAATGTTCAGCTTGCGTTAATCCCTTAGTAATTTTAAAGATCTTATATTTCGTTCTAAAACTAATTAGTACATTTTTAGGGCTCCAAATGTTTATATAAATTATGTAAAAAATGTTGTCGAGACAAGTGTTTTGTGGAAAATTTAAATTGTGAAGGACACCGTATCTTAGTAAAAACCAGAAGGGATATGGCTAACTATTATTCAGGAAAGTCGAAAAACTCGAATGAAATGGTATATGCATGATAAGACTTGATTTTATAATGTTGACTCAGAGAAAAGTTATTGCACGTTATCCTACGCTATCTTCGGCTGTAATTACAGCTTTCAAATTTTAATATGTTATTAATAAAGCATTATTTTATTTATAAAAAAAACAAAATACTTCTCAGTAGCGTAGAAGTCTTTTTGGTATTTGTATTTCGAAACGTTGATTTCAAAATAGTTAACAGTTAACTTTCAAAATTCCTCACGCTATCTCCGGCTGTAATTACAGATTTCAAATTTTAATATCTTATTAATAAAGCTTTATTTTATTTATAAAAAAATCAACGTACTTGTCAGTAGCGTAGAAGTCCTTTTGGTATTTGTAATTATTAAATTTGCGTGTACAGTTTAATATGTCCTTAAGGATAATGTCCAAAGTAAGAAATACTTTTTTAAGGTGTTTCTTAGAGTTTTTATAAACTAAGGTTTTTATTACATTACAGGGTTATCAAAATAATTTGTTTTAATATTTGCAAAATAAGAGCACTGATAAGTGATTAAAAGTGGTAAAATTCCATTCAAGAACTGACCACTTTATTTAATGCTCGTTTTTCAATTATTCTTAATGCTTAACAGTTGTTTATACTATTTTATACAAAAAGTGTGATTACAAATTTAGGACGTTCACAAATTTCATATCAAATATACTATAATTTTATAAAGATCGATTTATATAATTAAACATATTCTTTTTGTTTGTGATTAAGATTAGTAGGACACATATTAAAAAAATCATTTATGTTTTCCCTATTTATTAATTTTACATAAGAGTTTTAATTATTTATTTTATTATTCATATTTATGTAAATTTTGGCGCCTGATCGTTATGCAACAAATGGTTATTTGCATATGTTGCTTTCGTAAACTTAGAATATTTGTTAACTAAATTTATTGTTCTTAGTATTTGATGGTGCTTTTATTTGTATTTTCCACTTGTGAATTGCTCATCTTATGCATGTAACACTTTATAAATATTTCCATCTGGAACATAGGTCAAGCGTTAAGTTTTAAATGCAGTGCCTAAAAAACAATTTCAAATTTATCAATTAATCTTACATTATATAAATTAAAGCTACTTACTGGTTCTTTATATTATACTATCAATTCTATATTAGTATAATTGTGTATGTTTATATGCTTAACGAGTAAAATATTATAGAAAATTGGTATTAATTAAATAGCACTGCTACTTCATATAATATTTTATAATTTGGTTAGCCTCGGTATATCAGGACAATGGAAGATAATTATATATTTCGTTAACTTACGATATATTTAATCGCAATGAAGTAGTAGAAACGATGAGAAACATGTAAGTAGAGAATTGTAGCACTGTTTGGTTAGTAGTTTTAGAAGTAAGTAAAGCAGCCATAGTAGTTGGCTAGTTCGGTAAGTCTCCAACAAGCGGGGACTACTAACCAAAAAGTGCTCCAATTTTCTACTTACATGTTCCTCATTGTTTCTACTACTTCATTGGGATTAAATATATCGTAAGTTAACAAAATATATAATTATCTTCCATCGTCCTTATATACTGAGGCTAACCGATAATTTAGTTATTCTTTGGTTACACTAAAGTTACATTGTTGTTTCAACTCCATTTAAGTGTAGGTTTTACAAAGATCCAGTAATATTTGTCCTTAGATTAATCTGTTAACCCATATATACATCTAATAGTTCTTAATTATCTAAAAGCAAGTAATTGAATTATAAATGTCTTGATCTACTGCTTATACGTACACAAAACAAAGAGTAACGAAGAAATCCAATGTAAGGTATATATTGAATTACATCTTCATGTCATGTATATACATTTAACATTCTTTATTAGGTATAACTACAATAATAATTCTTAACTGAACACACTATTTGAACACATCTATTAATGGAATGATAAATAAGGTTAAAAAGTTTCCTTCTGAATTTGTTTGTAATTGAAGGTTTGTTTTTGAGCTCCTATTGGTGGAATATTTTTAGGACAAAAAACATACAGCTTAATGCCCTACAACCTTGTTCTATTTAGTTTACGTTACGTAACTTAAAATATTTGAATTATTTTTTTTTATTATTAATTTTTATAGGTATTAATAAATTTAATGTTTCTAGGCGTGCAATTTTAATTCCATGGTGTTTCTTCAATACGGAGTTGGAGCCTTTTTGGTAATACGTTTCATCGAGCGACAACCATCGGTTTATTGATGAAGGATCAGCCCATGAAGGATCGTACTGGGTCCGGCACATCACCAGAAGAAGCAAGCTTCTTAGATATAAGTTAGCTGATAACAGCAAAGGTCCCTTGTGTTGTACACGAGTCTTTGCTGTTTGATCCATTGTGTTAGGATAATTTTTAAGTTGACACACACACACACTTTGACATATTTTTTTTTTGGTTTTGAAATAGTTTTGCAGCAAATCAATAGATTATGAATAATTTTATTTTAATACCTTTTCTAAATTTGACGTTTTGAATCAAAATTTAAATAATATAGTTTTGTTTGAGATTATTTTATTAAAATTAACTTATTAAAAATTTTGTATTGGGAGTAAATAACTATATTATTAACTACCATTAAAATTTTACTTTTCAAATTGAAAATGCAATGTTACTAATACTTATATTTATTTGAATTGTTTGGAACTCAACATTTCTTTCTAGTATTATTCAAAATTTTTGAAATTGTAGTTATTTTATGCTTCTTTTTACATCTAAACTCAGTTTATATACATATACATTTTTAATTACTCATTTTGCTTCACTAAAATGTTTATTTGTATAATTTTATTGTTAGTAAGTAAGTTGTTTCTTTGTGTGTAATCGGTGTTATCTTTAATTAATTTAACGAAGTAGCAATAGACCAGCGGTTATTTTTTTAAAAATGTAATTTCATTTTAACTAAAGGGAAATGAATTATATGGTAGCACGGTATGCAAATCAGGTCATGATATGTTCTTGGGCGTTGTTTCTTTTTAGCTGAAGACAGTCGTAGCCATCTGTACTGTGCACAGAGGCTCTTCTGTTTGACCCATTGTTCTAGGGTAGTTCATAAGTTTAGAAAATATAAAAATATAGAGGGGGATGTTTTGTTTTAATTTAAGTTTTATTAAACAACATCTAAGATCTATCATGACCTCTGACACACAAAGGAATAATATGCCCTCAAATCTGGGACAAAGGTTTAAAGATAAATTTTGTTATAAAACTTTATCTCTTTGAAGGTAAATAGTCTTTCCATTGTTGTTATTTAAACTTAAATTACTTGTATTGTTTAGATTACTCTCAAGTTATTTTTTATTCATTTCTAACACTTCTTATTTATATTTAGATCTTCTTTTATAATTTGTTGTGATTGTTCTTACTCTTTAATGATTTCTCCCAGTTTTTTTTTATTATTACTTATTGACTATTATTTAAGCGTTTAAACAATTACTTACCTACTATTTTCAATTTTAGTACCAACAGTTACATTAATGCTTAGTGTAATTACTTTGTTCTTCAAATTTTTAGTTAAATGTATATTTTACCACATTTAAACTGCACTTATTTCTCGTTCTTTACTTCGTATTATTTATGTATTGTTTAGCTTTAATTGCATTACTTATTTCTCAATTAATTTTAGTTACAATCATTTTCTACCCTTTTATAAATTCCATCTGTCCTTATTTGCCACCGTAAAATATTATTTACCGTCTTCTCTTTGAAGGTGACTTTAAAATTATATTTTAATCGGACACAAACACGAACAGCTCTCGTCTGCACTTCTTGTAGAAAAGATTACATACTTACCTATTCCTATTTCCTGCTCTTGCTACAATTAAGGCGTATTGTAAAAGGAGTTGCAATTCGATTATTGTTAATAATTTTAATTAATAAGTCTAGTTTTCTCTAATTTATAAGATTACTATTTGATTCATTCTAAATAAATCTTAGCTTTTAAAATTGTTAATACAAAGATAATATGGGTTGCAACTCTTTATTGTGTATAATATATTATACATTTTCTTACAGGTTTAAGCTTAGGGTAGATTTGTGGGTGAAGTAGGTGCTTCACATCTACTTCCTCCATCAGGGGTAGCTCAAGAACGCAGACATTCAAATGCGAATGTCCGCGCTTTTGATCACTTATCGTAGACGTATAAAGGAGATTGTAGTTTTTTTATTATTTTTAATTTTTCCAATTTGTAACAACTTGTATATATTATTTAGTTAATCTAAGTCTTTATTATATTAATCATAATGTTCACGTCCAATATCTTTTAATATTAATTAATGTTTTTAATAAAACGACTCTTGTTAAATGTGCACTATTAACGAGAGTTGTTTTATTAAAAGTCCAATTCCGGTTACCATTAATTAATATCTTCATTATATGTCTCCGATGTGAAGCGTTGTTTTCGATTAAAGTTTTTCCCTTCGTCGGTCGTAAACATTCATTGCTCTTCAAATCGGATGACATAATGTTCAGTAAATGGTGGGGTGTTTTATTATTAGTATTATTATAATTATTATTATTAATGGGTTGTAAAGGTGGACTGGGAAATAAACTATAAAAACTACTTCTTCTTTCTTTTTAATTCGCTTCTGCAGTTCAACGTAAAGTATATGAAAATGCTTTAAAAAATAAATTACTGTTGTTTCTTTTCGTACTGAAAATGTAAGGGGAATGTGTCAACTCGTAACAGGAATAAATAGTAAGTTCATATATATATATATATATATATTTGCAAAAATGTAATGTTGTAAATCGCGAGTTACGGTCGGCCGAGTCGGCCGAGTCGGCCGAGGGTTTATCTTAGAGATTTTTAAAAATATTTTTGAAATCACGAGTATCCTACGGTCATTCGTCATTCGTCATTCGTCTCGTTCGGCTCGTTGCTCGTTGGATTTTTCTTAGAGATTTTTAAAAATTTGTTTTCGACCGGTATGGGAATCGAACTCGAGACCATTTGAACAAACAACCTATTCGCTTCCATCTGAGCTATGGCGTTCTTATAGGATGTGTCTGTTTTAAACTTTATAAATAGTAAGTTCATATATAAATATATATATTTGCAAAAATGTAATGTTGCAAATCGCAAGTTACGGTCGGCCGAGTCGGCCGAGTCGGCCGAGGGTTTATCTTAGAGATTTTTAAAAATATTTTTCAAATCACGAGTATCCTACAGTCATTCGTCATTCGTCATTCGTCTCGTTCGGCTCGTTGCTCGTTGGATTTTTCTTAAAGATTTTTAAAAATTTGTTTTCGACCGGTATGGGAATCGAACTCGAGACCATTTGAACAAACAACCTATTCGCTCCCATCTGAGCTATGGCGTTCTTATAGCAGGTGTCTGTTTTAAACCTTATAAATAGTAAGTTCAAATAATATTAATTTAAAGTTTATTTTTGAATGTTTAAGTAGTTTTAGATGTAAATACCCACCTAGCTCTTGCTCTTGCTCTTGCAATTAAGTTTCGTTAAAACTCGAGTAACGATAAAGACTTTATTTTAATTAATAATTTTTACAAGTTGTTTTACAAAGTTTAAACTTAACAGTTAAAAAGTTTGAATTACACATTTTTGAAGTCCGCGGCTTCAAAAATCAATAATTCAACCATTAATAATTAATATTAAATGTAATAATTATTATAATTATAAGACTTAATTAAAATAACACAGTTTTAATATAATAAAAAGTTGCAACCCTTACGATTGTTTTTATTGTAATGAATTAAGAAGAAACCTTATGGGTAATGTGTAAACTAAGAGTGATTTGCACGTCAATCTTGGGATTGCAACTTTTTTTACAATTACATTACATTACAATTACATACTATAAATAAAAGAGAAAAGGAAGGTGTTTTAAGTGTGTGACGTTATTTTATAAAAATAATAATAAATAAAAGTTAAGTGCCCTTCAAGGGAAAACAACAAAGAAGGTAAGTATTTAAAAGATAAAGAAGTGAAATATTAAAAAAGGAAGTCCCAAAAATAATAAATTAAACAAAAAGAAACTGAAAAGTATAAGAAGTAGTAATTATTAACAAATTTAAAAAAAATCTAAGTAAACATGAATTAATTTTGCAATAAAATTCAAAAGTTAAAGAAAGTTCGAAGAATAAACAAGACGGGAAAATTTAATAAGATTTAAAAATAAAAACATCAAAACACACGGTCCAATTATTAAATGAAGAGAAGGTGGCTTGGATATTTTTAAGAATTAATTAAATATCTACAAAGCAACACAAAAGGAAGCTCAAAAGTGATGCTGTGTATTTATAGCGCAAATGCACATAAGTTCTAAAAAATTACGGAAGTTAAAATAAATAATAAACTAAAATTTAATTAAAATGTGTAAAGAGAAGAGAAAAATCTACAAAATACTAAATGAAATTTAAAAAAGAGACGAGAATTATTAAGAAAAGTAGAAGTAGGAAAATAATTTTGATGTCGCAAGTTAAGATGTGAATAACAAAAATAATGTAAGTTTCAAATAACATAATCAAATTACAAAAGAACAAGTGTTAAAAATAAACAAAAAATTACTTGAGAGTAATCTTTAAACAATCCAAGAAATTTAAGATTCAAATGACAAAAATGGAAAGAACATTTATCTTCAAAGAGATAAAGTTTATTAACAAAATTTATCTTGATTGTTTAAAGGTAACTTTGAAAATAAAAAAATAAAAATTACAATTACAAATAGAGGGCAAGTGTAGAAGAAAAATATTACTATAATATTTAAAATAAACAATTTTGAATACGCCTGAAATTTATAATTACTTTTACAAACGGAACGTTTTTATTAAAAATCTTAAAATAATCAAAGCCACCCAAAGATGAAATTTAAAGTGAGTTTCAAATGAAGAAGAGTGACTCTAATTTATAAAATGTGGATGTGGGGGTTTGTGTTTGTGTGGAAAGTACATGTGAATTTCATCTTAACATTAGTAAATTCTACAATTTTGCCCCAGATTTGGAGGCACATTATTCCTTTGTGTGTCAGATCCCATGTTAGTTCTTAGATGTTGTTTCTTAATACTTCGATTAAAATAAAAAAACCCCCTCTTTATTTTTGTATTTCCTAATTACAAATATCATATTTCATTCCCCACCCTTTGCGATGTGTATTGCGTTTAATTTTAAATTTTTACTAATAAGATTTTTTTTTAAAATAAGTTCTAAACTGAATATAGATTTATATTAATTTCAAATGCTTACTGAAAATGTCTACTTTCAATTAACAGAAAATAATTAAAAAAATTAATTCCAACCAAAATAATCAAAAGCATTTTAAAAGTGTGGTGTGTAATAAACTTATAAACTACCCTAAAACAATAAGATCAAACACCGGGCCCCCGTGCACAGCACAAGTAGCCACGACTGTCTTCAGCTAAGCAGAAACAACACCTAAGAACATAACATGGCCATATTTGCATAACGTGTTACCGTATTATTCATTTTTTAAGTTAAAATACACGTTTTCAAAAAAAATTCTGTTCAAATTAGTTTTTAAAAAAGTAATCGCGGGTCTCTTTGAACTTCATTACGTATAACGTCAACACAAAAAAAACAAACAGTTACAATAAACAACTTACTTACTAACAATAAAATTTATACAAGTATAAAAATATTAATAATAAATAATAAACTAGCTTAGAGTCCACCACAGCATGGACTTTAGTATTAAAGGTAATTTCTTAATCAGCTAATTCAAATAATAATTTAAAAAATCCATAAAGCGTTGGGACCCAAGTTAGTCCACCTTAAATATTAGAAGGGGTGATTGAAAAAAGAATTTTCACCAAATTTTATATAAATATGCATTTTTATGTAAAGAAAATAATTAAAAGCAAAGTTTAATATCTAGTAATGACTTTAAAACGCAAATGAAGAAGTGCTAGAAATCAATAACTAGACTTGAGAAAATAAGGTAAGTCATAACAAAAATAATTTAAAAAGATGTTAATATGAATTAAACAAATAATAAGACATTACTTCTCAACTTTTATACCCATGTGTCTTGTATACTTTTAATTTTAATTTTATATATTTTCAATAATAATTAATAGGTATATTTTGTAAAATGAATACTAGAAAGAAATGTTGAGTTTTAAACAATTCAAATAAATATAGGTATTAGTAGTATTACATTTTCAATTTGAAAAGCAAAATTTTAATGGAATTAATAATATAGTTATTTACTCCAAATACATAAAATTTTAAAAAGTTAATTTTAATAAAACAATCTCAAATAAAGCTATATTATTTAAATTTGGATTTAAAAGGTCTAATTTGGAAAAGGTATTATACATAATCCATTGATTTGCTGCAAAACTATTTCAAAACCAAAAAAAAATGTCGAAAGTGTGTGTGTGTGTGTGTCAACTTAAAAATTATCCTAACACAATGGATCAAACAGCAAGGACTCGTGCACAGCACAAGGGACCTTTGCTGTTATCAGCTAACTTATATCTAAGAAACTTGCTTCTTCTGGTGATGTGCCGGACCCTGTACGATCCTTCATGGGCTGATCCTTCATCAATGAACCGATGGTTGTCGCTCGATGAAACGTATTACCAAAAAGCCTTCAACTCCATATTGTAGAAACACCATGGAATTGAAATTGCACGCCCTAGAAACATTAAATTTATTAATACCTATAAAAATTAATAATAAAAGTAAAATAATTCAAATATTTTAAGTTACGTAACGTAAACTAAATAGAACATGGTTGTAGGGCATTAAGCTGTATGTTTTTTGTCCTAAAAATATTCCACCAATAGGAGCTCAAAAACCAACCTTCAATTACAAACAAATTCAGAAGGAAACTTTTAACCTTATTTATCATTCCATTAATAGATGTGTTCAAATAGTATGTTCAGTTAATAACTATTATTGTAGGTATACGTAATAAATAATGTTAAATGTAAAGTGGAAAGTACAAATAAAAGCACCATCAAATACTAAGAAGAACAATAAATTTAGTTAACAAATATTCGAAGTTTAAGATAGCAACATATGCAACTAATCATACACTCACCATTTGTTGCCTAACGATCAGGCGCCAAAATTTACATAAATATGAATAATAGCACAATAAATAATTAAAACTTATGTAATTTTAATTAATAAATAGGGAAAACAAATGATTTTTCTAATATGTGTCCTAATAATATTAATCACAAACAAAAAGAAGAATATGTTTAATTATATAAACTGATCTTTAAAAAAATCGTAGTTTATTCGATATGAAAAATTTTATGAACGATCTAAATTTGCAATCACACTTCTTTTGTATAAAATAGTATAAATATCTGTTAACAGTTTACATTATTTGAAAAAATTAAAATTAATTAAAGTGATCAGTTCTCGAATGGAATTTTACCGCTCTTTAATCATTTATCAGTGCTCTTATTCTGCAAATATTAAAACAAATTACTTTACTAACCCTGTAATTTAATAAAAAACCTTAGTTTATAAAAACTAAAAACTAAGAAACATCTTAAAAAAGTATTTCTTACTTTAGATATCATCCTTAAGGACATATTCAACTCTACACGCAAATTTAATAATTATAAATGCCAAAAGAACTTTTACGCTACAGACCAGTACGTTAATTTTTTTATAAATAAAATAAAGCTTTATTAATAACTTCTTAAAATTTGAAAGCCGTAATTGCAGCCGAAGGTAGCGCGAGGAATTTGTAAAGTTAATTAACTGTTAATAATTCAGAAATCGAAATTTCAAAATACAAATACCAAAAGGACTTATACGTTACTGACAAGTACGTTGATTTTTTTATAAATAAAATAAAGCTCTATTGATAACATATTAAAATTTGAAACCTGCAATTACAGCCGGAGATAGCGCGCCGAATTTTAAAGTTAACTTAATAATTTTGAAATCAACGTTTCTAAATACAAATACCTAAAAGAGTTCTACGCTACTGACAGGTATTTTGATTTTTTATAAATAAAATAAAGCTTTATTAATAACATATTACAATTTGAAAGCTGTAATTGCAGCCGAAGATAGCACGAGGAATTTTTATAGTTAATAATTCTGAAATCGATGTTTCGAAATACAAATATCAAAAGGACTTTTACACTACTGACAAGTACGTTAATTTATTTATAATTAAAATAAGGCTTTATTAATAAAATAGATTGCAGTTTGATCTTTATTATTTATTTGGACTCAAAAAAGAAACAAATTAATTGTTGGGCAAAATATTTAATGATTTTCGAAAATAATTATTTATAAAATTTAATATTAAAACTATTAGTAGTCATTGGCCAAATTAAATTATAACATTTATTTATACAAATAATCCATAAACTCATTTAAATTTATTTTAGAGATTTCGTTTTGTTCTATTATTTATTAAAAATCTATTATACTTTATCTTTAATGATTTCTTATTAAAACATAGAATGGCACCATTTGGCTTGTATCTCAACAGTTAATTGCAGTAATAGAAACGTTCAGTAAAAAGAGATATTAACAAATCCAAATAACTGGGACCTACCTTTGAGTCCGTAAACAGCTAGAAAACATCTTTCTAACCAGCCGACCGAAAGAAGTCCGATCCCAGAAGCGGTGACTTTGGCCGATACCTCTGCTTGGCTCGCCGGGAATTGCCTTCGAACCATCGACGGTGAACTTCGGTTCCTCCTAAACACATAAGAAAATAAAATTAATAAAATGAGCAACAGAGTTGAAAGAAATAATTATTGGCTGAAATCTTTTACGAAATGTGTGAATTTTAAAAGAAATCGTTAGAATTACTATTTACCTTAAATGAAGAGTTGTAATGAGAATTAGATGCACTAATATATAATAACAATTAAGACACAACCGTTCGACTTCGTTGTATATTGCAAAATGATTCAGAAATCGAAAGTTTTATGTAAGCACTCATATCCGTAGACCCCCAATGCTAAGTTACCTGATATCAAAAGTGATAAAGCCAACTAAAAGTGCCTCGATTATTTTAAATAAAATTATCGATTTATTTAGTTAAAGGAAAAACACAATACAGGGTGTTACGAACGTATTTGTTCTTACTTTATTTTAATTCAACCCATAATTTTTAGTTTATGAAGTACATGGGACATGGTAAAACGATATATTAATACCTCAACGAATTGGGTCCTACCTTTGAGTTTTACAAAACTGCGGAAAAAGGTCATCTCCCGATCCAACGGAAAAACGTCCAAGAGAAAAGCAGTGAGCTTATGCGACATCTTTGCCATGCTGGCTGGGAATATCTTTCGAGCTATCGATGACGACTTTGGCTACTCCTAAATACAAGAAATCAGTTTAAGAATATTTTAAAAAATTATTAATACGTCGTCTTCTGCGTACGAAACCAATGAAAGTCTTTATTTGCTAAAATCTGAATACAAATAAATAAATTGCAAAGATAAAAAGTCAATTGCCTTAAAACGATGTCCTTGCATATGTAATAAAAGATATTACATAAAAAGTGGACGTTGGATTTCGATCCAATTAGTCATAAAGATTAAGCACATAAATAAAGTATTAAATTGCTTTAATTCAATGCATGAAATTTTGATCTTTGAATGCAAGTACAAAATATATAATTTTAATCAACTACCAAAAAGCGGAATTGATTATTTTTTAAGGTTCCTTGTAAGAAATTAAAATTATTAAATATACCTACCAATAAAAAATTGTTGTTTGTCTGGCATGGCCGATGTAAAGTAAAATCCAAATTCGAAGAGGGATTTTAAAAAAACTTTCCATAAATAATCTGTAAAAAAAAAAACAAAATAAAATTATTGGCTCCCAACTCATTTACCTTTCATAATTACCCGGAAATTTTTCATTCCCGAACGTGTGAGGCTTTGGCACATCTGAATGCGGTCCCAACTTAAAACCTCCAAATTCGGCTAAAATCGAAAAAAACATGGATTAACCTCTTTGCCTTTTTTGAGGAAAAACAATTTTACGTAAGGGATTTGCGTTAAATTTTTGCGGGACGTTCCAATGAACCCCAAACCGATATAGCCGGAGCTATTCTTTTCTGCTCCCCCTTCAATCCCTAAATTTTTCGATAAAACTAAATAAATAAAAAAAAATACCCCCTTGATTCACAAAAACAATAGTAGCGCTCTCATTTTCGATTCAATCATTACGAGCGAGACGGATTCGGAATTATGGGACTCTTTTACATAAGATACATGTAAAATAGGTACAGAGCGCAACGTAATTTTTTCGAGTAATTAAAAATTGCAATTTTAGATCCACTTTTTTGCACAAAATTTGATTTAAAAAAATTCTAGCGCCGTTATTTGTGGACGGTTCTTTAAAAACTATACACATCCGGATTTGGCAGTCTTTTTGACTTCTGATAGGCCTAAGAAACCATAGGCGTGCTATTTCAAAACTTTGAGAAAAACGTTTTTCTTTTTGAAAAAACATGGATTTTAACCCATGTTTTTTTGGGAAAAAATGAAAAAAATAGAATTGCTTTATATTGCAAGGGGATGTTCCTACGTACCCCTAGCAACTATAGCCGGTGTCATTTCCCGGCGCTTTCGCTCTATAATAAAAATTTTCGATAAAACTAAATAAATTTAAAAAAATACCCCTTGTCTCACAAAAAAAATCGTAGCGCCCTTATTTTCGATGCAATCATTACAAGCGACACGGGTTCGGAATTCTGGTACTTTTTTACATAAGATACATGTAAAATAAATACAGGGGCAACGTTAATTTTTCGAGTAATTAAAAATTGCTATTTTAGGTACACTTTTTTGCACAATTGTGAACTTTAAAAAAATTTTGCGCCGTTATTTGTGGACGGATCTTTATAAACTATTCAGATTCGGATTTGGCAGCGTTTTCGGCTTCGGATAGGCCAACCCATGTTTTTTTGCCAAAAAATGAATAAAATAGAATTGCTTTATATTGCAAGGGAATGTTCCTACGTACCCCTAGCAACTATAACCGGTGTTATTTCCCGGCGCACTCCCTCTAAAATAAAAACCTCCGTCCTTTTAAAAAATTAAATTTAGCTTTAAAATGAAACTTTTAAAACGCAATAACTTTTTTATTTTTAAGAAATAAGCAGAAAGCGTTCATTCCAGCGCAGTTTTAAGAGAGGCGCGGTTGCATATAGTTTGGAAACCGCTGTCCTATTGCCGAATGGACTCGACATTGATCACAATAAACAAAATATTGATAATAATAAACGAACAAATTATAATACTTTTGTATTGGGTGGGCCGGTTCCAAGCCAGTTTGATCACACTAAGCGGTTGATAACATTAACCGTGATCACATTAAGCGGCGTCTACTGTACCTTAAATAGGCTACCTTCCACTCATTGCTATGGTAAATACATTTTTTGAATATAAAATCGATATTTACTTAATTAAACAAAATATTTTGATTTAGAAGAGCGCACGGTAATTACTATACAAATATAATAAACACGAGGATGTGCGCATTCGAGCGAAAAGTGGGACATTTCCGAGCGAGGGAGGCAAATGAAGCGCGACGCGGAGCGGCGCGCTTCATTTTCCCGAGATCGGAATGTGCCACTTTGAGCTCGAATGCGCACACTCGGTTTTAAGCTCGATTACCAAACCTCCCGTTTTAACAAAAAAAAATTGTTCACGTTAGTTATACCTCACCTACTACACGGAAGGTTAAAGTAAAATGAAGTAACCCAAAAATCTACATAAGAGCATGCCCAATTTTCCTTATTCAAACCAAACATTCAACAAACTCCCATTTCAGAAAAAATAATTTAAAAAATAAGTACACACGTTAGTTAAAATTAAAATAAATATTAATAATCCTCCTGCACATTTTTAGATAGTTGTTGTTCGAAAATTTATTAGTTATAAATCAAGAGATATTAATTCTTTGTTTAAATATTTAATTGGCGGGAACGCCAGAATGATAATTAATATCTATTTTAATTCTAACCGAGGCACATAAATCGTCGTTATTCGCAAGCGATTATTCCGCAACAAAGCAAAATTCCGCCTTAACAATCCGATACAGAATTTCAAGAAAATGTTGAACGACACCATGGCCGACGTAATGCCAAACATCAATTTTTCAGTGCTCGATTATCTATTATTCTCCGCAATGCTCGGATTAAGCGTGGCCATCGGAATTTACTTCGGATGCTTCGGGTCCAGGCAAAGCACAAAGAAGGAATACCTTCTGGGAGGCAAAAGCATGAAAGTGATTCCCGTCGCCATGTCCTTAATTGCGAGGTGAGAAGTAAATTTAATTTCACTCGACGATTGTAATAAATCGCGATGAACAAAATTGGACTTGGTCTTGGTCTTGCATTTTTGCAAGAGCAAGACCAAGACCAAGAGTGTCTTTATGCTAGCAAGACCAAAACCGATACCAAGACTATTACAGTTTTGGTCTTGGTCTTGGTCTTGTTTGTTTGGTCTTCGTCTTGGTCTTGCTAGCATAAAAGCAGTCTTGGTCTTGGTCTTGCTTTGCTCATCACTAGTAATAAACGTTTCAGCCACACTTCGGGCATCGCTCTGTTATCAGTTCCTGCAGATATTTACAAATATGGTTCGACGTACGTTTGGATGTGTCTATCCCTGATAATGGTCTCCATAATTACTAGTTATATTTACATGCCCGTTTATTTAAAATTGCAATTGATCAGCACCTACGAATATTTGAGCTTGCGTTTCGATAACAGGATCAGGACTTTGGCTTCGTTCATTTTTGCCTTTTCCACGTTCTTGTACAATCCGATTGTGATTTATTTGCCGGCACTCGCTTTCGCACAGGGTAAGTCTTTAATTTGGGAAAAATCTCGAGAAAACAGGCTCAACACCCCCCACACACACTAATTATTTTTTTTTAGCAACGGGGTGCAATTTGCATTTGATCACCCCCATAGTGTGCGTGATTTGTATTTTTTACACCACCATCGGAGGGCTGAAGGCCGTCGTGTGGACGGACACTTTGCAGACGGCTTCCATTGCGATCTGTTTGGTGATAGTATTTTGCATGGGGGTTGTTTCGGCCGGGGGCGTGAGCGCGATTTGGCAGAAGTCGCTCGAGGGCCACCGCCTGGATATATTGGAGTACGTCTTAAGGCTGTAGACTACCAAAGGACGAAAGCTGGTTTGACCTGAAAAGTGCCTATTTTTCGGAAAAATTTGTGACCCCACTCATTTTGTTGAGAAGACCATGCTGATCATTTTTGTCAAAAAAAAAGTTAAAAAAATTATTGGGAACTTGGAGCTGCACCTAAACGCTTGAAAAGTTTTTTAAGTGACCTTTTATGCAAATAAATTATGAAAACGGCGACAAAAGAGTGAAAACAAATGAAAAAATTATTCAATTAAAATAATTATACACAGGCCTGCAAATTTAAAGTCATGACGTCCTCTCTAGAATTTGACAACTGATTCTGGTGTATTTTGATGCGCTGATTACAAATATGAACTCAATTTTTCTCCATCACCTCCAAATTTTTCGGAAAAGCGACAGATAGAAATTCGAGAAAAAACACGTTTTTACACAGAAAAAAATATATATTTAAAAAAATACCTGCTCTCTAACTTTGCAACTATTAAAATGTTATTACAAGGCATTGTTAAGCTACCATACATATCAATTCCTTTGTGGAATCTGGTTCCTTTTTCCCCAAAGATTCTGTTGTGAGATTTTCTCTAAAATTTCCGGTTTGGATTGTCGCGCTTCAGTAACCAACAATAATCTACCATCATGGTGAAATTTCATCTTTCTTGATACCTGTCTTCAAGTTCTTTCATATCTTGGTGAAACCTTTCGCCTTGTTCTTCATCAACGGTTCCTAGATTTTCTGAAAAGTATTTTATGTGCGAATTCTAAAAATGAAGTTTAATGCTCATATTACAGCCTATTAGACCCAAAATTATTATCATTTTGACTACTAGTTTTTTATTAAATTTACAGGCCTGTGTTATATATAATTTCCATTTTTCAGCTAGGGATAGTAGGCTGATTTTCAAACGCGTTTTTAACAATGTTCCCATTATCCGATGAGAAAAATTCTTTCACTATTCCACTTGATTTTTAACGCTCTTTCACAAAAACTTAGTATGATTAATTTTTCATTAATATTTGGCTAATTGGGGCAGTTTTCAAGGCAAACCGGCTTTCGTTTTTCGTTCACTGTATTTTAAATGAGAACTGCATTTCCGGCCTATTGCCGTATTTTTGGAGATACAAAATTGAAAATTTTTGTATAGATAGAGACCATATATCTTTAGAACGTAACAATTTTAATTTTTATAAATATATTTATTAAATAGTTATGAGCAAATGAAGTACGCCGATTATGGTCAAAATTGGTGGTTTTTGTCGTTTGATTGACAAAGTTAAACTGTTTAAAGATCTACAAACACTAATTCTATGAAAGATCGAAAGAATAAAAGGTTCTCAAAAAAGATAGAAAATAGGAATATGTTGCTGGTCAACTTCACTTTATTTAAAATAATGAAATATATTTACTAGAAAAGATTCTTAAAAGTAATAATAACAAGAATTATTTTATATTTTCCTCTTTCTGCATACTTACCGCACAATTTGAAGTTGACCAGTATACTATTGTTAATTTTAACTTTTTTCTAGTATTTTCTGTTTTGAAGATTTTAAAGAGAATTGCGATAAGAAATTCTTAAGCAGCTTAACCTTATCAATCAAACGAGAAAAACCACCAATTTTGACCAAAATCGGCGTACTTCAATTGCTTATAACTATTTAATAAAAATATTTATGAAAAAAATAAAATCGTTACGATAATGTAACAAGCTTTCTCGTTCTATTGGTAAATAATTAAATTCATTATCTTTATTGTTGAAAGCACACCAACGTTTACAAATTTAGTCTGTTTCATGCATTATTAATTTTTTTTGCGTAAAACACGTTGATTAATCAAGAATCGAAAATCGTTACGTTTTAAAGATATATGGTCTCTATCTATACAAAAATTTACAATTTTTTATCTCCAAAAATACGGCAATAAGACGGGAACGCAGTTCCCATTTAAAATACATTGGACGAAATTTCGTAGTCTACAGCCAGTGATGCTCAACATTTTTTATCGCGGTACACTTTTAATTATTTAAAAATTTGGGGGCACGCTATCAATGATTGTGGTGCACGAGAACAGTCCAATATACACAAAAAATAACTTTAATTGTATGCATTGCCAAAATTTGGCGGCCCCCCATATGAATCTCGCGGTACACTAAATCGCCGCGACACCGTGGTTGAGAATCACTGGTCTACAGCCTTAACATAACATCCAGCAAAATTAATTCCGAATTTTTGCAAAACTAGCTTCGACATCGATCCAACGAAAAGGGATAGTTTTTGGACTTTTGTGATCGGGTCAACCTTCAACTGGCTCGGACTTTTTGCGATCAACCAAGCCACGGTACAAAGATTTATGGCCGTCCCTACCAAATCCCATGCCAGGAGGTGAGTATGCCCTTTTTGGGGATGATCGTCGCTGATCGATTTATTTCAGCGTTATCGCTATTTTCGCCGTCGGAATAGTTTTCATAAAATTGACCAGCGTTGTAACTGGCCTTATTATTTATACGAAATATTCGGATTGCGACCCCCTATCTACGAAGCAAGTGCCCCGGAACGACCAACTTTTGCCCTACTACGTCATGGACGTGGCTGGAAAAATCCCGGGACTTCCCGGCCTCTTCATCGCCGGGGTTTTTAGTGCCGCTTTAAGGTACATCGCACTTTTGAAAGTTTATAAAGTAATTACAGTAAAACCTCGATATAACGGACCTCTATTTAACGGACCTCGGATATAACGGACAGAAAATTCGGTCAAATGTAAAAAAATGAAAAACGTGCTTGAATTCAAGTGTCGCCTCATGTAAACAATTTTTAGCGGCCATGATAATGACGTCATACGTCTAGCACTAGAATTTGAGACATAATGCCGTCCTGCTCGTATACTGTACCTAGCCAGAGCGATAGTATCCTAGTATAAACCTATTTTTATATAACGGACTATCAGACCGTTATATCGAGGTTTTACTGTATATTACTTAAATTCATTATAACAATAGTTTGCAATACTTAAATCGATTTAAAAAAATATAATGTTTCAGCACGTTATCCACGACTTTAAACACTGTGTCTGGCACAATTTACGAGGACTTTATTTCACCCTTCATGCCCCCAACGATAACCCAAAAGCAAATAAGCAATATACTCAAAGTCATAGTTGTTGTTGCGGGCGTTATTTGTACAGGACTGGTGTTTGTGATCGAGCAACTCGGAGGAATTCTGCCTTTAGCTGTCAGTTTCAATGGAATCACCGGAGGATCGCTTCTGGGGTTATTTACATTGGGGATGTTCTTCCCCATAGCCAATTCAAAGGTTGTCCTTCTTTCTAATCCGAAAAATTTGATTGTAGCAAATCGATTTTAGGGCGCCCTTTGCGGCGGAATCACGGGCCTCGTCTTCAGCTCGTGGATGGTCTTCGGTCATCAATATTACAAGCGTAAACGTGCCATCGACAATTTCGCCAAGCCCTTGTCCACGGCTGGCTGCACGTTCTTCGTCAATTTAACTTCGATGTAAGTTTTTTTCTGAAGTTATACTTCTTTCGAGAGACAACGAAAGTTGCGCGCGCACTATCCGATCGCGAAAAACGTATTTACCATAGCAATGAGTGGAAGGGAGCGAGAAGATACGATAATCTTGTTAATGCAAGTGAAAGAGAACGATTATTGAATTAATTTTTCAAACAACAAAAGGAAATGTCTGATACATCAACGGCATTATAAAAAACCCAAATACGGTTCTGTAACTTTCAATTAAAGAATTTTAACTAAATTAATTATTGTGAATCAAGCTTAAAACCGAGTGTGCACATTCGAGCTCAAAGTGGCACATTCCGATCTCGGGAAAATGAAGCGCGCCGCTCCGCGTCGCGCTTCATTTGCCTCCCTCGCTCGGAAATGTGCCACTTTTCGCTCGAATGCGCACATCCTCGTATTTATTGAATTTATTTATTTAATTTTTGAATTTAAAAGGTGTAATTTACCCAAATAAAACAATTTATGTGCACAATTGAGCGAAAAGTTCACATTTTCTCGAGAGCAAAATGCACACTTGGCTTAAAAAATAATATTAACTTGAATAGCAACAGGTACACATTAAAATATTTTTTATATTTATATAAAAAGTGGTCAAATCATAAATCCTTAAACCTCGCAGGGTTTTAAAAGATCCACAAATATGGTCCTTCGAGCCGGATATAAAAATTTGGAAAACTTAAACGGAGTATTAATATTATATAAAGCCAGTGGTGCATACGCCGTCAATTTACACTTTCTTCTACTTTTGAATCGCCATGGCATTTCTTAATATGCTATGAAGTGAAAAAAGCCATAAAAGTGCAACAAAACGGTTAACAAGAAAAACTTGTCAAGGTTTTTTTCGCCCTAATTATTATTTCTTGGGCATTTTTATAAGCGTAAAAAATAATATAACAATTAACTTATTTTTTTATTTATGACAGACGTTTTTATCGTCTCACGAAAAATTTTCCGAATGTGGAATACGATATATTACAAAGTTGGTAACTACATATATTTCAATGTCAAATAAACATAGGTAATGCATATAACTTCTTAGGAATTAGATATAGGTACCTACTTTTTATATCATGGAGACGTAGTAGGCATTTTTAAGACAAACCGATGCACTAAAAAAATTACAACTATTTTACGTTAAAAAAAATTTTTTTTTTGTAAAAGTAATTGACGAATTTATGCATATTTTGTTTTGTTTTCGATTTACACTATTGTACATACAAAATTCGAGTTCAAAGTAGCACTATCCGATCTCAAAAAACGTATTTACCGTAGCAATGAGTGGAAGGGAGCGAGAAGATACAATAATCGTGTCAATGCAAGTGAGACAAAACGATTAAAATTATTCAATTAATTTTTCAAACAATAAAGGAAATGTCTGATACATCAACGGCATTATAAAAAACGGTAGTAAATCTTTTGGTACCTAACTACGGTTCTGTAACTTTCAATTAAAGAATTATAAACAAATTAATGATTGTGAATCAAGATTAAAACAGAGTGTTCGCATTTGAGCTCAAAGTGGCACATTCCGATCTCGGGAAAATAAAGCGCGCCGCTTCGCGTCGCGCTTCATTTGCCTCCCTCGCTCGGAAATGTGCCACTTTTCGCTCAAATGCGCACATTCTCATATTTACTTATACCTATTGATTTTTACATGTGGTTATATTTAATTAAGTTACGCCAAAGAAGTATAACTTTTAACCGGTTTTTTTTCTTAGTTCTTTAACAAAATTTTTTGTGTGTGTTAGGCATTTCTAAAATAGCTACGTACACTGACGAGCGTTTAAAACTGCACGGCCGACCTAATCGAAAAAATATATTATTTATGTGTATTAGAAAAGGAATTTTTGATCAAACTTATTGATTTTAATATGGTCAAATGTGAATAAAGAAACCATTAAAAATGATATTCTAAAATTGCGCTTCATCGGTTTATATGCAAAATGAGATATTTTATCATTTCAAAATGTGCGCTATGCAATTCGAACGAAAAGTAACATATTTCTAATTTCCAAACACAAATACACAAAATAAAAAGAATTAATAAAAACTCACATTATTCGGAGGTCATCCTTCGCTTCTGACTTCTCTTCAAATTGGTCGGTTACGAAATCTGTAAATAAAAAGAAAATGCTATTATGTAATCTTTATAAACAAATTAAAACTAACAAAATTGTTAGTGTTTATAAGCAATTAATCAATTTTCAATTTAAGGAAATCAAAGTGTGTATTGTTTCATTTCACAATTGTAAATTAAAACGTTTTTATTGTAATCATAAAAACGTACTTTCTTGTTAGTTTTCCTTTTGAATTTTCTTTATTTGTAACCCAAGGGGACGCCTATTTTAATTTATTTGTACCTGTGCAAAAATTTTACACTGCCAAAAATATCGAATTGGACGTAAAAATTAAATATCTTCGTACATTTTTCTGAGTGCATTAAACCAAACCACAATTCACTTAAAACACAAAAGTATTTTTTTATAAAACTAACGCTTTTTTCGCAAATATAACCTCACTACAGTCTTACTTCCGCAAATTTCAACGAAGAACTATTAAAATACTGTAAATAAAGCTTTATCATATCTTTGAAAAAATAATCGTAGTTTTCGAGCAGCTATCTAATTTTACCTACAGTTATAGATTATTTACTATAATGAGTTCAAACGTCGTATTGATAACCGTAAATTTCAATACCACGGTACTGACTTGTAATTTTATGACTTACCTTTTTCAAAATAAAACAAATTACTTTAGTTATATATTTAAAACTTCAAAATAAATACACAGCTGTAAACGTTGCACAAATAGTCCCTCCTGAAAATGCTGCCAGAAGGAGTGGATGAAACTAAATTAAAATGGCGATTAGGCGGCAAATATTTTAAACTTAAAAAGTGAATAAAATTCCCGGACATAAATCAAAGACGATTATTTTTTTTACCAAACATTATTTTGGTATAATTGCAATATAATTTAATGGAGTATATATTAGACTTAAGTTATGAGAAGTAACTTTTAAATTACAAAACGAATATCAATGGAAATTTTTACATTTAGTTTGAAAAATGAGAATCGGACATGCCACGGTACTGGCATTTCCAGTATATTTTCGTAAGTTATGAATAATCTAAGACCACGTATGTTCCAATATCGAATGTAGGTTGAAGAAAATGATCAGATTTATGATATTAATGACTTCTTAATAAGAAAAAACTATGTTGGATGATAAATAAAATACTGGACATTAAAAATCACAGTTATCTGAGCATCGCCCATTTACTAAATTAAAATTTTTGATTTCAAGGAGCGCACAGAAAATTATACTAACATAATAAACACGAGGATGTGCGCATTCGAGCGAAAAGTGGCACATTTCCGAGCGAGGGAAGCAAATGAAGCGCGACGCGGAGCGGCGCGCTTCATTTTCCCGAGATCGGAATGTGCCACTTTGAGCTCAAATGTGCACGCTCGGTTTTAACCTCAAATACCAAACGTCCCGTTTTAATAAAAAAAAATGTTCACGTTAGTTATACCCCACCTAGTACACGGAAGGTTAAATAACTAGATTTTTAGAGCTCTTTTAGTAACCTTGTGCAATTTTCTATTAGGTAAATTATTTATTATAACAAATCTTTGTTCATCGCTCTTTCAAAATCAAAAATTAAATGTAGTTGGCTAAATATCAATTTTGTTCTTAAAAATATATTTTTACCATAGCAATGAGTGCGAGCAAGTGAAAAGATACAACAATCTGATAAGTACGAGTGAGAGGGAACGATTAAAATTATTTAACTAATTTTTTGCCCAATTTATTGGCCTAAATTATCGTGAATCGTGCTTAAAACCGAGTGTGCGCATTCGAGCTCAAAGTGGCACATTCCGATCTCGGGAAAATGAAGCGCGCCGCTCCGCGTCGCGCTTCATTTGCCTCCCTCGCTCGGAAATGTGCCACTTTTCGCTCGAACGCGCACATCCTCGCATTAATTAAATTTAATTATATTAATTTTTGCACGTTGCTACGCCAAAGAAGTATAACTTCCAACGCACCGAGTTTTCATTCATTAAATATAATTTAATTAAATTCCAGAGAAAACGTCACAATCCCGAGTCCAGTCGACGAGGAAGAACCGTTCGTTTTGTATCGAATAACTTTCTGGTACTTCACTTTGTTGGGGGCGCTCGTTGTGATAGTTGTTGGGCTCGTCGTCAGTTGGATAACTTCAAAGGATAATCCGCCGGTCGATCCTGATTTGATTAGTCCCGCTTTCCATTTTTTGCTTCCCAAAGAAAGGGTGGGCAGTCCGCCGAAATATTACAGCGTCGAAAAAGCAATCAACTTAGTCACTCTTCATCAGAAAGAAGATAATTAAAATAGCTAATTAATTTAATTTTTTTAAATACTTAATTGTGAATAAATTAAAATATATTAACAGAGTTGTATGATGCTTAGGTGATAAATAATTTCTCCTCTTAAAACAAAGCCAGTCTCTAGAAGACATTGATAAGTCTATTGCCCTTAACAACAATTGCCTTTTAAAAATAACAATTTTACAACAAAAATAACTAAGCAATAAAATTAGTGCAATTTTTTTTAAATCTGTTATCAGACAAATTTATTCTTTAAATTATTACACCTTTCGCAAATGAGATAATAAAAGAAGGCTTATTGTGATTACTATTTTAATTTTGCTTTTCATTCCGCGAATGCAAGGTTGATATCAATTTTTCATAATAAAAGTGATTCTTCCAAATTTGCGTTTTCATCAAAATGAATGCAACCCTTTTGTCGTCGACTTTTCAAGAGTTGCCCAAAGTGCTGTTTTCCTGGTTCGATTACACCCTTTTCGCTGGGATGTTGGGCATTAGTGTCCTAATAGGAATTTATTTCGGATTTTGTGGAAACAAACAGAACACCAAGGAAGAGTACCTCCTCGGCGGCAAAACGATGAAAGCTTTTCCGATCGCCATCTCCTTAGTCGCGAGGTAATCTTTTTTTTTGTAAATTTAAGGTGCTGAAAAGAATTGTTGCAGTCACACTTCTGGGATAACGCTTCTGGCAGTGCCCGCCGACATTTACAAGTTCGGTTCTGGTTTTTGGTGGTTCTGTCTGACCATACCTCTCGTATGTTTGATCACTTGTTACGTCTACCTTCCTGTTTTCTTCAATTGGAAATCACCAGCATGTACGAGTATTTAAATCTGAGATTCGATCGAAAAATACGAAGTTTGGCTTCCTTTCTGTTTATTGTTTCCGTCTTCTTCTATCTACCAATCGTGGTTTATATTCCGGCACTCGCTTTTTCCCAAGGTACACAACCTGTTAATTTTTTTTATCACTCATGCTATGTTTTTTGCAAGTTATTTCGTGCGAAAAGTTGCTATTTACCCAGTCAACTATTTTGCGTGCGTCAATTACGCTTGCCGCACCATATTGGCAATAAAAAACTCAAAAATTAAATAAAAGACGCAAATCCACGCTAAGACCATCTTTAAAGTGACAATTGAGTGACAGATGATAAGTATTTCTTGCAATTTGAATACCAAAATTATTATTATTATTTCTGCATGAGTGACAAAAAATATTATGTGCAATTTGTACGATTGTCTACTGCGCACTCGAGCGAATGAGCGCGCTCACTTCATCCGTGCGCCTAATTCCGCTCTCGTGCGCAATCGACAACTTTCCGCACTAGTTGCAGAAAATACTACTTTCCATATATAATTCTAATTTAATTTTAGTCACAGGGATTTACATTCATTATGTGACGCCTGTAGTTTGTATAATTTGCGTCTTTTATACAACAATTGGAGGTTTAAAAGCGGTGGTTTGGACCGACACTTTGCAATTTGGGGAATCGTTGGATCAGTGGCGGCCGTTTTCTTTCTGGGGGCTTCTGCTGCGGGTGGATTTGATGTGGTTTGGAAAAAAGCGGTCGAAGGCGACCGTTTGGACGTTTTCAAGTTTGTCGCATTAATTTTTTTCCGAATTTATTTTACAAAAAATTTTTAGTTTTAGTTTCGATCCCACTCTGAGGGACAGCTTCTGGATTTTCGTCTTCGGAACGACGGCCCATTGGATTTGTAACATCTGCCTTAATCAGGGGTCCATTCAAAAATTTATTTCTGTTCCTTCTTTGCAACAAGCCAAAAAGTAATGTTTTTCTTTTTGGTCGCTGGGCGAATTCAAAAACCATCCTCAAAAATTTGAAAATAAAAAGATCCGAACCAAAGAAGCAATCAGGAAGTAATTTAATGACTTTTTCAGATCAGCCTTTTATTATTGTATCGGAATGGTAATCATCCAATCTTTGAGTATTTTTACCGGAAGTATAATGTACGCAAAATACGCGGATTGTGACCTTTTATCAACAAAGCAAGTGACCAGGCTCGATCAACTTCTTCCCTATTTCGTTATGGATGTTTCTGGGAAAATTCCAGGCTTACCGGGAATTTTCATCGCAGGAGTTTTCAGCGCCGGTTTGAGGTAAATGATAGCATTTAACTGATATTTTAACACCTCATTTTAGTACGCTTTCAGCCTCTCTGAATACAGTGGCGGGTACGATTTACGAAGACTTTGTTTTGCCCTTTTTACCTATGAAAGTGGCCGAGCAAAAAGCGAGCAATATATTAAAATTGATAGTCGCTATTGCGGGGACCTTGTGCACACTTTTGGTTTTGGTGGTGGAGAAAATGGGTGGACTTTTCCCTTTGAATACGGCGCTGCAAGGAATATGCGGAGGACCTTTAGTTGGATTATTTACTTTAGGGATGTTGTTTCCGATGGCCAATGCAAAGGTTTGGATTTTTTCTTTGTATAAATTTACAAATATAGTGGACTTTGGCATTTAAGGGTGCCTTATACGGAGGCCTGAGTAGCTTAATTTTCATTTCATTCGTGGCCTTTGGAAATCAATATTATCAAAGCCAAGGCATGTTGAAGGACTTCTCGAAACCCATGTCCGTCGACGGCTGTGATTTTTTTGTAAACGTTACCCTAAAGTTGGTGCTAAGTTTTGATTTAAAATCTTCGATTAATTTTAACTTTTTTCAGAAACAACACTTTGATGAAACCGGAGCCCTTCGTGCTGTATCGAATATCGTTTTGGTACAACTCTTTGATGGCGACCATTGTGGCAATAAGTGTGGGTCTCGTTGTGAGTTGGATCACCAAAGAAAAAGACCACAAAGTTGATCGAAAGCTCATAAGTCCTGTGGCACAGTTTTTGTTAGGAAAAGAAGACGAAAAGGCGAAAGCACTAAATGCCGACTATTATGCCTTGCATAAAGCTTTGGAAATGGTTGCTTTTGATTCAGAGCAAAGTAAAAACTAATTATCATATGTGATATTATAAAAAATGCCACAATAAAATTACGTTATAGGTTTTATTTGTTATTATAAAGCATTTATTTGTTTAGAACCCAAAACTCTGATGGTTGATTAAAATATGACCTATTATAATTTTTTTTTGTTTGCACAAATCTCGTGCATAAAAGTATGGCTTGTTAAAAAAAATTACTTTTAATTAATGCAGGTCTCGCTGCCTAAAGTATGTAATTATCGATAATTATTATCTGTGGCGCGCTAAAAAACAGAAATGGATAACGAAAGTTTGAAAAATAATTCTTCTGGAGTGGACAACGTTTTGCTTACTTTTACTTGGATTGATTACGGTTTATTCTGTTTCTTGTTCGGTTTAAGTGCAATTATTGGCATTTATTATGGGTGCTTCGGGAGCAAACAGAACACCAAGAAGGATTATTTACATGGTGGAAAAAACATGAAGATTTTTCCGATTGCCATGTCTCTAATGTCGAGGTAAAAAAATTTAACAAATTATTCGAGTTATTAGTAAAAATTATTAAAAAAATACAATTTTTTAGCAATCTTTCGGGGATTTCTCTATTAGGAATTCCTTCCGAAATTTATCTGTACGGCACCCAATACTCTTTGTGCACGTTAGGTGCAGCTTTGATGATGATAGTCGTTGGCTACGTGTATTTGCCAGTTTTTTATAAATTACAATTGGACAGTACGTACGACTATTTGCGGCTACGTTACGATAACCGAATTAAAATTATGTCTTCGATACTTTTCATCGTGTTTAGCTTGCTTTTTATTCCTATCGTTATTTACGTTCCTGCGTTGGCCTTCAACCAAGGTAAGTCAATTTTTTACTTTTAATTTAATTCGCCGTCAAGTGCTCACTTAAAAATCTATCCAAATAAGGTTGGAAAAATAATTAAAAACTCACCCAGAAGTGTTTGTTGATTTTCCTTTAATTTGTTGAATGCAACTGAAAAAGAAAAAAACCATTAGACTTTCCGAGTCGGAAATTAAGTCCTAGTTAGGCTCTGTTAACATCTACTAATCTAAAAGTACTTATATAAAATTATAAATAACATAGAAATTATGTTTTATTTAGGACCTAGTGAGATTTGCTTTTAGACCAACTTTTAGCACTTATTAGTACTTACTTAGGATGTCGTTAGAAATGCTCATAGTGCCTAATAGAACTTAACGACACTCGATTTTAGAATCTATTTAGATTTTATTGAGTAGTACTCAATTTTTTAGAGCCAAAACAAAATTTTTGTATTGATTGGACGAAAGAAAAGGAGAAAATTAAAAATAAATCAATTTTGTTAATTTTTAATGCTGGAGTAGTTAACCATTTCTAAGATACTCAAAAACAGTATTAAATGGCATCTTTTCAATCGCATTATAGGTATTTCATTAGAAAATATTTTTAATTTATGTATTTCTAGTACAGTCAAACCTCGTTACTATGTACTCTATTAGTATGAACTCTTCGTTAGTATTAACCACACCTTCCACACAAATATGTTCATAATATCGAGGTTTTTGTATGTATTAAAAATTTATAACTCGATTGCTTATTGTAAGATAACGGACCCAAATATGGCCCACCTTAAGTTTATAAAAACATAATTAATAGGTTTTTGAAAAAAATGCATCAATACTTTGTAATCAAAATGTTTATTTATATTAAACTTCAAAAATAAAAGTAACAATCTTTCTCTTGTAACATATACGAGCTTTCACAATGATTCAAAATCAGGAAGCGGGAAATTTAAAAACTGGGCTTTATGGGGCACTGGGCCTTATTTGGATCAGTTACTTTAATATGTTAGAAAACGTTGCATATTTAACAAGAGTTGTATTTATTGACAGTCCAATTCCTGTTAACTTTAAATAATACCAGTTTTTCGAGAAGTATAATAGAGCCTAATAGGCCTTTTACAAGAGCTTCGAAGAAATCCAAATTATTTACAATTTTCAATATAAAATCAGTAGCACCTAAAAGTATCTACCTGCAGGTTCTGACTAGATCTTAATTTTAAAGGTTATTAGAGTTTGTAACATCCTAAATAGCACTTGAGGACTTAAAATTTTGACTTCGGTATTTAAAATCGTTATTAGTTCTAATCAAAAATAAATATTTAGTTACAGGAATCGAGTTGAGTTACATCGTTCCAATTCTCTCTACTATTTGCATTTTTTACACAACGTTAGGGGGCTTGAAAGCAGTAGTATGGACGGACACCCTCCAATTCACAATAACCTTATTAACATTAATTTGTGTTATGGTAATGGGCACCGTAGCCGTCGGCGGATTCGGAGAAGTATGGCAGAAAGCGCAAAAAGGCGATCGATTACAATTCTTCCTGTAAGGCAATACCAAAGCGCTAAATTCGTTTATGTAAAAAATTAAATTTCAGCATGAATCCCGATCCTACGCTGCGCGTCTCATTTTGGAGCGCCGTCGTAGGCAATTTGGTCCTTTGGCTGTCTTTCGTGGGCTGCAATCCTTCGACCATGCAAAGATTTTGGCAGTTCCCACGTTCAAAAGTGCCAAAATGTTATTATCATCCTTCTTCGACCTACTTCTTTCTAAAACGTTTTTTTATAGGTCCCTCCTCATCCTCGGGGTCGGGATAATTATTACGAAAGCGATTTGCTGCTACTGCGGTTTAATAATTTACGCCAAATTCGCGGATTGCGATCCATTGACTTCGAAACAGATCGATAGGCCTGACCAGATCCTTCCTTACTATGTTTTGGATGTGGCAAGTCACGTGCCTGGAATCAGCGGTTTATTTGTGGCCGGAGTTTTTAGCACAGCTTTGAGGTATTTTATTTTATCTTAACATCCACAACTTTTGATGATTTTTTTCCCAGTACACTGTCGACGTTTCTAAATTGTTTAGCTGGAGTGATTTACATCGATTTCGTTGCCCCAAAAATGGACGAAAATACCTCGGAAAGCAAAGCGAATAACATTATGAAATTGCTCGTCGTGATTTTGGGGGTGATTTGTGTGGCGCTGGTTTTCGTGGTCGAAAAATTGGGCACCGTTTTGGAGATCAGTATAAGTCTTGGTGCGATCACCGGCGGCCCAGTTTTGGGCTTGTTCACGATGGGGATGCTTTTTCCTTTTGCTAACACCAAGGTTAGTTTTTGGGCAGAGCAAAAATGCGCTTTCATGTCGTTTTATGTGATTTTAGGGCGCTTTAACTGGAAGCATTTCTTCCATCTTAATTATGAGCTGGATCATTACAAAAAAAAGGCTGTACATCTTCAGTGGAGACATCTACGAAGAGACGAAGCCCTTGAACACTTTCGGGTGCAATTTTCCCTTGAACTCAACCTCGATGGAATTTGCAATGTATTTTTTTCAGTACGTCGAACGAAAATTGTTTATTTTCTTTTGTATTTTAGGGTTTCGCCGATGGCTTGTCCGGAAGAGGAAGTTTCCTGGGTCTATCGCACTTCGTTCTTTTATAGCACTTTAATGGGGGTCTTAATTACCATGTTCGTGGGGCTTTTAGTGAGTTGGATCAGTCGAACGAAGAACGACGAGTTCGTAGATCCCGATTTATTGTGTCCTTTTGTGAGGAAATTGGTTGAGAAATCGCAGAAAAATATTCAATACGTTTCGGTCGAAAAGGCTCTCAATTTTGTCGATAAGAATAATTTAGAGAATGAAAGCACTGAATTAGAGACTGTTTTAAAGAATAATCTACGCAAATCTGTTAAAAATAAAAAGTAATTTGTTAAATAAATTTTTTTTTTAGAAAAATGTTTGTTTAAATTATTCTATTTTTATAATTTTATTATTTACGTTGGGGCGACGATTTATATTTAGATTTATCATTATCTCTGTTAGATGTCGGTAAATAATTGCATAAAGATTAAAACAATTAAATATAAATTATACAAAAAGTAGTGAAGTAATTACTTTGAGACTTCCTTTTCGAAAATTAATTTTTGTGATTAGCAAAGATTTTCATTTTAAATAGATCTAATGTAAGAAATTAAATTTCCATTACGTACCATTGTTTCTAAATTTAAATGTAATTTTTTGAACCAAATTAAAATTTTGTTGTCAGATAATAAAGTTAAAAGTAAAATTGTTTTATATCAGCTAGTTTATGGAAAATTTTGTGTAACATTGTATGTTCACAACAAAGTAAGTTAACTAATTTTTACCTAATAACAAAAGGAAATGTCAGATACATCAAGCGCATTATAAAAAGCGGTAGTAGATCTTTCGGTACCCAAATACGGTTCTGTAACTTTCAATTAAATTATTTTAACTAAATCAATTATTGTGAATCGTGCTTAAAACCGAGTGTGCACATTCGAGCTCAAAGTGGCACATTCCGATCTCGGGAAAATGAAGCGCGCCGCTCCGCGTCGCGCTTCATTTGCCTCCCTCGCTCGGAAATGTGCCACTTTTCGCTCGAATACGCACATCCTCGAATTTTTTACTTTTGCCTAATTTATCCTACGCCCATTCAAATTCAAAAATTTTAATTTAACTTACTAAATATCGATATCATATTCGAAGAACGTATTTACCATAGCAATGAGTGGAAGAGAGCGAAAAGATACACAATATTGTCAGTGCAAGTGAGAGGGAACGATTAAAATGAATTAACTAGTTTGTTGACTAATTTATCGGTTTAAATTGTTGTGAATCATGCTTAAAACCGAGTGTGCACATTCGAGCTCAAAGTGGCACATTCCGATCTCGGGAAAATGAAGCGCGCCGCTCCGCGTCGCGCTTTATTTGCTTCCCTCGCTCGGAAATGTGCCACTTTTCGCTCGAATACGCACATCCTCGAATTTTTTACTTTGGCCGAAGTTATCCTACGCCCATTCCAATCAAAAATTTTAATTTAACTTACTAAATATCGATATCATATTGAAGAACGTATTTACCATAGCAATGAGTGGAAGAGAGCGAAAAGATACACAATATTGTCAGTGCAAGTGAAAGGGAACGATTAAAATAAATTAACTAGTTTGTTGACTAATTTATCGTTTAAATTGTTGTGAATCATGCTTAAACCGAGTGTGCATTCGAGCTCGTGGCACATTCCGATCTCAGGAAATGGCGCGCGCTCGCGTCGCGCTTCATTTGCTCCTCGCTCGGAAATGTGCCACTTTTCGCTCGAATGTGCACATCCTCGTATTTATTGAATTTGTTTACTTTAATTTTTGAATTTAAAAGAAGTAGGGGAAAGTGTTGTACCTATGGACGGTTTTACCTGTGGACACCATTGATTTCTTAAGAAATAAAAACCAGAAAGCAACGAATTAAACGTATCCCTAAAGTATTTTTGATGCTGAGCAACACTGACGTGTTGCCATTTTGTTTTTCTTAGTAAGTGAATCGCTACACACTGTTAAAAGTTTTCGGTAAAAATAGTACGTATTTATCTAATTTTCGTTCTATTTTTTTATGAATATATGCAGCATATAAATGATTATTTTTGTAAGACAGTTGTGTATATTGTTCAACATCGATTTTTAGTGATATAGAACAGTGTATACCAGTATTATCCCGGTTTTATCTTTTTTTAGGTTATTCTGTCAGATTTGTACCTGTGTACACCAATGTATTTGTACCTATGGACTGTCCACAGGTACAAACTTTTCAAATTTCTAACTGGTTAACATGTTACTGGTTACCAATTAATTGATTTCCTTTTTCTCAGTGCCTCGTAGTAAGTATGAAAAAATAACACCAGAATCAGTACCCCCATTTTTAAAAGCTGCCCCTCGCAAAACTTACTCAACGAGAAAGAAAACCTGGAAATAGTAGAATTTTAACTGATTCACCAGAAAAAAATGAAATAAAAAACCAATATTCGAGAAAAGCGGAAAATAAAAGAAGAATTGAAGAAAAAAAGAAGAATAAGGACTTGTCAAAAAGAGAAAGACTTCTTCCGAAATGCAGAGGCGTAGCAAGACCTAAATTTGATGTACTGAAGTAAATTTTGAGAGGCCCTATGATGATGCAAAAGGACACATTTTTTAATCTTACGTTTATTTTGCGTATTTATACAGTTAAGAATAAATAAATTATGATCAATTGTTTAATGTTAAAGTTCCTTTATAAAGAAATTTTATTTAATTTTTCTAAAATTATATGTAAGGAAAAAGTGATGTGTCCATAGGTACATTGCCGTCCACAGGTACATTTCCTGCTGTCCAAAGGTACAATCACAAGTCGTACCTGTGGACATATTTAGTGTTTTTGAAAAAAGTGATTTATTTGAAAAATTATAATACCTACAAAACTAAGTACTGTTAATTGTTAAGCGCTAACTACTGCTAAAGCAATATTTGTATTACTTTTAGGCTAATAAATAAAAATTTGACATAAAACCTTATTTTAATTCAAAATCCGACGAATGTCCACGAGTACAACACTTTCCTCTAATGTACCCAAATAAAATAACTTATGTGCACATTTCAGCGAAAAATTTACAACTATTTTACGTTAAAAAAAATTTTTTTTTGTTAAAGTAATTGACCAATTTATGCATATTTTGCTTTGTTTTAGATTTACACTATTGTACATACAAAAAAATTATAATTCCCATTTACACGGATTTCTTCGAAACCTATCAATCGTGTAAATCGAGAAATAGCTGTACAGTGGAGAGGCGCCAATATTTTTTTTTAATAGAGACTCAGTAACGTAAAATTTGAAAACGACTTATTTAGATTAATCAAAATCTAGATGTTGCCTGTGACGTCCACCACAGAGCGGTATCTACTGGCTCAATCACAGAAAAAAATAGTTTTTTTTTAATTTGTCAAAACATCATTGTTTAATAACCCATAATAAAAAATGTAATACCCAATTTCTATTATTATTATAAAACATTTATTTATTTAAGACTCACGTTCTTAAAATACAATCTATTATTCTCCTTTTTCTTTATTTAAACAATTCTCGGCTATAAAAGAAGGAATTGTTTTTTAAATTCCTCAAAAAACATTAAAACATTTTTAATTTATAATATGTCTTACTTCCAAAAACACGTCTCCATCGAAACAATTTACGACTTGCAACAAAGTAAAAAAGATGGACTTCGCCAATTTTTCAAAGGGCAATTTTTCTGGAGCCGAAAATGTTCTGTTTACTTTCACTTGGATTGATTACGCTTTATTTTCTCTGTTGTTCGGTTCTACTGCAATTATTGGTATTTATTACGGGTGTTTTGGAAGCAGACAGAATACCAAAAGGGAATATCTACATGGTGGAAAAAATTTGGGGGTTTTGCCAATCACCATGTCCTTAATGGCGAGGTAAATATTACTCGATTAATTTAGCAAAAAAATTTAAACAAAATTAATTATTGTTGAGTTGTTAACAACTGAGCCGTTATTCTTGTAATTATCAATTTTTAATATTAATTAAATGGTTTTTTAGCAACCTATCGGGCACTTTTCTGTTCGGAATTCCTTCGGAGGTGTACTTGTACGGGACCCAATATATTTTGGGAACCGTTGGTGCAGCTTTAACGACGCTTACTGTTGGCTACTTGTATCTGCCTATTTTTTACAAATTTCAAGTGGACAGCACCGATGAATATTTGGAACTACGCTTCAATAGTCGTCTTAAAATTATGTCTTCGGGGCTTTACGTCCTATACACTTTTCTCTTTATTCCCGTAGTTATTTACGTGCCTTCGTTGGCTTTTAATCAAGGTAAGTTTATCTCTATTTATAAGTTTTTCTTTTGCGTCGATTTGCATTTTGAAAATACCGCTTATAACTAAATCAAAAAATAAATACAACTCACCCAAAGAAACTCCGGATCTTTTCGAAATTTTCCTCGTTTATCTGCAACAAAAAGATAGTTTTAATGAAACAACTTAAAAAATTTATATAGATATACAGTGGAAACTCGGTTATTCGGACTAATTATTGTTGCAGCTCATTCGGATAATCGAAAATTCGGTTAATTGAATGTATAGAAAAAAACGAATTTTAGCTATATATAATGTGACCATACATCTTGTTTTGAATGGGATTGTTCCGTTTTCAGATCATTTGTCCCGTTGCCCCCAAGCAATCATTAGGAACGCCAAAATGTCCCGTTTTCAAAAAATTGTCAATTACGATACCAAATATTAAGAAATCCTCACAAGAATTTCATTCTTGCCTACTTATTTAAATACAAATTAATTTCACGGCAATTTCGCAATGAAAAAGTAAAAATTTGAAAAATAAGCGAAGCCCAAAAGAAACATTTTGAAAGCGCGACTACGGTTTTAGAATTACTTGAATTTTTGAAAGTAAATTGATCATTGTTAATCGTGGCAAAAAGCGGAGTGTGCACATTCGAGCTCAAAGTGGCACATTCCGATCTCGGGAAAATGAAGCGCGCCGCTCCGCGTCGCGCTTCATTTGCTTCCCTCGCTCGGAAATGTGCCACTTTTCGCTCGAATGTGCACATCTTCGTGTTAATTGGATTCGACTATATTAATAACAAATCCTTCAAATCCAGATTTACTATTCAAAAAAAGTTTTCGCTTGAAAGTGCACCTACGCCTTAATAATTGAATTTGCCTATCTTACTCTTCCCTCTTACAAATAATATTAATTGAATCAAACTGAACTAAATCTACCACTTCTCGTTTTTCTTTTAATTAAAAATTACAGTAGGGTATTTTTTATCAAAAACCACATTTCTAATTTAGTACTTTTAAACTAGACTAGATGGGAGAACTTCGCGTACATGAAAAAAAAATACTTTATCCTTTTCCGAATTTTGACTCTTATTTCCCAACCTTTTTTTTAACATACCCCACCCAAGTCATTCTAAAATTTTGATGCACCCCCTATGTAACATATAAATATTTTTTTATATTTAAAAACTCAATTAATCCATAAATGAAGTCCTAAAACAACAGTGTATACAAAATGTGCCTTAAAACTAATTTGTTTATAATTTGTAAAAAATGAAAATTACCCAAAAATATTGGGAGACATTAATTTTGACATACCAGGTATGTAAATATGAAACCGAAATTTTTTCATAGAAAACACACGTTTATTGTATAAAAATGATAAAAAATATTTCATTCGAAGTATTACCCATCGCTAGGTATACATTTTCCCATCTGTTTGGCAATTTGTGAATGCCATGCCAAAAAAACTCTTGGTCTTTTGAGGCAAACCACCCATCGACCCATTTTTGTACATTTTCATAAGATCTAAAGCGTTGCTCAGCAATTGCGTGTTCCATCGATGCAAATAAGTAATAATCGGATGGAGTCACGTCTGGTGAGTAAGCCGCATGTGAAAGGATTTCCCAACTAAACGCCTAAATAGTTTCTTTGGCCAGTTTTGCAGTGTGTGATGATGCATTGTCATGAAGCAAAATCAATTTGTGTTGCCTTTTTCATATTCTGGTCGCTTTCCATGCAAAACTTGATTCAAAGCGATCATTTGTTGTCCGTAGCGTGCAGTATTTAACAGTTTCGCCAAGTTTTAGTAGCTCATAATAAATCATACCCTTTTGGTCCCACCAAATGCAGAGCATTGCTTTGCGTCCATAACGACTTGACTTTGCCATTGATGTTGATGGTTCTCCTGGAGTTGCCCATGATTTTTTACGTTTGGAATTCTCAAAATGTATCCATTTTTCATCACCGGGGAATATTCCATGGAGAAATGACTTTCTTCTGTACCTGGCGAGCAGCACTTGCACGTGGTTTTTTGGTTTTCAAACGTATGAACACGACTTCTCGTGTCACATTTAAGTGATTTGCGAATTCTTGTTGCATTTGAGCGTCATCCTTATCCAAACACGCCACTGACTTCAAACTTTTTCCGTGGTCGTCCGCGTTCTTCGTTTCTAACGCCAAAATCGCCATTATTAATTTTTTTAAACCACTCAAAACATTGTTATGTGCTCACCGTAAGCTTCGACAAGCATTCGATGGGATTCTGCAGCAGGTTTCTTCAAATAGTACAAGAAAATCAATGCTGTCCACGAATCGTAATTACTAGGCACAAAATTCTACATGTTCAAACTTAGTACAAACTATGCTGTTGAAAATAACTTTTATTATTGTGAGTTGAAAATGTTTGACAAATGTCAACAAATAAGTAGCGCCAATGACGCCCTTTGACAGCAACTATATGGGGAGGTATGACCAATGACCATATATGGTCAAATTCCGGTTTCATATTTACAGACCTGGTATAAACATTCAACAATCTGCAAAAAATGATATAAAAATCAACTGGTTGATTTTTAGTGGCCCACTTCAGAAAATTTGTCACATATACAATTTTAATTAATCAAAAATGCGAATTAGTAAACATTCGAAAGTACACCAGAAAATATTTTTATCAAGCTCGCTAAAATTAAGCGTGCGGAAGAGCACCATGATAATTTATCAAAAGGAATAAAATATCTAACCTTTTAAAACAGAAAATAGATCTAATTTATTCGAATTTTAATTTTTTGAATTGAAGAATAAAATAATAATATAGGCAAATCCGATAAATACGAGGATGTGCGCATTCGAGCGAAAAGTGGCACATTTCCGAGCGAGGGAGGCAAATGAAGCGCGACGCGGAGCGGCGCGCTTCATTTTCCCGAGATCGGAATGTGCCACTTTGAGCTCGAATGCGCACACCCGGTTTTAAGCACGATTTACGATAGTTTAGGCCAATAAATTAGATGAAAAACTAGTTAAATAATTTTAATTGTTTCCTCTCACTCGTACTTATCAGATTGTTGTATCTTTGCGCTCGCTCGCACTCATTGCTATGGTAAAAATACATTTTTAAGAACAAAATGGATATTTAGCCAACTAACTTTTACCGAGTAGAAAATCTACATTTGAAGGATTTGTTATTAATATAGTCGAATCCAATTAACACGAAGATGTGCGCATTCGAGTGAAAAGTGGCACATTTCCGAGCGAGGGAGGCAAATGAAGCGCGACGCGGAGCGGCGCGCTTCATTTTCCCGAGATCGGAATGTGCCACTTTGAGCTCGAATGTGCACACTCAGTTTTAAGCACGATTACGATTACGCAACAAATGTTAATCAATAAATAAAACAGTCGCACATTATCTTAAAATCAACAAAGCAAAAAAAAAAACACTGTTTAGTGCGACATACAAAATAATTGAGGTTTTACTGTATAATAGAATCAAAAATAAATATTTCAGTTACAGGAATTGAATTCAATTACATCGTCCTAACTCTTTCGGTCGTTTGTATTTTTTACACAACTTTAGGAGGCCTAAAAGCGGTCGTATGGACGGATACCATCCAATTAACCATAACATTACTAGTGCTGGGATGCATTGCAATAATAGGCACCGTAACCGTTGGAGGATTTGAAGAAGTATGGCGAATAGCACAAAAAGGAAATCGATTGCAGTTCTTCGAGTAAAAACAATTAGAAAACATTAAAACCATTGCGTAAAAATGAATTTTCAGCATGAATCCTGATCCGACACTTCGCACGACATTTTGGAGCGCCGTCATGGGCAATCTTTTCCTTTGGACTTCCGTTTTGGGATGCAATCCTTCCATCATGCAACGGTTCCTAGCAATTCCAACACTTAAAAGTGCTAAAACGTTATTAATACTGATTATTGTCTGTTGTTTTTTAAGTTGCTTAACTTTTCAGGTCTCTCACCATCTTTGGCATTGGAACAATTATTACAAACGCAATTTGTTGCTATTGCGGCTTAATAATTTACGCTAAGTTTGCCGAATGCGATCCAATCGCCTCGAAGCAAATCGGAAGTGCCGATCAAATCTTCCCTTATTACGTTTTGGATGTGGCGAGTCACTTGCCTGGAATTAGTGGCTTATTTATTGCCGGAGTTTTTTGTTCAGCTTTAAGGTAATTTTCTTCTTTTATTTAATTTTAAATTACCTGTTTACATATTTTTTGTAATACCCGGTACGAAAGTTTGATTTTCCAGCGCCGTGCGGCGTTAGGAAAGCGGTCGATTTCCTCATGCCTGCACGTGTGTGGAAAGTGGGTAATTTCGCTTTTCTCGCCTAAGGTTATGATACATTCACAACGACATTTAGAACTCGATCCCGTCGTGAATGTGTCATAACTTTGTTCAGGTGTCGCCAAATCCCAACCTACCGAAATCGCCCACTTTACGCATATGTACCGAAAATACCTATTTTAGCACACTCTCTACATGTTTAAATACTTTATCTGGAATTATTTACACGGACTTTGTGACCCTTCTAATGCCAAAGAATACATCAGAACGTGAAGAAAGCCAAGTAATAAAAATTCTCGTCGTATTTTTGGGAGCGTTTTGTGTGACCCTAGTTTTCGTGGTCCAAAAACTGGGGACCGTTTTGGAAATCACTACGAGCATAGGTGCGATCACTGGAGGCCCAATTTTGGGCTTGTTTACGATGGGGATGCTTTTTCCTTCTGCTAACGCACAGGTTAATTTAAATGTAACCTTAATTTTGCCTAAAAAATAATTAATAGGGTGCTTTAAGTGGAAGCATTGCTTCTCTTTTAATTGTAGGGTGGGTCGTGATCAAGCAAAGGTTGTACATTCTTAGTGGAGATATTTACGAAGAAACAAAACCTTTGAGCACCTTTGGATGCCAATTTCCTTTTAATTCAACTTTGATCGAATTTGAAAGGTGATTATTTTCGTCGACCATTTGGCTACAATTGAATTCAATTTAATTTTAGGAATTTGCCCGCGTTCTGCCCAAAAGAAGAGGTTTTTTGGGTCTATCGAATTTCGTTTTATTACACTGCTTTAATGGGCACTTTGATTACAATATGTGTGGGCCTCTATGTAAGTTGGCTGACCAAAACTAAGGAAGAAGAACTTGTAGATCCCGATTTATTATGTCCTTTTGTTAGAAAATTGGTGGAGAAATCGGAAAAAAATATTCATTACGTTTCGGTTGGGAAAGCTCTCAATTTTGTTGATATAAATCAAAAACTAAATAAAAGTGTCTTAATAAAACAATCTGTAGAAGAATTGGAAAGAATTTGTTAAATAAATTGTTTTTTTTTTATATTGTGTTACATTTATTTTTTTTCACAAAGAGCGATTTAAATTTAGAACCCACGTCACTTTGGTGTCATATTTCAATAAATAATTGCGTAAGGATTAAATTATAAATTTTGTGAGAAATTGTAAAACAAATAAGACGAGTATTACTTTTACAAAACTTTTTTTTTGCGTGCGGCAAAGGTCTTAATTTTTAAATTAATTTAAACAATTAAATTCGCTGTGCGTTGTCGGCTCGAGATTAAAATCAACAAATAAATCATTTCTTAAACAAGTCCTTCTAAACAAATAAAAAATCTCATACAAGATAATATTGTGTTTTTCGCCTTCGTTTTCAATTTCAGTCGAAATTCCAAGTTGCAAGAGCAAAATCAATCGAAATGGACACATCAGAAGCTCTTCTCTCGTTCTCTTTGATTGATTATGTGTTATTCTTTTTGCTCTTCGGCTTAAGTGCAGTAATCGGCATCTATTATGGATGCTTCGGGAATAAGCAATCCACCACCAAGGATTATCTGCACGGAGGAAAGAAAATGAAAGTTTTTCCGGTCGCCATGTCTCTAATTGCAAGGTTTCTTAATTGTTTTATTTACTTTTTAAATATTGATTTAAAAGCTCCTTTGCAGCAACCTTTCGGGCATCTCGCTTCTAGGCATCCCTTCAGAAATCTACAAGTACGGAACCCAATATTTGGCCTGCATTCTCTCTTTGCCCTTTATGTACCTTATTATCGCCTATACATTCCTGCCCGTTTTTTACAAATTGCAATTGAACAGCACGTACGAATATTTGAAGATGAGGTTTGATAATAGGGTGAGAATTTTGGCTTCTGTGCTTTTTGCCATCACAGGCTTTCTCTATATTCCCATCGTCGTTTATGTACCAGCTTTGGCTTTCAATCAAGGTGAGATAAATGATAGTTTTTTATTTGTGTGATCAAAAATTCATTTTTAGTCACCGGAATGAATATTTATCTAGTGACGCCCGTCATTTCGGCGATTTGTATTTTTTATACGACGATTGGAGGCTTGAAAACTGTTGTGTGGACCGACACTTTACAATTCTCTATGACCCTGCTGACTTTGGGCTTTATTTTAATTATGGGTACTGTTTCTGTTGGAGGCTTCGCCAATGTTTGGGAAAAGGCAAAAGATGGAGATCGTTTGGATATTTTTAAGTGAATATTGGTTGAGAATTAGGGTGGTCGTTAAAAATTAAATTTTTTTCGACGCCCCAAAAAACTTTTTTTTTAATGAAAAAATACAGGGGAATTTTTCTAAAATTTTTTTAACAAAAATAACACGTGCTATAGACAATATAAGATTTGGTGTTTCTGGTACAGAATACAATCCAGTAATTTTGAATTACAAGTTTTTGAGAAGTCAATTAATTATTGTGAATCGTGCTTAAAACCGAGTGTGCACATTCGAGCTCAAAGTGGCACATTCCCGATCTCGGGAAAATGAAGCGCGCCGCTCCGCGTCGCGCTTCATTTGCTTCCCTCGCTCGGAAATGTGCCACTTTTCGCTCGAATGTGCACATCCACGTACTAATTGAATTTGTCTATATCATCTTCGCTCTTTAAATTTAAAAGAATTAATTTATATTTTTATATATGCGAAAAAAGTTACAGCGTTAATTTTTTTCAATAGCTTTGTTTAAAAGCACTAAATTTAAGATGTGGTGTTTTTGGTACAAATATCAGGGTGGCAACCGACCGGTAAAACCATAAAAATTTGGAAAAATCAGGAAATTAAAAATTTCTGAAAGAGTCAGGGAAAAGTCTGCGAATTTTGATCGTAGTCAACATATATGTGTATTAGGGTGGTCGTTAAAAATTAAATTTTGCCAACGCCCCAAAAAATCTTTCTTTTAATAAAAAAAATACGGGGGAATTTTTTTAACAAAAATAACATGTGCCTCAAGACAATATAATTTCATTTTTTGATAAAATTGTAGTTTTTTGTAAGTATTTCTTAAAGTATACAAATTTGAGAAAAAGTTTTAGGAACAATTTTGTAGGAAATTCAAATTTATGGAGATATTTTCAATAATAATTTCATTAAATCCATATAGTCAACATTTTAAGACCTACAAATGTCATTTTGTCTGAAATTAAAAATTTTTGTAACAACTAGAATTTATTATAGTATTTACGAAATTATATATATTTAAAAAAAAATGCCGTTCGAGAGTCTTAAAATGTTGACTATATAAAGTTAATAAATTTATTATTAAGAATATCTCTATAAATACGAATTTCATGAAAAAAGTGGAAAATACCTTTTTTGTAGACAATTGAATTTCCTACACAATACTCCTATAACTTTTCTCAAATCCGTATACTTTAAGAGATACTTAGAAAAAACAACAATTTTATCAAAAGATGAACTTTGATTGTCTTGAAGCACGTGTTATTTTTGTTTAAAAAATTTAAAAAAAATTCTCCCGTATTTTTTCATTAAAAAGGAAGATTTTTTGGGGCGTCAGAAGAAATTTAATTTTTAACGACCACCCTATTGAGTACGAACTAGAAGAACTAACCAAAAAAATGCATTATTAAAATTTCAATCTTCTTTTAAGATGTTGAATCAATTTTTCTAATAATTAATAACAATTTTAGTTGGGACCCTAATCCAACTTTGAGATCGACATTTTGGAGTGTAGCCATAGGGCAATTGGTCACTTGGCTCTCCACAATTGGAGTTGGGCCTTCGACTGTACAAAGATGTTTGGCTCTTCCATCCTTGAAGAAAGCTAAATTGTACTACAACCAAATTTACAAAAAAACCTTTTGATTTAAAATTTTAATTTTAGGGCTTTGCTATTTTACGTATTGGGAACAGTTTTAACAAAAGCAATATGCGGTTTTACTGGTTTAATAATGTACACGAAATACTTCAATTGCGACCCTTTCACTAATGGAAAAATCCAAAAATTTGATCAAATCTTGCCTTTTACGTCTTGGACGTGGCAAAACAGATACCAGGAATTAGTGGCCTTTTCATTGCCGGCGTTTTTAGTACGGCTTTGAGGTAAGTAAATTTACTCGCAAAAAAATCGTTGCAAGTTAAACAAATTTGTAGCACACTTTCGACTTATTTGAATTCGTTATCTGGAATTGTTTATGTCGATTTTATAGCGCCTTTTATGCCGTTGGAGACATCCGAGAAAAAGGCCAGTAACATCATGAAGTTAACCGTCGTAATTTTGGGGAGCTTCTGTATTTTATTGGTTTTTCTCGTAGATAAACTGGGAACCGTTTTAGAGCTCTCCATAAGCCTCGGAGGTGTCACAGTAGGTCCTTTATTAGGACTCTTCATTTTGGGAATGTGCCTTCCGATTGCTAACGCAAAAGTGCTATTTTTATTTCCAAATAAAGATTTTAATTTAATTTGTATGCTTTTAGGGCGCACTTTGGGGTGGTTTGGTTTCGCTTTTCACAATGAGTTGGCTCATTTTTAAAAATCAATCGCTCAACTTCAACGGACTAATTGTGGATCACCCAAAAAATTTAAGCATTTCCGGATGCCAGGATTTTATTTCTCAAAATTCGACTAAACACATGTAAACGACGATTACTTGTAAAAAAGAAACTTTATAGATGTGTTTTTTTTAATTATAGGATTCCGGTAGCAGGCGAAGGACTTCAAGAGCCCTTTTGGTTATATCAAATTTCTTTTTACTACTACACGCTGATGGGAACTTTGATCGCGATTTTCTTTGGACTTTTGATCAGTTGGGCCACGAAAAATAAGAAGAATATTGTGGACCCCGATTTGTTATCTCCATTTGTTGCAAAACTTTATTCGAAGTCAATCAAGTACTCTTCTGTCGAAAAGGCTTTAAATTACATGGAAAATAATGAGAAATTTGTTAAAAATGAAATTGATAAAACATTGATTAATTAATTTTTCAATTTGAAATAAATTAATGCAACAATTTACTTTTGAGCGTTTCTATTCTTTGAAGAAAATTATAAAACTTAAAAAATATTTAAATAGAAATTATTAAATTTTTCGAAACATTAAAAAACTAATTGAGTTAAATAAATTTATAAGATCAAATACTGTAAACCGTTTTGATTTTAAAAATATTATTTATTAATTAGACCATAAGCGTAGTTAGGGGGGACAAGAGTGGACAGTGCCCACCCTATAAAATTCTAGAAAAATTGACAATATTTAAATTATCGAAATTATAAGCTTGTGGTGGTTGATCAGCTGCCCCCCTAAAAAACTCCTGCCCGTCTAGAAAAATTTCTGACCCCCCTAGGAAAACTCCCTAGCTACACCCATCAATTTGGCCATTTCAGATATGAATAATGTTTTTATCTTTGATTGTATTTTGCGATTAGTAACTTATAATCAATAACTCACTCATATAAAATAATTATCCTCGTGAAAATCTCAAAAGAAAACATTTAATTAATTTTGATAAATTTTCCAAGTTGAAATACCACAAATCGTTTTGATTTACAAAAATTAATCAGAGACCTTGACTTCCAATCACGTACGTAGAAAATTTTAATAATATATTCGAAGCACTTAGAGATTATTTAAACAAATACAACGCCAGGAATAGAATTGTTCAATTCATCGTTCGACTGCAGCAACACTTTCGAAACTTGTTTTCATTTTTAGATTTATCTCGGAGAGAGCGGACACTGTTATCGTGCATCGGCATTTAAAAACAACATGTCGTCCCTAAAAACCGGTAAGTTTCTCCAAAAATGTGTTACATAAAAAACTAAATTTGCAAATCAAAGGACCCGGTTACGCATCGCCCTTGGAGGCCATGAAGGCTCCCCGAGAAGAGCTCTTATACGTAATCTGCGTTCAACCTAATTTAAATAGCAACAAAACCGATTTCTTAGCAACAGTCGACGTTGATCCTAAATCGCCGACCTACTGCAAGGTTGTAAAACACCCCACCTAATCCATGAAAATAATAAAAAAATGATTTTCTAGGTCATCCATAGATTGCACACCGGAAATTCGAACGACGAGCTTCACCATTTTGGTTGGAATGCCTGTTCAAGTTGTTACAAGGTTAAAGATTGCTGTAAAATGCCAAAAAGGAACAGAATCGTTATGCCTGCTCTAGGTTCCAAAAGGATCTATATTGTGGACACGGAAAAAAATTCCAGGGCCCCACAAATAGCAAAAGTAACCCCAAGGTCCGAATTTAATTCACATTTCCAATTATTCAAATTTCAGGTCATTGATTCCTCAGAAATGGATAAATTTGATTCGTCTTTTCCTCACACAACGCATTGCCTTCCGACTGGAGAAATTATGATCTCCGTTATGGGAGATAACAAGGAAAATGGAAAAGGTGACTTCGTCCTGATCGATGGCGAGTCTTTAAAGATCAAAGGCGAGTAATCGCGTTCCCAAAATTATTTTTGAAAAATAATCAAAATTTAATAATTACATCAAGGTTGCTGGACCAAAGGTGACAAAGCACGATTTGGGTACGATTTCTGGTACCAACCGTACCACGACGTTTTGGTTTCGTCCGAATGGGGAGCCCCTAAGGTTTTCAAAAAGGGTTTCCATCCAGACGACATTTTGGACACGGAAACCTACGGAAGATCGCTTAATTTTTATTCCTGGGAAACCAGGAAACTTGTTCAGACCATAAATTTGGGAGACGACGGTATTTCACCGCTGGAAATCCGTTTCCTCCATAACCCCAAAGAAAGTCAAGGCTATGTTGGGTGCGCCATTAACGCTAACGTCTTTAGGTAATTTCATTAAATATAGTGAATCAAAATTGAATTGTAATTTGTAATAGATTTTACAAGAAAGATGATGGAACTTGGGACGCCCACAAAGTGATCGACGTTAAGCCCAAAAAGGTGTCTGGATGGGTTACTGAATACATGCAAGGTACCACATCATCAAGTTATCATAATTTATCCCAAAATAATTTTGAAAACAATTACAGGAGGAATTACTGATATAGTCTTAAGCTTAGATGACAAATATATTTATTTTACCAATTGGTTCCACGGCGATGTACGACAATACGATATAACAGACCGCGAAAACCCAAAATTAACAGGTAACACTAATAAAACCCCAAAAATTAACCAAAACATTACACAAACCCTTTAAGGGCAAATCTATCTCGGCGGGATGCTTTTGAGCGACTCCAAAATCAAAGTGTTGGACGACCCCAGCTTTAAAACACCCCCCGATCCGGTTTTTGTCAAAGGAAAGCGTTTGTATGGCTCCCCCCAAATGCTCCAACTTTCTTTGGATGGAAAACGCTTGTACGTCAGTTCCAGTTTATATTCGCCTGGGACAAACAATTTTATCCCGAAAGTGTTAAACATGGAGGATTCTTAATCAAATTAGATATAGACACTAAAAAGGGGGATGGCATTGGATCCCAATTTTTTGATCGACTTCTTGAAGGAGAAGACGGTCCTGTTTTACCGCACGAAATGAGGTTCGTTTTCTTTTACCGAAAAACGATTGATTTTTGAAATAATTTATTTTAGGTATCCTGGAGGCGATTGCACTTCTGATATTTGGTTGGTTGATGAGTAAAAGGGGGGCTAGTGTAATAATATATAAGGAATCAATTTTTATTAATTTTAAAATTTAAATTAATTTTCTAAAAATGAAATTTAATATGAAAATTAAAAAAATATATCTATAACATAGTGTTGCGCTCTTGGGGGTCTTAAATTTTAGTGTTAATGAAGGTCCTGAGCATTTCTAAGTTTTAATTAAAATATTTAAATTTGGATCTTCACCATTTTTTGTACTTTGAACTGTTTTATTAATAAAGAATTGTTATTTTTGTAATGTAAGTAGAGATTGAAACCAAAAGAAAAATCCGGGTACGGGAAGGTGCTGCCATCTGCACCAAGCGGTTACTTTATCAGAAATCGGAGTATTCCGGAGTTGTGCGGTAAATTCGATCTACAGAACGGAACAGTCGAGGCAAAGATGTGGATCGTTGTGGTGTTTGTTAGTTTTGGTATCGGTTTAAATTTGTTTAGACCTTAGTTTTAAAAACGAATTGTGGACCCTTTATTTTTAACTAAATTTTTGAACGAAGGATTACTTCTCTGTGCCCACATTTTCGAAGGAGCTCAAATTGAAAACTTTCCAACTTGGATTATTATTGTCATTCGTTCATTTATTAGGTTCGTATGATATTAATCCTTTGATAAATTTGTTTATATTAATTAGATTAGTAAGCAATATTTATAGTTCTTTTTCAATTGATAATTTCGATAAGAAAATTCTTAGAGCTATACAAAGTGCAATGTGGAGGTGTCTGTTTTTTTTTGTAATTTTTACAAAATTTGGCAAAGGGTTTGCAACAATTACTAAAAAAATGCATGACGAACAGTTCGAGGTGAAATAATTGGAGAAAAATTAAAGAGCTACTTTTTTTAAAGTACAATACAAATGGGGGGAGGGGATCCAAATTAAATTTCGCTCATTTGCCAGGAAACGTTGCACAACATTTTCCGCTTTAATTATGCAGTCAAATAGCATTATTATTATAGTATGTATATTATTTTTTTTAACCTCAAGTGAATGATTACAATAATTCATAACCGCCGGTAATTGTTAATACAACTTCCTTATTAAAATCACTGTTTGAAGGCGCAACTTTACACACCAAACCATTTCCGGCTTTAAAATTAAATTTCGAACCATAAATTAGAATAATACTTAAGGACCCCTCTTTAAACATCTGTCTTCAGGTTATTTGATTTTTTGGGATTTCGTGACGTGGGTGGTCGATGTAAAAAAGAATTTACCAGCCCTCGCCGAAAGGAAACCTTCTAAGCTACTCTCTCTATTTTTATCTAAACAAAAACGAAGGAAAATCGCAATAAAAAATAGATAAAATTTTTATGTCGATTCGCGAAGCGAACTTCGTTTTCTTTAGGGGTTGATTGGTAAATAAAATACAACGGAAGCTTCCCGAAAATAGTTAACGAGTAAACTCCAACTTCATCAACCCCTTTTCCTTCTCCAAAACTCGCATTGCTGACTTGAGGCGAAACAGAAGCCGAAATGAATTATTTCCTAACGCCCTTTAAATACAATTTAACCCTTCGCAAAAAACGGCCGAGAATGTCGCAACAATATTCATTCGAAATTTTCGCAGATTTTTTTTTCCCTAAAAAAATGTTTGCCAAAGGATATCAAGCAAGAACCCTTTTCACATTGAACCGTAAGTAATCCCGAAATTTTCCATCTTTTCTAAGGCGGATTTTCGCGCCGCTTTAAATTTATTCGAAAATTAATTTTCTTCCAAATTTTGAGCTTTTTTGTTCGATTAATCGCGTTGATACACTTGCAGAGGCATTAAGGGTTGTATTGAACGTAATTTTACCCTTGTGCGCAATATATTGCCGACATAAAAGGCTTCTGAAATCAATTAATTGTTAATTTAATCGATTTCCTACAAATTGTCCCCTTCTTTTAAATATTTATAGGCTTTTACAAAGGGGAAATTGTCGATTGAGTTGCTTCCTAGTTGTTATTGCCTTTAAATTTGCGCTCAAATGAGACTAATATTGTTTTTTTGCGTTTCGCTAAGGAAATGTGTACAGTTTAAAGGATGCCCTTTGTTATACATAAAAGAGGTCAATGTTAAGTATTCGAAGACCTGTTGGATTTCGACGCTATTTTAAAAATAGTTTTTCTCGGATTTGTTTTTCTTATCTTCGAGAATGTGTTGTTTTTATTATTAGCGTAGTGCATCACGTCATTCTAATGATTATTATTAGAATTTGTGTGAGAATGTCGTTGAAATGTTTTCGTTTATGCTTTTATAAACAAACATTAAAAATGTTTTTAGTAAGAATTGTGGTTATTTGTATTTCGTCAGATGTCAATTTCGTATAGCCTTCATTTCTAATCGCATTTCGAAAAATCAACCTTAGATTAACAAATAAATAGTAAGAAATTTTTGAATCAAAGTTTTCTTGAGTGAAATTTGAATAAAATTACAAATTTTCCTAAAATTAAATACTTAGCTGGAGTTTTTTTATATTTTAAGTTAGTACGATTGCGAGAAGACATTGTTTAAATAATATTTCTACTCAACTGATGCAGAATAAAATACTTTAAAAACAAAAGAATATTGTTACTATAAGGACATAAAAATTATTAAAAAGAAACAATTTTCAAAATAAATTGGTCAAAATTAGGTGTTTTTCTATTCCAGAATATGCTATACAAATAGAAAAACACAATAAATTCGAGAATCACAAGAAAAGCATAAAAAAAACAATTTGTTAATATAGATCAAAATATTTCTAATTTGGTGCTGCACGTTCAAACATAATTTGATAAAATTGATAAAAACATATGTGGTCCTTCGAGCCGGATTAAAAGAAGAAAATCATAATCACGCATTGGTCATAAAATTAAGTTGATATTGTTCCAAAAACCAACTTCGGAGGACACTTTTTTCCTTAATCCAAAAATATTAATAATAATAAATCAGATTAAGATCTTCTACTGATGGTCCATTGTAGATAAAAATACTAATATCATCTCTTATGAAATATTTCAACAAAACTGTTTTGGACAAGTTCCCACGCGATTTTCCCACAAATAAATTTGTTTTTATTTGTATTTCTATGTTTCTAAATTATCTAATTTTTGTCCGTCGCTGTTTTACTATAAAAAAGTATTTTTGAAAGACAACTACTTAATGATTATCGAGGACGTATAGAAGTATTTTTAAAACTTGAAAACTCGTCACTTAATTGATATTTTATAAATGGAAACCTTAGAAATAATTTGTATACAACCCCTCGACCCATTTTGATCGATAACTTCGGGTTTCCGAATCGTCGTAACTTTAGACGTTGGAAATTGGGTTGTTGACTTACAAATAGACATCCTCGGGCAATTTCCTACTTCAATTATCACACTTCACACCTGCACAATAATCGTAAATAGACGAAAGTTGTAATTATTTATTTCTCGAATGTATTAATTTAAAATCGCGTAGTAAGCGCGATGTGAGCTATTTGAGGACGAACGCTTATTGACATTTATCGAAGGATTAGAAATCTATGGACGAAAAGATGAGTAGTTATCCGTGCTAATAAATTGCTCATAAACTTTCTAAATAATCGTGGCCGCGAGCGCTTTAAACGTCTCCGGATTTTTATTAATACCTTCGTAAAACGCAAGGCCAGGTCTACATTTCGCAAGTAAAACTCTTTAACGATACTCGAGGAAATTGTTTGGTTTTTTTCTTCACATTTTGGGCTACGTTTTCGGTAACTTCGTTTAATTAGAAAAATGTCATTTTTTACTCGAATTGCATACTATTTTTTACCATAAAAAGACATACCATTTTGAGTTGTAAATTAAGGAAGCAAGAGCCTAAAGAGCAAATTCTTAAAACAATGGAATGATTGCGCGGGGGGGAGGGGGGTTTTCTCCTGGGGTGTCGCAAAAAGTTTACAAGAACGTAATTTTTTGGGTTAATACATTTTTTCCCGTTTCAAAACGTGCTGTATTATTTTGTGAAATACGCCTAATGTTCCATTTGCGCGGTACTTGATTTACACGGTTTATGAAAATGAAAATTCTAAAAATTATTTAAAATATGCATTTTTGCTATAGATTTCGTTCTTGGTAGAATTACGGTTTTGTAACTTTTAATTAATAAATTTTACTCAATTTTAAATTATTGTGAATCATGCTTAAAGCCGAGTGTGCACATTCATTTTTGTCTCTCAAAATAATCTTTCTTTCAAATCAAAAACTTCATTTGCAGCCTTTATTTTTCTAAAAAGTCAGATATTTGGTGTTTCCGATATAAATACAGTGTTGTAATTTATTATTAAAATTAATTAGAAAATAAATTAATGTAAAGAAAATCTATTCCATTAATTTTAAATTTAGAGTGGGTTGGTTATTAAAAAAATGATTATTAAAAAAGAAAGAAATTGACAAGACAAAAATAAACTTTAAATGTCGTTTCTTTAATTTTAGTTAAGTTTTTTAAATAATTTATTATAATTAAATCAATAAATCTTTAATTTTAGAGCAACATTGTTTATTAAATTTGTCAATTTGCAATAATTAATATCGAATCTTATAAAACAACATTTAAAGTTTATTTTTATCTTGTCATTTTCTTTTTTTTTAATAATCATTCTTTAATAACCAATTTACTCTATATTTAAAATTAAAGAAATAGATTTTCTTTACGTTAATTATTGTGAATCATGCTTACAACCGAGTGTGCACATTCGAGCTCAAAGTGGCACATTCCGATCTCGGGAAAATGAAGCGCGCGCTCCGCGTCGCGCTTCATTTGCTTCCCTCGCTCGGAAATGTGCCACTTTTCGCTCGAATGTGCACATCCTCGTATTTAATAAAATTATCTACTTTGTTCAACGCTCTTTCAAAATCAAAAAATTAAATTTAGTTGCCCAAATATCGATTTTGTTCTTAAAAATGTATTTTTACCATAGCAATGAGTGCGAGCGAGCGAAAAGATACAACAATCCGATAAGTACGAGTGAGAGGGAACGATTGAAATTATTTAACTAATTTTTCGTCCAATTTATTGGCCTAAATTATCGTGAATCGTGCTTAAAACCGAGTGTGCGCATTCGAGCTCAAAGTGGCACATTCCGATCTCGGGAAAATGAAGCGCGCCGCTCCGCGTCGCGCTTCATTTGCTTCCCTCGCTCGGAAATGTGCCACTTTTCGCTCGAATGCGCACATCCTCGTATTTATTGAATTTAAAAATTGATTTAAAAAGTAATGTGCCGAAATAGAACAACCTATGTGCACATTCGAGGGAAATGTTCGCATTTTCTCGAGATCAATCTGCACACTCGACTTAAACATAAAAGAAAATAATTTTGATAGCAGTAGAGATTAGAAAATTTGTTATATTTATTTAAAAAGTGTTCAAATTTAAATTTCTTGAAGATTCGCAAACATGGTCCTTCGAGCCGGATAGGAAAAATTTGGAAAAACTTAAATCGCATATTAATATTTTACAAGGGCAATGGTGCATACACCCTCAATTCAACCTTTGAATCACCATAGGTATTTCTCAATGTGCAAAGAGCCATAAAAGTGCAACAAAACGGTTAACAAGAAACTTAAATCCAAACCATCTCGCTATTAGCATAAAACGATGCACTTAAATAAAGTTACCGTATTAATATTAATTCGATGCATATTTATGCAGATTTTCCGAAATAAATTTTGCTAATTAAAACAGCCAACAATTTTATGAAGTAATAAAGAATTTAAAAAACTGTTAATGCTCCACAAAGAGAACTAACGGTGCGGCTTTCCCAATAATAAATAACCATAATAATAATAGTAGGTAACAGGAAAAAAAACGCTAAATGCAGTGCTTAGCCAAATTCCATTTGCAATGCAAATCAATCGGAATTTTTTCCGCGTATCAAGGACACAAAATTTTTTTCTGTTTACCTGCATACCTGTCCTTTCTTCGTAACAGGTAGAAAGAAGAAAGTAACGGTTAGAAGAACCTGTCCTCCGAACAAGTCCATTTGTAATCTGTCTCGAGCAGCTGCATTTTACCTTTGGGTTTACTCAACCCTTCAATTTTTAATTCGAGAGGCAGTTGCACTAAATCAAAATTTGAGGAGCTATTTATTTAGCGACCTTTCAAACTTAGATTGGGTTCGGAGCAATAATTTCGTTCGAAATAAACGTCCACGTCACTTGCACATTTTATTTCGAGATTAATGGAAGAAGTTCTTAATGGAAAAACGAATTAATACGAACAAAAATACATTTGAAGATGGCCGCCCTTATTTTTTTTCGCCCAAACTCGTTTACTGGAAGCCGTAGTCTCGTAACGAGCAATCGGGCCGGGAAAAAAACGAAGACGACCCGTTCGAAAAAATTCTAATTAGAAAAAAGAAATAAAAACACTTTCGTTTGCGAACAAAACTCGTAATTTAATTACGCGTTTACGTAACGCACAGAAATCTTTCGTGTTAAGTATCGCCGTCCCACTTTTATGGGAAAAAATTACCATTTCTTAAGCTTATTACGGCACACGAACGTTCACGGCAAAACTGTTCATCGAAGGCCTCCGGGCAATCGGTGGCACTAAACAAGTTCTTTTTTAATCTACTAATTTCTCGGCCAAATAGTCGTACATTCCAGATTCTTCGATTCCGTCCGTCTATTGCCTTACAACTAGCGTTACCGGTTTACCTTTTTACGGTACCTTAATAAAAAAAAATTAATTATATTCTCTTATCGAAAAAAGTGGCACACGCGCATACGATTAACCCAATATTTATCTTAAAAACGAAAATAAAATTGAAGGAAGTAGGAAGTGTCGACTTTAATGGCTCATCTACGTTTTTTGTGCCAAGCGTTTTTATTTACGACTCGCAAAAATAAACTGCCATTTCCTATTACGAAAAAAGCGGCTCGGAATAATTATCGTTGGGACACCTTCGCGGTATTATTCGGCGATTCGGATCTCTAAAGCCTTCCAAAACTTAAATTTCGGAATAATTGAAAGGGATTTTATGCGTTTTGTTGAAAGCAAAAGCACTTAGCAAATGTAGGATATAATTAAAAAGCTTTTCTACGTTTCATTTGACTCAGAATTTGCATTCATCTTAAACGAAGTTGCACTTGCAACGTGCATGTGCCTTGCATTATTTAAAGAACTCGCAACGTTGAGTGGGCTTTAAATAATTCGCATCATTAAACGTTGCTTTAAATTTGTTCCCACTTATGTGCAAAATATTACGAATGTTGGCGGAGAAGCTGATTAATAAAAGGACGACTTTGCACAAATTGAGATAGTTTATCATTTTTATGGCGATATCAGCATTTTAATTTGTTTTCTAATAACTACGTGATTGAGCTTGACGTGAGACACTGATTTGTACGTTTTGTGGCCCCCTAAGTACTTTTTTTGAAGTTATACTTCTTTTGAGGCTGATATTTTAGCAGGCAACGGAGGTTGCGCGCGCACAAATAACGATAATTGGACAGTATGAAGTTAGCGCTCTAATAAAGTAAATTAATTATTGTGAATCATGCTTAAAACGAGTGTGCACATTCGAGCTCAAAGTGGCACATTCCGATCTCGGGAAAATGAAGCGCGCCGCTCCGCGTCGCGCTTCATTTGCCTCCCTCGCTCGGAAATGTGCCACTTTTCGCTCGAATGCGCACATCCTCGTATTTACTAAATTTATCTACTTTGTTCATCGCTCTTTCAAAATCAAAAAATTAAATTTAGTTGCTAAATATGGATTTTGTTCTTAAAAATGTATTTTTGCCATAGCAATGAGTGCGAGCGAGCGAAAAGATACTAGAATCTGATAAGTACGAGTGAGAGAGAACGATTAAAATTATTTAACTAATTTTTCGTCTAATTTGTTGGCCTAAATTATCGTGAATCGTGCTTAAAACGGAGTGTGCACATTCGAGCTCAAAGTGGCACATTCCGATCTCGGGAAAATGAAGCGCGCCGCTCCGCGTCGCGCTTCATTTGCCTCCCTCGCTCGGAAATGTGCCACTTTTCGCTCGAATGCGCACATCCTCGTATTTCTTGAATTTGCATATAAAAATCATATATCATTATTTCTGTTACATTTCAGTAAATAAATGCATAAAGATTAAAACAATTAAATATAAATTATACAAAAAGTAGTAAAGTAAATACTTTGAGACTTTCTTTTTGAAAATGAATTTTTGTGAAAAGCAAAGATTTTTATTTTAAATAGATCTAAGAAATTAAATTTCCATTACGTAACATTGTTTCTAAATTTAAATGTAATTTTTTGAACCAAATTAAAATTTTTAAGCTAGTTTAAGGAAAATTTTGTGTAACATTGTATGTTCACAACAAAGTAAGTTAACTAATTTTTAACTAATAACAAAAGGAAATGTCTGATACATCAAGGGCATTATAAAAAACGGTAGTAGATCATTCGGTACCCAAATACGGATCTGTAAGGTTCAATTAAATTATTTTAACTAAATTAATTATTGTGAATCGTGCTTAAAACCGAGTGTGCACATTCGAGCTCAAAGTGGCACATTCCGATCTCGGGAAAATGAAGCGCGCCGCTCCGCGTCGCGCTTCATTTGCCTCCCTCGCTCGGAAATGTGCCACTTTTCGCTCGAATGCGCACATCTTCGTATTTACTTATATTAAGTTTTACACGTGGTTATATCTAATTAATTTACGCCAAAGAAGTATAACTTCTAACCGGTTTTTTTTCTTAGTTCTTTAAAAAAATGTTTGTTAGGTATTTTTAAAAATCTACGTACACTAACGAGCGTTTAAAACTGCACGGCCGACCTAATCGAAAAAATATATTATTTATGTGTATTAGAAAAGGAATTTTTGATCAAACTTATTGATTTTAATATGGTGAAAGGTGAATAGGGAAGCCATAAAAAATGGTATCCAATGGATACCATATTATTAACACTTAATTACTCGATCTGGTGTTTTTCAGGCACCAGCGCCACAGTTTCTGTAATTACTGAATGTATAAATTTTTTCGTGCCTGTACACCCACATGTAACCTTTGTTTAGTCTTTCTAGAGTGCGATAGGCACCTGAAAGTATTAATTTGGAGATTATAAAAGTGTGTTATTTGTCGCAGTTTGAATTGTTGTGGCTTTGGTGCCTGAAAAATACCGCGCGAGTAATAATGTTATTATTTTCGAAACGACATTTATTTTGTGAAGCAAAATTTTGAAGAACCAAATGACCATTATGCATTTTTTTTCACTTGCTCAATCTAACTGGAACTAACGCACAAATATATAATGCAACACATTTTTGTGATCAGCCTTCGAAACTATGAACGATTTTGAAAACTTTAACGGTGATGTGGATGTAAACACATCCTATCAAAACAGCCAAATTAGAAAATTTACTAACTAGAATTAAGCTTTTGTTGTCAAAATTCAAAGAAAAAATTAAACTTTAAAAGAACCAGTGAAAAACAACGGGCTATTGCCCATTGTTAATCCTACATCAATTTATCGCAAATTGAATAAATAGAAGATGATTATTGAACAGTTTATTAGACTTTGTTACATTGATTTTAGTTAATTTTCTTTTTGCACTTAATTTTAAGTTGGGTATTAATTTTTTTGTTGTTGTTGGGAAATCAATAGTGCATAATGTGTATGACATTAAAAAATTGTCAAAATACCTTCAAAATTCTTAAAACCAAGTCATTTTCTATGTGGTGCCTAAAAAGCACCGCGCGAGTAATTGCGTTACGGTAAACTGCGCGAATAATTAAGGGTTAAATATCTTAAAATTGAGCTTCATCGGTTTATATGCATTTTGTCATTTCAAAATGTGCGGTATGCAATTCGAACGAAAAGTAACATATTTCTAATTTCCTAACACAAATACACAAAATAAAAAAATTAATAAAAACTCACATTATTCGCAGGTCATCCTTCGCCTCTGACTTCTCTTCAAATTGGTCCGTTACGAAATCTGTAAATAAAAAGAAAATGCTAATATGTAATCTTTATAAACAAATTAAAACTAACAAAATTGTTAATGTTTATAGGCAATTAATCAATTTTCAATTTAAGGAAATCAAAGTGTGTATTGTTTCATTTCACAATTGTAAATTAAAACGTTTTTATTGTAATCATAAAAACGTACTTTCTTGTTAGTTTTCCTTTTTAATTTTTTTTATTTGTAACCCAAGGGGACGCCTATTTTAATTTATTTGTACATGTGCAAAATTTTTACACTGCCAAAAATATCGAGTTGGACGTAAAAATTAAATATCTTCGTACATTTTTCTGAGTGCATTAAACCAAACCACAATTCACTTAAAACACAAAAGGTATTTATTTTTAAAACTAACACTTCGTTCACAAAAATAACCTCACTACGGTCTTACTTCCGCAAATTTCAACGAATAACTATTAAAATACTTTAAATAAAGCTTTATCATATCTTAAAAAATAATCGTAGTTTTCGAGCGGCTATCTAATTTTACATGCTGTTATGCATTATGTATAAAAATCAAAAAACTTTTACCTTTAAACGTTTATTTGGGCCCGTGAATTACATCAAAATTAAGATATTCAAAACCTAAACCCATTTAAAAAATAATACCCAGGCCGAATTAAGCCATTTTTTGAGGACTTAAATAAGTAGATTTTTAGAGCCCTTGTGCAATTTTCTTTTAGGTAAATTATTAATTATAACAATCGGTTATTGAACCAAGATTGAACATTTAGATACGGACCCTCGAAAAGGACACTTGTCTTCTTTGTCTAAATAACAATTCGCTCCTGGCACAACATTAAACAGCAAATGAATTGAATACAAGATCATTAATAAAAGGTGCTAAATTCAGAAACGTAAATGTTTAATTAGTGCTTGTTCTCTTAACGCGGCATTCGAAAAGAATCCTTCGATTTCTCATCTTTTGACGGCCACTTCGGATCACAAAATGAAATTGATATTCTTTCCCCAATAAAATGAGATAAGCACAATTAAACTCTTTTGACTTATCATCAAATTTAATTTAAATCGCGAAATTCCAAATGAAAACTTGGAAAACTTACTTCGAATTAGCTGTTTTCCGGCGATTTACGAAACGAAAATCGTGATCGTGACATTCTACAGACCTTTTCAAAGATTCGGGCCTTGACCATTAATTATTTAATATCTACCAATTTTAACAAAACCGACTACCATATTATTTATTTTTAAAGTTTGAAATTGGTTTTTAATTTTCATTTTGCAACCTTGTCGTGTCTCGGTTCCAAACTTACTTTATTATTAACCAAAAAACATTTTTGCGAAGTCATTAGATATTATTTAAAACCTTTTGCACAAAAAAAATCGCAATTCAAGTTCTTTTCTACGAAATTACGTTACGACCCGAGTCCGCCTAATGGAAAATTTTTGTATAAAATCCCAAAACCCGTTTAACGAAATTTATTTCTAAGCTCAAATAGAATTGAACTTTAGAAAAAATAGAGAAAAGTCCTGATGGTGATTCGATTAAGCGTTAATTTTTCCAAAAACGAGTTCGAAATAGGACGTAAACAAGATGACGAACAATTTTATTAATAGAACGCCGTCTTTTTATTTACAAACAGCAAAAAGATGGACGCTCTTTAAATGTGCTCTAATTAAGTCTTCGTTTAGCTCGTAAGCGTAATTAAAGCCGTAAAAAATTAATTGTGGCGAGAGACGTGCCCCGTTTTAATTTTTTTGTGTGTGAAAATTACAATTGAATTTTTTTTCGTATTAACTTTATATAACCGTTGGCCGCAGAAACGCGAAGAGAAAAGCTCCGAGAATTACAAGGCCGAACCTTGAATATTTAAAAATTATTTTAATTACCGCCGTTACAAAACAATGATTTTAAAGGCGATTTTGAGGGTTGGGTTTCGTTGATGAACGGTACTTCTTGCGTTATAAACAAACCCAAGAATTTAATTTAATGCCGCTTAAAATTTGGAAGTCGTCTCGAAAGGGAAATCATTCGAAGATGTTAAACTTTAATTTTGATTATTTATGTAGTCTTTTCGTTTGCTTTTTTGTGTTTGTGTAAGTAAAGGAAGCAGATGTAGCACATAAAATAAAACACACCGAACCTCGGCCCCATTTCTGGCTCAATTTTGTTATACAGTAGGACCCCGCTTGACGCGGGGCATACGTTCCAATTAGTTTAAGCGCTAAACGAAACGAGTTAAAAGTTTGATTGTTGATAATCATCTTTACGATTGTAAAAATTTATGCTGGCCATTAGGGTGTATTCCAGTGATTTCCAAAATTTTGGGAGGAGGGGGCTTCCCTGGGAAGTCGCAAAAGTTTCATAAAAATAGAATTTTTTGTATTCATCCATTTTTTTTTAATTAAATATGTGCGGTATTATTTTACGTTGTACATCTTAACGCTAATTTTTAATTAAAATTATTTAGAAAGTAAATTAATCATTGTGAATCGTGCTTAAAACGGAGTGTGCGCATTCGAGCTCAAAGTGGCACATTCCGATCTCGGGAAAATGAAGCGCGCCGCTCCGCGTCGCGCTTCATTTGCCTCCCTCGCTCGGAAATGTGCCACTTTTCGCTCGAATGCGCACATCCTCGTATTTACTAAATTTATCTACTTTGTTCATCGCTCTTTCAAAATCAAAAAATTGAATTTAGTTGGATAAATATCGATTTTGTTCTCAAAAATGTATTTTTACCATAGCAATGAGTGGAAGAGCGAAAAGATACAACAATCTGATAAGTACGAGTGAGAGGGAACGATTAAAATTATTTAACTAATTTTTTGTCCAATTTATTGGCCTAAATTATTGTGAATTGTGCTTAAAACCGAGTGTGCGCATTCGAGCTCAAAGTGGCACATTCCGATCTCGGGAAAATGAAGCGCGCCGCTCCGCGTCGCGCTTCATTTGCTTCCCTCGCTCGGAAATGTGCCACTTTTCGCTCGAATGCGCACATCCTCGTATTTATCCACAATAATCTCTTTTTAAATTAGATAAATCAATAACTTAAAATAGTTAGTACAATTTTGGTTTGAGTTCACACAAAATTATTTTGAGTATTTTTTTTTAACTATTTTTACATATAAGAAGATAAAATGCAATAGTTTATAATTAATATCCGTGAATTAGATTAGATGTGGGCAAGGCAAAAAAAAAATTATTTGTCGAAAAACGAATCTTAAGATTAAATTTTGGAAATTTCGAGTCGCTGAATTCTAAGACACGTATTAACTCAATTTTTGTCTTTTCTTGGTTTAAATGAAAATTATAAATCGAAAAAGCAAAATGTGCATAATTCAGTCATTTATTTCAATGTAAAATAAAAGTAGATAAAGCATATGGGTGATTCCGTTCTAACTGTTACTTTTTTGATTAAAAATTTTTGGATTGTGTAACCAAACATTTTTTGTTTTTTCATGCATATTATTACTCTATTTTATAGTAAAAATGAAAGTGCGAGAGGATTTTGCTACAACTTTATGTCAATACCGTGGCATGGAAATTATAATTATAATTTCCATTCCACGGTACTGACATAAAATACATTTGGTAGACATTCTTCAGAAAAATTATTAAATTCATTTATGAATTGTATTGTACCATTTTAAAACTCTTTTTTATTGATTATTTAACATTTCAATAATCCATAGTAACTTATGTATAACAAATAATACATTATAATTTATATCAAACATTAATGAACTCAAATCTAACACATTTCACAAAAATTAACTTAATGAAAAATTTTTTTTTGGTTTTTATTATAGCATTTTTAATTCTTAAGCTTCTCCGCCAATAGTCAATTTTATTTATTAACAATTAAATATATTTTTATTATTTTTGACACGGTACTGACATTTTAAATTAAAATAACTACTGTAATTTTTTGATTTTGAATTTGATAATATCCTATTACCCTATAGTTTAGGCTAGTAATAAGTACAGAAATTCATTACTTATGATGAAAAAAATTAATCGTTAATTAAGATTACCAATGCCACGGTACTGACAAGTAAATTTATGACAGCATCTTTTGAAAATTGAGTTTTAAAATGATACAAACTCGCTTGAGAATTTCACTTGTGTGATATTTGTAAATAAACATAACTCAGTTAACGTACTTTCAATATGGCTTATTAGTTGTTTCATTAATTTCGAGGTAAATAGCGCACGAGTCATGCACATTAAAATTTAAAAATTTGCTTAAATCTGAGGACAAAAGTTATTAAGGCGAAATTCAATCTTAAATTGATTTATTAAACAAAAATTCGTTAATTTCTTTCAAGTTTGGTTATATACATTAAGATTTATCAGTTAATTGGTTTGAATTACTTATTACTTATAGGTAAATTCTAGAAAAGGACATAACACGGTACTGACATTTAAGGTACATATTGCAAGTTTTCTTTGGACTGCGACTTATATTCTACAAGAAAAGTGATGAAATATGTTCATGATGATCGCATTGATACAAAAACTATTAATAGATTTATAATGTATTACCAGTGAGAGCAAACAGTATAGGACACAAAAAATCACGAATCACCCATATATTGCAATAAGTTGAATCGACGTAAATTTTGAGCTATTTTGAAGCTTCGAGCAGATCGAGAAACGTTAAACGAGGTCTTACTGTAAACGAATATTTTCAGTGACATTTACACCAATTGATGTATTCATCGAACTTTTAATACAATTATCCTTGTTCCTCATTTAATTAAAAAAAAAAACAGGCCAAAAATTAGTAATGTACCAAGTTAGTTTTCAACTTTTATCCCTCCCAAAGGGGTAGTAAATTCTGAAACTTGCAAGCTCCCAACACAGAAAATTACTTGCACAATAACAAAGTTATTAATACACGTACTAATGTCAGACGTGCAAATAAAATTAGCAGATTCATTTCCAAAAAGAAGAACCTGAAAGATTGCCAATACCGTTTTGGATTTGTCGGCGTAAAAACCAAACGACATTTTTTAATGTTAGTCATGTAACAACAATAAAGGACGAATTTATCTTAAGCGGGCCAGTTTCCACATACGCTGAAAATAATTAATTGCGAAAACTTAATAAAATGTTAAAAAGGTGACGCCTCGGGGGCATATTTCGCGCTGGTTGTTCCTTTGAATCGTTTCGACTTGTATTTTTAATTAACAAATTTTTAAATGTTAAATTGCAATAATATTTTGGAACGCACAATGCAGCAGTTTCCAAACTTTAGTTTACTGTGCCTCTCTTTAAAAAAAATCTAATTTTTTTTGACCGAACCGGTTTTTGATGAATAGAGTGTGGGGTACGTATGAAATATTTTATGTAAATTTTTTAATCGCTTTTTGGCATTGTTTTTATTTAAAGCGTAGGTAATGGGTGTCTATTTTTAGACTTAAAACGTTTCGAGATAAAGATTAAAGGGAATTGACGTTAGACGTAATCAAAGTAATTTTTTATTTATTTTTTAAGCCAGCAAAGCTCTTTAGCTCGTTTAAAAAAAATGCTTCCTAAGCTCCTAAAAAGTTGATTAGAGTAGAAACGTTAATGAAGGGTAAAATATTCTAAAAGAACACAAGTTAAATTGTTTTTTTTCCTTCCCAAAAAACTAATCAAATTGGAATACTGATGTTTATTTTATCACGTTATAAGCAACAAAATGCAGGAAATTAAATTAGTTTCCTTCCGATCGGATTACTCAAAGTCGATTAATCCGGAAATTTGAAAAATTTCTGATCGATGTCGCACTAAAACGGTTTTTGTAAATGATTTTATAACTTTTGCGAGCTTCTGTCGTATTTTATCGCTTTAAACATGTTCGCACGTATAAATTAGCGTAATAAAACTACTTAACAAGGTGTGTAATAACAGTTTTACATTTTTTTTTAATGCAAAACAAGAGTCTCCTTTTACGATAGGGTTTGCTTCGTACAGAGATCGCTCGTAAAAGCGAATTATCGTAAGTTATAAGGTCGTAAGTCGAAGCGCACCTGCAAATTTACGATTCCATCTTATTTGTACTACTTTTCACGAATAGAAAAGCCATTAAGCAAACATCGATGTCAATAATTCATTCAATAATATCGAATTGGTTCAAGTTTAATTGGCTTTTTATTTATTTAACATTTCATTTTTTAAATTTGTAGGTCCCGCAAACAGTTCCTCTAAAATTTACACTTCGAAAAACAATAATAAAAGACTTAACGAAGAGAAAGTTGTAATTTTGACCTAAAATTTAATTCTCACAGACCATTTTAATGCTGTGTAGGTACTTCCATATAGAGAAAAGGCGTACAATTGATTTAAAATGGGATTTTTTGATAAGATTTAATCTTAAATTTTTTATTTTGTAATAAATAGTTTTTTTTCAGGCAAGAGTTAATAACTAAATTAAGGTTTTTTTATACATTTTTACTATTTCTAATTTTGAAATAGTTATAAATGACTTATTTAAGTAATATTTTATAGCCAAAGATAAGTCAGAATTACTAAATAATTCTGTTGATCAGTGATGGGGTTTAACAATTCCATTTTTGCCTCCTTATTTAAATGCAAATTAATTTCGCGGCAATCGCAATGAAAAAAGTTAAAAATTATGAAAAATAAGCGAAGCCCAAAGGAGACATTTTGAGAGCGCAACTAGGGTTTTAGGATTACTTGAATTTTTGTAAGATAAATTGATCATTGTTAATCGTGGCGAAAAACGGAGTGTGCACATTCGAGCTCAAAGTGGCACATTCCGATCTCGGGAAAATGAAGCGCGCCGCTCCGCGTCGCGCTTCATTTGCTTCCCTCGCTCGGAAATGTGCCACTTTTCGCTCGAATGCGCACATCTTTGTATTCCTTGAATTTTGTAAATTAAACTTTCTTTACAATCAACAAATTTTAATTTATTTCAGTAAATATTGATTATATGTTCGAAAAACGTATTTTTACCATAGCACTGAGTGGGAAAGAGGGAAAAGATAGAAGAAACTCATAAGTATTAATTTGCCTTAATTAATCTTTTTACTTTCAAATCAAAAAATTAAAATTAAATCTGAATGTTATGTTCAAGAAACGTATTTACCATAGTAATGACTGAAAGTGGGCGAAGAGATACGAGAATTAATAGGTGCAAGTGAGAGAAAACGATTAAATTACAGTAAAACATCCGGACCTTAGTTATACGGATTCGCGATTATCTGGATGTTTTATTTAGTGCTTAATATTTGTTGCTGTTTTTGTAAACATATACTTACCTAACAATTTGACCAAGTTTTTTCCTGTTAAAACGGGACGCTTTGTAATTGTACTTAAAGCCGAGTGGGCACATTCGACCTCAAAGTGGCACATTCCGCTATCGGGAAAATATAATCGAATCCAATTAACACAAATATGTGCGCATTTGAGCGACAAGTGGCACATTTCCGAGCGATTGAAGCAAATGAATTATTTCCTGCTTGAATAGCTATCCTAGAATTTTTTTACTATTTTTTACGTTTATAGTAGTTAATTATAAACAATATTGACGCATTTTGGCAAATTTACAAAATGACGGTTTTTACAAAATAATTTCCAACAAGTCTTATACGAAATAATTACCCTACTTCTTTAATGGCTATCCAGGAATTTTTTTTTTATTTTTTGGGCTTATAGTAATGAAATATAAACAATTATATATCATAAGAAAGGCCGTTTTGGCAAATTTTGAATGTGTGTTATTTTGCAGTTTGAAACTAAGCAAATCCAATAGGAAAAAAAAATATTTCCTGCTGGGATAGCTATCCAAGAATTTTTTTACTAGTTTTTATGTTTATAGTAGTTAATTATAAACAATAATGACGCATCAGAACGGCCGTTTTGGCAAATTTAAAAAATGTCGGTTTTTACAAAATAATATCCTACAAGTCTTATACGAAATAATTACCCTACTTCTTTGACGGCTATCCAGGAATTTTTTTATTATTTTTTGGGCTTATAGTAATGAATTATAAACAATTATATATCATAAGAAAGGCGGTTTTGGCAAATTTTGAATATGTGATATTTTGTAGTTTGAAACTAAGCAAATTCAGTGGGAAAAAAATTATTTCCTGCTGGGATAGCTATCCTAGAATTTTTTTACTATTTTTTACGTTTATAATAGTTAATTATAAACAATATTGACTCATCAGAACGGCCGTTTTGGCAAATTTTAAAAATGTCGGTTTTTACAATATAATTTCCAACAAGTCTTATACGAAATAATTACCCTACTTCTTTAATGGCTATCCAGAATTTTTTTTTATTTTTGGGCTTATAGTAATGAAATATAAACAATTATATATCATAAGAAAGGTCGTTTTGGCAAATTTTGAATCTGTGATATTTTGCAGTTTGAAACTAAGCAAATCCAATAGGAAAAAAAAATTATTTCCTGCTGGCATAGCTATCCTAGAATTTGTTTACTATTTTTTACGTTTATAGTAGTTAATTATAAACAATATTGACGCATCAAAACGGCCGTTTTGGCAAATTTACAAAATGTCGGTTTTTACAAAATAATTTCCAACAAGTCTTATACGAAATAATTACCCTACTTCTTTAATGGCTATCCAGAAATTTTTTTATTATTTTTTGGGCTTATAGTAATGAATAATAAACAATTATATATCATAAAAAAGGCCGTTTTGACAAATTTTGAAAATGTCATATTTTGCAGTTTGAAACTAAGCAAATCCAATAGGAAAAAAAAATTTCCTGCTTGGATAGCTATCCTAGAATTTTTTTACTATTTTTTACGTTTATAGTAGTTAATTATTAACAATATTGACGCATCAGAACGGCCGTTTTGGCAAATTTAAAAAATGTCGGTTTTTACAAAATAATTTCCTACAAGTCTTATACGAAATAATTACCCTACATCTTTGATGGCTATCCAGGAATTTTTTTATTATTTTTTGGGCTTATAGTAATGAATTATAAACAATTATATATCATAAGAAAGGCCGTTTTGGCAAATTTTGAAAATGTGATATTTTGCAGTTTGAAACAAAGCAAATCCAATAGGAAAAAAAAATATTTCCTGCTGGGATAGCTATCCAAGAATTTTTTTACTATTTTTTACGTTTATTGTAGTTAATTATAAACAATATTGACGCATCAGAACGGCCGTTTTGGCAAATTTTAAAAATGTCGGTTTTTACAAAATAATTTCCAACAAGTCTTATACGAAATAATTACCCTACTTCTTTGATGGCTATCCAAGAATTTTTTTATTATTTTTTGGGCTTCTAGTAATGAATAATAAACAATTATATATCATAAAAAAGGCCGTTTTGGCAAATTTTGAAAATGTGATATTTTGCAGTTTGAAACTAAGCAAATCCAATAGGAAAAAAAATATATCCTGCTTGGATAGCTATCCTAGAATTTTTTTACTATTTTTTACGTTTATAGTAGTTAATTATAAACAATATTGACGCATCAGAACGGCCGTTTTGGCAAATTTAAAAAATCTATAAATTAGTCAGTTATTTTTGGAAATTAACTTTTTTTGCGTAAAATAGTTGTAATTTTTTTAATTACTTCTCTTCATCAAAGAAATCGAGGGATAGATAAAGATTAATATAGTCAAATCCAATAATACGAGGATGTGCGCATTCGAGCGAAAAGTGGCACATTTCTGAGCGAGGGAGGCAAATGAAGCGCGACGCGGAGCGGCGCGCTTCATTTTCCCGAGATCGGAATGTGCCACTTTGAGCTCGAATGTGCACACTCGGTTTTAAGCACGATTACAAAGCGTCCCGTTTTAACAGGAAAAAACGTAGTCAAATTGTTATGTATATGTTTACAAAAAACCCAACAAATATTAATCACTAAATAGAACAGTCGCACATTATCCTAAAATCTACAAAGCAAAAAAAAAACACTGTTTAGTGCGAAATGCAAAATAAAATAATAAAATATTTAGTAAGGTTTACTTTTCGCAACGAGTCCGAACGCGGTTGACAAGCCGGATAATCGCGAATCCGTATACGCGAGGTGCGGATAACTGAGGTTTTACTGTAGTTGTAGATAACTTATTTAATACTTTATGGCCAAAGATAAGTCAGAATTACTAAATAATTCTGTTGATCAGTGAGGGGGTTGAACAATTCCACTGTTCAATAAAAATAAATATAAAATCGGAGAAAAACTATTAAAAGTTTACAACTGCAAAACAGAAATATCTTGAGCAATTCAAGAGCCCTACACAAGAATATGTAAAACTTCCTACTATCCAATAAAATACTTGTCAACAGAGCTATTAACCACATATGTACGCCTGCATTTAATAAAAAGTTCGTTAAACTACCAAAGATATTATGTTATCCAAGATTTCTTTACGAAACAGATCATATTTTATTGTATTAAACTGGTCAGGAACTTTATTATCATAAACAGCTTATTTTGGCGGCAAGCAATTCAGATAAGTAATTCTATTTCGCGTTTGAATTTTAAGGCATTGTTGCCAAGCATATTTCCCATACTTCAATGCATATTTAAGTTTTGATTTCTATAGTTCTTTTAATTAAAAAAAAAAATAATTTCGACATGTGGCCTTAATGACATCGTTATAACACACTCGAACAAAAATTTTAAAAATATTCAAAATATGTAATAAGATATTTATTGCGCTTTTTATTTTAAAATTGAAGTTTATGATACCACAACTCCAAAATATTCTGCATTAATGCCACTTGAATTGGGGGGTTGCTCAGTTTAGGGTCACTTGTAAGTGGGTTAAGTTCCATACCCCGTATAAAAAACGTCTAAATTAATTCAGCCCTAACAAAAATAACAAACATCCAATGCAAATCGTAAAAATAACAAAAAAATTAAAACACAAATCAGTCTCCCAAAATAATTTCGGCCGACAGTTGAAAAAACAGATCTCAAAACACCAAAGTTCAAAAAAAAAACTTCTCAAAGTTCCAAAAGCACGATCTTCGATTGTGATGTAAAATCTGAACGCCTTTAATAGGAAATTTCTAGGAAAAGCTTTTTTTCGAATCGACATAACAAACTTCCTCGAAGTTTCCACATATGAAACGGCGAAAATCTTTTGTGCAACGCCACGGCAAACTTTTAAGGACGTTTTAAATAAAAGGGAGATCTTTTTAAATCTTAAAATTGACTTTTCAAAGCCCGAGTCGATTTTATTAATTTTTTTCATGCGATTTTGTCGAAAAGTAGTATGCATAATTTATTTTTCGATTTCCATTCGATATCGCGCGCATTGAAACGGCCCGAGCTCGTTACTTCGCGAAATGAGAAGGAAATATGGCGCAATAAATAAAGAAAAAGAAGGAACGAATGCAACGGAAAACCGTTAAACAAGATGTGCAGAGATTTATAATTCTTATCCTGAGCGTTTTTAATTATTTATTGCACAGGTACATCCAACACCTGTTGCCATATTTCTCGCTAATGTAAGTACATTTGAAACCCCCTATTTTTTTGATGCGTTTACTGTTAGTGTTTTATGGCTTTTTTGTGGTTGACGCTCGTTTCTAGGTCAAACACCATAAGTTTAATTATTTTAATTTTTATTTCAAAAAAAGTGGGTAATAATGTCAGAAATGTTTACAGTTTGTTTATGATTATTTAATAAGGTAGACAATTGAAATTTTTTTTAAACGCAGGTTATAAATAGGTAAAAACAGTACATTGTGAGCAATAATAGTGTTGACGTAAGATTTACACCTATTGTATTGCGTACGACTTCGAATTATACGGTTTTTTAATTTTTGGAGGTCGCTGCGATAGATCACGATCAATTTCTAATTTCGATTTGAAACGTCTCGTTACCAACATTAGCAACGACGTAATAAATAATTAATTAACTAATCGTTTAATTATTTAATAACACGCCATCTTGCCTTCGATTTAAGCCAAATAAGGACACTCCATTAATTTTACGAGAAGCCAACGAAGAGAAAACGCAATCATTTTTATTGTTTAATCTCGTTTTTGGGAAACTTGTTTTATAATAAAAGACGAAAGACACGCCAAGTTTTAGTTGATTAAGTACGAAACCGAAACTCGAGATAATTGCATAAATTTCTTAAGTTTCCTACGAAACGGGAATTGCTTTCCTTATCTGGCGAGCGATTTTAATGGAACTCATTTTGTGAATGAAATGCCACATAAATTTCCCCATTTATTTTGCATACGAATTTTCGAAAAGCGCGCGCCCATCAATTTCGCAATAATCCTCGACGCCTCGTCGAATCTTAACGCTTCGATTGAAGAAGAAAAAAAAAGTGCGGCCGGCGAAGGGGGAGAGCGAAAAAAAAGCGTTTCGATGCGGGTGCATTAGTTGGAAGTCCATAAATTCGGAAAAAGGATTTAGAAGGACGTAATTCGTTTCCTCTTTTCAAACAAACTCGAAACTGAAATGAATACGAAATGGAGTTCCTGTGTCGTCGCGACGCCGTCGCCCTCCGACTTCGCCGTTTGTTTCTCTTGCAACGTTTGCACACTAAAATGCAGTTAAGGAAAGCAATAACCGTATACAATGAAGCCATTCTACGTGTAATTGTGCTGCACAGTAAACAGAAAGCTCGCCTTTGTATTTTCGAATATGATACGCCGTTATTGTAAATATTTATTAAATATCCTTCCACTGTAGTGGGTTATCGTCATTCATAATTAAAGGCTAGACGGATTTATTAATTAAATGAATGCGATGCTGGTGGGTCTCTCGTGTTTATGCATTATCTTTTTTATTTATTCAGTCGCAATCAACCACAACGAAGAAGCATTGTCGAGTTTAATTTAAACTGGTTTAAACAGTGGTTTCCGTATTGTATGTTACTGCGCCTTCCTTAAAAAAAAATATAATCTTGGCGCTTCTACACTGTAGGGGGAGACCGGGGTTAGAAGTCACAATTTTTGTTCTTTTGCATTTATAGAGCCCATGGTCTTAATTTATCAATGACATTTATATATTAATAGATAGTGTATTTATTCTAGTTTAAGAAAAAATAAACACTTTTCTCTACCATTATCTAATGAGAACATATTTTAATTTTTATGAAAAAAGAGAAGTGTGACTTTTAACCCCGTGTCTGGGGTAAGTAGTCACGTACTAAATAAAAGGTAAAATACAAAACGACAAAACAAATGCCTATTTTTATTAAAGGTAAAATGTTGTTTGTAAGATATTTTACCTAAGAAAGGAACGAAAAATATCTTATTCATAATTTAAAAATATATATTTGCTGTGAGCGAATAGTAACTTCTATCTAACGAACTTAGGTTATGTTAACAAAAATGACACAAATATAATTACAGCCAATCGTTTATGTAGTAAAACCCCTAGAAACCAATAAAAAAGGCCGCACATATTTATGGTGTTGCTTTGCACATGTGACAACTAACCCCGTTAACTTGAGACAACTTTCCTCAAAACAGTTTTAGACAATAAACTCCCAAAATAAATTTAAATCAATGGTCATTTAAGACACCATTTGAATGATATCATGAAGCATATCTTAAACATCATAAATACACGAAAAAGTATATCACTATGCAAAATTTAAATATACTTACGAGACTCAACACAGATTCACAAAAAATTACTATACCCCGTCTTCCCTACACTTATTTCCCGATTTACACGGTACCAGAAAAAACCGTGTAAATATAATCATAATGTTTTATCACACCGAGATGGAAAGTTCGCTTTCCGACTCTATTTTCGGGACCGAAAGTGCCACATCCACTCCTAGCTAACTAATCGATTAATTAAGACATGCTACAATTTTTTTACGCATACGTCAAATTTTGTTTAATTTTTTTTTTGGTTATTTAAATGACGATCGAACTTTCGATCCCAGTGTGATAATAGTATATTACTCGCCTAGGAAGGAAAGTGTCACTTTCCTCCCTAGGTGAGTAATATACTATTTAGACTTGTTTAAACCGTGCCAAAATCACTTTACTTTTTACATATTGTGGAAATTTTTTTTCCGCCCACTCAAATAATGTCCCTACATAGACAAAATTTAATGTTAACGAAAAAAAAATTGATAGATGGAACTTTGAGCAATTCTCTGGGTATTTGCCATTAGTGTTAAATTTTTTTCTCTTGTTTTCACTTGATAAATTTTCAAATTGATTTTTACGCTATGTAGCCTAATGGCATCTCTGAGAGTTAGTGTTACAACTTCCAGTTCTACCAGTTTTCATTGAATTTTGGCATTGATAAATCCATCACTAAATGTTGAGAGAAATTAAATAAATAAACAGTTGTAAATCAAATATTTAAACTAATATTTAAACTAATATTATTTTAATGTTTTTCAAAATATCTGCTTGTTTCATCTGGTTTCTGCCACGGTTTTAAGCATGATTCACATTAATTAATTTAGTTTCTAAATAATTTTAATTAAAAATTACAAGGCTGTATTTATATCAGAAACATCAAATATTCGATTTAATGCTTTTATACATTAATTTTAGAAAAATAAAAGCTACACTTTTTGCGAATAGAAAATCTGAAATTTTAATTTGAATGATAGATGATTTTTATAGGCAAATTCAATAAATACGAGGATGTGCGCATTCGAGCGAAAAGTGGCACATTTCCGAGCGAGGGAGGCAAATGAAGCGCGACGCGGAGCGGCGCGCTTCATTTTCCCGAGATCGGAATGTGCCACTTTGAGCTCGAATGCACACACTCGGTTTTAAGCACGATTCACGATCATTTAGGCCAATAAATTAGATGAAAAATTAGTTAAATAATTTTAATCGTTTCCTTTCACTCGCACTTATCAGATTGTTGTATCTTTTCGCTCGCTCGCACTCATTGCTATGGTAAAAATAAATTTTTAAGAACAAAATCGATATTTAGCCAACTAACTTTTTCCGAATTGAAAACCTGAATTTGAAAGATTTGTTATTAATATAGTCGAATCCAATTAACACGAAGATGTGCACGTTTGAGCGAAAAGTGGCACATTTCCGAGCGAGGGAGGCAAATGAAGCGCGACGCGGAGCGGCGCGCTTCATTTTCCCGAGATCGGAATGTGCCACTTTGAGCTCGAATGCGCACACTCGGTTTTAAGCACGATTCACGATAATTTAGGCCAACAAATTAGATGAAAAATTAGTTAAATAATTTTAATCGTTCCCTCTCACTCGTACTTATCAGATTGTTGTATCTTTTCGCTCGCTCGCACTCATTGCTATGGTAAAAATAAATTTTTAAGAACAAAATCGATATTTAGCCAACTAACTTTTTCCGAATAGAAAACCTGGATTTGAAGGATTTGTCATTAATATAGTCGAATCCAATTAACACGAAGATGTGCACGTTCGAGCGAAAAGTGGCACATTTCCGAGCGAGGGAGGCAAATGAAGCGCGACGCGGAGCGGCGCGCTTCATTTTCCCGAGATCGGAATGTGCCACTTTGAGCTCGAATGTGCACACTCGATTTTAAGCGTGATTCACAATAACTAATTAATTTAAAATTTAATAAAGTTGTTTAATTAAAAATTACAAATCTGTATTTCGAGCAGGAACCTTTCTGACAAAATTGTATATTTTAAACAGTTTTTTATTTTGAAAATTTTGCGATATTTCATTTTTTAAAACCGCGTAAAACAAGTAGCGTGTAAAATATGTCCTAAAATAATACAGCACGTTTTTGATTAAAATTTTTGAAAAAGTAAATAGATTATTGTAGATCGTAGTGAAAAAGCGAACGTGCAATTCGGGCTGAAAGTGGCATATTTTCGATCGCGGGAAAATGTACGACTTTTCGCTCGCATGTGCACATACTTTCAAGTTATTAATAAAGATTAATCAATTCATTAATAAATTGTAATGACGAAACTTGTTTGTTTTTCTATTCGATTAAACAAACTTATCTTTATTTAATTTGTCTTAAAAAAACAGTGTAAACAATTTTATCAGAGTTGCGTACTATAATTTTAATATTTAGTCGTTGAAAAAAATTTTTCTGACGTCTTTTAGAAAAGACTATTTCAGATAAATGAATTTGTGTGTTTATCAAATACGATTTAATTAAAAAAATGTTGCATTCGTTCCTTTTGGAAAACTATACTTTAATTTAATTTAGCCCTGCTTATATTTAACTTTACTTTTATAAGTACTAGGTAAAGTAAAAAAAAATTAAATAAACAATTCACCTTGAAACGACGTCGATAAGATAAGCCTAGCATCTCCTCTTAAATATTACAAAAAAAAATTGATAAAATCGTGGATAATCTCCGGAAATTAAATACGACGTACTTTATTTACTTTAACAAATTTTTAATCGCTCCAAAACGTTCCCGAACTCTATTAAATTGTAATTAACTTAAACCTAAGCTTATTGAAACAGAAATAATCGTAATTGCTAATGTTTTTATGGCTTTTATAAAATAAATTAACTCGTAATTGAAAAACGGACCGAAACCAATAAAACAATTTTCTTCGCGGCAAAACGCCAACGACCAACTCTTCAATTAAATTTCGGCGAGTCTTTACTTAACGTTTAAGCAAAATTTATAACGTAATCGCCCGTCATAAAACTAACGCATTAAAAACTTCAACAATAACCGAGAAAGCTCAGTCCGAACTTTCGAAATTACAAGATGTTAGAAAATGCAAAATAAATCTTACAGCTCGCTCCGAGTTGGGGGAAAGTTTAAAAGAAAACTCAAAATGGCCTCGGCCAAAGTTTGCCGACCGTCCCTTTTAACACTAGAGCCGCGGAAACGGTCATTTTGACAGTTTCGCAATTTTAACGTTTTGTTACTTTTAATTTGTAAAATTTATTTGTGTAATATTACATGACTTTCTAATTTTAGTTGATAGTTACTGTCCTATAATTGTTTTTCTTTTTAAATTGTATTTATTTCCCTTTAATAGGAGACACATACTTTTTTTCGGTTATTCATTTGATCGGTTCTATCGATAATTATTATTTATGGCAGCAGAGAAATGCTTTATTTCATAGAAAAAAAACCGGTAACAGTTCCTATTATAACGAAAACTAAATAATTATCATTATAGTTGTTCGATACCAGTAGCCCATGTCCTTGTTCAAGGTCCAAGCTATCTCTGTATCAAAATTTATCAAAATTGGTTCAGTGGTTTAGGCGTAAAAAGGTAACAGACAGACAGACAGACAGACAGACAGACAGACACGCAGACAGACAGACAGAGTTACTTTCGCTTTTATAATATTAGTTTGGATAATTAAATTTTTTTAGAAAATAAATTATTTGTTGTGAATGGTGCTTAAAACGGAGTGTGCGCATTCGAGCTCAAAGTGGCACATTCCGATCTCGGGAAAATGAAGCGCGCCGCTCCGCGTCGCGCTTCATTTGCTTCCCTCGCTCGGAAATGTGCCACTTTTCGCTCGAATGCGCACATCCTCGTATTTATTGATTTGTCTTAATTAATCTTTTTATTTTCAAACCAAAAAATTAAAAGTAAATATGAATCTTATTTTCAAGAAACGTATTTACTATAGTAATGACTGGAAGTGGGCGCAAAGATACGGGAATTAATAGGTGCAAGTGAGAGAAAACGATTAAATTATTTATTTAAATTTTTGAATAATTTATTAGCCTAAATTTTGTGAATGGTACTTAAAACGGGAGTGTGCACATTCGAGCTCAAAGTGGCACATTCCGATCTCGGGAAAATGAAGCGCGCCGCTCCGCGTCGCGCTTCATTTGCCTCCCTCGCTCGGAAATGTGCCACTTTTCGCTCGAATGCGCACATCTTCGTTATTATTAGATTTTTACATGAGTCTTTTTTTTTTCAAATCAAACAATTAAAATTGCAATCAATTTTGATTTTATATTCGGTGAAAGTTATGGCATTTATTGTTTTTAAAAATGTTCGAAAGCATTAATTGTGTTGCAATAAATATTTAATTGTTAAAAGACCAATTTTTCTTAAAGGTCTAATTGACCAGTAGGGTAGGTAGGGGGAATGGCGCTCAGCGGGTGATGGCGCTCACCTCTATAACTCTATCGAAATAGTGCATAGCAATATGCCGCATCACCTAATGTGCGGGAAGTGGGTGCCTCTATCAGGCAGCGACTATACTTGCGACATGCGACCTTGAAGTGTGTTTTTTTTTGCATACGGTTACGCTGATCTAATTTTCCGTTCGGTGTTTTTGTCTGTAAATCCAGAATTTTAATGCTTATTTAATTGTTGATCCAACTTTTCTTAGTTCTAAACAGTTCTATTTTGTGATAACGTAATAATTTTTTAAGCATTATATCTGAATGTTTTTAAATTTTAATTTAAATTCAAAACGAACGTTTGGGGTTATGCCGCTCACCAGAGCGCCATTACCTCTTACAAGGGAACCTTTTTAATTGCCCGTGACTTTACGCAACGAGTCCCACATCATTCGATAGAGCATCAACAATTACTGTAGAAACCGTATTCAAATTTTGCGAAATGATTCGGGTTATGACAATAGAAGCTCCATATTTTTATGTTAATTTATCAAAACTAGTCTCCGCTATTGTACACTGCGAATTGTGCATTATAGAATATGAAGCGGTGGTCGAGTGGAGAACGCACGTGCTCTCACACATATTTCTGTAATGAAAATGGACTCACTTGTTATATTCCAAAATAGAGTGGCTGATAAACCCACTCAGGTGAATTTAAGACCTTTACATTTAATTTGTGTACAAATAGCACTGTCCATTTCAAAAAAAAAGTTAGAGCGTCATTACACCTTAGCCTGAGCGGCATTACCCAAAGTGAGGGCTAATGACACTCGAACCTGTTTTTTTTATAAAGTTTTTCTACCACTAATAAGTCAAAGATATATAAGTTTTATGTTAAAATGTTGATTACTCGATAGTTGAAGACATTGTTAATTTTTTAATTTTTATATAAAACCACCATTTTAAAAAATACAGCGTGTTTTCTTTAAGTAAACGCTATTCCCCCCATCTTCCCCTAACCGCGGTTGTAGTAAGTTCAAAATTGCCGCGGTTCTAGTGTTAAAAGCCTCAATTATAGCTCCGATTAATCCTCGGTTTTAATTTAGGCAAAAAATCATTAACCGCATAAAAGTTAACGACGATTTTAATAATCCGGAAAATGGGTCAGGTGACGCTACATTTTACCGACCTAAGCAGATTTAAAAGTAAATTAATAACTTTAATAACCGCCATTAGTGTCGCTCGTATTTATTACTTTACGCAAAAAAATTAATAAAACTCAAACCGCACTCTAAGGTAAAATTTATTTTGAGGTCGTTTTACTTGTGACGAAACTTTTTGCCGGATTTCAAAAAATCAATGGGGAAACTTTTGCGATAATCGAATTATTTTTGCTCTTTGTCGAAGCTCGGAGTTTAATGAGAAAAATTGTTGCAGATCCAAAGGCTTTTGGAGGGAATAATGGCGAGCCGAAGCATCGCATCACAAAGACAGACATCAAAGTATAAAAGAAGAGAACCGAATGCAATCAAAATGTAAGAAAAAGTCGGGGGCCAATGGGTGCCAACATGGGGAAGAACTCTTCCTTGCTGGATGCACTCCCATCAGGCCAAGGCACTTTGCACGTCGTCATGCTGGGCCTAGATTCGGCGGGAAAAACGACGGCCCTTTACAGACTGAAATTCGACCAATACTTAAACACGGTTCCCACGATCGGCTTCAATTGCGAGAAGGTCAAGGGGATGATCGGCAAAGCGAAGGGGGTGAACTTTCTGGTGTGGGACGTGGGCGGCCAAGAGAAATTGCGGCCGCTCTGGAAGTCGTACACGCGGTGCACGGACGGCATAGTTTTCGTCCTCGACAGCGTCGACGTCGAGCGAATGGAAGAGGCCAAGATGGAACTAATTAGGACCGTTAAGTCCCCCGAGAATGCGGGCGTTCCGATTTTGGTGTTGGCCAACAAACAAGACCTGCCCGGAGCCCGAGAGCCTCGCGAACTCGAGAAGCTGTTGGGACTGAGCGAGCTCGGCGGTAGCGGCGCCCCCGGGGGCCATTTGTGGCACGTACAGCCCGCCTGTGCCATTACCGGAGACGGCCTGCAAGAGGGCCTCGAGGTCCTCTACGAAATGATCCTCAAGCGCCGAAAACTTGCCAAATTATGTAAGAAGAAAGCCAGGTAAAAGGCGAACGAGCGTTTACCGACGTGAAATTAGTCAATATTCCCTTCTTTTCTTTTTTTTTAATAACAAAGTGTTACCGCGTGTTGACGAACTTATGAAACTGCAAAAAAACGAAGCCCTTCTTCGGCGTTTTTCTAAAAACAACCGCTTTTAGCGCAAACGCCTCTCTCTCTCTTGCACTTCCTTAAATTTAATCAAAAAGTGCCGAAAAATGGCTCTTGATTTTTTTTCTTTTTTGAAACGTAATCCACTTTCAATCCGCTTCTGATCTCAATCTTCAAAAATCAATTTGCAACTTGTTCTCTCATCGAGGAACGCCAACCAACAAAAAGTTGCGGTTTTCTTTCCGCAGAAAAAAAAATTCTAAAGCAATTTGTTACTAAATCTTGCATCGAAGTTGTTGTGAAGTAAACCGTTGGGGGACCGGATTAAAAAAAAGTATTTAATAATCCAAAGTTAAATTGTAAACTCTTCGATGTCGTTTCCCGCCTTTTAAAAAAAAATCACACTATTGAAATGTGTTCTAAGAAGACGATTCGACCACAACAAAAGAGGAAAAAATTAGTATTCGTACATTAAGGTGTTTGAAAGTGAAAATGAAAATAAGAGATTGAATGGTTTGTTATTATATCATAAAAGAACGTGAAAGTAGTGTGAAATAAGTGCGTTCCCAGAGCTTTGTTTGTGTCTAAAAAAAAATAAATAAAATGTGCAATTATACGAAATAGGGAACTATATTCATGAAACGAAAGCAAACTTAATTATGGGTCGTGCCATCTCAAGACGAAGCCGAAAATCTTCATCCTCAGATGGAACGGACATTACCTGACTGTGATGTATCGTCGAAATATTTTTGTAATTAACTCGTTTTTATCGCTCCTCTAATTTCATTGTGGCCAGCTTAAAATTACAACTCAGAAGCAACGCACACCATATTCTAAAACGCTTTTCGTATTATTAAAAAAAAATAATTAAAATTAAAAAAAATGTGTCCTAGCACGTTTTTCTTCATGAATATAGTCGTGTGTTTTCTAAAAAACCAAAGGTGCTCATTTATTCTTTAAGTGCGTAGTTTTTATAATTAGTTTTTAATAATTAGCAATCCCGACGACGACGACAAGCTCGAAATTCGGATCCGAGATAGCTTTAGTACCATTTTCGAAATTCGTCCAATGAGAAAAATCCCACCCCCCACAGTGCCTTCAAAATTCAACCTAGGAGAAGTGTCGTCATTTTGACTTTTTGCATTTTTTAGGTGGGCTTTTTTTAATTTCCAAAAACCTCGTGCGCCAATTCGTAAAATTGACGATCCGAATCGAGAGCCTCGAAAGTTAAATTTTAAGATCGAAGGCCTTTAATGCGCGTTTTAACGTTTTCGTTCACGATTGATCATTTCTAATGTTTTCTAGTGCAAAAAATTATTAATAATAATAAATATTGACGCATTGTTTTTATGAAATAGTAACTGTAAATTGTAGGTAAAAAGTAATGTGTAGCATAGCGTTTTATTATGATATTTAAAATGAAGAATTCCTGTTGCCTGCCATGTATCATTTGTAAATATGTACCTAAACCTAAATGTAATGCGATTGTATAATTATTTCTAAAAGTTTAATAAATTATGTTTGTTTGTATGAAAAGTGAGTCCTTTGCCTTGGAATTTCGCGCAGAGGAAATGCCATCGCACTTAATAAAATTAGAAAAAAACCGCAACCTTCCCTCAAAGCTAAAAGAACGACGAATACCTGCGGTTCGTCCATTAAAATTCCAAGCTTGAGGTTCTCCTCATTTTCTTTGTTGCATTAGTCTTTCGAATAAAAACCGATGCGTGTGCTTATGTAGGCGCGTTAGAAGGAAAGTGGTATAAAATGATCCTCTTAAGGTGAGAGTGATCGTAAGTCAGAAGTTATCCAAAATAGACTGTTTTATCTGTTTAGGTAATTGGTATTTTTACTTTCTTTAATATTTAATGTATTATTAATATCTCATTAATTTTTTAAAAGCCTGCTAAAGGATCATTTTATACACCGGGGTGTCCAAAATGATCCTTGTGCTGTGGGTAAGATGGTCCTAGGAGATCCAGTCAGCAGATCATCTACGAAAACTATATTTTTGGTAAATTAAATACAGAAAAGAAATATAGAATTGTTTACAACGTTTTATTCAAATAGTATGAGAAATAAAATGTCACTTCCCACAAAAAAGAATTTCTCATCTTTGAGATCAATTATTTTTAACCATAGATATATGGGTGATTCTGTTCTAACTGTTACTTTTTTGATTAAAAATTTTTGAATTTTACAACTAAACTTTTTTGGATTTTTCATGCATATTATTACTCTATTTGATAGTAAAAATGAAAGGGCGAGAGGATTTTGCTACAACTTTAAAATATCGAGAATGAGAATTATATTTTAAAATTTCCATGCCACGGTACTGACATCAAATACATTTGGTAGACATTCTTCAGAAAAATTATTAAATTCATTTATGAATTATATTCTACCATTTTAAAACTCTTTTTTATTGATTATTTAACATTTCAATAATCCATAGTAACTTATGTATAACAAATAATACATTATAATTTATATGAAACTCAAATCTAACACATTTTACAAAAATTAACTTAATGAAATTTTTTTTTTGTTTTTATTACAGCATTTTTAATTCTTAAGCTTCTCCGCCAATAGTCAATTTTATTTATTAACAATTAAATATATTTTTATTATTTTTTGACACGGTACTGACATTTTAAATTAAAATAACTACTGTAATTTTTTGATTTTGAATTTGATAATATCCTATTACCGTACAGTTTAGGCTAGTAATAAGTACAGAAATTCATTACTTATGATGAAAAAAATTAATCGTTAATTAAGTTTACCAATGCCACGGTACTGACAAGTAAATTTATGACAGCATCTTTTGAAAATTGAGTTTTAAATTTGACACAAACTCGCTTGAGAATTTCACTTGTGTGATATTTGTAAATAAACATAACTCAGTTAACGTACTTTCAATATGACTTATTAGTTGTTTCATTAGTTTCGAGGTAAATAGCGCACGAGTCGTACACATTCAAATTTAAAAATTTGCTTAAATCGGAGGACAAAAGTTATTAAACTGGAATTCAATCTTAAATTGATCTATTAAAAAAAATTCGTTAATTTCTTTTAAGTTTGATTATATACATCAAGATTTATCAGATAATTGGTTTGAATTATTTATTGCAACAAAAAAAAATAACCGATTTATAGGTAAATTCTAGAAAAGGGCATGACACGGTACTGACATTTAAGTGAGATATTGCAAGTTTTCTTTGGACTGCAACTTATATTATACAAGAAACGTGATGAAATATGTTCATGATAATCGTATTGATACAAAAATTTCATTAATAGATTTATAATGTATGACAAGTGAGAGCAAACAGTATAGGAAACAAAAAATCACAGTTCGAATGGAATCACCCATATATAATAACATAAAAAATCTTTTCTGGCGGATAAATAATTAGATCCACCTAAAGCTCGCTTATTTTTACCTTTCGGCATCCTTTTAGTTACATTAAAAATCTCACAAGCAGACGGATCATTTTACCCCGAACCCAACATTAACAATTAAAACTCTATAAACTAATTTTCAAATTTTATGTAATAGTAGGTAGGCCGATATTGACATATTACCCAAAAATGAACTATATAAGTGTTCCAAATAGAGTAGGCTAACATGGTATCTTCTTATTAGTGAAGATAAATTTAAATCAAGTTTCAGTTTGGTCCCATTCAGATTCTGAAAGAAAATTTTAAAATTCCGAATGTTTCAGTTATCTCAAACTGAAATCATCATTTCTTTACGTGTCAATAACTTTTAATATAAATTAAATTAATATAAAAGATAGTTATTACAGATAGAAATATTTCGAGCGAGAAGAAATGAAGGCGAGCGAGCGCGCTTCATTTTCCTGAGCTCGGAATGTGCCACTTTGAGCTCGAATGTGCACACTCGGTTTTAAGAGTCATTCACATTAATTAATTTACTTTCTAAACAATTTTAATAAAAAATTGGCAAGACTGATATATACCAGACACACCAAATCTCTAATTTAGTGCTCTTAAACAGTTATTTTAGATGATTAATATAGATAAATTGAATGAATGCGTGGTGTCTGCGCATTCGAGCGAAAAGTGGCACATTTCGAGCGAGGGAGGCAAATGAAGCGCGACGCGGAGCGGCGCGCTTCATTTTCCCGAGATCGGAATGTGCCACTTTGAGCTCGAATGCGCACACTCGGTTTTAAGCGTGATTCACAATAATTAATTTACTTTCTTATAGGGCTAACTTCACACTGTACAGTTATCGTTAATTGTGCGCGCGCAACTTCCATTGTCTGCTTAACCATTACCCTCAAAGCGCCAAAAGAAGTATAACGTCAAAAAAGCGATGGCGCTCATAACTTTTTCCCGTGAGACGTCGAACATTTCGAAAGATTTAGAGTTTGGCGAACTTCGGAGTCTATCTCCGGCCACGAACATTAAGTTTCCTTATAAAGCGACTGTAAATTATTCAGATAGTTTTAGTGGTTGTGTTTATTTATAGAAGTTAATGCCCTTCCTCCTACTGTGTTAGAAATATCGGACTTTAATTACAGGTGGACGAGTTGCATTATAAAACGCCTTCGCAAACTGCCTATTTGAATTGATTTAAATACGCAGGGCATCCACGCTTACAGTATTTTTCTTTTCATTCCAGGGCCGTTTATGAGTTTCTTGTTGCTTGGGCGGATACAACGTTTTATTTTCAAAAGTTAAAATTTCTTTGACGAGAAAGTTACTTAAAACGTATTTTTCATTAATCATTTATTATAATTAATACTTAAACTGAATAAGAAAAAAATGTCAAGTACATCTTACATAAGGATTTTAGACAGTTTTAACAACAGAAAAGGAATCAGGTAAATTTAATATAAAAGAATAATTTAGTGGCGTTGAAAGGCTTTCCCAATCATTTTTTTTATTTAAAAATGTTTTGTAGTATTTTATGAAATACATTTATCCTCCATTTACACGCTACTTGTTTTACACGGTTTTACAAAAATAAACAATCTAAATATCTATTTCCAAGAATGAAAATTATTTCAAAAATACATTTTTGCCATAGATTTGGTTCCTTACAGAAATACGATCCTGTAACTTTTAGTTAAAATTTTTAGTAAATTTTAAATTAATTATTGTGAATTGTTCTTAACCCATTAGTGTATGAAGTAATTTAAAATAAAAAATCAATAGTTTTGTTGTATTAATGGCTATATTCTCACTTAATAACCGTAGGTGCCCTTTATAATGGTCTAAACTTCCAATAATAGGTGAATTTGAATGATTTTGGGGGTTGTTTGAAAGAACAGAACTTAGAAAAGTAAAACAAGTAAAGAACAGAAGAAGGAAAAACAAAAATCGCATATTTACATTTATCTGATTTCAATTGATTTAGAAAAAATACAGTTATTTTTTGACTAACGGAGGCAATAATTAGAGAAATATTTATCCTTAATTATAATTACTTTTTCTATTTTAAAACATCAGACCATTAATTTAGTATTAATACAAAAACGATCTAAAATAAAAATAATAATAAAGGTTTATTCTTCACTATTTTGCTATTATGGGATAAATATGTAAAATAAAAGTACATAGTGCATATTCGTCTTTGTAAATGATATACAGCCTGTCAGAGGAATCAATACTGGAGCTTAACCCTCTTTACAAAAGTTCCTAAACTTCCTAGAGTGGCCGTAAGTATAATATTTGTGAGTTATGGTGTCTTCAACTTCAATTTAAAAATATTTTTGTTCAATGACCAAAGTTATAACTATGCCCATTAAAGCCATTTATCAATCAATAAAACCATAGAATTCTCATATCAATTTCAGTAAACGTTTATTCTGAGACATCATATTCAAACAATAAAATAAATTAGCATTTATACTTTTATTTATTGGAAAATAAAAAAGCCTAATTTTCAAAATTATTTAGATTTAGGATAAATTGCATACCAACTTTTAATGTTTAGATTGGTGTCAGGTATCACGCGGTTAAATCTCAATACCTATTTTTCTGACACCCTGTATACCTTCTTTTATATCATAAATACCTAGTATGTGTTTGATGAACGGATGCATTACAAAAAATTACAACTACTTTAAGTTTTGGATTTACACGGTGTCCAATACAATAGAATTTGCATTTATCTGGAATAGGGGCGACGCAGCAACATACAGTTTGACAACCACCGATACAGATCGAGTTGAAATGTCACAATTTAGACAACTTTCCCCCGTATATATTTCACGACTGATTTTAGGGTACGGTTTGTTAAAAAAAATTACCATATGCTTTCCGATGACTAATAAAACTGGATGCATTCGAATTTGCATACAAAACCCACCCGAGTTGCATTTTAAATAAACTATGAAGTAGACATTGTCCAGCGCTCTTATCCCACACAACTTTGTAAAAATATATAGCCGTAATTAAAACCTTCCATTTAAAAAAAAATATGTAAGTCTTGATGGAAAGCTAAAACTGCTCTTCTTGTTAACCTTCCGTGTACTAGGTGGGGTATAACTAACGGGAATTTTTTTTGTTAAAACGGCACGTTTGGTAGTCGAGCTTAAAACCGAGTGTGCACATTCGAGCTCAAAGTGGCACATTCCGATCTCGGGAAAATGAAGCGCGACGCGGAGCGGCGCGCTTCATTTGCCTCCCTCGCTCGGAAATGTGCCACTTTTCGCTCGAATGCGCACATCCTCGTATTTATTGGATTTGCCTATATTATTATTTTATTCTTCAATTCAAAAAATTGGTGTTTCTGATATAAATACAGTTTTGTAATTTATTATTAAAATTAATTTGAAAATAAATTAATGTAAAGAAAATCTATTTCTTTAATTTTAAATTTAGAGTAGGTTGGTTATTAAAAAAATGATTATCAAAAAAGAAAGAAATTGACAAGACAAAAATAAACTTTAAATGTCGTTTCTTTAATTTTAGGTAAGTTTGTTAAATAATGTATTATAATTAAATCAATAAACCTTTAATTTTAGAGCAACAACATTGTTTATTAAATTTGTCAATTTCTAGTAATTAATATCGAATCTTATAAAACAACATTTAAAATTTATTTTTTCTTGTCAATTTCTTTCTTTTTTAATAATTATTTTTTTAATAACCAACTTACTCTAAATTTAAAATTAAAGAAATAGATTTTCTTTACGTTAATTATTGTGAATAATGTTTAAAACCGAGTGTGCACATTCGAGCTCAAAGTGGCACATTCCGATCTCGGGAAAATGAAGCGCGCCGCTCCGCGTCGCGCTTCATTTGCCTCCCTCGCTCGGAAATGTGCCACTTTTCGCTCGAATGCGCACATCCTTGTGTTTATTATATTGGTATAATTTACGGTGCGCTCTTTCAAATCAAAAATTTTAATTTAATTTATTGTTAGTAAATATCGATTTTATATTCAAAAAATGTATTTACCATAGCAATGAGTGGAAGGGAGCGAGAAGATACGATAATCTTGTCAATGCAAGTGAGAGGGAACGATTAAAATTATTCAATTAATTTTCCGTGTAATTGATTGGTCTAAGTTATTGCGAATCATTAAGAAATTGCCGTGAAATTAATTTGTATTACAATAAGGAGGCAAGAATCAAATTCTTGTTAGGTTTTCTTAATATTCGGTATAGTAATTGACACGTGTCATTGGAATTTAGTACTCAAGAAATGACCAATAGTTTATAAGTTGAAGAAAAAGTTAAGTTTTTGTATTTTTATTAATAAAAGTCTATTCTAATGCATAAAAAATTTTTTTTACTTATCCTATTAATTACACAGGCCTGCGTTTTAATACCTTATAAAATGTGCATTGAATTTTTTAACTGAATTTCAATAAATAGGTGGCGCTGATTTCAAATCTGCTTTTAGTTTTTTGCTATCACGTAAAGTTTTTAAACAAATCACAAAAACAACATAAATAATAGGTATATTTATTTGGATTTAAGATATGAAAAATAAAGAAAATAATGCAACCAGACGATTACTAGAGACACAAAATGATTTAAAACAACATATATTATTGTTTTATCTTTTTGTATAACCTTTCCCTTTTTCCAGAAAAGCTTCTTTTCGTTGTTTTTCCATTGTACATGGCCGTTAAACGGTCCCTCTTTAGCATCCAACAGTAGTCGGCCATCATTGTAACATCCCAACGTTCTTGATATCTTTTTTCCATTTCTTTAATGTCTTGATGAAATCGTCCATCGTGCTTTTCACCAACATCACCAAGATTATCCCGAAAATCTAGATGAGCATGTAAGAAGTGAAGTTTTAAACAAGTATTTAAAACACCCTCCATTCTTGTCCAATACTTTAACAAATTGTTTCATCGGCCCTAGTTTTATATGCAACGGGGGTAACAACACTTTTTTGGGGTCAACTAGGCTTTTCTGAATCAGATTTTTGCAGCCAGGTGTTAACGTTTCCCTTGGTGGACAATTTTTTCTGGTCCAGTGCTCATCTCGTGGTCTGCTGCTCCACTCGCATAAGAAACATGGATATTTGGTATACCCGGATTGTACAACATCTAGTAGACATTATCTCACACGAAGAACACCACAATCACTTTACTGATAAGTCTACACGCCAACACTAAAGTATTTGCTCTGCAAGTCCGTGTACCTATGTATAGTTCAATTGCGGGGAATCCCCAACGTTAATTGTATTACTGGTGGTAAATCCTCCAATGTACAAGCAAATTAAAACAAAATATGTCGGTGGTTCGCAAAACTTTCGAGTAGAAAGGAAGTTTTACCGTAAATTGAGTCAAACATCGAGAAAATACCATAATATTGATTTACAAAAAACTACGTGATAGAGACAAAAACTGGCTTATTTAGTTAAATATACATCGTAACTACCCTAAAAAAATAAAAAAAGTTTATGCACAAATTTTTCGCAGGCCTGTGTTATTGGTTATTAAAACGCGCCCTCCACCCAAATCGCGAAGCGATTTTGTCTAGCACAATGAGCGAAGCGAATTTTGCTAGTTATTGGTTATTAAAATATATTTCTTCTCATTTAATTGTCATAAAGTATAATTTTGTGGATTTTTATTTCATTTTATTTTTGGGGCATGACAAACCCCACCTGGTATGGCATGTGACATTTAGTCACCTAGCATGCGGAGGGTTAAAAGAGTACCGAATCAAGATAAAAGAGAGCGTTTCGAAATAATGCAATTGATTTTGAAATTCGCTTATTATATTTTCCGTTTTATATTCTGCAGGAAAGCCCATCACTCTTGGACGACGTACTCAAAGTGCTTTTCCAACCGTAACGCCGCCGAAAACTAAATTGATCGCCCGAAAACTGCATAAAAAACGGGCACACTCCGCTTCACCCTTCCATTTTCTTGTAAAACGACATCAAGCAATTTTCCATGTAGACAAGCGTTCGATTTTATCGACACCCTCAACTTGTTGCGTTTTTGTTTCTCGAAAATGTTTCTCCAAATTTAATGAGGAGAAGAATTTCCTCAAAATTTTGAATAGAGTAAACTAACACACTTTAAAGGGCGCTTATGAGCTTTCGCACCCTCTCTCCTTTGATCTCAGACAAAGCTGCGAAATTGTCGTCCCTCGTTGATATTTTTAAATAAATTCTTGGATATTTCCGTCTCCTCTCGCTCGACGAAGAGGCTTCTTGTGGGTTTACCTTCCACTTGTAGTCTTTTGGGAATTCGACTGAAACTAATTAAATTTCCGATTTAAGCGCTTGGGTTTTGGAAGAAGCCAACGATACAGGGCTTTCCTTTTTAAGTTCGCTTAATACAGGGATGAGCAACCTTTGTAATCAACGGGCCAATTTAAATTTTAAATTTTTTTTGGCGGGCCGCACATATTGTAACACTTATTGTTAATTTACAAAACTTTATTTATAATAAACTAGAATAAAAAAATATAAAAATTTAAAACATAAATTCAATTTTAGAAATGGTGGCGGGCCGCATAAACATGTTTAAAGGGCCGCAAGCGGCTCGCGGGCCGCGTGTTGGCCTAAATTATTGTGAATCGTGCTTAAAGCCGAGTGTGCACATTCGAGCTCAAAGTGGCACATTTCGATCTCGGGAAAATGAAGCGCGCCGCTCCGCGTCGCGCTTCATTTGCCTCCCTCGCTCGGAAATGTGCCACTTTTCACTCGAATGCGCACATCTTCGTACTTATTAAAATTTGTATATTCAACTTTCTTTCAAATCAAAAAAATTAATAAAATATCGATTATATGCTCGAAAAACGTATTTTCGCCATAGCAAATGAGTGGGAGCGAGCGAAAAGATACGACAAACTCATAAGTACGAGTGAAAGGGAATGATAAAAATTATTTACTAATTTTTGTGGCCAAAATTAATGCGAATCGTGCTTAAAACCGAGTGCGCACATTCGAGCTCAAAGTGGCACATTCCGATCTCGGGAAAATGAAGCGCGCCGCTCCGCGTCGCGCTTCATTTGCCTCCCTCGCTCGGAAATGTGCCACTTTTCGCTCGAATGCGCACATCTTCGTACTTATTAAATTTTGTATATTCAACTTTCTTTCAAATCAAAAATTTTATAAAATATCGATCATATGCTCGAAAAACGTATTTTTCCCATAGCAAATGAGTGGGAGCGAGCGAAAAGATACGACAAACTCATAAGTACGAGTGAAAGGGAATGATAAAAATTATTTACTAATTTTTTGTGGCCAAAATTAATGCGAATCGTGCTTAAAACCGAGTGCGCACATTCGAGCTCAAAGTGGCACATTCCGATCTCGGGAAAATGAAGCGCGCCGCTCCGCGTCGCGCTTCATTTGCCTCCCTCGCTCGGAAATGTGCCACTTTTCGCTCGAACGCGCACATCTTCGTACTTATCAGATTTGCCTACTTTATCCTCGACTCTTTCAAATCAAAAAATTAAATTTAGTTTGGTAAATATCGATTTTATGCTCGAAAAATGTATTTACCATAGCAAATGAGTGGAAGGGAGCGAAAAGATACGACAATCACGGCAGTGCGAGCGAGAGAAAACGATTAAATTTATTAAACTGCCTTTGCGTCTAATTTTATGGCCTAAATCAGGGGTGGGCAACCTTTATAATCAACGGGCCAATTTAAATTTTAAAATTTTTTGCCGGGCCGCAAATATAGTAACACTTATTAATAATTTACAAAACTTTATTTATAATAAACATTAGAATAAAAAAATAAACTCAATTTTAGAAATGTTGGCGGGCCGCATAAACTTGATTAACGGGCCGCAAGCGGCCCGCGGGCCGCGTGTTGCTCATCCCTGGCTTAATAAGTTAATTAAAATTGTCCTTGGAATTAAAAAAAAGGTAAAGAACCACGAGCAATGTGGTCATGGAAACGCTTATGGAATCAGTACACTAACCCAGTTGGCCGACTTCAGCTGCGGATCAATATCCTCGTTCTGCTCCAGGTTCGGATTCGCCCACCTGCAGCTTTATCCTTTAATTATTCCTCATCGATTTTCAAATCCTTCTGGAGGAGTGTCGTCAACCCTTTCCTCTAGAAGGACTTGTTGATTGTCGTCGACCATAATCCTTTATCTAAATGATTTTTTTTAGAATCATCATTTTTCCTGCTATTAAATCTCTTTGTGTAAGACTTATGATATTTGATAAAGGGAATGAAGAAAAACGCAATCAAAAATGAAGAGCTTTTCTGCATAAAAGTTGGAAGCTCGAGGGTGGCTTTGGAACTGCGATTTTTCTCCTCTTTAATTCTACATGTAAGGGTTGAAAGCTTTATTTGTTTTACTGTAAAGTTTTTTTTTTATTCGTCTGCACGAAAGAGGAGGTTTTATGTGTGTTTTACTTTATTACAAATCCTTCTCTAATGGCGCAATTTGAACAAAGCTCGTTTTAAATGAAAATTTCGATCGGTTTATTTAATTAGTTCCAAACCGCAACTGCTTTGTCTCAAACTCTTATCTTTTTTTTTTAATTAAAAATCTTTGAAAAGAATTTTATCAAATTCGGAATAAATTGTTTGGGCGCAGAGATGGACGCTTTATGCTTTTTTAAATTTATGGCAAAGGGGACGACTTTTTTGTGCCTTATGTTTTGTTAACACTTCATCATGAGGGAGGACGAATATTGGACCGTAAATGATTTCATTTTGTTTTATAAAACCGTGGAAAAAAAGGGGAAATAATAAAGTTTTTCTAATAAACCGAAACTCACGAACTTCAAATAGAACACTGGAGAATTTTTATCGGTGCCAGGAGAAATAATTTACAAATATTGCGTGTAGACATTTCCAAAGGTTATATTGTAAAAATGTATTCGAACGCTATATTTTTTTTAAATTAAACTTTCAATAAGGTTCGTTTTATGTATGCAAGGGATTGATATGAGGGCTCCACATATTTTTTCGCAATATCTAAAGCAGCGGTTTCCAAACTGTATGTAACCGCGACTCCCTTAAAAATATTTAATCATATGACGCCCCCCTTTATAAAATACAAAGAAAAAATTTTATTTGTAAAATTTGAGCAATCATTTTGCGCCACCCTTTACACTAGTCCGCGCCCCCCAGTTTGGAAAACGCTGGATTAACTTGTGCTTTTTTTTTGACAAAAAATTTTAAATAATGGATTTGCTTAAAATTTTTGCGGGACGTTACTATAGACCCCAAATCGACAATGTCTGGCTCATTCTTCTCTGCGCCCCCTTTAACCCCCAAAATTATCGAGAAAACTAAATAAATCAAAAAAAAATACATTTTGTTGCACAAAAACAATCATAGCGCCCTCACTTTTGCTCCAATTATTAAAAACGACCCGGATTCGGAATTCTGAGGCTTTTTTACATAAGATACATGCACAATTGGCATAGAGTGCAATGTTAATTTTTCGAGTAATTAAGGGTTGAAGTATTAGGTTAATTTTTGTAGCACAAAATTTAATGTTAAAGAAATTCTAGAGCCGTTATTTCTGGACGGATCTTTAAAAACTATTGGGATTTTGATTCACCAGGCCTTTTGGCTTTGGATAGGTTTAAAAACCATAGCCGTGCTATTTGAAATTTTCGAGAAAAACGGGATCGAAAAGTCCGACTAGTAATTAATTTTTTTTAAATTTCAATTTTGAAAAATCATAGCTCGCTTATTTGTGAACGATTCTTTAACACATTTTCAGATTTTAAAAGCCCGTTTATTGGAGCGTAAGATCAGTCAAAAAAATCAAAAGGGCCCAATGTTAACTATGGGAGAAAAACGCGTTCGAAACTTTCAAAATGTAAATTTTGCTTAAATTTTTAATTTTCAAAATGTTTTAACTCGGCCGTCTTTACAAATTTCGTCAAATTTTGTCAAATCCGGCCCTAACTCAAAACCCCCAAAATCGGCTAAAATCGAGAAAAAACATGGATTAACCCCTTGCGTATTTTTGAGGAAAAAAAATTTTAGGTAATGGATTTACTTTAAATTTTTGCTGGACATTTTTATGGACCCCAAACCAACATAGCCGAAGCCATTCTTTCCTGCTCTTCCTTCAACCCTCAAAATTTTCGAGAAAACTAAATAAATCAAAAAAAATACACTTTGACTCACAAAAACGATCGTAGCGCCTTAATTTTTGATCCGATCATTGAAAACCACCCATATTCGGAATCTTGACGCTTTTTTCTATAAGATACATGCAAAATCAGCATGGCGGCAATGTTAATTTTTCGAGTAATTAAGGGTTGAACTTTTAGATTGTTTTTGTAGCAAAAAAGTTTACGTTAAAAAAATTGTGGCGCCGTTATGTGTGGACGGATCTTTAAAAACTATAGATATTGGGATTCACCAGACTTTTTGGCTTCGGATAGGTCTTAAAAACCATAGGCGTGCTATTCAAAATTTCCACTTTGAAAAATGGTAACTTGGTTTTTTGTGAACGGATATTTAAAAACTTTTCAGATTCTTAAAGCACATTTATCGAAGCGTGAGATCGGCTAAAAAAATCAACAGGGCTCAACGTTAAATCTGAGAGAGAAATGTGTTCGAAGCTTTCAAAATGTTAATTTCAAAATTTAAATTTCTTTCTAGGACTTCACCATTTTAAAGGAGCTTTTTTAAATTTTTTTTACTATTTTTAAATGATTATAGGAACCACTGAATAAATTTTACAACCGTATTTCGATCAAAATTGAAACTACCATTTTATAAACTTTACTTTAAAATTTAAATACCAATTTAATTAAATACGCTTTCTGACGTCTTCCAATTTATGGAAGCCTTTATTATTATTATTTTTTCTTCATTTGAAGAAGTTTACGCATCGTCAACTAAAATATCAGGGTCGTCTTTGCCTAAGGACCAACGTTGTTATTTTTAAAATTTTATTACTTTGAAATTTGAATCAACACTCGTTTGAAAAGGTTTCTGACGATAAACAGCTTTAAAGGGGCGGCCCTTTTTTTATGTATTTACTAATACTTAACAAGCTAACAAATCACCAGCTCAAATTTCATAATCTTCTTTGCATAAAAGAAGAAACCTTATTTTTTAGAAACTCATCGATTTTATTATTAGATAAAAACGCAGGGAGTTAAAAATATTCCCGAGCCACTTTCCCCTTAGGGAATTTTCTCACGATTTTTTTATCAGCACCTTTAACTAGTTTAACCGGGAATTTGTGACACGTCTATAATAAAATTTTCTCGTTGCTTAAACAGAAAATAAACGCCTTATGGTGAAAAAATCGGGCGCCTTCCCTATTTACGTCTCGTACTGAGGGAAAACACTTCCAAACTTTTCCCCCTCGTTTTTGCATAATCCAACAAATTTCCTTTCCTTAAAATCACAAAAAAGCAAACACAAAAATAAGCGAAACTCGATTTAGCTCCGTTTGTTTCTTTCTCATAAACTTTTCCCCCAAAGAAACCCGTCAACAAATTGGCGAATTTTCTTTTCGCAAAGCCAAATCAAATTTATTACATTTCTTTTTCAGATTAATTTCGAATACCGAAATGGGGATTGATTGATTTGGCGAGTGAAAAATCTTGCACTTAGAACTATTTTCTTTTGGCCGGTTTTCGCCTCTTAATTTAAAAAGAGGAACTATTCCAGGAAACGTTCAGAAAGTTCCCGAGGGACTTATAAAAAGCGCACAGATTATCTTGTCAATCGAGCGACAACTTTCCATTAGTTTCCTTAAGAAAACATCCCCTAATCTTAAAGCTTAAATCTCGCAACTATTTTTTGCAATTTTGTTTAGGTAAATATGTTCTTATCTGATTTAAAAATGATCGATATAGCTCATTTTCTCAATTTCCCATTTCAAAAAATTAACAACGTCCACCTTAAGTTATAGCAATAAATCAAACGCAGCGGAGATGATTTATTTTATTATATTCCATCCCCTTTTTAGTTTTTTTCAGAAGATAAATGTCGAATAAATATTTATGAAGCTTTACACAGTCATTAAACGTTCCATAAAACTTTTGCAGACTTTATTTGATGAGTAAAACATGAGGAATAATAATACACATCATTTTCGGACAATTTGAGCTTTGAGCTTTTTTCTGGATGCACTGAAAGATATTCATTCGGCTCCCATTTAATTATTTTTACCCTCGCCGTGACGCGAGGGATGTTTTTCTTTTTCGTGCTTATGAACGCGAATGCCGAAGTCGTTTGGGTCGTCGCTATGCGGACAAAAATCAACAAAAAATGTTAAGTAATCGATTTCCTCTTGCGTTAAAGGCTTCGGGGGTGGTGGAGGTTTTTCGGCACGATCCAATGGAGGCGACCTCCATTTGAGACCTAAAAAGTTATACGTAATTAAAGATTTTTTTTAACCCTTGCACCTACTCCTTTGGATTCTTTGGGCGGGTGGTTGGAGCAGTTTCGCCAAGTGCTTCATCAGTCTTTCAACTTCTATTACTTTTCGGGCGGCAAGTTGTGCGACGGCCATTATTCGGGCTTCTTCTCTGTAACAAGTCATCTCGGCCCTGTAAACGACCTCATCTGGCAGCCTGTCGAGTTGCAACAGAAAATCTCGATAAGTTATTTCGATGAGCTTCATCATATCCTTCATCGTTAAATTTGAATCGTTGGAGCCTATTCTGGTCGTGAACACATCCTCCACGAAGACGAAGAGATTGATTGCTTGTTCATTCGCTACCAATTCTTTAAAGTCGCCATTTATTAGTTCTAACGCTAAGTCTTCCAAATACTTGGCTCGCTTTTCTTCCCAACTAAAATTTTGATTTTACACAACTTCGCACTTCTGAGCTAAGCGGCTTATCATCAGTGCTGGATTAGGACATTGATTGAAAGGATCTAAGCTCAACTTTTTAAATCGAATTGTTCCAACAGTTTTTCTCGATTTCGATTTCGTTTTAAAGAAATTATTTTTAAAACAGGTTAGCTTAGAACTTTCACCAAGCTTAACCCAATATCTACTGCAATCTAACTTCGTAATTTTGAATTCAGAATAGATTGCAGCTTTTATGAAAAAAAATGAGACTTACATTATTCCCCCTTCCAAGCTATCAACAATGTCTTGCAAAACAGCCATTTCGTTGAGAAACTTATCATTCATACTCTCCATCGCTTCCTTGATCTTCTCCAAAGGTATGGCAAGCTCTTCGGAATGAAGCAAGGTGTTCAAATTTTGAATCTCGATAAAATTGAAGACCTTGATCAAGTGATGAGGTTTTGTGAAGAAGAGCAAGGGATCGTCTTGCAAATGCACGTCGTCCAAAAATTGATCGATCAAATTATCCAAGGATAGAACTTCTCCAACTCCCGTTAATCTGTAACGTCCAAAAACGGACGATTCGTCTTGTAAATCGACGCTCAGTTCGGACGACGATCCTTTCTTCGAATAATAAAAATCAAAGACTTTCCTCCATTCCATCGGGCTAACCAGGTACAGAAAGCGTTGGTACATTTTGCAGTTGCGCCATTTTTCTTCAAGGCCATAAACGGCGGACTTCAGCGAACCGTATTCTTTCGATAGGTCTCGGAAGATGTCGTATTTTTGGGCTGCGATAGCGGCTTCTTCTTCGGATTCCTTAAGAAGGGCCATGGAGTGCGTGTGGTCGCTAAACAAAAACTCTTCGAAGGTAGTCACGTACTTCTGGAACTCGGTCTTGATTCGATCGATGACTCTTTGTTCGACGATGAAGTTTTCGTCGATCAGCATTATTTCGTCCTCTCGATATCCTGTTACGATTTTGGTCCTTAGGACGTCTCTCACATCGTTGATGTACTGCGATCTATCGAATCTTTGGGCCACTGGGCGTCCTTCGACCGAAGTGAAAAATCGAGGATCCAAGTCTAAGATGGTTTTCATAGTCTTAACTTCCGGTTCTTTCACGTATAGTCTGTTGAGCAAATCGAGTTTTTGTCGGGTCCTGTAACTAGGTCTTTCGTTGTATTTGTATTTGTTTTCTTTTCGGATCCGGTTGTCTCTCCAAGTCTTCGCCATGACCCGATAGGAAAACTCCTCCATATCTCGAGGATATTTGAAGGGCAAAGCTTCCGCATGCACATTTCTCTGATTGCTATCGTTGATCTTAACTCCAGCCGTGTAATAGTGATCTTTCGCTTTGCTTTTGCCGAAGACCCTTTCTATAGCGCTTGGGGGCTTTAATTTCGGCCGAGCGAGCTTCACTTCTTGCCGAACAAATTGCGAAACTTGATTCAACGTAGATGATGAACCGTCGTGGTGGTCGCCCGCGATGTCTTCCAATTCGACACTCAAAGACGACATTTTTGCGATTTTATCGTTCAAAGTGACGTACGATTATTAACCCCCACGTAAGAAGACAACGTCGACGTGGATTTTATCGAACTAACTTTGTCTCTATGGTAACTAGAAATATGAGCTTTATATGTATATTTTTGGACGCTAAAAATAATGTAACGTCGGCCCCGAAGTTAATTTGCCGAATTGTTATTTTAATCATCAAACCTTGCGAAAAGAGACGAAAATAAGTACATTTAATTTAAAAGTAAGGATATATAAAATTGCTTTAATACAGTAAAACCTCAATTATGCGGAACTCAGTTATACGAATTCGCGATTTATTTAGAGATTAATATTTGTTGCGTTTTTTGTAAAAAAATTGACCGTTTTTTCCTGTTAAAACGGGACGCTTCGTAATTGTGCTTAAAACCGAGTGTGCACATTCGAGCTCAAAGTGGCACATTCCGATCTCGGGAAAATGAAGCGCGCCGCTCCGCGTCGCGCTTCATTTGCCTCCCTCGCTCGGAAATGTGCCACTTTTCGCTCGAATGCGCACATCCTTGTATTTATCGAATTTGCCTATATTGTTATTTTATTTTTCAATTCATAAAATTAAAAGTCGAATAAATTAGATCTATTTGTTGTTTGAAAAAGGTTAGATATTTTATTCCTTTTGATAAATTATCGTGGTGCTCTTCTGCACGCCTAATTGTAGCGAGGTTGATAAAAATATTTTCGGGTGCACCATTGAATGTTTACTAATTCGCATTTTTGATTAATTAAAATTGTATATGAATCAAATTTTCTGAAGTGGGCCACTAAAAATCAACTAGTTTATTTTTATATCATTTTTTGCAGATTGTTGAAGGTTTTGTGTCAAAATTAATGTCTCCAAATATGTTTGGGTAATTTTCATTTTTGTAAAAATGATAAACAAATTAGGTTTAAGGTACATTTTATACACTGTTGTAATTAGACTTCATTTATGCATTAATTCAATTTTTAAATATAAAAAAATATTTATATGTTACATAGGCGGTGCATCAAAATTTTAGAATGACTTGGGTGGGATATGTTAAAAAAAAGGTTGGGAAATGAGTCAAAATTCGTAAAAAGTTTTTTTTTCCATATACGATGAAGTCTCCCATCTAGTCTAGTTTAAAAGTACTAAATTAGAAATTTGGTTTTTGGTAAAAATACCCCATTGTAATTTTTAATTAAAAGAAAGGCGGGAAGTTCTACATTTAAGGTAAAAGACCTGTTATTGACACTGACCCGCTTTCTGACACATTCAACTTTACTTTTATTAAAAAAGAAAATTACCTCGAATTGATAAATTAATTTTTTTCAAAATTACAATAAATTCATCGTGTACAGCCGGCCCAATTGAAAATCGCCACCCCAGGGGCAACGCCGGCTTTGTAGGCAAGTTCAGAATGACCAACAAAGGTCTTTTAGTACAAAATTTTTTAATTACAGAACTAAAACATCAACTTTTAAGTTGCAATTAGCGTTTCAGCTGTCACCCCTATTTGGGGGTGGGTCCAAATGTATTTTTTTTACTTTTTTTAGCGTTGACTTTTGTAAACTTTTAAATCCATATAGTTTTTACTATTAATTATTTATTTTTGATTAATAATTTTAATTGAATACTGATTGTGAGACAATCAACTTTATTTAACGATAAAATCAATCTATTTTAGAATAAATATGCAATTATTTACAAATATGCAGTATTAATTAACAATTTGTTTTTTGTGACTTGACATAGATTACTTTTTAGGTGCTAATACAATAAACAACGTATTATAACGGTTTTTAATAAATATCGGCATTATATTTATAATAGCAATAGCAACAAATTACCCTTAAGAGTAAAAAGAGTTAAACATTTTCAAATAAGTTACTGGTGGGGTGGTGATTTGCATTTTGGTCGACTGTACATATTTGATGACGATATCAGTAACAAAAAAAAACTCACTTAATATAAAATTATATTTAAACCTAGAGTGACTGTGAAAGCCAAATTTTGGTTATAATCTAAGCAAATGACAGAAGAGCGTTCGACTATTGAATTAGTGATTTAATCATCATGTAAGTATAAAAATATTATAAAAATATATGGTTCGATTAATAACTAACTACTCTTTATTTTTAAATATTAAAACATTTTAGTAAATTATATTTTATTATTAAAATAAGAGTGTCAATAACTAGACTCAATTTTATAGGTATGTTACAGTTATTGACACTCAAATTTTAACCTATGTTATGTTTACGTATTTGTTTTTATAATATTTAATTTTATTATTTTAATTATTTTTGTGTTGAAAAAATTAACATTTTATTTATAATAAATGATACATTATAACAAATTATGTTTCATTATAATAAATTTAAATTTGATAGTGTATAACCTAATAAATGACGAATAATTTTGACATATGGAGTGTCAGAAACTACGCAGATGCCAGTGTCAGAAACTAAAGCAATTAAAATTTTAAGTGTCAGAAACTGGGATTCAATCATTATTTTTTAAAACATTAATTTAAATTATTAATCTGATTCAAATAATTATTTTTCATATCACATGCATAGAAACAACGCGTTTTGATCCCTGTTTTGCCAGTCGAAACAAAACAATTTCAGACCAATGCTACTGCGTCAGTCACAAATGACATTTGTTTCTCCCCTAGGAGAGAAACAATTCATTCATTTATTATTTATGTCTTTATTTCAAGTCTGTCAGAATCGCATTTGTTTAAAGCGAATAAAATCATAATCGTCTGACAGCTGTCATCAAATCGTTGTCAAAGATTTTAATAAATTACAAAACTCGTTGTTTCTATGCATGTGATATGAAAAATAGTATGTGTGGCACGGGATGAAACGAAGACGATTTCAGACCAGGGCGATGACAGCCCTCGCTTCACTCGGGCAGTCAACTCTCGCGCTCGTCAGAAATCGTCTTGTTTCACCCCTTGCCACACAATATACTATTACGCATATGACCTTTTTTAGAAATCGTGATCTTATATATGAAAAAAAAAATTATTTAAATTAAATTTTTTATAAGTTATCCTGTTATAACCTCAGGTGTCACTCCTAAAGTGTCAATAACTGGGTCTTTTACCTTAGTTGATTTTTATATCACTTTTTGCAGATTGTTGAAGGTTTATATGTCAAAATTAATGTCTCCAAATATTTTCGGTTAATTTTCATTTTTGTAAAAATTATAAACAAATTAGTTTTAAGGCACATTTTGTATACACTGTTGTAATTAGACTTCATTTATGGATTAATTAAATTTTTAAATATAAAAATATATTTATATGTTACATAGGCGGTGCATTAAAATTTTAGAATGACTTGGGTGGGATATGTTAAAAAAAAGGTTGGGAAATAAGAGTAAAAATTCGGATAAAGTTAAAGTAGTTTTTTTCATGTACCATGAAGTCTCCCATCTAGTATAGTTTAAAAGTAGGTACTAAATTAGAAATGTGGTTTTTGGTAAAAATACCTTATTGTAATTTTTAATTAAAAGAAAGGCGAGAAGGTGTACATTTAGTTCAGTTTGATTTAATTAATATTATTAGTAAGAGAGAAGAACATGATAGGCAAATTCAATTATTAAGGAGTATGTGCACTTTCAAGCGAAAACTTTTTTCGAATAAAAAATCTGATTTTGAAGGATTTGTTATTAATATATGTAGTCGAATCCAATTAACACGAGATGTGCGCATTCGAGCGAAAAGTGGCACATTTCCGAGCGAGGGAGGCAAATGAAGCGCGACGCAGAGCGGCGCGCTTCATTTTCCCGAGATCGAAATGTGCCACTTTGAGCTCGAATGTGCGCACTCGGTTTTAAGCACGATTCACAATAATACATTTACTTTAAAAAATTTTTAAAAACTTTTAAAACCGTAGTTGCGCTCCCAAAATGTCTCTTTTGGGCTTCGCTTATTTTTCATAATTTTTTACTTTTTTCATTGCGAAATTGCCGTGAAATTAATTTGTATTTAAATAAGGAGACAAGAATGAAATTCTTGTTAGGATTTCTTAATATTCGGTATCGTAATTGACAATTTTTTGAAAACAAGAAGTATGGTCACATTATATATAGCTAAAATTCGTTTTTTTTTCTATACATTCAATTAACCGAATTTTCGATTATCCGAATGAGCTGCAACAATAGTTAGTCCGGATAACCGAGTTTCCACTGTACATTCAATTTAAAAGTAAAAATCTATAAAATTGCTTTAATAATAGAAAATCAGTGGCGCCACGTTCGACGAGTTTTTCTAAACATTTTAAGAAAAAAAAAACAACGAAGAGAAGTTAATTTGTTAAAAACAACGTTTCGAAATCAGAATTGTATGCTAGTTAGAAATGGATTAACGTATAAAATCTTCATTATTTCCGTGTTCCGGAACAAAAATCCGGATGTCCGTTCTTTTAACAACTGTAAAACACAACACGCTCCGCCGGGTCCGATTGTAAATCCCATTTGCATATCGTATTATAAAAGCTAAGTACGCAATTATGATCAGAAAACAAACACGAGTTGAATTACATAAAATCCTCCACCTATGGACGGAATAAAGTCGGTTAATCCTATAATTAAAGCGCAAGGTCTCTCTTCGATTTGATTTATAAATAAAATCAAACACGTGCGCGGTTTTCCGTGAAAATTCGGTGAATTAATTTTGCTTTTTAGCTGCTTTCTGGTACCAGAGTCGAAGCCGCGTGAACACGCCAAAATATCACGAATTAAAGTCGCATTAAAGTCAATTTAAGAAAAAAAGTAAATGGACGATAAAAATAATTATAGTTTTTACAAATTACGGATCCGCTTCCTGCGATTTGTTATTGTGCGTTTATCGCAGAACTAAAATCGTAATGAAGCCTTCAATTCGGTTTTTCATACGGGACAACATTTTTATAACAAAAATTCGAATTTTCAGTAATCAAAAGTCACTGAAAATGAAATCGATTTTCAATTTGCCGAATTTAAATAATTTATTTTGTAGGTTAAGTTATTGATCTTTTAATTCGATGATTTTTTGCAAAAGAAATGTTTTCACCTACCTTTCCCGGCGACTTCGCTCCCAAAATTTGAAAGACCAATACAATCTGGACCTGTAAACAAAAAAAAACAATTTTTATCACTGCATATTATAAATTAAAGAGCCCCGTGGTCCTTGTGTGTCGTTCTGCCTTTGCGTAGGGGCTAATTCCAAAAACTACTGTAGGGATTTTGATTGACTAATACAGTAAAACCTCCATTTAAGGACACCTCCATTCGACGTACACTTTTTTGATGACGGAGAGAAGTGTTTATGCTTTATATGCATTTTAGTCCTTTTTCTTTTAGATGGACACCTCTATTACACGGACATAAATTTGATGGTCATCGGTGTCCGTCTATAGGAGTATTTACTGTAGATAGACTAATTCACGAGGAAGGTTTGTGTATATAATTTATAAATATTTCATTCAAATTGAATAAACTATTATGATGTTTGTCGATTAAGTAGGAAATAGTAGTGCTTTTCGAGAGTTTTTCGCGGTTGCGCTGCTGAAATCACTTAAGTTATATGGAACTATATCAAAATCCCTACAGACAGGATGACAGAAAAACACAGTGGGGGACTGTAATTTATACCAAGTTGTCAAAAATTAATTCTATACGTGCTTTACATTAAGAAATGTAGCTTCGTTGAAACCTTTTTGATTATAAATAAATTTTAAACTAAATCAAGAAAAATAAAGGGGGTGTACGCTTAGGAAATCTACTCTTTTTTTTAATTATGCAAAATATTGGAAGAACGTAGAAATAAATTTATATTAAGAAAACGTACCTTTTAGAAGTTCTCTGATGAAGGTTGCCGAAGAAGTCTGTCGTTCTACACTCCCGACTTTAACACTCCCGTAATATTTTTTTAAAAATTAGTGTAAATCTTTTTGGCAAAGAAAAAAAAGCACTAAGTGTTTTAAACGAACGAGTAAACTATGTTTTTAAGGGTTGGTTTTTTTTTACTGGGAGGACATTAGACGGTTTTAAGACTACGAACAAAACGCGAAATTCCCGAAAAACGATTCAAACAACGCACACACTTTGAGAATGCAATCGAATCTGAAAAATAGTAGAAAAAAAACATTAAGTATTGTTTACAAAAAAGATCCCACAAAAATATATTAATGGTACAAGATCAAAATTAAAATAATTTTTAAGTTATTATTTAAGATACCAATTTTTGGTTTTTTTGGATTTTAATTTGATCAAAAGTGCTATGCTTTTTTTAAGGATACTTACATTTATTTATATCACACTAATGCCTTCAGAAAACACCGTTCAGGACTGGCTTCTTTCCATCAAAAAACTCATAGTTGACTAAGACTCCTGTAAAAAAATCAAAAACCGTATTAATTATGTAAATACAGGCACAACATTGTTAAAATCAATTATTTTTCTCAATGATTTTACAATCAAAATAATTGCTGCTCAAAATAATATCAATATGTTTGATTTTTATGTCGTAGGACTTTAAAATATTTTCAAAGTATTTTTAATAAAGAAAATCTTACCAAAATTTTAATCGTGCTTCGAGTACTTTCAAAGAAGCATATTTTAATAAATGCAACATAATTTATAATTGTTCTAATGGTAATAATTAAATAAAATTGTAGACATTGTTACACCTTCAAAGGCAAGGCACTACTAAAAATATTTATTTCCGAGACACGTTAAAAACATATATTTACTAAAAATGTAATGCAATTTTATCTTCTATCGACATATGCAATAAGGACTGATTTCGTTCGAAATAAATCAAATGCGAAATTCTTATCGCATACGATTATTTTAATTTATTCGTAGGTGAGAAAGGTTGAATTAAAACTGATATCAAACAGTCCAATGCACAAAGCGAATAAAATAATTTGGCTATGATTCGCATTTCAATAAATTGTTCATAATAATTTAAACCAACACTTCCAAAATCCCTTTAATTCCTGAGCAAAAATGAAATACAGCCGCACCTATAAATAATATTGATAACCGCTAAAAACAATGATAATTAAAGTTGAATTTAACTTACTACAAATAAAAGTTTTGCTTTATTCAGAATTAATTAATTGCACGATTATTTTTTTATAAAGCGTGCAGGTATGGTGCGTAGACATGATTCGCGCCAAATCGGTTTAAATAAAAATAGCAAATATATTAAAGAAATAAATCCCTATATCTCGAGGATTTTAATGGACCAATACAAATATAATTAGAGTAATTAGAAATATAATTATTATCATCATCAGAAAAGTGCATTAAAATTGCAAGAAAACGTATACCAATCAAGATATATTTATTATATTTAAAAACCGCATAAAAATTGTCAATTAAAAGTATACAAACCAAAAAAAATAACCCGTTCGTGTACTAAATTAGACTAAATTAATTTTAAACGTTCCCTCTCACTTGCATAGTCGAGATTGTCGTATCTTTTCGCTCCCTTCCACTTATTGCTATGGCAAATACGTTTTTCGAGAATGAAATCGATATTTATTAAACTAAATTTAATTTTATGATTTGAAAAAGCGAAGGACAAAGTAGACAAATCTAACGAATGCAAGGATGTACACTTTCGAGCGAAAAGTGGCACATTTCCGAGCGAGGGAAGTATTTTATTAATCGAAGTATTGGATAAATTAATCAAAAATCAATTCTTAACATGTTTTACTTTAAGAAATTTGGCTTTATTGAAACCTTTTTAATTATAAACAAAATTTAAAATATCCTTAGAAAATAGAGGGGGTGTGCGTTTATTAATTTAAAAGGCTGTGTCTATCAAATCTATCCTTCTTTTTTATTAATCAAAGTATTGGAAGAATTAATTAGAAATAAATTCTATAGAGGTTTTTCTTTAAGAAATTTGATTTTATTTAAACCTTTTTGATTTATACAATAAAAATCCGTGCGAAGCAGGGCGGGCCAGCTAGTGATCAAACAACTAAAAAAATATGCAATTTTCATCAAAATAAAATTAATAAAGTATTTTCAAAAATATTAATAACTCATTTGTTTATTTTATTTCAACTATTTTAAATTTTGGACTCGATATTATTTTAAACACTATGGAGTTCTTTTTTTAATCAAATTAATTTTTATAAAATCAATAAGTTTATATTTTTAAATGCATGGTTTATGCAGTTACTACGTTTTCAAATTTAAAATAAAATTGAATAAATATTAAAATTTGTTATTTTACACTTAAATAGAATTACATGATAAAAAACCCAAAGAAAACTGTTTTCAAGTGTTCTTAATATTTTTTCCATCTCGAGGATTTTAATGGACCAATGTAAATTATATTTATTATTATCATCATCAGAGGAGTGCATTATAATTGTAAGAAAAACGCATACCAATCAACACATACATTTAAAAACCACATAAAAATTGCCAATTAAAAGAAAAAATCGGTGCGTGCAAATAAATTAATTTTAAACGTTCTTTCTCACTTGCATTGTCGAGATTATCGTGTCTTTTCGCTTTCTTTCACTTGTAGCTATGGAAAATACGTTTTTCGAGCATAAAATCAATATTTACTAAACTAAATTTTAATTTATGATTTGAAAGAGCGAAGGATAAAGTAGACAAATCTAATGAATGCGAGGATGTGCGCATTCGAGCGAAAAGTGGCACATTTCCGAGCGAGGGAGGCAAACGAGGCGCGACGCGGAGCGGCGCGCTTCATTTTCCCGAGATCGGAATGTGCCACTTTGAGCTCGAATGTGCACACTCGGTTTTCAGCACGATTCGCAATAATTTTCGTGACGAAAAATTTGTTAATTATTTTTATCATTCCCTCTTATTCTTACTTATAAGTTTGTTGTATCTTTTCGCTCGCTCCCACTCATTGCTATGGCAAATACGTTTTTCGAGCATAAAATCAATATTTACTAAACTAAATTTAAATTTATGATTTGAAAGAGCGTAGGATAAGTAGGGAAATCTAATGTTTGCGAGGATGTGCGCATTCGAGCGAAAAGTGGCACATTTCCGAGCGAGGGAGGCAAATGAAGCGCGACGCGGAGCGGCGCGCTTTATTTTCCCGAGATCGGAATGTGCCACTTTGAGCTCGAATGTGCACACTCGGTTTTAAGCAAGATTCACAATAATTAATTGACTTTTTTAGACGGATAACTTCGACTCTCCAATTGTCTACTAAAAACATACTCTCGCGCGTCAAAAGAAGTATAACGTCAAAGAGTGATTATCTTCTATCGTTATATAAGGACTGCTTTTGTTCAAAATAAAGCAAATGCCAAAATCTTATCGCATACGATTATTTTAATTTATTCACAGGTGAGAAAGGTCGAATTAAAACTGCTATCAAACAACCCAATACACAAGGCAAATAAAATAATTTGGCTATGCTTTGCATTTCAATAAAATTGTTCGTAATAATTTAAACGAACACTTCATATTGTCAAACTTCCAAAATCTCTTTAATTCCCGAGTAAAAATGAAATATAGCCGCACATATGAATAATATTGATAACTGCTAAAAAATGATAATTAAAGTTCAATAAAACTAACTACAAATAAAAGTTTTATTTATTCGAAATTAATTAATTCCGGCCCCCGACAGAAAGAAATTACCCATCCCTTAGCTTACACAATATAAAAAAAAAACTTTATTATTTCAAAAACAAACATTGATTTTTTACAACTTCTTATATTATTTTTTAAATTACATACTGAAGAAATGTCGCGATAGTTGTATAAGTATTAAATCGCCATTATTAAAAAAAAAATAATAAACTATAAAAATATTAAGCAGAGGACCCCAAACCCATATAAATTTCATAATCCCCAAGCAACTTAAAATTATTTAAAAAAAAAAAAATGAACAATTAGTGTTACTTTAATTATTTTTTCTGTAAGTTTCTTATTTTTTAAAATAATTCTATCCCAACATTCTTCTATTTAAAAATAATATCATTTGATTTAAACCTAAGCCCCACATTGTCGAACAACAACTTCTAAAAATTACAAAGTGTAGTTGAGAAAAAGTAATTCAGAAGTGGAAGTCGTTAAATAAAAATGAAATTGGTTTTGTTAAACTCGAAAGCTATTATTTAAACAATTGGCCCGCTTTTATGAAACTCTTGGGGTAGGTTGTAATATTATTTTCCCTCGATTGTGTTTTATAATTAAAGCCATAACACGAAAACTCGAAACTTTCCATAAAACGCGCATAAACGTACACGCGAAAGCAAGAAAAGCGTTTTCTTGTTGACGTCCGGGAGATTTTCCGACGACGTCTTTATTTTTAAGCGTCTCCTCATTAAACGAAGAAGAAAAATTCAGTATTTGTTTACGACCGATGCGCGCTTAATGCTTTCTCGGGGCGTAATAATATTTTTATTTCATTTTCGCCCCCGAAATTATCGGTCGGAAATTTATTTTTCGACTTCAAGTTTTAGCTCCGATGAGAAAATAAAAGGTTTTATCGGGCGAAACCGTTACGTTTTTATAACTTGCAAAACCCTTATGCATAATCCAAAAACCTAAGTGTTCTCATGATAAAATGTAAAACATTTTTCCGCCCCTTAATGTAAATGTATTTTCCTCGAACCTGTCAAGTTCGTACGATCTGATGTATGGGAAATGTTTTCCTTTTTTCCACTTTTAAAGTTTTACACCGACAAAAGGTCTCTTATTATAAGTTTTGCGCAAAATTTCGTACTTTTTGGAAAAATTTTAATGGCTTTTATGTAATGGCCTTATGTAATTTGAAGATCAATTAAGCTATCTAACTCAATCTTTTTCTCATACTTATTTGCAAAAAATGAACTTCTTAAACAATAATTCAAAGCTCGGTCTCGTTACTCATGCGGATAAGTAATTATTAATAATTATTGCGAATCGCAATGAGGTTATTGAAGAATTTCTCGAGATAAATAATTACGACCGAGATCTCTTTGCATACAGAAAACGTGCACGACCCAAATGCATCCATAATGTTTTCTTAACAACAAAATAACAGGTGGCATTTAATTTTTTTTCGGGGAAAAACATTGCAACAAAACAAACAGATTTTTCTGTTGAATTCCAACTATTTTTTAAAGGCTTGTAGTTAATTTAAGGGAAATGCACCTTCTACCCATTCATTAAATTTTCTTCTTTTTTAATATTAAATAAATTATGACGTTTTGACTTCAAAAAAGTGCCAGATAATTAACCAGCAGTCTTCCAAAAAAAAAAATTATTTTTAACTTACAGCAAAAACAGAAGTTCAAAATTTTTATTGAAAGCTTTAATTATGAAAAAAAACATTATGAAAGAATGGTGGAGGCAAAAAATATTTATAGTTGTTTATTACCTAAAAAAAGGTCTTTGGGGTTTTTCATAAAAATCATAATCTTTTCAACTGAAGGAACATGAAAGGCGGAGGATAGTGTAATAATATTTTTTTATATCAAAAAAGCTCACCATTTTGTACGAAGTCCTTGGGCGCCCACAAAAACCTGAAAATAGAAGAAAAAATAATTAGTACAAATAAATGGTCTTTTAATGCTTTTTAATCTAACACAGTAATATTGCAAAAATTAAAAAATCCAATTAAACCTTTTTTTCATTCAAGTACAATAACATAAATTGTTTAAATTACCTTTTAACAAATATTTGCAATTAGATTAGCAAAACTAACAGATTTTGCTTAGCCCCCAAAATAAATACACTTTACGCGAATGCAACACTTTAGCAACTAACATTAAAAATCGATTTATGCAGGCAAAAATAAAATTCATTTTCTATTTTCCTTAAAATCTATTCGCATAAAGGCTAAAGTCCCGAATTAAATCGAACTAGAACTGAGTAACGCCAGTCTTATCCCAAAATCCAGTTTTTTAACAGATAACGTGGAACGGTCACTTCCTTCGATTTCTAAAAACTTAGATAAACAAAATAGGCTTGATATTTATTCTAGAATCGAAAACAATTAAAATTAAAGCCTTTTTGTTTTTAGCATTATTAAAAAAAAAATAAAAAGGTTATTTAAAACGCATAATGAATTATGAAAAATAGAAAATATAAATCTGCATAAATAAACAAAAATTTACTTGTTAAAAAAAATAGCAATAAAATAAACTAAAGGACACGAAACGAGAAAATTATTCCGCAGTAGTTCTTGCAGACGCATAAAGAACAACTTTTATCGAAGCCATCGACAATACCCATTTTACAACCCCAACAGTTGCATGTTGGAGGTCGCCGTATAATAAATATTACAGCAGACAGAAAAATACTTTTAAATAAGAAGAAATGGACGCAATAGACGTTCACTAACCAACTTTTTCCACGACGAAATGGAAAATCGTGTAAAGAATTACCAGACGGTGTTTCGTGTAAGGTTTTCACGTATTTTCATATACGATATGCGAAAACGAACAGGAAAACTACACACCATGGAGACGTAATCGATTCCATTTCTACAAAGCTTCGTTATTCTATCGTAAATATATTTTTGAAGTTGTACTTCTTTTGGCCCATTGAGAGTAAAAGTTTGGCAGGACAAAAATCGACAATAAGAAAGGAAATTAATGATTGTGAATCACGCTTAAAACCGAGTGTGCGCATTCGAGCTCAAAGTGGCACATTCCGATCTCGGGAAAATGAAGCGCGCCGCTCCGCGTCGCGCTTCATTTGCCTCCCTCGCTCGGAAATGTGCCACTTTTCGCTCGAATGCGCACATCCCCGTATTTATTGAATTTAAGTATTGATTTAAAAAGTAATGTGCCCAAATAAAACGACTTATGTGCACATTCGAGGGAAATGTTCGCATTTTCCGGACGACAAACTGCACACTTGGCTTAAACATAAAGAAAATAATAATTTGGATAGCAAAAGAGATTAAAAAGTTTGTTATACTTATTCAAAGGGTTCAAATTTAAAATCCTTGAAGATTTGCAAACATGGTCCTTCGAGCCGGATAGGAAAAATTTAATTTTGAATTGTTAATGTTAGGTTTGGGGTAAAATGATCTGTCTGCTTGTAGGGTGACTAAAAGGACGCCGAAAGGTAAATAAGCAAGCTTTGGGTGGATCGAATTATTTATGCGCTAGAAAAGATTTTTTATGTTATTATAAATATCTATGATTAAAAATAATTAATCTCAAAGGTAAGAATTTTTTTTTGTAGGCAAGTGACATTTTATTTCACATTTTATTTGAATAAAACGTTGTAAACGATTCAATATTTATTTTCTTTATTTAACCTCTTGACATACAATGACGTCTAGGAGACGTCAATCGTTTAGGGTGTCATTGTAGATTTTGACGTCTCTAAGACGTCAAGAACCGTATTCAATTTTATGTTCCGAAAAAGGTTTGTTTTCAACAATAATTTTGTTAAAAGGCACAAAATTGGCGATTTGCGAAGTTTGTTATTAATATAATTCTGTAATATTTAATTGCGAATTGTCCAGAAAGTAAATTAATTCTTGTAAAGTGTGCTTAAAGCGAGTGTGCGGTTCGAGCTCAAAGTGGCACATTTCCGATCTCGGAATGAAGCGCGCCGCCCGCGTCGCGCTTCATTTGCTTCCCTCGCTCGAAAATGTGCCACTTTTCGCTCGAACGCGCACATCTCCGTATTTATTCAATTTGTTTAAATTACTTTTTGGATTAAAAAGGAAATAGCAATGTATTCAAATAAAACGACATATGCGCAGTAATATATAGTTTGATAACCACTGGTCTAGCTATACACAAGCGCAACATAGCGCGTTGTTATATTTAATTTAGTCGCGCCAAAGAAGTATTACTTCTAACGTGCGTACATAAATACATGCACCGGTTTTTTTTACAAAGAATGAAATTCAGTTTTAAACATTTAGCAAAATTATTAAAGTAAACTCGAAGAATAAATTATTTTAAGTTTTTAGACAACTCAAATTAAATAAATTAATAACTTGGAAAATTTTTAAAATACATTTAAGAACTTTAGACATTTTTAATTATTAATTTTTTTTGTATAACACAAATTGAATAAAACAAAACTTTATCCGGTAAATTTAAAAGGAAATTTTAATGAAAAAATTATTATGTATTTTCAGAAAACTCAAATAGAGTAAATACAGAATTTTCGGTTTTTCAAAAACTTTGAAGATCATTAATTTACGCAAATAAAATTAATATTAGAGAAAACTCAATAAATAAATTATCTTAATTGTTCAGAAATATTAAATTTATAAAATTAAACACAGTCAAACCTCGATAGGTTGAAGTTGAAGAGAAACTAAAAATAATTCGCGTTATCAAAAATTCGAGCTATCGATATAAAAATATTTTTTAGTTTACGTTTTTAAAATTTACTTATTGTTTCTTTTTCTTAATAATTTCCTAGTGATTTCTTGCTAAAACCTAAATCTTGTGTCTTGAACAAGTTGTAATTAGGCATTATTTATGGAATAATTCAATTTTTAAATATAAAAAAATATTTATATGTTATATATTATATGCATCAAAATTTTAGAATGACTTAGGTGGGGAATGTTAAAAAAAGATTGGGAAACACTGCTCTACATATTTCAAAATAGTTTAAAACTATTAATTATTTATTTTATGTTATTTGTTCATGCTCATGACAGTTAAGTTGGGCCAAATTAATAGTTTTTTTCGGACTCATCAAATTCGGTTTTTTTTGTATGTCAAGGGGTTAATATACCAAAAACATGTTTACATTCATTTTTGAATTTAAAAAGAAAGAAGAAATCATCAAAAATAAAATGACATATGTGTGCATTGGAGCAAAAAATGCATATTATCTTGAGACCAAATTGAACAATCGAATTTTAAGCAAAATGTAATAAACACACGAATTCCTTGATTTACAAGATTACGTTTTTACACGGTTTACAAAAATAAAAACTATTTAAAACATACATTTTTCGATTTACACGTTTTTCGCCGGAACCTATCTACCGTGTAAATCAAAAAATAGGTGCACAGTGGGGGAGGCACAAAAATGAGATCTTTTTAAGGGAGCCACAGTAACATTATTTTGGAAACCACTGGTCGCAGGTACGCAATATAACATTTAATTTAGTCGCGCCAAAGAAGTATAACTTCTAATGCGCTTAGATAAGCACACGCACCGGTTTTTTTTAAATCCTTTCCCATTAAATATTGAAAAATTGGACAGTGGCGCATCTTCAAATAATTAAATAAAACCAATTTCTTAATAAAAATATGAAAATAACCTCGGCCCCATTTCCCCCCGCATTTTGGCTGCACCAAAGAAATTATATATCCAAAAGGCCTTCTCATAACGAAATCTAATTTTATAAAGCGTAAGAGGAAAATTGTCAGAAAATCAGCTTTTAAAATACAGTCAAACCCAATCTCTTTTTCTGCTATTTTTGGAGAACAACTTCTCAGAAAAAATTATCTCGACGTCAATTAATCCCGATCTGAAAATTAACGATCACAAAGAACTCGGCACGAAAAAGGCTTCTTTCCGCAGGATTTGTGCAAATTTCGATGGGAAAACTCGAAGGAAAATGTTAATTAGCGACGACACCGCAATTTGCAAAATCGATAGCAATGTTTTGCATAATTCGAAGCCGCTTATTGATTTTGCGGTATTTTTAGCTTACATTTCTCCTTTATCCATTTCCACAGCAGTATCAATTTGATACGGATCCTTCCTTTTGAAAATATTTTTATTAGGGTTTCCGATGAGTGACGCGTGTCGCCCTTAAAAAAATATTTTCTTTTATTGTTTACACTTCTGTCCAAAGTTCTTTCATTTGAGAAACCCAAAAATAGATTCTTCTCTTTATTAATTTACTTTTATTGTTGATCTTAACCTAGGCAGCCGATCGTACACCAAAGATGTATTTGTTGCAAATTCAAGAACTATAATTTAAAAAAAAAAGGATAAACTAATAAATATTCTTCCGGTGTTTAAAGCGTCATTATTTTTTTGTTATGTAACATTTTGAATAAAACATAAGATTACTAACACTGATTTAAATATACTCAATATTGACCCGACGGAATTTATGAATAAAACATATGCGATCCCTCTTTGCCTGTCCCGAAGCCTAAGGGCTGTAAATAATCTAATCAAAGGGTAAAGCAAGGACCAGGTGTTAACCAAGATGGGCTAAGAGAATAATCATATTAAAACCAATTTACAACGAGCTACATCTTCTAAATGACGATGTAAGGGTTGAAAGTTATACATTTATTTTCGTCCCTTAAACACACAAAATCCTCTCACGTAAACCGACTCAAAATTTCAATTTGAATTCAAATTAAAACATTAAGCTTTCACTAAACTTCTTGTTGCAAATTAGTCAGTCGAGCATTAAATGCTCGTAATTAATTGTTTATTGTAAAATTCCGGAAATACGGAATTTCACACTTGCTTTTTTAATCGAATTGAGTTGTACATTTTTTTTTATCAAAAAAAATTGGACCAACATTTATTGAGAAAGAGGAGAAGTAAAAAAAGAGTTAAATATAGGAAGAAATTTATAAGAACAAAGTATTATTTTATTAAGTTCAGAAACCGTGAAGCTCACCCAGTGCTCTGGTTGACAAATTTAATGTCTTCAATTGAAGTCTTTGTAAATAATCAAAATGTTGTTAGTCCCCTTGTTCAGTGAGTTACTTCCCGGCTCCATTTAACATTTTGAAAGGCTTTCGACGAGGAAACCTTGTTATGTCATATTTGAATTGTTTCCATCCATTACTGGAAACATTCGATTTTAATTAGACATATCAAAAACCTCGCTCGTTCGTGAGAATCCTTTACTTTTATTTTGGCTAATTATAACTGCAACAATTTGCGCAATTTTTTCCTTTATTATTTCTAAAATTTAAACTCGTGCGAAATTGCAATGTATATAACACAAGAGCAATCTCATATTTGGGTTAAACTCGCAATTAAATATGTTCATTAATTAAATAATTTGTGCAATAAAAATTATTGAAACACACGTCTCATTTGAAAGCTGTTCAAATACATTTTCAAAAGCCCCGTACTGTATTTAAAAACGTATTAAATCAATTTATTGGAATACTATCGCCATCTTTTGATGAGGTGATAAACTATAATATGCTTGGCAAGTTTTAATTGTATTAATTTAATTTTTTGATTATTAAGGCTCAATTTTCAGTTTTTATTAATGTAATTATAAGTTAATAGTTTGATTAGTAATGATTGTCATGACCACTAACTGAAAAAGCCACCTGAAAGAATATAAAGACTAAAAATCAATTTTATTATAAATGTAAATTAATTAAAGAATCATATAATTTATAATAAAAAAGTTATTATCAAAGAAACAATTTATATTGCGACATAAATAAATAAATTGTCGACAATCCACTTAAGAAAATAACAGGAAGGTATTTAAAGGTGTAATAAATAAATTATAAAGTTTCTAATTGACGAACAATGAAATAATAAAAATTATATAATTATTGCAAAGTGAAAAACGTCCTCTTTATCGCGATTTGAAAACAGCTTTTAACAGTACTAAATTCGGCTTGTAAAATTTGCAATTTGAAGAAAACTTATTTCTGTTGCATTTGGTGAAGGTAATTGAGAAAAGTAGAACGGACTTGATTTATAAATAAACGACGTGTTTTATTATAACAAAAGGATGAATTATTTAATGAGGTTTTTGTTCTGATATATCCGCCATTGTTCATCGGATTTTCTAAGTAATTTTTTTGATATCAAATCGTGGATATGCATTTCGTTCTGAATATTTCGTGTGATCGGTAGAACAGTACCTGTCACGAAAAACCACCCCAAGTTTAGATAAGCTCGGGAAAAGCTACTTAATTTTAACAAACGTCTGCAGATTGATTGTGCTGATAACTCCACAATTCAACCTTATTACAGTGAAACTCCAGTTATCAAAATTACTCTTAACAAAGCTTGTACATTCGTTAAAAGAAAATTCCTTAACTTGATGATATCCCGCTTTTTTAAGCAATGTTTTAAAAATGTTAATAATGCACGAAATTGTTTTTTCCAAAAATAGCACTCCGTTGTTAAAGTAATTTGAGTTTAGCTTACTGAACTTCCTTGTAAAAACTAAAAAACTAGATCCATACAATTATAATATGTTCGTAGAGAGTATCGTTTCAAAAAGATTTCTGAAATTTGTTATAAAACAGGGACTATTGGAATTCTCAAAATTTTATTAAAATAAATACTATAGTCAATAGGGGTAACTTTGTATCGTATGCCAACTTTGCATGAAGTTGCCTAAAAGATTTATCAATTTATTTTATGGTAATCTTTTATTTTTTTAACATTGTAACTAGGTAAATCGGAAAACGAAAATGTCAGACCAAAGTGTAAAAAAATTAAAGTATTGTCAAATTATTTTTTCAAAAATAACACGGCATTTTTTAGGAACCTATCTGCCGTGTTATAGGAGGGTTACCTGTATACAGAACTTATGTAAACTGTTTTGGTTTTTACATATAGGTATATTGTAGTTTATATATTTTTTTTTCAAAAAATATTTTAATTTGGTCTTATAATTCCATGTAAAATTGATTAGATTTGGGCGACGTCCAAAATCAGAATAATTTGGGTAATTCTGAATAATTAGTGTTGCACATTCTAATTGAAAATGTTGTTTGTTAATATATACTGCGTTTTCAGATAAGAGGGAAGTCTGTTTCCAAAAAGAGTTCAAAATGTTGGCCCTTTAAAAGTTACTGTCTTAGTGCTCCAAGAAACCTTTTTAGGATGTTGGGCTTAGCCCTCTACAGTTGAAATATGTCAAGACAATAAATGTAAGAATTTAAAAAAATTAAATATTCAAAAAAGGCGACCATATTTGTATCAAAGACGACATTTTGTTTATGGAATGCTGTGAAGAGATTGATGTTAAAAATTTTCTTTGTTAAAAAAATGTTACTTGATTTTGATCTCATTTGATAGCCAAATTAGCATATAATTTAAGATTTATCACACAATTTTCTTTTTTCTTTGAAAAACTAAAAAATAATGTTTTTTATTTCAACTAAATTCGTTCATCTTGTTTTAATATGGCAATACCAAGTTAACTGTCAATGTCTTGATCATTTTGATAGATTTATTGTTAGATTTAAAAAATAAAAATACGTAGCATAATTTTGTAAAATACTCCACAAATATCGAAGGATAATCTGATTCAAAGTTACTCAAAATTTATGATGGTTTTGTTGAATTTTTAATGAATTTGTTTAATTAGAACGAGAAACACACTTAAAACAAAAAAATTTATTTAATAAGGTATACGTTATGAAACAATTCAATTTGTAATATTTCGAAGTCCAAAAATTGTTCAAAATAACTCAAATTGACTGTACAGTCTAAAACTAAAATTGATAATGACAAGGATGTGCACATTCGAGCGAAAAGTGGCACATTACCGAGCGAGGGAGGCAAATGAAGGGCGACGCGGAGCGGCGCGCTTATTTTCCCGAGATCGGAATGTGCCACTTTGAGCTCGAATGCGCACACTCGGTTTAAAGCACGATTCACGATAATTTAGGCCAATAAATTGAACGAAAAATTAGTTAAATAATTTTAATTGTTCCCTCTCACTCGCACTTATCAGATTGTTGTATCTTTTTGCTCGCTCGCACTCATTGCTATGGTAAAAATACATTTTTAAGAACAAAATCGATATTTAGCCAACTAAATTTAATTTTTTACATCAACAACACAATAATAGGTAAAAAGGAGGTAAGAACCAATACAAAAATAAGACTCTATAAAATCATATATGGAGCTAAAAAATGGCCAATGGGAGATAAACATGAATCAAAATGCCGAAATGAAATTTTTAAGAAGGATCACAGAGAAAAAATAAAAGATCGAATTCGAAACAAAAACATAAGAGATGATTTAGAACAAATATCGATAGTAAGCGAAATAGAAAAAACACTTTGGCGTAACTAAATTAAATATAACCACATGCAAAATTAATCTAAATAAATTCAATAAATACGAAGATGTGCGCATTCGAGCGAAAAGTGGCACATTTCCGAGCGAGGGAGGCAAATGAAGCGCGACGCGGAGCGGCGCGCTTCATTTTCCCGAGTGCGAAATGTGCCACTTTGAGCTCGAATGTGCACACTCTGCTTTAAACGTGATTTGCAATAATTTCGATGACAAAAAATTAATAAATAATTTTTTATCGTTCCCTCTCACTCGTACTTATGCTTTTGTTGTATCTTTTCGCTCTCTTCCACTCATTGCTATGGTAAAAATACGTTTTTCGAACATATAATCGATATTTACTGAACTAAATTAAATTTGTTGATAGGAAAGAAAGTTTAATTTACAAAATTCATTGAATGCGAGGATGTGCGCATTCGAGCGAAAAGTGGCACATTTCCGAGCGAGGGAGGCAAATGAAGCGCGACGCGGAGCGGCGCGCTTCATTTTCCCGAGTGCGGAATGTGCCACTTTGAGCTCGAATGTGCACACTCAGGTTGTCTCCAAAATTTTACTAAAATATCATTAGCACAATTTATGAAATTAACAATAAACAACATTAGCTATTTCTGGGAGATATAATTTGCTTTTCATCAATTAATTGAAAAAATATAAAATGTACGATTTCTGCATTTTGAACTTAAAAAAAGATTTTTTTAAAAATTACACTAACGATGGCAACCTGAAATCGCAAACTTACTCAAATTGACAATTTTCGATGTTGTTGCTAAAAATAATGGGATTTCTTTCGCTTGCGAACAATCATCTATTGCAGAAGAGTTCAACGTGACTATTAATAATTAATATTTAAACAAAAGTAAAAGTTAATACATGCTCGTGCACCCACAATAATTTGCATCCATCCTAATACACTTTCCTTACTTTCTTTATTTTTAAAAACCATAGATTTTCGTAAACGCTTTCTTTGTCACACCGTGTTATGCGAGGTATCCCTAATTCTTAATCACTTGTTTGTAATTAAATCTGAAATCCTATAAGTTTTAAGTTGCAAAGAGCCCAGAGCTAAATTTAGTAATAACGAGTAATCAAGAGTAAAGCCCTAAAGTACGGCCTGTAATTACGGAATGCCCCCATAGTTTAGGTCGATATTTCCTGTTATCCAATAAGCCGACGTACAATTAATTTTTAGGCACAGAAGCAACGCAAAACCTTTTCAACACGAAAGTTTATGAAGAGGTTCTCGTGATAGGTGGAAGCTTTCAATGAATTTTAGTGAAACTTCCATTTACTAGACTCTCGAGAAGACAATGACGACCTGGTTTTAATTTGAAATAAATCGCGATTATTTTCTCTAAAAATACATATGTCGAGTGGTGGGTTTAGTCAGTTCTTAAGAAGCATTCTAAGCGGCAAGACTTGCCAGAAGAAGACCAAGTGAGAGTTCTTTCGCACGTGCATTTCACCAAAACACCGGCCCACGCTCTGATTGCTCCCAACAATCAACTAATTTGCGACAACGGATGGGCTTTAGCACCAGATTGCAGTAATTTCTTTGGAGTTGAGGAGAAGAAATGTATTTAATTATGTGGATGCTTTTCCTTTGGGCGCTCAACTTTATTGGGATCTCTTGGAGCATCTTAGCTGAAGATTTTGGTGGTGCCATTGATTTGCCGGATGAACGTAAGTCCCTCTCGTTTATTAAATTATTTTCATTCGTAACCAACCGAAAGTTTACAAAGATTTCGGTACCAAAAGAATAATTTTATTTAATTAACTATACATTAAAACGAATACATAACTTGTCAAAAGAAGTTCCCAGAAACTTTTACTTTTTATATATTAGGTTGCCTCAAAGTGAAACTCAAATTTAATGACCAATTTTGGGATTGTAATTCGAAAAAGTAATTCGGTAGAATTTTTGAACGTTTCTAAATTAAAACAAACTTTTACACATGAAAAAATTCGTGACAACAAAGCTTTACAAATAGAACGCAACACAGAACAAACAACTGTTCTTCTGAAAGATAATTATTGTTATATTTTTCTAAAACCTTCACACCGAAATACTTAAAACTTAATCCCCAAGAGACTCATAAAATGAATAGTCTCCGAGATGAGCAGAGCACATCTTTCCCGGTGCAATTTGAGAAAATTTACTAAAAGTCGTAAACTAAGACTAAGAGATTCAAGTCTTAATAAATATTCATCCCTCGCGAAGTGTAAAGGGTGTAAAATTAATGCAAACGTTTAATCAGATACACCGACTCGCCAGAATGACAAATTTTCCAACCCCTCGTATCCATACGTTCGAGGAAATGGTAACAACGTGGGAAATGAGTATCCAGACGACAGGATATCCGATTTCAGCCGGCGGTGCTCAGACCGTCTTGAAAGCGCCCTCGAGAAAATACGACGTCGGCAGCTTTCCAAACAAAAGACCCTCAATTTGCACGGTTATTCCCTACACCAGCAGCTCAGATCGGTCCCCTACGACATGTACGTGACGGAGATGAGAGTCAGAGTTCCTTCAACCAGTAGCTGGGTGAGGGTCGATCGGTGCCGTTTCGAACCCCGTAATTCCAGTCTGGATACACGATTGCTATTCAACGACTTAACCATCAGCGGAAAAGTGAATCTCTTCAACGAGGGAGAACTCCAAAGAGAACCCGTTAAACCCAACCGCGAGGATGCTTGTAACATGATACTTAGGCTCCGGCGAGCCGGAATTGGGTAGGCTGTTTCTCTTTAATAAACCACGCAAGACTTCCCCCGATTCCCAATAAAATAATGAACCGCTCATTTACTTCCCTTCACCTTTGGGAACTGCTAAACTAATATATTTTTTTCATCCAGCTTCCACACCGAACCCTTACGATTAGAGAGAGGACAATTCAACGTGCGAACCGACTCTTACTTCGTCGAGCCCGGATTTATAAGCGTCTATGCTTATGGTTGTGAACCCCGATTGAAGCAACACAGACGAAGCTTCAGAGACGAAGAAGAGGAAGAAGAAAATCTCTCCAGAGAAATGGAAGATATCTTTTTGAAAGGCATTCGATCTCTTCTGACCACGTACATGCAAAAGGAATTGCAGCCAGCCATCAAAGAAACGCTAATGACGAATCTAGGATACACGGTTTCGTATGGTTGAATAAATTTTAATTAATTAACAAAACAAAGATCTGTGTACCTTAATTAAACTATTGTTAACTTCCTTTTTAAGCAAACAACACAAATAGATGGATGGTTCTTAAATGAACGGTAACATCCATCATTCTCACACTAAACTATTATTACAATTGTTAGGAAATAAATTTATCTTAATTCTTACAATCTTTAAATCTATTGAAAACTAAATGCTAGTCAACAATAAATAATTCAACATTCTTTAATTAAAATAATCAACAAAATTTACAACTTAACAATTTGGTAAATCTGACTAGATTTGTTTGTAAAAATATTTTTAACAATTCTCTCAAATAAAACAGAGATCAATAAATATTGCTACTAACATCTTTAAATTAAGAACGTATATCTGTTATTATTTTACATACAGCTTCATACGAACTGAAATGAAGTGCTGTTGTAAAAACAGCCTTCAATAAACTGGGATTGAGGCCCTTAAAAAATCCCAAAACGCCTTCAGTTTGATAAATGCGTTTAAGGCAATCCATCATGCCTTTACAAACAAAAGCTTTCCCATAATCCAAACGGTGCTGTTCAATTCCTTGTACTTGCATACGTTTCTTAACTAAGTCCAGAGGATAAATCGAGGTCTTAGCCACTAAACCAGCTAAACTTCCAGATATTACAGTACCAGAAAGCGAATAAGTCGAACTATCTATATTCACGAAGGATCTATACATTCCATCAAATAATTTATAGCACATAAACTGTACTCCTGCATGTGGAGCAACTTGTATAAACGTTGGAAGGATTCCTCTATAAAATACAAATATTCCTTCATTCCTAAAGATGTGACTGAAAGCTTGTAGAACTCCTGAGTAGATTCTTTTATTATCACTTTGTGCTATTAATCGTGTTCGAACTACATCAAAAGGAAACGAAGCCAAAGTAGCACTACAACCAGATATTGCTCCACAACTAAAATTAACTAAAGGCTTGTAATGTACATCGAGCTGTGCCATGTGGGCCTTTTTCGTTAATACTTCAAAGCCCCAAAATTGTACTAAACCATAGACTACTGATAATAATTGGGCAGGTATATGTCCCTTCCACAAAGCCTTAAAACCCTCTTCTTTACAAACTAATGATATGGCTTGTGGTATTGAACGGTACTTCGATGATGCTATATGTGAAATAGGTTCCACTTGCAATTGAAAACGGATTTTTAATACATCCAACGGTTGACAAGTAGCACGAGTTATAAAGCCCGATGCAGCTCCTGCAAACATCACATCATAATGGGTCAGCTTCTCAGATCTATTGTTAAACCCAACCATTTCTACGTGCAATCAAATACTGACATTGTTTTTAAGTTAAATAAAGGACGTAATAATTATGTAAGTTGCATTCCTTTGTACTTTTTGAAGCTGATTGGTTTGTACTTCGAAACATGTTTATTTCTAAAGTTTCGTGTGTTGTAATCTATAAATACATTTTATAATAATAATAAAACCAATGTAGTTAATTCAAATTAATTATTTATCCACTTACTTCAATATTTTTTGGGTTTTCTCATGCTGTTGCTAATGTAAACATTTCACACTGTCTAACCCCACTTTCAAGTTAAACACTTTCGTTTGAAGGTTAACTCTAAGTATTAATGGTTTTATTTTAGTTAAAAATGGTTTGTGACGATATTCTTCGAATAAAACATCTACCAAAAGAACTCTCCGACGTAGAAAAAGAAGATTTTCTACGCCATTTCGGAGCTGTACAAGTAAAAATCATAACAAATTCTAAACAGAACACGACTGCCTATGCCAAATTCAAATCAAAAGAAATCGCCAAAAGTGTAATGCTAAGATTACATCAAATCTCTATACTTAATTCTAGGCTCTGCATTGAATTTGCCGAGTACGATGTAACAGAAAATCAGATCCGACAAAAACCAATCGAAAAGACTGAACCTAACAATAAGGTGCACTTTCAAGCTTTCATAAACAAATTAAACGCTTGGAATAGCTCTGTATCTTTCAACCAACCCCCTCCTCCTCATTTAAAGTACATTTACCCGAAACCTAATCGAGCTACAATTAATAATATAGCCCACGCTTTGTCTTCAGTGCCAAAATTCTACACCCAAGTCTTACATTTGATGAACAAAATGAATCTACCGCCGCCATTCTCAAACGTTCCCGATCCTCCACGTTTGGGACAAAGAACACAACAAATCCAAGGGAAACAAAACGAAGTCCCACAAGAACTGGCCAAATCGAGAGAAGGAAGTTCCGAATCAGAAATCGAAAGTGAACCAGACACGGTCAATTCTCAAGAAATAATTCCTAGTAAAAGAAAGCTACCGCAAAAGAAGGCAGTTAAGCGTCCTAAGTTTATTAAACCACCTGTTATTCAACCGAATACCTCAGGAAAAATGGAACTGAAGGATGTCTTTGAAAAAGTCGATATGCAATCACACAAAAAGATCGAAGTTAAAGTCTCGGGGGAAAGCTTAGAGAATAAGGACTCTCAACATGAGGAGATCGTCGGATCGATTGGAATTATGGAATCTGTTAATAACGAGGACACCTCGAAGGAAGCACAAGAAGAGCAACCTAACGACGTTAATAATACTGCCGTAATAACCGAAGAGGAGCTCGCAGCAAATAGGATACCTTCTAAGGACTTAAGTATTTTGCCAGTGTTTAAGAATTACCATCCTGGAGCCCCCACCTGTCGATTATATGTGAAAAATATAGCAAAAAATATTGAAACTAAAGATTTAGAATTTATATATAGGAGGTACGTTGAGAGTATCTCCGACGAGTCTGAACAAAGCCAATTTGATATAAGATTGATGCAAGAAGGTAAAATGAAAGGACAAGCCTTTATTACTTTTGATTCAGTACAATTGGCCCAAAAAGCTTTAAAAGAGACTAATGGTTATATCCTGAAAAATAAGCCCTTGGTTGTTGCTTTTGCTCGTTCAGCTGTGCCTAAGAAGTAATTGTTTTAAAATAAGACCCGAAAATCAGCGTTTCTAGATTTAAGTTTATATAAAAGTTATAATGTAAATCGATAGCCATTTGCAAAATTTTGTCTGTTTGAGTGTACATATGCCCATTGAAATTGTAAACTTATTACTTAATAAACACATGCCCAAGTTATATAAAATACATTATGTAATAAATAATGGACTTACTATTGTATTTTTGTGGTTGAAATTCACATATTTATAATAATATTCTCTAATAATTGCACTTAGGTAACGTTTCACTACAAGATTTTCAAACAAATGAAATACGAATAAGTAGTACCACTACAAACTTTAAAATAATATTACAAAATTTTAAGATAGTTTTAATCGACTTATTAAATATATTTTCTCTATAACACATTGAAAGACCACTACAAAAAACTATGAGAACTATTTGTCAAAAAAAATTAAATTTTATTAAATTTTGTGCGCCCTACTTATTCCAAAACCATTATTGTTGGTAGCAATGAAACTTAGCAACTCGCAGTTTTTGAATAATACGAATAGTTAATTTATTTTAAAGCAATAACTAAGCTGAATTACTAATTTTAAATAAACTGAAATTACAAAATATTTAATTTAGTTTTTCAAGCAAACAATATATGTTCGATAAAAGTAAAAAGTAAACGTACTTATTTCTTTACGTAAATAAATAGTTTAGCGGTCTATTTAAAAGATCCTATTCTAGTTTATTACTTACCAGACATAAATTTGAATTAAAATTTTATTTTACAAAACTTATATCTTAGTTTAGTATGAGAAAGTCAATAATACTTTCTATGAGATTACTTTTCAATTAAAACAGGAACAACAAATTTTTAGTCTTAAATTAACATTACAAAGATTTTTACATACCTGTTCTAAGCTTCCAATATATATTCCAAGTGATTATTAAACGAAGAACACGATTAAAACAACCCTTATTTTATAACTTAATATTTTTAATATCCTTAGATATACCACATGCATGGAACACATTAAAACTTAATTACTTGTTGTTGAATGATTAGACTAGTTTTCTATAGCACTCTTTTAACTTTCTATAAGAGAAATATAATTAATAAATTGAATAAAACTGAATGGACATTTTATTTTAAAGTTTGAGAAGTGAACTCTTGCTCCGTCTATACAACTTTCGATAAACCATACATGACTATCTTCACATCTGTTGCGTCAGAGCCGCGTCACCAAAAATTGTCTTTATAGGATTAACTTGGTCTACAAATTTCGAATTAATAAATCACTACAACAATGGAATTGATGGCAGAATTGGTGAATAATCAACTCACGCTATATATTCCAGTAGCTCTAGTCCTTGTAGCAGCAATACTAGTCTTTGCTTTTGGTTTTAAATCAGCTGAGCAGCCACCTTTCGATAAACTTGCAGCAGTTGCTAATGATGACCGAAAATCATTTGCAAAAAAGCGGAAAATCAAAGATAAGGTGAGTTTAATTCTTATTAATATACCTGTTTTCGAGACACCTTTAAATAAATCTCATAAAACTTCACCTTTGGTCATAAACAAAGTAGCACTTCTCCAACCATATGGTTTTTCACAATTATAATCTATATCTTTGCAGAAAAGTGCCAATGGTGTTGCAGTACCTGTAACAGATTCTAAAAACGAAAAGGCCTCACAGAAAGACAAGGAATCTAAGCGTTCCCCCACAAAAGAAGCTCCCGATACAAAGCAAATTAAAAAGCAAGACAATAACTCTCCTAAACCAGCTGAGAAAAAGAAACCAGAACCTCAGAGACCCAAGAAAATTGAAACTGTAGAAGAGATAAAGAACAGGAAGAATTTAAAGAATAAACAAAATGAAAAGCCTTTGGATTATGATGATGGTAATTGGGAAACTGTTCCATCAAAGAACGATAAAAAGAAGAAACAAGACAGCCCAGCTAAAAAAGAAAAGAAACCAAAGAAATTGGCCGATAATAAAGAAATAGAGAAGCTAATAAAGGATGAGGTTAATAAGCAATTACAAGAAGAGCTTTTAAGCTCTTCTGGTAATTTGTCTCTTAAGTTGTCTTTAGACAATAAAACTACTGAGAACCTAAAGAAGAATGTACCTGTAAAAACTGCAAAAGAAGAGGTTGCTGCAATTATACCAGTTGTAGAAGAGAAGAAATTGAAGAAGGAAAAGAAACCAAAGAAGGAGAAAGAGGAGGTTGAGATTATTAAAGCAGCTCCTGAGAAGCCTGCCAAAGTAACAGTAGAGGAAGTTAAAGAAGTTCCAAAAGCTGTTGCTAAAGAGTCACCAGTAAAGAAACAAACTACTGCTACACCTGCTTTTGATGAACTTGGTGGTAATTTAATTACATTTATTTTAGTTGCCTTAATAATTATTTTGGACCTATTATTAGTACTAAATTGTATTTTTTGCAGATATCTGGACTGAAGCAAAAGCTGCAAAAAAGAGCAAGAAAAAGTCCAGAAGAGATAACTGAGTATCAATCTAGTGCAGCTTATAACATCCCTCCAGGTATGTTGTGATCACAATCATGCGCAATGAGATAAGATCTCAGTAGAATAAAAAGACTTAAGTCATTATTTTAGATCATTCATCCTTCACTCTAAACCCTGGAAAGATCGATATTATTATTAATCAGTCCTTATAAGTTAAGCGAAATTAAATAACACGTACAAATCATTTAAAAATGCCCAAAATATAAAACTAATCGGCCTTTCCACAGTTGAAAACGTTTTAGTATGTAGTTGTGCATTCCAGACCTTCAGTTTATTCTGTTTTTTTTTTATGTAAAAAATGTATAAAGAACTGTGCTAATTGTATGTATCGTGTGCCAATGCATAGTTTACAACTAAGTTCATTATATATCAAAATATCAATGACGATAAAGGCCTTAATGTTTTATAGTATGTTGCAAACATATTTTTAAGAAACTATTTTTGCAAATACTATGAACAACAACCGTAGGTTAAAGTCTTCCATAATTTTAATTAACGTTATTTTAATTTTAAGTAGATAATTTTTATTTGCTAATACTTTGTTTCCTAAAAAAAATGCCTGTTTGTAACAGAATTCTACTGTGATTTGCTTATAACGAGCATTGAGCAAGTTTTCGATTAAAAAACCGTCAGTGCTCGACAAATCTATACAAAAATATTGCGCTTTACAAAACAGAATGGCATAGATTCTTAATAGGATTTAAGATATAATAAAATACGATTTATTAATTACTTTCATTATGTTTCAACACATGGAATAAAATTGCTGAAGCACAAAGAACATCTAATTATAGCAAAAGTTCCAGTTTTTTTTATGAAAATATATGCAAATAAAAATGATATCAAACTAAATCGAAACGCTTTGATAATTAACATTTTGGGGTCAAAGGTACGCCTAGAATATCCTGTTTGGCATGTACTGATTGCTTAAAATGTTTTTTTAGAGCAAATTTTTTCATAATGTTTCAGCAATTTTAATGCCCTTTATTTAAATTAATTAGCTATTCTTTTAATACAAAAAAGTAAGTAATCCAAGGTAATTAAAGATTTAGAAAAGGTAGCTTATACGATTATTCTATTTTTAATCCAATTGTGTGCTTTTTTATTTAGATTGCGCTTTTAATAGTAAGTGGTTTTATAATTTGTTTGCTATTGTGTGTGTTTGAGTATTTTTAAAAAATACCTACTATAAATATATGATAATACAAATATAAATAAATAAAAAAAACGAAACGAAATGTATGTCTACAATAAGTAAACAACTATATTTTCGTAAATGTAAAAGGGCTCATTTTGTGATGCTCTAAATGGGTAGAATTATTAATTTTAAGGAGTTAAGTTAATGAATAATATTCTATGTCCGATTTGTAAGCTGCAATTTTAATACAAAGTTTTTTATATTTGTTAGCAATTTGATTAAATATTGTATTTTATCTTAATTAGGTAATTAGTTTGTAAATCCATTTGATGGAATTGTTTTGTGCATGTTTAACGTGTTGTGTTTTTTTTTTCAATTTTGAGAACGTAATTTTACTTTTCGGTTCAGTTCTCTTTGCTGCTGCTCTCTTTGAACAATGACAAAAGACAGATCCCAATTCTGTTGACCGAAATGAAAAACCAACATACTTTATTGCATGTGAGATGCTTTCCAATTTGATATTGTTAACAAGAGATTACTGTTGACTTTAGAGAACTTTTAATTTGTGTTTTTTTTGTAAACTATTTATATCTATATATGCTTAATAAGGAATGTACAAATTGATTGTTGTATTTTTCTTTGAGCTATGTTTTAATATGATTGCAACAACGTTAAAATGTATATAACTGTAAATGATATGTAATTAGGTCTGTGGATTGTTATCATTTGGGGACCAGTTTCAATATATCTATTTTAAAAATTATTCATCGTTTTACTTCTCACCATACACCCCAACATTCTTCTCCAAGACACAAGTGTAAAACAATAAAAGTAAATAAATCTAACTTTTATTAACGATTCATACAATAAACTTCAATAGGAAACGTAAAAAAGCTACTAATCCTTCTCCCAATCACTTCTCAGTACGTTTTTTGGGAGACTTAGATTTCGATTTAGATTTAGACTTACCTCGAGTTTTTGGTTTAGTTTTACTTTTTGATCGGGACTTACGTTTCACCTTTCTTTTCTTCAAATCTTTCACCAAATCTGTCGAAATTGCTTTAACGGTGGGTACCATGGGAATTGCAGGGATTCTTGTGAAGTAATCGTAGCTGAACTTAGAACACGCTTTACCTACAAATTATTAATTAAAATTTAGTTTTAAATATCTTAATTTTAAATGCACCATTACAAAACTCTTCTCCACACTCTTTACAAGAAACGGCTCTTATTTCAACGACTCCAGCTTTATTTTTAGTTTTGCGAATTTGGGGGTCGAGAGCAAAGGCTCTTTTATCACTTGCTGCAGTCTTCAGTTGCATTTTTCCAAGTTCTACTAATCTAAATTTATCATGATTCAAAATAGAGGTTTTAAATTAAATTACAATGAAATGCTATTGGAACTTACCTCGAATAAAAATCTTCATCGACTTTGCTTTTTGGACGAACTGTTGTAAGCATTTTCCAATCAATCGGAACAGAAATTAAGTCCTTTAATTTTAAACTCTGCATTTCTGGAGGAATGGGATCTTGAAAAGTGAAAGGTTCTTTCATAGCCTTATAATCCTTCTTGCCTGTCTTAAATTTGAAATCCTTATCGCGAATCTTACAATCCTCCACTTTAACTTTTTCTGGTTTAATTTTAAAATCGGGGACTTTTTCAAATAGTTTTTTGAAATCCTCTTGAGAATTGATTATGGATTTAGATAAATCTAAAATGGGGGCTACTTCTTTCTTCTTGCCAAGAAAATCGTCAGCCATCGTTTAAAATCTGAGCACGAAAGTAAATAAATTTAAAGAAATCGTGTAAGAAATTTGTAATTAAAATTAATTTATAAAATTGAAGAGGTATTATTTTGTACTGTGTTTTATATAATGTCGTTTATTATGTGTGGCGAACAAAGACTTGAAGTTCGAGGAGAACTTTGCCATTGTTCTTGTTTTAATAGCAATCCATTTTGAAGGGAATTTAATTTCTCCAACACCTCTTTATCAACACTCGAATTATTGCACTCAGATAAATTCATAGAATTCTTATATTGCACTTCATCCCTGGGGGTATGTTCTATTTTTAATATATCAACTACTTTAAATTCTTCAGGATAATGATGTTTTTCCGATCTGCACTCACAGCAACATTTTATGCAATCAGTTTTCTTATAATAAAGGCCATCCTTATCCAATTCTAAAGGCACAATTTCAGTCTGATAAACCTGCACATTTCTGGAGTAAACCTGTCCATTCTTTTGCCAAAGAGCTCTGGTTCTTCTTTTCTCGATGTATCCCTTTTTTCTGTAAGCCCTCGGACTAGCAATTTGACTCTCGTCGCTGGAATGAGGAGAATAATTGTTATTCTTTTCACCATAAATTTTAATTTGTCGAGCTTTTTGTCGGGTCTTCTTTCTTTGATAAAACGGATCCTTCTCGCTTTGTTTTAAATATCGAGTTGGTGGCCGATTAGCACCCCATTTCGGTCTATCGTTTGAATGCTCCCTCGATCGTTCATTAGTCCTACTCCTGTCCTTTCTAGATTTAACTTCTTCGTTCATTTCTAAGTTTGTGAATTTATCTCTGATGTATTTGAGCTCCTTAGATTCGTTTTCTTTTAATGAGACTTGTAAATCAGTTTGAGTACTGCTATCACAAAATTTCTTATTTCTATATTGAGTTGGGGTTAGTACTCTGTTTTCTGTTCGTGGACGAGAAGTTTCTTCGGTGGTCACAGGCACCGAGACTGTTAAAGGTAGAGGTGTGACCACATTCCCGGGGTTAAAAGTTGGCATGAGGATGGCAAAAGGCATTGCTGGGTAATTTTCCAAAGACGATTGTAGTAACATTAAATTATCTTGGATGTTAGAACGAGCTGAAGGAGGTGCTTGAGCTGCTGGAGCTGTGATGGCATTTGATTGTTCTGGACTTAATGGTCGATTACGATTAACATTATTTTCCTTTTTTTCACTGGGAGTGTTTGTAGGGTTTGTTATGAAAGCGATATTGTTGGGCTTCTCGTTTTCAATTAAGTCTTTAGGAGTTTCTTCTTCGATTTTTAAGATGTTGATATTCTTATATTTTTTTTCCTCTTCGATGAAAGGACGTGGTGAAGGGATTTTTTCTATTTCGATTACATTCTCATTGATGTTAAGGTTGTTTTGCCTTGTGAGTCTGTGTTTAATTTTTTGTTCTAACGCTTCTTTCTCAGCAAGTTGTATGGCTTCTTCTAGAGCTTGTTTCCGCTTTTTCTCTCTGTCTTGTTTTTCTTTCAAAAGGTCCTGCTCCCGTTCTCTACGTTGGCGTTCGATTTCTTGATCTCTTTCAATCCTTTGTTCTTCTTCTTGTTCTTCTCTGATACGCTGTTTCTTTTCTTCCCTACGTTTCAACTCTCGTTCCTCCAACTGTTGCCTTATAGCTTCCTGATGAGCTAAAGCAAGCTGGCGTCTTCTTTCCCTCTCAGCCAACTCGACCGGGTCAACTGGATTATTCTGACCTCTTATGTAGGTTCTAAAACTTACCATTTTAGCAAAATTTAAGAAACACAACATTTACTCACCGAGTTTGCGAAACAGAAGAACTAGTGCAAGGACGATTTTCAAGAAAATCTTGTTCTGGAGATTCTGCGGGAGATGTGTTAGAAACAACCAAGTCTGTGTCTCCTTGCAAACCTCTCTTTACCCAACCAGGCGTATTGCTAATTTGGGTGTCGTATCGAATGTCTTGGGGCTCCCAAAATTTACCAACGCCAACGCCACGGTCGCCCCATTTTGCTCGATCGTCGCGGGCGCTGGAAGAAGACTCATATCCCAAATTGTGGTTCCATGCAGTTTGTTGAACGTATTCAGGAGTATTATTTGGATTGTCGCTTCCATAACCGGAAGTTTCGCCCCCCATTTCTTTCTCATTGGAAGTGAAAGATTGCGATTGATTTTTGTAGATCGGAGGCAAGCTTTGTCTACGACTCGCATTAGAATCTCGTCGTAGAAAAATATCGATGTTCGAAGAGGCAGTAGCCAATTTTGTCACATTTCTTGTTCTAGAAAAGAGTTTTGCTGGCTTTCTATGAATATTTCTAAGTTGTATTCTGGGAAATTTTGCTGGAGGGTGTGCCATTCGCTTCCGAGTTTAATTCGAAATGGAATTTAATGAGATTGAGCGCAAAGTTGGAAGATTTCGATACAGAACAGTCTTATTATGTTTAGAATAGATTGGTACTCGGACTATGAGTAAAGGAAAACATAGTTTCTCACCTAAGATTGTCTCCCCAAGGTGCAGACAAACCTGCGAGTTCGTCTGAAAAATTGTTTTCAATTTATTTAAATAGATCTGAGTTTTTTTTTTAATTTCAAGTACCTCGTTCTCGTGCCCACTGTTGCTTCTTCCTTTCGATTAAAGTCAAAGGTTTCTCGATGTACGCTGACATAGCATTGGAATCCTTTTTGTTTGATAAACTGCAAAAAAAAAATCGATTAGAATTCTAAGAAAAGAAATGAGTGATCAACATCACTCACCAGTCGTAGAACAAATGTTGAAGGAAGTTAATTAACCACCACCACCACCACCGACCCTCATTGATTTACACTTTCCACATAATTAGTAAAAATTTCCACAAACAGCACCTTGAAAACGAAAGGGGAGACCTTAATCGCGGAAAACCTAATGCCACATTTCAACCCTAAAAGAATTTAATCAATGTTATCGCCATAGAAACCCATACGCAAACAACGAGGGTGAATGTCCTATAAAAATAATACTCATGCAAATAATTGCCGTTCTTAATTTTCTCTTTTTTAGGTCTAAATGCTTCATACCCATTTACTTGCACCACTTTTGCTGGCCTGGCCTCATTGTTTGTTGCATGCGAATTTTCTTTTTGCTTATCAGTTTGTACCACAACTTCGGAGAAACATTTTCGTGATCCCAATACATAATATGAATGTTTGATGACTTCGACTTGTTGTACACAAAAAGCAGGTCCTTTTTATCTTTGGAACATTGGCACGAACCTATAAATAACACAACTTAATGATACTTTTTGGGGGGCAACCAGTGTGGTGGAGCGAAAAACTGCTCGTTCTCATAATTGCTTTCGTTCTTTAATTAATTTTTATGGGGTTGGGAAAAAGAACGTTTAAGAATGCTTTAAACTATATTTACATAAATTTTTATTCAATGATACTAAAAAATTACAAATAAAAGTAAAAAATTAAATAAGGTGACTAAAATTTATCTTTGAATAGTAGGAAAGGGTCAAATTTTGAAATTAATAGAGTTTTGTAGTTTTTAACTACAATTTTTAAATACAGTAGAAACTCGGTTATCCGGACTAATTATTGTTGCATTTTATTCGGATAATCGAAAATTCGGTTAATTGAATGTATAGAAAAAAAAACGAATTTAGCTATATAGGTATAATGTGCCATTTTGAGAGCGCAACTACGGTTTTAGAATTACTAAAATTTTTTAAAGTAAATTGTTAATCGTGGCAAAAAACGGAGTGTGCACATTCGAGCTCATAGTGGCACATTCCGATCTCGGGAAAATGAAGCGCGCCGCTCCGCGTCGCGCTTCATTTGCCTCCCTCGCTCGGAAATGTGCCACTTTTCGCTCGAATGCGCCCATCTTCGTGTTAATTGGATTCGACTATATTAATAACAAATCCTTCAAATCCGGATTTTTTATTCGGAAAAAGTTTTCGCTTGAAAGTACAAATGCTCCTTAATAATTGAATTTGTCTATCTTATTCTTCTCTCTAACCACAGAGAAGGATGGCGCGAGGTTGTACGACGAATCCGTAATAAGGCGATGGACATTCATAGGGTCACGATTTTTCTGACAAGAAGAGAACGCAGGAAGAGAGAGAAGAGATTCTTCTCTCTTACAAATAATATTAATTAAATCAAACTGAACTAAATGTACTACTTCTCGCTTTACTTTTAACCCCTTGATATACAATGACGTCTAGGAGACGTCAATCGTTTAGGGTGTCATTGTAGATTTTGACGTCTCTAAGACGTCAAGAACTGTATTCAATTTTATGTTCCGAAAAAGGTTTGTTTTCAACAATAATTTTGTTAAAAGGCACAAAATTGGCGATTTGGGAATTTTGTTATTAATATAATTCTGTAATATTTAATTGGGAATTGTTCAGAGAGTAAATTAATTCTTGTAAAGTGTGCTTAAAGCCGAGTGTGCACATTCGAGCTCAAAGTGGCACATTCCGATCTCGGGAAAATGAAGCGCGCCGCTCCGCGTCGCGCTTCATTTGCTTCCCTCGCTTGAAAATGTGCCACTTTTCGCTCGAACGCGCACATCTTTGTATATTTACTTATGTTATTTGTGTATGCTCATAACAGTTAAGTTGGGCCAAATTAATAGTTTTTTTCGGACTCATCAAATTCGGTTTTTAAAATTACAGTAGGGTATTTTTACCAAAAACTACGTTTCTAATTTAGTACTATTAAACTAAACTAGATGGAAGACTTCATCGTACATGAAAAAACAATATTTTAACTTTTTCCGAATTTTGACTCTTATTTCTCAACCTTTTTTTAACATACCCCACCCAAGTGATACTAAAATTTTGATGCATCCCCTATGTAACATATAAATATTTTTTTATATTTAAAAATTGAATTAATCCATAAATGAAGTCTAATTACAACAATGTATACAAAATGTGCCTTAAAACTAATTTGTTTATAATTTTTACAAAAATGAAAATTACCCAAAATAATTTGAAGACATTAATTTTGACATATAAACCTTCAACAATCTCCAAAAGATGATATAAAAATCAACTAGTTGATTTTTACTGGCCCACTTCAAAAAATTTGAGTTATATACAGTTTTAATTAATCAATAATGCGAATTAGTAAACATACGAAAGAACACTTAAAAATATTTTTATGAGGCGCGCTACAATTAGGCGTGCGGAAGAGTACCATGATAACTTATCAAAAGGAATAAAATATCTAACCTTTTTCAAATAAACTTTAGATCTAATTCATTCGACTTTTAATTTTTTGAATTGAAGAATAAAATAATAATATAGGCAAATCCGATAAATACGAGGATGTGCGCATTCGAGCGAAAAGTGGCACATTTCCGAGCGAGGGAGGCAAATGAAGCGCGACGCGGAGCGGCGCGTTTCATTTTCCCGAGATCGGAATGTGCCACTTTGAGCTCGAATGCGCACACTCGGTTTTAAGCACGATTACGAAGCGTCCCGTTTTAACAGGAAAAAAAGTGTTCAAATTGTTAGGTATATGTTTAGAAAAAACGCAACAAATGTAAATCACTAAATAAAACAGTCGCATTATATCTTAAAATCAACAAACCAAAAAACACAGTTTAGTGCGAAACACAAAATAAAACAAAATATTTAGTAAAAATATTGAGGTTTAATTTTCGCAACGCGGTTGACAATCCGGATAATCGCGAATCCGTATAACTGAGGTCCGGATAATTGAGGTTTTACTGTACTAAATTGATTATTGTAAATTGTGGTGAAAAGCTACGTATACAATTCGATCTCAAAGCAGCACATTTTCCATCTCAGAAATATTGATTGTTTTAGAGTCACCATATTTTTCAATAAAAATTTGTGTCAACGTAGTTTAAAGTTTTTTTAATAACACATCTCTCTCTACATTTTATAATAATTCATTGAATCAACACCTTTTCCATCCATCACGGTTGTTTTTTTCCCTTTTAATAAATTATTCCATGCAAAATAAAAAATAGAGCCATATAACTTATTGCCCTCTTTAGTAATAAACAAACAAAACAACTCAAAATAAATCCTCGCATTTAAGTTTAATAAACCGTTTAGAAAGTATGATCTGAAGCATATAAATGAAACATAAGTATGCCAAGTAATATTTTTTAAAAATAAGTAAAACGACACGCAAATCGTCTCGCAATTAATTAAATAAATGGACGATAATTTTTTTGTGCGTTTTAAAGAAAGTGGTGTTGGGTTGAACTTGACCTATTGCCTCTTTAACCCAAAAGACATGGAAGAATCGTTTGCAGTGCCGCATTCCCGGCATGCTGATGGTTGCAGTAAAGGTGTTCAATAAGCAATGGTCACCGAGCGTGCCAGTTCCTATCGAGAACCGCTGCTAAGTTTATGGACGCAAAATGCATATTTTGCTGAGTTTGCTTCTACTTCTCCTCAACGTTCGCTGTTACTGGTTTCGATTTATTTTACCTAAAGTGCCCGATGTGCTACATCCACCCGTACCAGATGAAGGTAAAATCACTTTTTATTTCATTTCAACCAATAAAAATTTATTTTTAGCCCAGTTAGATGCAAACGATAATTATTTGATCGAAGACCAAGATCCCGAAGTAAAACCGGGACTCTTTCAAGGCGACATGGCCATGGACAATGAAATTTACAACTACTGGCGAATTGGTCTACGATGGGAAATATTCCCGGAAAAATTATGGGAAAACAGAACTGTTCCTTACGTAATTAGCCCTATTTATGGTAACTTCTTAGCAAAATGTTTACACAATTATAAATTAAAAAACTATTATTTCTAGAACCGACCGACCAAGTAACAATTTATACAGCCATCAGAATTTTAAACTTCATGACTTGCATTAAATTTGTTCCATGGAATGGTAAGAGTAAAGATTACCTTTTAATCTGGCCCATTCAATACCCATCTGGTTGCTGGTCTTTCGTGGGGAAATTTGGAGGCGCCCAAATCGTCAGCTTGCAGGCGCCCGATGGGAATGGTCCCAATTGTCTTGGTACTGAAGGAAGAGCCATTCATGAGCTTATGCATGCTTTGGGAGTTTTCCATGAACAATCTCGATGGGACAGAGATAAATTCATTAAAGTGCATGCTGAAAACATTATTCCAAGTAAGAGTTATAATTACCTTTCTTTTCACTTCTTTGATCCGCTTTTTGTAGAATTCAAATCGAATTTCGACAAGCAAAGTATTGAGAATACGACTTATAGCTTTGAATACGATTTTAATTCAATTATGCATTACGGTAAGAACTATTTTAGTAAAGGCAGAGGAAAACCTACGATTACTGCCAAAATTCCTGGTGTTAAGCGTTTGGGACAACGCAAAGCCATGTCTAAAGGAGACTGTTTGAAATTAAACGACTTATACGGTTGTTTAGATGAGCCAAGACTGAGAAGAAAATATTATAATATATGCCAATTTATGGGTTTATAATTGTATAACAAATTGTTTAAATAAAGTGCATTTTTTTATAAAAATGAAGCTAAAGTGCTCATTCTAGTTTTCAATGCCAGGACCGACAGGTTCCATTTGGCTGCTAAATGGCAAATCTGTAGCTGGATCTCGAGGTTCATCGAATATATGATAGGGCACGAATTCTGGGGGTACTGGCCATACTTTATCTGTAAAATTATTATTATGAGTAACTCAAGATATTGTTATAAAACTTTTTACCTTTATACACGTCGATGGAAGGAACAAGACCGTAAGTATTGATGTAATTATTAATGTTTATAGTGTGTTGTGTTTGTAATAAAAATTCTAATAAACCGAATTCGGGGAGGCAATCAGGGTACTGTGTTTCAAAATAAGAAACAGCAGTGCCTTTGGCTTTATCTCTTGGACTTGGTTGTGAACAAGATGATACTGGAGAAGTCATAGGTGTTTTTGTCTATAATTGTTATAGTTATATGTATAATGTTTCGAATTTTATTTATATCTTTCTTACTGCTTTGTTTCTAGGTCTCTGTAAATAAGCAAGCTTGTATAGCTTTTGAATGCAAGCATATACGTGTCTGTATGTTCTATCGACTTCTAAATCTCTATCTATTCTTTCTAACAGTGATGGTGGCTTTCCTGTGATAGCCAACCATCCGGGCAAGAATCTCTACAATAATTACTAATAAATAACGTGTAATTACCAATACACTAATCGTTACTTGATTTATATGATGGTAACAAACCAATACTTTCATTACACCAAAATTATCAGCTTGTTTGCAAGTGAGAGTCATCATTAGTAAATGTTTTATTATTGTGTCCTCGGATCCCTAAAAAATATTTAAAAAAGAGTCGCACATTATCAATAATAATATGTTAAAATAATAAAGAAATATTACTTCAATCATATGGCAGAAGTACTTTGGATAACAAACAAGAAGACCACTTATATACTCATCATGATATTGCTTGTTTATTTTTCCAACTATTTTTTCCATTTCATCTCCTACGGTTTTGCCTCTTTGAAGAGGAAATGTGTGACTACCGATGTAAATCAAACGATGTACAAAATTAAGCTAAAAATTAATGTAATTCAATTACAGTTATTACAATATTAAATCAAAAATATTACTCGATTTGCTGTATTTAAATTCTCTTCTAAAACATCAAGGATTGACTTTCTGATGGGCTCAGTTTGTTGAGTTGTATCATCATCCATTTTATAAATACATCAATTTTTGTTTGATCAATATATTCTGCAACTAAATGTAAATTACTTGTCGTAAAGTCTAGATTAAAAGTATTCAGGGACTTACATCATAAAATAAGCACACAAATTTCTCCAAATATAATGAATTTTAATGACAACTCAAACAACAAAAGAATATTAAAACTTCAATAATATAAATTGCTCATCACGTATAGATTCATATTCCAGAATTAGAATAAATTAAAATAGAAAGTGTAAGAGTAATAACAATCATAAATAACTGATAAGAGCAACTATTTTTGAATTCTTATATAATTATTTATGTGTTTACGAACAGCAATCTTTAAAAATTCGTTTAGGTACTTTTGTCTTTAATTACGGTCCTGTAATTTTAATATGTTGTTTATAAAGCTATATTTTAAAGGGAAAAAAATTCTGGTAATTGTCCTTAACCCAAAACGGAATAAACCTTTTTTTTTAAATATAATTCTTTATGTGTTTACGAACAGTAATCTGGAAACATTCGTTTAGGTACCTTCGTCTTTAGTTATGGTCCTGTAATTTTTATATGTTATCTATAAAGCTATATTTTAAAAGAAAAAAAATTTTGGTAATTGTCATTAAAGCAAAAGGGCTTATAACATTTTTTTAAAATATAATTATATAGGTGTTTACAAACAGCATTCTTTAAAAATTCGTTTAGGTACTTTTGTCTTTAATTACGGTCCTGTAATTTTATTATGTTGTTTATAAAGCTATATTTTAAAGGAAAAAAATAAGGTAATTGTTATTAACCTAAAACGGATTAAAACTTTTTTTTGAATTATAATTCGTTATGTGTTTACGAACAGTAATCTTGAAAAATTCGTTTAGGTACCCTCGTCTTTAGTTATGGTCCTGTAATTTTTATATGTGATCTATAAAGCTATATTTTAACGGAAAAAAAATTCTGGTAATTGTCATTAAAGCAGAAATGGTTACAACATTTTTTTTGAAATATAATTATTTAGGTGTGTACGAAAAGCAATATTTAAAAATTCGTTTAAGTACTTTTGTCTTTAATTACGGTCCTGTAATTATATTTTTTAATAATGGTTTTTGTTTATAAATATTATTGTAAGTTGTATATTTTCTGTTTAAACACGGAAGAATTTAAATATTTACGTACATTGCAACACCAACATTATTCGAAAATTAAAATTCAAAATTGCACCGCGCGTGCCCTTAATTTCATCGTAATTTATTAAGAAGTCTTGTTGTTTAATTTGGAATTGATATTTTTAAAAATTTAATTTGTCTTTCATAAATAATAAATCAATAGATAATTTTATTTAACATTATCGAAGGTCTTTTTATCGGTTTTATCGCTGTTGATATGGGGTAACTTGGCTTGTGCTTTCACATAACATTTCGATTTCTAAATCATTTTTCAATGAACAGCGAAGTCGTACGTTTGTTTTATTTTAAATAAGTGCTCCTAATTTTAATTATAATTCTTAATCTAAGGTGAATATTAATTCTATGTGTTTCTTTTTAAATTTAAAGCTTTCCTGAAATATTTGAACTAAGTATAAGTTAATCTTCCCTTTATTTTACGGAAGGGAGAATACAGATGAAAAGGTACCATCGCAACATCTGCAGTCCTCTTCTGAAGATCAAATTTGGAAATAGCCTGCTTACCAGAAGGATGTTAATTTTGAAATGATGTAAGCATAAAGGTCTTAATTCTTTTTACACAAGGAACTTTGGTTAGATTAAAGGGTTGTTCATATCGACAGGTGGTGGTTAATTTAAACTTTTTTTGTTTATTGCATTAAATTTTAGAACAACTTTTAAACTCGCAATGTCTTTTGTAATCATTAAGTGTAATGAGACATCATTACCTTAATCTAAATCTAAATTTTTTGTTTGTTTTAACCTTCCGTGTACTAGGTGGGGTATAATTAACGTGAACTTTTTTTTGTTAAAACGGCACGTTTGGCAATTGAGCTTAAAATCGAGTGTGCACATTCGAGCTCAAAGTGGCACATTTCGATCTCGGGAAAATGAAGCGCGCCGCTCCGCGTCGCGCTTCATTTGCCTCCCTCGCTCGGAAATGTGCCACTTTTCGCTCGAATGCGCACATCTTCGTGTTTATTACATTAGTATAATTTACCGTGCGCTCCTTCAAATCAAAAATTTTAATTTAATTTAGTTAATATCGATTTTATATTCGAAAAACGTATTTACCATAGCAATGAGTGGAAGGGAGCGAAAAGATACGATAATCTTGTCAATGCAAGTGAGAGGGAACGATTAATATTATTTATTTAATTTTTCGTGTAATTTATTGGCCTAAAATATTGTAAATCATGCTTAAAACCGAGTGTGCACATTCGAGCTCAAAGTGGCACATTCCGATCTCGGGAAAATGAAGCGCGCCGCTCCGCGTCGCGCTTCATTTGCCTCCCTCGCTCGGAAATGTGCCACTTTTCACTCGAATGCGCACATCTTCGTGTTTATTACATTAGTATAATTTACCGTGCGCTCCTTCAAATCAAAAATATTAATTTAATTTAATAAATATCGATTTTATATTCAAAAAATGTATTTACCATAGCAATGAGTGGAAGAGAGCGAAAAGATACGATAATCTTGTCAATGCAAGTGAGAGGGAACGATTAAAATTACTCAATTAATTTTTTGTGTAACTGATTGGTCTAAATTATTGCGAATCATTAAGAAATTGCCGTGATATTAATTTGTATTCCAATAAGGAGGCAAGAATGAAATTTTTGTTAGGTTTTCTTAATATTTGGTATCGTAATTGACCCGTGTCATTGGAATTTAGTACTCAAGAAAAGACTCAATATTTTATAAGTTGAAGAAAAAGTTAAGTTTTTGTTTTTTTATTAATAAAAGTCTAGTCTAATGCATAAATAAATATGTTTTATACTTAAACCTATTCATTATTGCTTATTAAAATATATTTCTTATCATTTAACTGTCGTAAAGTACAATTTTGTAGATTTTATATCATTTTATTTTCGGGGTATGGCAAACCCCACCTAGTATGGCATGCGACATTGGGTCACCTAGTATGCGGAGGGTTAAAAACATGGTGACCTTTTACTATTATTATTTTTTGTAAATAGGTACTCATTTAATTAGTTCATAATTTAATCACTTTGTTTTTCAATTATTTATTGTTACTACTACTATTTATATAAGCATATTATTATTATTTCTTATTAATTATTTAATTACTTTAATATGAAACTCGAAAGATACATTATACATAATCCACATATACAACAACTAAAGAATTACATTAAATATTTGTTAATTTATTTAAAAATGAACAATTTATATATTACTTCTAATTTAAATGAAAACTAAATATTTATAAACAAAATAATTTTTTTAATTTGATTATTAAGTTTTGAATTAAATGATTTTATATGGAATTTTTGTGTTATGTGACGCCTGAGCAAATATGTTTCTAAAAAAATTAACATTTCATTTATAACCCTTCAACTAATTCTAAATTCGATTCGTTATGTTTCTTCATTTTATTTAAAATGTGTTAACATTAATTGCTTAAATTCCTAATGTTAATTCTTAGTTATTAGTGTACTAGTGTTTAAAACTAGCCTTTTAATGGTATTTCAGTGAGATATCAGTGACTCAAATGAAGCTATTGGTGTGAGGGCAATGGGCTGAAGTAAAACTCTTATTAGATGGTACTGAACTGGAATTTGGGCAGATCCTTCCAGCTTTTGGGACCACATCAAACGACTCTTTGGTGAATGCTTTTATGACTATTTAATTTTCCTTTACCTGCAAAATATCAGTTATAATTTTAAAAATAAAGTTTCTGGGTTTCTTAGCGGTGAGAGAAAAAAAAACAAAACGTGTTATGAAAATTTTAAAGTTCAATATTAGTTTTGTGATAAAAATTTTTTATGGTAATTAAGTAACTGAAGTTTCTCTTGTTTTACCTAACTTCTTGCAAAACCATTGCATCTACCTTTTCTTCTTCGATTTGTTTATCTTTGATTGTATCACTTGCGCCCATAATTTTTCATAAATCGATAATTTTATTTAATATAATCGAGGCTTTTTTAATTGTAGTTATCACTTTTGATATCAGGTAACTTAGCTTTGGGGCTCTACGGATATGGCGTATATAAACACTTGCATAAAACTTTCGATTTCTGAATCATTTTTCAATATACAACGAAGTCGAACGGTTGTGTCTTAATTGTTATTAAATATTAGTGCATCTAATTTTTATTAAAATCCTTCATTTAAGGTAAATAGTAATTCCAACGATTTCTTTTAAAATTCACACATATCGTAAAAGAGTTCAGCAAATAATATTTTTTTCAGCTTTTTTGGTCATTCTATCAATTTTATTTTCTTATGTGTTTAGGAGGACCCGAACTTCACCGTCGATGGTTCGAAGGCAATTCCCGGTGAGCCAAGTAGAGGTATTCGCAAAGGACTTCTTTCAGTGGGATCGTAGAACTATGTTTTCTAGCTGTTTATGGACGCAAAGGTAGATCCCATCTACTTGGATTTGTTAATACAATGGAAACTCGATTATCCGGACTAATTATAGGTGCAACTCATTCGGATAATCGAAAATTCGGTTAATTCAGGGGTGAGCAACCTTCTTAATCAACGGGCCAATTTAAATTTTAAAAATTTTGGCGGACCGCACTTATTAATAATTTACGAAATTGTATCACCCTTAAAAAGCAAAATAAACAGAACATATGAATTAGTACACCCATTAAAATAAATAAATTCAATTTTAGAAACGCTTGGCGGGTCGCATTAACATGTTTAACGGGCCGTAAGCGGCCCGCGGGCCTCGTGTTGCTCATCCCTGGGTTAATTGAATGTATAGAAAAAAACGAATTTTAGCTATATATAATGTGACCATACTTCCTGTTTTGAATGGAACTGTTCCGTTTTCAATTCATTTGTCCCGTTGTCCCCAAGCAATCATTCGGGACGCCAAAATGTCCCGTTTTCAAAAAATTGTCAATTACGATACCGAATATTAAGAAATGCTAACAAGAATTTTATTATTGCCTTCTTATTTAAATACAAATTAATTTCACGGCAATTTCTTAATGAAAATAGTAAAAAATTATGAAAAATAAGCGAAGCCCAAAGGTGACATTTTGAGAGCGCAACTACGGTTTTAGAATTACTTGAATTTTTTTATAGTAAATTGATCATTGTTAATTGTGCCGAAAAGCGGAGTGTGCACATTCAAGCTCAAAGTGGCACATTCCGATCTCGGGAAAATGAAGCGCGCCGCTCCGCGTCGCGCTTCATTTGCTTCCCTCGCTCGGAAATGTGCCACTTTTCGCTCGAATGGGCACATCTTCGTGTTAATTGAATTTGACTATATTAATAACAAATTCTTCAAATTCAGATTTTCTATTCGGAAAAAGTTTTCGCTTTAAAGTGCACATACTCCTTAATAATTGTATTTTGTCTATTTTATTCTTCTCTCTTACAAATAATATTAATTAAATCAAACTGAACTAAATGTACCACTTTTCGCTTTTTTTTTAATTAAAAATTACAGTAGGGTATTTTTACCAAAAACCACATTTCTAATTTAGTACTTTTAAACTAGACTAGATGGGAGACTTTATCGTACATGAAAAAAAATAATTTAACTTTTTCCGAATTCGGACTCTTATTTCCCAACTTTTTTTTTAACATACCCCACCCAAATCATTCTAAAATTTTGATGCACATCTTATGTAACATATAGGGAAGATGGGGTAGCCCCGGACACTTGAAAGAATTAGAAATAAAAAATAGAAATAAATAAATTTATTTATTTTTTACGATTTAAAATGAAAGTAGGGACTTTTAAGTTTATACTAATTAAAAATTTGTAATAATATATTTGTTTTTTTAGGAAATATGGTCAATCCAATTTGACCTTATTTTTTGGCAATACAAAAAGTGGCGGGTAGCCCCGGACTAGTACTTATTGGTGGCCCAATCCTATTTTGGCCTTATAAACATCACAAAAATAATTAATATTTAAACAATTTTTATGTGCCCAGTCTTTGCCTCATAACATTGAATCCAGTCTTCATCAAAAGTTTTTTGCATATGATGCATTCGGTTTTTTCCCGGTCTTTTGGGAAAAACTTCGAATATTTTGTCTGTTTTCAATATTTTTAGCAATTTTTGTTTTTGCTTGGACAAATTTATTGTTTTAGTTTTCTGCTTTTTCTCTAAATTTTGTTTAAATGGAGATGTTAAAATATCGCTCCTATGGGTTTTTTGAGCTCCATTGCTAAATGTTTTTTTGATGCATCAGAAAATCGTAACAGTTGTTTTAATAAATGTGCTGTGCTGATTGAAGGCACCGGGTCAGTATAGATGTTGACCACCGTTGCGATTCGTACTGGATGTGAAAAATACACAAAGTTGACTAAAGTACAGTAATTTAAACACTATTTATTATCACAGTAAATAATAAAGCACCGACAAGTTATTTATTTCAACTGTAGTATAAAGTAACTTTTGAAAAAGATTATTAATTAAGCTAAAATAATGTCCGGCGATACCCGACATTTTAGTGTCCGGAGGTACCCGATTCTCAATATTCAACATTTTTATTCAGAGCTCCTAAGATGTAGTAGAAATATTTTAAATACTATTACAAAGTTTAAATATAATGCATTTTCTTAAACTTAAAAAAAAATAAGTATTTACACTTACGTTTTCTAGTTGATAACTTGAAATGAAATCAGACGACCGCGATGAAAATTTTTATATTTTACAAACTACTCCTTAAATTGTAACAGACTCGGTGTTTACGTGAAAACTAAATTGCATATGTTTTTACTCTAAACGACGCCTGTTTTAAAGAAAATTTTACCAATGCAACGTGATTAGGTTCTTGGAAATTCTTATGTCCGCGGTCCCGCTGTCCGGGGCTACCCCAATTCCCCTAAATAATTTTTTTATATTTCAAAATTGAATTAATTTATAAATGAAGTCTAATTACAACAGTGTATACAAAATGTACCTTAAAACTAATTTGTTTATAATTTTTACAAAAATGAAAATTACCCAAAAATATTTGGAGACATTCATTTTGACATATAAACTTTCAAGAATTTGCAAAAGATGATATAAAAATCAACTAGTTAATTTTCAGTGGCCCATTCCAGAAAAATTGACTCATACACAATTTTAATTAATCAAAAATGCAAATTAGTAGGGTCATGTGGGGTAACTGTACGCAGTTTTGAGAAAATTATTTCCAGAAAAAAACTGTTTCATAATTTGAAACAAATTACCCTTTATTGTCTTTTGTTAGACATTTCTAAATAATAATAAAACATGAAATTTGAATTATTTTTATAATTATAAGTTATAATATTTTTTTTAATTAACACGGAAATGCGGACACTTGCCCGCATCAATGGGGAAAGTGTCCGCACGTCTTTTAATTTCGATTAGAAGGTTGTTTTGTGTACCAAATGATTTGCTTTCTTTCTTTAGTTTTATCTTTTTTATTCTTTTTCAATTTTGGCTTATCTTTGGTTTTTGTCATATTATTTACCTTCTTCTATCAGCTTCTTAGCTGCATCAATTTGTTTTTGGGTGAAAACCTTCTGACCGGGACACTTCCTTATATATAATAAGTATACTTATTTGGCACTATTGAGCTAGAAATCAACACAATATTCTACGTTAATTAAGGATTTAGGGGGAAAGTAGCATGAAAGAGCCAGTTTTAAAAAAAGGGATAAATAATATAGAAGGATATAAATATATAAAAAAACTTTTATAATCTGTAATTGTTCATTCATTTATGTACATAATGTCATAAAACATTTTTTAAAATTAACGATATTTTTAGACTTCTAATCATTTATAAAAAGAATAAAATTCGGCTCTTTCATAACCTATAAGTATTGAAAGAGCCATGTTCTTATTACACGGCTAAAACTGTACATTAACGAAGATATTATTTAATAATAATTTTAAGCTATAATTTTAGATCTTATATAATTATAAAACGTTTTATATAATGCAAACTCTAGATAAAATATTTACTTAAATCTAAGAAACTGTCAAAAAATTTGACGTTTGAGATCAATCATTGCAAATTGACTAGGTACATATGTTCTTTTTAAGAAGTAATGTAATGTTAATTAAAAACAATACACAGGATTCATGTGCTTAACCGTTACAAATTTTGCATCGGTACCACTCTTGATTGCTGGTACTACAATTATTATTGCAAACTATGCAATTAAAAGCTGGCTTTTTTATAACACTGCAATTCGGCTCTTTCAAAACATATTCTCTCAAGAAACAAAATCCCGAAAATTAGTATGAAATCAAAGATTAGCCTGAAAATATATATCTTATTAGAAGGCCTAATATATCTATAAAATTATAGTATAATCACATTACTATTAGTTTTGTACCCATAGGCCTTAGAAAACAAATAAACTGAACTCAAAAACTTACTTTTTGACGACAAAATCTTCAATACGTCGTATCGGCATCGTTTATTGACGGTGAACGGTCAAATTTTTGTGGGCGATATCTGGCTAGTGTTGATATCTTAAAATAATAATACATGAACGATTCGTAGGAAAACTATCGTGTAATTGATAATGGCTCTTTCAAAGCTTGGCTCTTTCATGCCACTTTGCCCCTACTGTACAGGTTTGAGCAGTGCGGACACTTTACCCGCGTACACTTACCCGTTGCGTTAGAGAGAATAGAAAAAGATAGTACGCGAATGTAATTTACCTGAGACAAAATTCATAAGTTTGCATGAAATATTTATTAGTTTCTTCTATGTGTACATACTGTTCAATCGTAGTCAGCCCTGTTGTATTTCTGTACCACGCTGTCCTATTTGTACATAAATTATAAGAAAATGGCTCAAAAATAATATTATCGGATAATTCTTGACAACACCACACTTCAAGCGCATTGACGCATTCCCTTTATTCGTCCTTCAAATGTAAACTAAATGCGTTGCGATTCGCTTGTTCAGTGACAACCATACTCTAGGAAGTTGGTTGCGGACACTTACACTCTGCGTATGGTTACCCCACATTACTCTAAACATTCGAAAGTACACCTGAAAATAATTTTTATTAAGCTCGCTACAATTAGGCGTGCGGAAGAGCACCATGCTAATTTATCAAAAGGAATAAAATATCTAACCTTTTTCACACAAAAAATGGATCTAATTTATTCGACTTTTAATATTTTGAATTGAAGAATAAAATAATAATATAGGCAAATTCGATAAATACGAGGATGTGCGCATTCGAGCGAAAAGTGGCACATTTACGAGCGAGGGAGGCAAATGAAGCGCGACGCGGAGCGGCGCGCTTAATTTTCCCGAGACCAACGTTGATTGTTAACTTGTGAGGATTAACAGCAGGACCAGCACGCTCGAACGTGGGCCTTCCTGGTCAGGATGAAGCGGGATCCCCAGGATCGTGCTCCGTCAACCCTCATCCCTCGAGGGACCCATGCTTGGCAATGAAAAATTGTCGGTTTTAGAAGATTATTAAATTATTGTTTTGCGCTTTTTTTTATGGCTTTGTTGCCATATTAAATCAGTGGTTCTTAACCCTTGTATGTTTACAAGACACGTTTGTTTATAAATGCTTTGCAAAATTATAAAACTTTTAAATTTTAAAATCGTACAATACAAAGACAATTTTTTTATTTATTTATAATAAATAATTGATTGAAAATTGAATCACTTAAATGAATACTTGACAAAGAAAATTTTATGGGTTGTTGTTTTTCGAAAGGAATTTAATTCTGAGGTAACACTAATTTAAAAAAAAATGTTTTATTGAATAGCTTTTAGTAATTTTTCGTGACAGTTAAAACATCGATTAAGAATCACTGTTTTATACATTGTTTATAGTTATTGTTGGAATTGTTAAAATGTTATATTTTTATGTTGGTTCGTTTATGTGTGCGGTCAATTTTAATTGCTGCGTTTGCTCCTGAAGACAATTCGTAAGACCATCAACTTTGGTCTTTGTTTAGTTATTAATATTATGATTAAGTCGGGAGTTTTAAATTTTAGCTTCAAATATATTTTTTTTTAATTTACATCTTTTACTAATGTTAACTCAATTTAAAATTTCTGGATGACAATTTAAGCTTCCGAGATGAAACTCGAATGGTTCACATTTTAATAAAGTAATCATTTGTATAATCAAAAAACATTATTTTATTATAATTAAATTTATAAGTATATAAAATAAATTAAATAATAAATTAAAAATTATTCGTGCGGCATAAAAAAACATGGTAGCAAACGCATTATTGATAACGCAAGCCTGTCTTCTGAAAACTCTTCGACGATTGGAAGTTTTCTTTTAAATCTGCGACAACTTGTTAAAATATTTCTTCTATTTTTTTGGACATTGTTTCTTCGTAATTATAAGTTTAGCTGATGACAGTATTGGTCCTGGTGTTGTACCACGAGTTCCTTGCTGTTTGACCCATTGTTTTAGGGTATATTTTAAGTATCCCAACACACACACACACACACAAAATTCAAATTTTGCTATTTTAATTTTTTTTTCGACTTTTAAAAGATTCTTTGACTAGGGTTACCAACTCAAAATTTAAGAGTCTTGGAGATTGTTCCAATAAGTTCGGAGATAATTATTCAAAAATGCAATACTAAAAAAAAATGCTCATTTGATTTCGATATTATCAAAAATAAGACATAATAATCAGCTAATTATTTTATTTATTTTTAAAGTTTACGAAATATAAAATAACGTGAATACACTAACGGATTGCTCAAATCGTTTAAAGTAGGTTTTGCTCGGGTTTATTTCAAGTTCTGGAATAAATCAAATTTAAATTGGGTGTATTTTGAGCTTTGTTAATTATGGTTAATTTTAGGTTTTAATTGAAAATTAATTTGAAATGAGTTCATTTAAAGTTCATGTTTTTTTCATATTGGTTTCTTTTCAGTTCAGTACGGAATTATTTAAAATTCGATTTTTTTCTGCACATTTAAATTGTTTAATTAGAATTTATTAAGCGATTATCCGAATCCGTCAGGGTAGTTTTGTGGTTGTACATTTTTTTTTAATTTAATTATTCATAGGGGTTGAATATTTTTTTTTATAAGAATGGAAAAATCCTGAGACTCTTTTTTGTAAACTGGTGACCGGTAAAAATGTAATTTTTCTACACTCTCTGGACTAAAACTGGAGGGTTGGTAACCCCATCTTTAATAATAGGATTATCAAAATTATTGTTTTTAAATAATTTCGACAATTTAATTTTTTAAATCAAATTTTTTTTTAAACGTTTTTCTATATAATAAAACGAAATTTGTTGTTAAATTTATTTTACAGATTTTCATTAACTATTAGAAAATTACAAAATCGGAATACATTAATTATTAACACACATCTCATTTAGAAGTAATCATTATAATTAGAGAGAAATAAAAAAATGTGTTTTATTCTATTTTAATATGTGATAAGAAACAATGTCCAAAAATATTTATGGTCTCATTGGCACACATAAACGAACTTTGTAGTCCCCAAACGTGGGATGGAGAAACGCCAAAGAAGACGTACAAAAGGTACTGTTTCTATTTACTCTTCCCCCGATTTATAAACACACAGATGCATATACAAACTCATACACACACACGTTATTTAAATATTCTACTGTATTTATTTTAAATCTACTTTTATGTTATTATTGCACATTTTTGCTCTTTCTATTACGTTTTGATAAAAAAAATCGATGGGTTTACACCCATGTTATTTTGGAAAAAAATGAAAAAAAAAGAATTGCTTTATATTGTCACGGGATGTTCCTACGTACCCCTACTAACTATAGCCGGTGTCATTTTCCGCGCTTTCTCTCTAAAGTAAAAATTTTCGATACAAACTAAATGAATAAAAAAGCGGACCCCTTGATTCACAAAAAAAATCTTAGCGCCCTTATTTTCGATCCAATCATTACAAACGACACGGATTCGGAATCGCGAGGTTTTGTTTATAAAAGATACATGTAAAATATGTATAGGGTGCGACGTTAATTTTTCGAAACATAAAAATTGCAAATTTAGAAGCACTTTTTTGGCCAATTTTGAACTTTAAAAAAATTGTAGCGCCGTTATTTACGGACCAATATTTAAAAACTATACATATTTGGATTTGGCAGCCTTTTTGGCTTCGGATAGGCCTAAGAAACCATAGGCGTGCTATTCCAGAGCTTTGGGAAAACGTTTTGAAAATTCAAAATCGATGGGTTTAAACCCATGTTATTTTGGAAAAAATGAAAAAAATAGAATTGCTTTATATTGTCACGGGATGTTCCTACGTACCCCTACTAACTATAGCCGGTGTCATTTTGCCGCGCTTTCCCTCTAAAGTAAAAATTTTCGATACAAACTAAATGAATAAAAAAACGGACCCTTTGATTCACAAAAAAAATCGTAGCGCCCTTATTTTCGATCCAATCATTACAAACGACACGGATTCGGAATCGTGAGGCTTTTTACATAAGATACATGTAAAATATGTATAGGGTGCGACGTTAATTTTTGAAACATAAAATTGCAATTTTAGAAGCCCTTTTTGCCCAATTTTGAACTTTAAAAAATTGTAGCGCCGTTATTTACGGACCAATATTTAAAAACTATACATATTTGGATTTGGCAGCCTTTTGGCTTCGGATAGGCCTAAGAAACCATAGGCGTGCTATTCCAGAGCTTTGGGAAAACGTTTTGAAAATTCAAAATCGATGGGTTTAAACCCATGTTATTTTGGAAAAAATGAAAAAATAGAATTGCTTTATATTGTCACGGGATGTTCCTACGTACCCCTACTAACTATAGCCGGTGTCATTTTGCCGCGCTTTCCCTCTAAAGTAAAAATTTTCGATACAAACTAAATGAATAAAAAAACAGACCCCTTGATTCACAAAAAAAATCGTAGCGCCCTTATTTTTGATCCAATCATTACAAACGACACGGATTCGGAATCGTGAGGCTTTTTTACATAAGATACATGTAAACTATATATACGGTGCGACGTTAATTTTTTGAAACATAAAAATTGCAATTTTAGAAGCCCTTTTTTGCCCAATTTTGAACTTTAAAAAAATTGTAGCGCTGTTATTTACGGACCAATATTTAAAAACTATACATATTTGGATTTGGCAGCCTTTTTGGCTTCGGATAGGCCTAAGAAACCATAGGCGTGCTATTCCAGAGCTTTGGGAAAACGTTTTGAAAATTCAAAATCGATGGGTTTAAATCCATGTTATTTTGAAAAAAATGAAAAAATAGAATTGCTTTATATTGTCACGGGATGTTCCTACGTACCCCTACTAACTATAGCCGGTGTCATTTTCCGCGCTTTCCTCTAAAATAAAAATTTTCGATACAAACTAAATGAATAAAAAACGGACCCTTGATTCACAAAAAAAATCGTAGCGCCCTTATTTTTGATCCAATCATTACAAACGACACGGATTCGGAATCGTGAGGCTTTTTTACATAAGATACATGTAAAATATGTATATGGTGCGCGTTAATTTTTTGAAACATAAAAATTGCAATTTTAGAAGCCCTTTTTTGCCCAATTTTGAACTTTAAAAAAATTGTAGCGCTGTTATTTACGGACCAATATTTAAAAACTATACATATTTGGATTTGGCAGCCTTTTTGGCTTCGGATAGGCCTAAGAAACCATAGGCGTGCTATTCCAGAGCTTTGGGAAAACGTTTTGAAAATTCAAAATCGATGGGTTTAAACCCATGTTATTTTGGAAAAAAATGAAAAAAATAGAATTGCTTTATATTGTCACGGGATGTTCCTACGTACCCCTACTAACTATAGCCGGTGTCATTTTGCCGCGCTTTCCCTCTAAAGTAAAAATTTTCGATACAAACTAAATGAATAAAAAAACGGACCCCTTGATTCACAAAAAAAATCGTAGCGTCCTTATTTTTGATCCAATCATTACAAACGACACGGATTCGGAATCGTGAGGCGTTTTTACATAAGATACATGTAAAATATGTATAGGGTGCGACGTTAATTTTTTGAAACATAAAAATTGCAATTTTAGAGCCTTTTGCCCAATTTTGAACTTTAAAAAAATTGTAGCGCCGTTATTTACGGACCAATATTTAAAAACTATACATATTTGGATTTGGCAGCCTTTTTGCCTTCGGATAGGCTTAAGAAACCATAGGCGCGCTATTGCAGAGCTTTGGGAAAACGTTTTGAAAATTCAAAATCGATGGAGTTTAACCCATGTTATTTTGGAAAAAAATGAAAAAATAGAATTGCTTTATATTGTCACGGGATGTTCCTACGTACCCTACTAACTATAGCCGGTGTCATTTCCGCGCTTCCTCTAAAATAAAAATTTTCGATACAAACTAAATGAATAAAAAACGGACCCTTGATTCACAAAAAATCGTAGCGCCCTTATTTTCGATCCAATCATTACAAACGACACGGATTCGGAATCGTGAGGCTTTTTACATAAGATACATGTAAAATATGTATAGGTGCGACGTTAATTTTTCGAAACATAAAAATTGCAATTTTAGAAGCCCTTTTGCCCAATTTTGAACTTTAAAAATTGTAGCGCCGTTATTTACGGACCAATATTTAAAACTATACATATTTGGATTTGGCAGCCTTTTGGCTTCGGATAGGCCTAAGAAACCATAGGCGTGCTATTCCAGAGCTTTGGGAAAACGTTTTGAAAATTCAAAATCGATGGGTTTAAACCCATGTTATTTTGGAAAAAATGAAAAAATAGAATTGCTTTATATTGTCACGGGATGTTCCTACGTACCCTACTAACTATAGCCGGTGTCATTTCCGCGCTTCCTCTAAAATAAAAATTTTCGATACAAACTAAATGAATAAAAACGGACCCTTGATTCACAAAAAAATCGTAGCGCCCTTATTTTCGATCCAATCATTACAAACGACACGGATTCGGAATCGTGAGGCTTTTTACATAAGATACATGTAAAATATGTATAGGTGCGCGTTAATTTTTGAAACATAAAAATTGCAATTTTAGAGCCCTTTTGCCCAATTTTGAACTTTAAAAAATTGTAGCGCCGTTATTTACGGACCAATATTTAAAACTATACATATTTGGATTTGGCAGCCTTTTGGCTTCGGATAGGCCTAAGAAACCATAGGCGTGCTATTCCAGAGCTTTGGGAAAACGTTTTGAAAATTCAAAATCGATGGGTTTAAACCCATGTTATTTTGGAAAAATGAAAAAATAGAATTGCTTTATATTGTCACGGGATGTTCCTACGTACCCTACTAACTATAGCCGGTGTCATTTTCCGCGCTTCCTCTAAAATAAAAATTTTCGATACAAAATAAATGAATAAAAAACGGACCCTTGATTCACAAAAAATCGTAGCGCCCTTATTTTGATCCAATCATTACAAACGACACGGATTCGGAATCGTGAGGCTTTTTACATAAGATACATGTAAAATATGTATAGGGTGCGACGTTAATTTTTCGAAACATAAAAATTGCAATTTTAGAGCCTTTTGCCCAATTTTGAACTTTAAAAATTGTAGCGCCGTTATTTACGGACCAATATTTAAAAACTATACATATTTGGATTTGGCAGCCTTTTGGCTTCGGATAGGCCTAAGAAACCATAGGCGTGCTATTCCAGAGCTTTGGGAAAACGTTTTGAAAATTCAAAATCGATGGGTTTAAACCCATGTTATTTTGGAAAAAATGAAAAAATAGAATTGCTTTATATTGTCACGGGATGTTCCTACGTACCCTACTAACTATACCGGTGTCATTTTCCGCGCTTCCTCTAAAATAAAAAATTTTTGATACAAACTAAATGAATAAAAAACGGACCCTTGATTCACAAAAAAATCGTAGCGCCCTTATTTTCGATCCAATCATTACAAACGACACGGATTCGGAATCGTGAGGCTTTTTACATAAGATACATGTAAAATATGTATAGGGTGCGACGTTAATTTTCGAAACATAAAAATTGCAATTTTAGAAGCCTTTTGCCCAATTTTGAACTTTAAAAATTGTAGCGCCGTTATTTACGGACCAATATTTAAAACTATACATATTTGGATTTGGCAGCCTTTTGGCTTCGGATAGGCCTAAGAAACCATAGGCGTGCTATTCCAGAGCTTTGGGAAAACGTTTTGAAAATTCAAAATCGATGGGTTTAAACCCATGTTATTTTGGAAAATGAAAAAATAGAATTGCTTTATATTGTCACGGGATGTTCCTACGTACCTACTAACTATAGCCGGTGTCATTTTGCCGCGCTTTCTCTAAAGTAAAAATTTTCGATACAAACTAAATGAATAAAAACGGACCTTGATTCACAAAAATCGTAGCGCCCTTATTTTGATCCAATCATTACAAACGACACGGATTCGGAATCGTGAGGCTTTTTACATAAGATACATGTAAAATATGTATATGGTGCGCGTTAATTTTTGAAACATAAAATTGCAATTTTAGAAGCCCTTTTTGCCCAATTTTGAACTTTAAAAATTGTAGCGCGTTATTTACGGACCAATATTTAAAACTATACATATTTGGATTTGGCAGCCTTTTGGCTTCGGATAGGCCTAAGAAACCATAGGCGTGCTATTCCAGAGCTTTGGGAAAACGTTTTGAAAATTCAAAATCGATGGGTTTAAACCCATGTTATTTTGGAAAAATGAAAAAATAGAATTGCTTTATATTGTCACGGGATGTTCCTACGTACCTACTAACTATAGCCGGTGTCATTTTGCCGCGCTTTCCTCTAAATAAAAATTTTCGATACAAACTAAATGAATAAAAACGGACCCTTGATTCACAAAAAATCGTAGCGCCCTTATTTTGATCCAATCATTACAAACGACACGGATTCGGAATCGTGAGGCTTTTTACATAAGATACATTAAAATATGTATATGGTGCGCGTATTTTTGGAAAAAATGAAAAATAGAATTGCTTTATATTGTCACGGGATGTTCCTACGTACCCCCACTAACTATAGCCGGTGTCATTTCCCCCGCTTCCTCTAAAATAAAAATTTTCGATACAAACTAAATGAATAAAAAACGGACCCCTTGATTCACAAAAAATCGTAGCGCCCTTATTTTGATCCAATCATTACAAACGACACGGATTCGGAATCGTGAGGCTTTTTACATAAGATACATGTAAAATATGTATAGGGTGCGCGTTAATTTTTGAAACATAAAAAATTTCAATTTTAGAAGCCCTTTTTGCCCAATTTTGAACTTTAAAAAAATTTTAGCGCCGTTATTTACGGACCAATATTTAAAAACTATACATATTTGGATTTGGCAGCCTTTTTTGGGTTCGGATAGGCCTAAGAAACCATAGGCGTGCTATTCCAGAGCTTTGGGAAAACGTTTTGAAAATTCAAAATCGATGGGTTTAAACCCATGTTATTTTGGAAAAAATGAAAAAAATAGAATTGCTTTATATTGTCACGGGATGTTCCTACGTACCCCTACTAACTATAGCCGGTGTCATTTTCCGCGCTTCCTCTAAAAAAAAAATTTTCGATACAAACTAAATGAATAAAAAACGGACCCTTGATTCACAAAAAAATCGTAGCGCCCTTATTTTGACCCAAACTTACAAACGACACGGATTCGGAATCGTGAGGCTTTTTTACATAAGATACATGTAAAATATGTATATGGTGCGCGTTAATTTTTTGAAACATAAAAATTGCAATTTTAGAAGCCCTTTTTTGCCCAATTTTGAACTTTAAAAAAATTGTAGCGCTGTTATTTACGGACCAATATTTAAAAACTATACATATTTGGATTTGGCAGCCTTTTTGGCTTCGGATAGGCCTAAGAAACCATAGGCGTGCTATTCCAGAGCTTTGGGAAAACGTTTTGAAAATTCAAAATCGATGGGTTTAAACCCATGTTATTTTGGAAAAAAATGAAAAAAATAGAATTGCTTTATATTGTCACGGGATGTTCCTACGTACCCCTACTAACTATAGCCGGTGTCATTTTGCCGCGCTTTCCCTCTAAAGTAAAAATTTTCGATACAAACTAAATGAATAAAAAAACGGACCCCTTGATTCACAAAAAAAATCGTAGCGCCCTTATTTTTCGATCCAATCATTACAAACGACACGGATTCGGAATCGTGAGGCTTTTTACATAAGATACATGTAAAATATGTATATGGTGCGCGTTAATTTTTGAAACATAAAATTGCAATTTTAGAAGCCCTTTTTGCCCAATTTTGAACTTTAAAAATTGTAGCGCCGTTATTTACGGACCAATATTTAAAACTATACATATTTGGATTTGGCAGCCTTTTGGCTTCGGATAGGCCTAAGAAACCATAGGCGTGCTATTCCAGAGCTTTGGGAAAACGTTTTGAAAATTCAAAATCGATGGGTTTAAACCCATGTTATTTTGGAAAAAATGAAAAAATAGAATTGCTTTATATTGTCACGGGATGTTCCTACGTACCCCTACTAACTATAGCCGGTGTCATTTTCCGCGCTTCCTCTAAAATAAAAATTTTCGATACAAACTAAATGAATAAAAACGGACCCTTGATTCACAAAAAATCGTAGCGCCCTTATTTTGATCCAATCATTACAAACGACACGGATTCGGAATCGTGAGGCTTTTTACATAAGATACATGTAAAATATGTATATGGTGCGACGTTAATTTTTGAAACATAAAAATTGCAATTTTAGAAGCCCTTTTTGCCCAATTTTGAACTTTAAAAATTGTAGCGCGTTATTTACGGACCAATATTTAAAACTATACATATTTGGATTTGGCAGCCTTTTGGCTTCGGATAGGCCTAAGAAACCATAGGCGTGCTATTCCAGAGCTTTGGGAAAACGTTTTGAAAATTCAAAATCGATGGGTTTAAACCCATGTTATTTTGGAAAAAAATGAAAAAAATAGAATTGCTTTATATTGTCACGGGATGTTCCTACGTACCCCTACTAACTATAGCCGGTGTCATTTTGCCGCGCTTTCCTCTAAATAAAAATTTTCGATACAAACTAAATGAATAAAAAACGGACCCTTGATTCACAAAAAAAATCGTAGCGCCCTTATTTTTGATCCAATCATTACAAACGACACGGATTCGGAATCGTGAGGCTTTTTTACATAAGATACATGTAAAATATGTATATGGTGCGCGTTAATTTTTTGAAACATAAAAATTGCAATTTTAGAAGCCCTTTTTTGCCCAATTTTGAACTTTAAAAAAATTGTAGCGCTGTTATTTACGGACCAATATTTAAAAACTATACATATTTGGATTTGGCAGCCTTTTTGGCTTCGGATAGGCCTAAGAAACCATAGGCGTGCTATTCCAGAGCTTTGGGAAAACGTTTTGAAAATTCAAAATCGATGGGTTTAAACCCATGTTATTTTGGAAAAAAATGAAAAAAATAGAATTGCTTTATATTGTCACGGGATGTTCCTACGTACCCCTACTAACTATAGCCGGTGTCATTTTGCCGCGCTTTCCCTCTAAAGTAAAAATTTTCGATACAAACTAAATGAATAAAAAAACGGACCCCTTGATTCACAAAAAAAATCGTAGCGCCCTTATTTTTGATCCAATCATTACAAACGACACGGATTCGGAATCGTGAGGCTTTTTTACATAAGATACATGTAAAATATGTATATGGTGCGCGTTAATTTTTTGAAACATAAAAATTGCAATTTTAGAAGCCCTTTTTTGCCCAATTTTGAACTTTAAAAAAATTGTAGCGCTGTTATTTACGGACCAATATTTAAAAACTATACATATTTGGATTTGGCAGCCTTTTTGGCTTCGGATAGGCCTAAGAAACCATAGGCGTGCTATTCCAGAGCTTTGGGAAAACGTTTTGAAAATTCAAAATCGATGGGTTTAAACCCATGTTATTTTGGAAAAAAATGAAAAAAATAGAATTGCTTTATATTGTCACGGGATGTTCCTACGTACCCCTACTAACTATAGCCGGTGTCATTTTGCCGCGCTTTCCCTCTAAAGTAAAAATTTTCGATACAAACTAAATGAATAAAAAAACGGACCCCTTGATTCACAAAAAAAATCGTAGCGCCCTTATTTTTGATCCAATCATTACAAACGACACGGATTCGGAATCGTGAGGCTTTTTTACATAAGATACATGTAAAATATGTATATGGTGCGCGTTAATTTTTTGAAACATAAAAATTGCAATTTTAGAAGCCCTTTTTTGCCCAATTTTGAACTTTAAAAAAATTGTAGCGCTGTTATTTACGGACCAATATTTAAAAACTATACATATTTGGATTTGGCAGCCTTTTTGGCTTCGGATAGGCCTAAGAAACCATAGGCGTGCTATTCCAGAGCTTTGGGAAAACGTTTTGAAAATTCAAAATCGATGGGTTTAAACCCATGTTATTTTGGAAAAAAATGAAAAAAATAGAATTGCTTTATATTGTCACGGGATGTTCCTACGTACCCCTACTAACTATAGCCGGTGTCATTTTCCGCGCTTCCTCTAAAATAAAAATTTTCGATACAAACTAAATGAATAAAAAAACGGACCCCTTGATTCACAAAAAAAATCGTAGCGCCCTTATTTTCGATCCAATCATTACAAACGACACGGATTCGGAATCGTGAGACTTTTTTACATAAGATACATGTAAAATATATATATGGTGCGACGTTAATTTTTTGAAACATAAAAATTGCAATTTTAGAAGCCCTTTTTTGCCCAATTTTGAACTTTAAAAAAATTGTAGCGCCGTTATTTACGGACCAATATTTAAAACTATACATATTTGGATTTGGCAGCCTTTTGGCTTCGGATAGGCCTAAGAAACCATAGGCGTGCTATTCCAGAGCTTTGGGAAAACGTTTTGAAAATTCAAAATCGATGGGTTTAAACCCATGTTATTTTGGAAAAAATGAAAAAATAGAATTGCTTTATATTGTCACGGGATGTTCCTACGTACCCCTACTAACTATAGCCGGTGTCATTTTCCGCGCTTCCTCTAAATAAAAATTTTCGATACAAACTAAATGAATAAAAACGGACCCCTTGATTCACAAAAAATCGTAGCGCCCTTATTTTCGATCCAATCATTACAAACGACACGGATTCGGAATCGTGAGGCTTTTTACATAAGATACATGTAAAATATGTATAGGTGCGACGTTAATTTTTCGAAACATAAAAATTGCAATTTTAGAGCCCTTTTTGCCCAATTTTGAACTTTAAAAATTGTAGCGCCGTTATTTACGGACCAATATTTAAAACTATACATATTTGGATTTGGCAGCCTTTTTTGGGTTCGGATAGGCCTAAGAAACCATAGGCGTGCTATTCCAGAGCTTTGGGAAAACGTTTTGAAAATTCAAAATCGATGGGTTTAAACCCATGTTATTTTGGAAAAAAATGAAAAAAATAGAATTGCTTTATATTGTCACGGGATGTTCCTACGTACCCCTACTAACTATAGCCGGTGTCATTTCCGCGCTTCCTCTAAAATAAAAATTTTCGATACAAACTAAATGAATAAAAAAACGGACCCCTTGATTCACAAAAAAAATCGTAGCGCCCTTATTTTCGATCCAATCATTACAAACGACACGGATTCGGAATCGTGAGGCTTTTTTACATAAGATACATGTAAAATATGTATAGGGTGCGACGTTAATTTTTCGAAACATAAAAATTGCAATTTTAGAAGCCCTTTTTTGCCCAATTTTGAACTTTAAAAAAATTGTAGCGCCGTTATTTACGGACCAATATTTAAAAACTATACATATTTGGATTTGGCAGCCTTTTGGCTTCGGATAGGCCTAAGAAACCATAGGCGTGCTATTCCAGAGCTTTGGGAAAACGTTTTGAAAATTCAAAATCGATGGGTTTAAACCCATGTTATTTTGGAAAAAAATGAAAAAAATAGAATTGCTTTATATTGTCACGGGATGTTCCTACGTACCCCTACTAACTATAGCCGGTGTCATTTTCCGCGCTTCCTCTAAAATAAAAATTTTCGATACAAACTAAATGAATAAAAAACGGACCCTTGATTCACAAAAAATCGTAGCGCCCTTATTTTCGATCCAATCATTACAAACGACACGGATTCGGAATCGTGAGGCTTTTTTACATAAGATACATGTAAAATATGTATAGGGTGCGACGTTAATTTTTCGAAACATAAAAATTGCAATTTTAGAGCCCTTTTTGCCCAATTTTGAACTTTAAAAATTGTAGCGCCGTTATTTACGGACCAATATTTAAAAACTATACATATTTGGATTTGGCAGCCTTTTTGGCTTCGGATAGGCCTAAGAAACCATAGGCGTGCTATTCCAGAGCTTTGGGAAAACGTTTTGAAAATTCAAAATCGATGGGTTTAAACCCATGTTATTTTGGAAAAAAATGAAAAAAATAGAATTGCTTTATATTGTCACGGGATGTTCCTACGTACCCCTACTAACTATAGCCGGTGTCATTTTCCCGCGCTTTCTCTCTAAAGTAAAAATTTTCGATACAAACTAAATGAATAAAAAAACGGACCCCTTGATTCACAAAAAAAATCGTAGCGCCCTTATTTTCGATCCAATCATTACAAACGACACGGATTCGGAATCGTGAGGCTTTTTTACATAAGATACATGTAAAATATGTATAGGGTGCGACGTTAATTTTTCGAAACATAAAAATTGCAATTTTAGAAGCCCTTTTTTGCCCAATTTTGAACTTTAAAAAAATTGTAGCGCCGTTATTTACGGACCAATATTTAAAAACTATACATATTTGGATTTGGCAGCCTTTTTGGCTTCGGATAGGCCTAAGAAACCATAGGCGTGCTATTCCAGAGCTTTGGGAAAACGTTTTGAAAATTCAAAATCGATGGGTTTAAACCCATGTTATTTTGGAAAAAAATGAAAAAAATAGAATTGCTTTATATTGTCACGGGATGTTCCTACGTACCCCTACTAACTATAGCCGGTGTCATTTCCCCGCGCTTCCCCTCTAAAATAAAAATTTTCGATACAAACTAAATGAATAAAAAAACGGACCCCTTGATTCACAAAAAAAATCGTAGCGCCCTTATTTTCGATCCAATCATTACAAACGACACGGATTCGGAATCGTGAGGCTTTTTTACATAAGATACATGTAAAATATGTATAGGGTGCGACGTTAATTTTTCGAAACATAAAATTGCAATTTTAGAGCCCTTTTGCCCAATTTTGAACTTTAAAAAATTGTAGCGCCGTTATTTACGGACCAATATTTAAAAAATATACATATTTGGATTTGGCAGCCTTTTGGCTTCGGATAGGCCTAAGAAACCATAGGCGTGCTATTCCAGAGCTTTGGGAAAACGTTTTGAAAATTCAAAATCGATGGGTTTAAACCCATGTTATTTTGGAAAAAATGAAAAAATAGAATTGCTTTATATTGTCACGGGATGTTCCTACGTACCCCTACTAACTATAGCCGGTGTCATTTTCCCGCGCTTCCTCTAAAATAAAAATTTTCGATACAAACTAAATGAATAAAAAACGGACCCTTGATTCACAAAAAATCGTAGCGCCCTTATTTTCGATCCAATCATTACAAACGACACGGATTCGGAATCGTGAGGCTTTTTTACATAAGATACATGTAAAATATGTATAGGGTGCGACGTTAATTTTTCGAAACATAAAAATTGCAATTTTAGGAGCCCTTTTTGCCCAATTTTGAACTTTAAAAAAATTGTAGCGCCGTTATTTACGGACCAATATTTAAAAATTATACATATTTGGATTTGGCAGCCTTTTTGGCTTCGGATAGGCCTAAGAAACCATAGGCGTGCTATTCCAGAGCTTTGGGAAAACGTTTTGAAAATTCAAAATCGATGGGTTTAAACCCATGTTATTTTGGAAAAAAATGAAAAAAATAGAATTGCTTTATATTGTCACGGGATGTTCCTACGTACCCCTACTAACTATAGCCGGTGTCATTTCCCCGCGCTTCCCCTCTAAAATAAAAATTTTCGATACAAACTAAATGAATAAAAAAACGGACCCCTTGATTCACAAAAAAAATCGTAGCGCCCTTATTTTCGATCCAATCATTACAAACGACACGGATTCGGAATCGTGAGGCTTTTTTACATAAGATACATGTAAAATATGTATAGGGTGCGACGTTAATTTTTCGAAACATAAAATTGCAATTTTAGAGCCCTTTTTGCCCAATTTTGAACTTTAAAAATTGTAGCGCCGTTATTTACGGACCAATATTTAAAACTATACATATTTGGATTTGGCAGCCTTTTGGCTTCGGATAGGCCTAAGAAACCATAGGCGTGCTATTCCAGAGCTTTGGGAAAACGTTTTGAAAATTCAAAATCGATGGGTTTAAACCCATGTTATTTTGGAAAAAAATGAAAAAAATAGAATTGCTTTATATTGTCACGGGATGTTCCTACGTACCCCTACTAACTATAGCCGGTGTCATTTTGCCGCGCTTTCCCTCTAAAGTAAAAATTTTCGATACAAACTAAATGAATAAAAAAACGGACCCCTTGATTCACAAAAAAAATCGTAGCGCCCTTATTTTTGATCCAATCATTACAAACGACACGGATTCGGAATCGTGAGGCTTTTTTACATAAGATACATGTAAAATATGTATATGGTGCGACGTTAATTTTTGAAACATAAAATTGCAATTTTAGAAGCCCTTTTTGCCCAATTTTGAACTTTAAAAATTGTAGCGCTGTTATTTACGGACCAATATTTAAAAAATATACATATTTGGATTTGGCAGCCTTTTTGGCTTCGGATAGGCCTAAGAAACCATAGGCGTGCTATTCCAGAGCTTTGGGAAAACGTTTTGAAAATTCAAAATCGATGGGTTTAAACCCATGTTATTTTGGAAAAAATGAAAAAAATAGAATTGCTTTATATTGTCACGGGATGTTCCTACGTACCCCTACTAACTATAGCCGGTGTCATTTCCCCGCGCTTCCCCTCTAAAATAAAAATTTTCGATACAAACTAAATGAATAAAAAAACGGACCCCTTGATTCACAAAAAAAATCGTAGCGCCCTTATTTTCGATCCAATCATTACAAACGACACAGATTCGGAATCGTGAGGTGTTTTTACATAAGATACATGTAAAATATGTATAGGGTGCGACTTTAATTTTTCGAAACATAAAAATTGCAATTTTAGGAGCCCTTTTTTGCCCAATTTTGAACTTTAAAAAAATTGTAGCCCCGTTATTTGTGGACGGATCTTTAAAAACTATTCAGTTTCAAATTTGGCCGTCTCTTTGGCGTCTTTCACTTCTTTATCTTTTAAATACTTACCTTCTTTGTTGTCTTCCCTTGATTTATGTAACACTTTAAAGGGCACTTAACTTTTATTTATTATTACTTTTATAAAATAACGCCACTCCACCCACATATTATTATTTTATTTTTTCACACACACTTAAAATACCTTCTTTTCTTATTTATTTATAGTATGTAATTGTAATGTAATGTAATTGTAAAAAAAGTTGCAATCCCAAGATTGACGTGCAAATCACTCTTAGTTTACAAATTACGCATAAGGTTTCTTCTTAATTCATTACAATAAAAACAATCGTAAGGGTTGCAACTTTTTATTATATTAAAAGTTGGTTATTTTAATTAATTAATTAGTTAATATAATTATTAAATTAAGATAAAAAAATTAATTATATTAATAATGTATAATTTAAAAAAGGTAAGAAGTTTAAATTAAATATTTCTGAAGCCGCGGACTTCAAAAATGTTTGATTCAAACTTCTTAGCTGTTAAATTTAAACTCTGTAAAAAAACTTGAAAAAATTATATATAATAAAGAGTCTCTATTGTTAACCGAATTTTAATAATAATTAATTGGAAGAGCAAGAGCAAGAGTCAGGTGGGTTTTTACATCTAGAACATTCAAAAATAATTTTTAAAATAATAGTATATAAACATACTCATTTAAACGATTTAAAATAATTTATGTGTAAGAAATAAATTTTAAATTAATATTAAAGGACCTGTAATTTATAAGGTTTAAAACACTTACTTCGTATAACAACGCCATAGCTCAGATGGTTAGCGATCGGTTATTTGTTCAAATGGTCTCGAGTTCGATTCCCATACCGGTCGAAAACAAATTTTTAAAAATCTCTAAGAAAAATCCAACGAGCAACGAGCCGAACGAGACGAATGACGAATGACGAATGACGAATGACCGTAGGATACTCGTGATTTGAAAAATATTTTTAAAAATGTCTAAGATAAACCCTCGGCCGACTCGGCCGACTCGGCCGACTGTTACTTGCGATTTGGAAAATTATATTTTTGGAAATTTTCTTTTATGTCCCTGTTACGAGTTGACACATTCCCTTTACATTTTTAGTGGTAAAAGAAACAACAGGTAGTAAATAGTTTTCTTTATTTCCCAACATCCCCTTACATCCCCTTGGACTTAACGCCTTATACATCTAATTAAGAACATTAATCATAAAACTCAAATTTGTTTACAACATAGTACAGCCCTTGATGTGATGTTTTAAGATTACACAATCTTATAACACCCCATCATTCACCAAAATTATGTGGTCCAATGTGAAAGGTAACCAATGTAGGAAACCGCCAAAGCAAAAGTTTTAATCAGACTAAAGCCCTTCGCGTGGGAGCACTTAATGTTGTCTTAGATTAACAGAAAAAGATATAAAATTTGTTATAATTTAAAAACTAAAAAATAATAAAAAGCTGCATCCGTTTTTTGTCCTTAAAATGCAAAAGAAACAAAGTGCCAAATATATAAATTAAGGGAGGTTTGATCGAAACATTAATATATTTATCAATATAATAGGACTACAACTTTTTTAACAAATTATAAATACATAATTAGACATAAATAAGTGTGGTAAAAAAAGTGTTTTAATAGTAATAAAATTCCCAAAATAAATTTACAAAATAGTAAAAGTTTAGCAAAAAACTACACTAACATAGATTATCTAACTTAATCCTATGCAGAAACAATGCTTAAAAAATATGAGGGTCGTTCGGTAACATAACTATAATTAAAATACAATTTTTCTAAATGACGGTAATTTTGTAATAAAACCACAATTCGAAGAGAATTTTGAAAAAGTGATAGCACACACGAATCAATTTAACATATTCACTTTAATTAAAATCACACTCGTCAACAACGATGGTGTGTTTCATTTTGTCAATCGTAGAGAAAACTCTCCTCAACAAACTCTATAACACACATAAAAGAATAGACACAAATATAACAGCTAACATAAAATAAATACACAATTTAGCACAATATTAAATAAACGAATGTCTTTAACAAAACAAATTTGAAGATTAGTCTTCCATTGATGATTCTGCTGGTGCTGCTGGATTAGGTTTCCCAAAGACTTCTGAAGTGACTTATGCAAAGAAGAACCAAGGGTACTTCTAAGAATCCACTTTGGCTTCCGAAAGAATTTTTCAACACTACTGTTCACTGCAAAAAAATGAAAAACAAAATTAATTATACTTTAATTATAAATAATTAAAATCCTCCACAACATTACCAATAGGTTGGCTCTTTAAAATCAGATTGAAATTTTAAAGTACCGAACAAGGTGGTTTTGATACTTGATATTGTCTAATTTACTAACCTGGAATACAAAATTAACGACCTACATACATTTCTGTATATTGCAGTGGTGGCCTTACGATATGAACTCATACCAAAAATTCTTAATTATTTACCTCTTGCAGGTGATCGACTATTAGCAATTTTTCGGGTTTATATAAATAAAACTAAACTGCTATTACAAGTGCGAATTAGTTTTTAACATCAAATAACACAACTAGCGCCATCTAATATACACGGGTTACACTTTGCAAAGTAGCCGCTATTATTTCAAACACGACCGTAGGGGTTGTCTACTTCGTTCCCATTTGAACAAATGGGATTTTTTATCCTATGGGAAAAGTAAATAATTAACTATAAATAACAATTAATTACTACTTTAAACCAATATTAGTACAATAAATAATTAGTACAATAAATCATGGGAGTGAAATAGACACTGCTATTGCAATACAGAACAAATTATTTTACATTATTTGGGAATGTTAAAATCCGTAGCCGGATAGTCGGCCACAGCCAATCGTACTTTTTTTTTGACACGATCTTGGCATATGAAAGTTTTTTCAACATTTTTTAATTCGTGGAGCCCTATCTGGGCATGATGAACCTTTAAATAATAAAGTTAAATCAAAAAGGGTAGTGAAGAAAGTAGATAATAAGAAAAGATTGAGACAAATCATTAAATAGTAGGTACAGTATTAACAGTTATTAATAAATAATTACATGCAAAAGATATTTGTTTTGTAGAATTTAAGTCGCGGTTCTTAAACCATGGCAGTAGCAACTATACTATACGGCAGCCAAACATGGGCCCTCACCAAGAAACAGGAATCACAAATACAAGCAGCAGACGTGAAGTTTTTACAAAGTATTAAAGGCTACACAAGACAAAACAGATTAAATAATGACGATATTAGATAAGAATTAAATATATATATAACTTGAAAGTGGAAATAAAAAGACACCCAGAAAATTGGTGTAATCAGAATGGCAAGCGATAGGACAAGGCGAAGTGGAAAGACTACAGAAGAGATGGATGTCGGAACAGGCTATACAGACTACCCCATGCAGTGAAGAAAAAGATATTTATTAAAATAAACTGTAAATGAAGATGAGACAAATTAAATCCCAAGTATATAAATATCTAAACAAATAAAATTAAATTAAAGATTAAACTAGTAAACAATTTAAGCTAAATAAGGGTGGTACTTGATTTTTGTTAAATATAATTTAGAATAGTTAGCAGTAATAAAATTTAAACACGAATTAAAAATCACTAACAAACCTTTTATAGAATGTGTATGTGTTACGAGTGTGTGGAAAAGAAATATGTGTAGTTCATTTTACGATACCTTTGCTACTTCTTTGCATTTTGGGATAAAAGGTTCCCTTGTGTGTCGCAACGATAACCTTTATATTTCTTAGACGTTATATCTTAAAACTTATTATAAAGTAAAACGACCCTTTTAGTTTATTTTTGTCTATACACATTTTAATACTTGTTCCACCTTATGTAATTATGTGGGTTGTGTGCGTTTGTTGAATTTAAATTTTTAATGTTTTACCTACCATAAATTATATTTAAAAAAAAGTTTAGTAAAAACTAAGTTTAAATATTCGAAGAGAATATACTATTAAATTCTTATTTTAAAAAAGTTATTTAAATGCAATTATTAATTGATTATTATTGATAATGATGTTTTACTTCAAATATATTTAATAATTTGAAATAATAAAATAATGATAAGAAATTAATTTGAAAAGATATTGTTGACTTATTTTTTTTTTAAATGTGTTTTAAGATTTTGATTTAATAAGTAAAATTTGAAAATGTAATGCTAATCCATAATGTACTGATTTACCGCAAAGATATTTAAAAATCAAACAAATAAGATGAAGTCAAAAATGTGTGTACATGTGATCTTAGGAATTATCCTAACACAAGAGATCAAACAGCAAGGACTCGTGCACAGCACAAGTGACCTTTGCTGTTTTCAGCTAAGTTACGACTACAAAGAAATAACGTCTAAGAAAATATAAAGGTCTATTTTCTAAACCGCGTTACAGTTTGTTTACTCAAAATAAAGTACGCTCGCATCAATAAGTTTTTCTTTAAATTAAAGATAAATCTATAATTAATTGAAACATTAAACATCACTGTTCAATGATGAAGAGATGTTTAAAACTTTCTTCGGAATAAAGTCTCTCAAGCAAAACGCGAATCAAATATCGAAGACACACAAAGGAGCCAACAAATAAAAAATTCTTACAAGCTAACAAGATATACATTAACTAAACGCATTGAATTATTTAAAACTATCTTAATATGATAAAAGTCAAGTAACGATAAAGATGTGATGGTTTCTCCAATTTGTGTGCCATGGAACACAATCTAATTATCCTCAACTTCCGTTACTTGAGTGCCACGAATAAGTAGTTGACATTGCAGCAATTCATGTGAGAAAAGGTCTTCCGAAGAAGTAACTCAATGTGTCACCTCTGAAATTGAAAATATTATAATTAATAAAAATTTAAGTCTAAATATATTCTTATAATTAACAAAGATTGAAAACTAAAATTAATTCACTACCAAAGTAATTAAATAGAAATTAAAACAAATTTATCCAAATTTATCCAAATCTGGTTAAAACTTCTTCGGAGTAAAATGTTCTACTCATTGTGGCATGTTTATTATATTTTTCAACGGTAATTCCGCAATTGATTTGTAATAGTATTACATTAACGCCTTTTATTCTTTTAAAATAATATTTTATTTTGACACAATTCTGACAATGTTATCAAAACTACTTTCCGTATGACAAATGCACCTTAAATTAAATGGGCATTTTTCACACTCCTAAGTACTATCAAAAAATAGTTTGCAATTAGATATTTATTATTTATTTGGACTCGAAAAAGAAACGAATTAGGTGTATCGCGCAAAATATTTAGTGATTTTCGAAAATAATGAATTATCTTATTTAATATTAAAAGTATTAGTAGTCCTACTACAACATGGTTAATAAAATGGGTTGATTTACAATCTCCTACCTATTCTGTTTGGAAAATAGATTGTGAGACGTTACTTTTAGTTTCTGGGGTTATTAATTCTATAATTTTTACATTAGAATTGCTTTAATGTTATTGTTTTAGTATACCGAATGCTCCTGTACTAATCCCAGTTATAAGCACAGATGTTAGAAATACCAAGTTATTTGGGTCGTGATTATCATAGAGGAATCTCATACATTGAAGCTGCAAATCTATTAAATTCTCAGCCTAATGGAGCATATCTAGTTAGAAAAAGTAAATTTTCTAATGGGCAATTCCACACTTTGAGTTTGAAGTACACAAAACAAATTGTGAATGGTTTCAATTTTTTGTATGTTATATTTTTTAGATTTAATGACAAAATACATCATTATAAGTTGTATTACGATTCCAATTCTCGTTTATATGTAAGAGAGAAAAGATATAACTGTGTTAGATCGTTAGTTGCTGATGGTCTGGTTATGATGTATTTGGAACTAAGAGTGCCTTTATTTTTGCAAAAATTATCAACTGTTAATTACCAAGAAAGTCGTACATGACTCTTAATAAAAGGAAATTGCAAACATTAACCAAAGAGAGGAGCAAGTATGTAATTTGAAGAGCACCAAACTTATATGATTTAGTATTAATAGTGTAAACTATTGCATGTTTAAAAATGATGAGATCCAATTGAACGGTACTATACATCCAGAAGGGTATAAAGTTAGCCAATTCAAAGAAGCAATTGTATGTCTCAACTAGTTTGTCTTGAGTACTTCTAGATGAGTAATATTTACACCAAATTACTTATGTAGTAAAGAAGTGTTTCTACAATTTTGAGATGAAAAGGATATTAAACTCAAATTTATATGGATTTCAAGTTGATTAAAATTGTTTTGGACCATGTCTAAGTTAGGGAGAAGCACCCAAGTATCGGTGATTAATATTATTACTAAAAACAATTTAGTATCTAAACATGAACGAAATATAAATAACAGAACACTATATTTGAAGCATGTAACGTTGGCACAATTTCTAATGTATAATACATTTATTATTAAACTTTTTTGAAATACTATTAGAGCAGTAATAATCATAATATTATTATTAGTTATAAACAATCTCATGTAAAAATTTGAGGAAGATAATTGTAATAGAACCATTATTTAAAATAACATGACTTATTAATTTTAAAAGAACAATTTTAGTTTGTTTAGTATTTTTTTAAAACCACATAAGTTATTAACAGTCAACTAGTAAAAGCACATTAATATTTAATTTAATTTTAAATAAAAAGAAATGGACTGTTATTAATTTTTTATCGTGTACTCTAATAAATGTAAAGACTTTTGTGTTTAAAAATGAATGGAACAAATTTAACTCAAAGTGTGTTTAAAAATATATAAATCAATATAAAACGATCATAACACTTATTCCAATTATTCTTTTTTAAATACTTATAGAAAATTTAAACAATTGTAAAGAATGTTCTCAGTAAATTTAATGGCAATTGATTTGTTATATCATGCCTAATAAAATGGAAATATTTATAAAGTGTTACATGCATAAGAACAACAATTCACAAGTGGAAAATACAAATAAAACCACCATCAAATACTAAGAAGAACAATAAATTTAGTTAACAAATATTCGAAGTTTAAGAAAGCAACATATGCAACTAACCGTTTGTTGCCTAACACGATCAGGCGCTAAAATTTACATAAATATGAATAAAAGCACCATATATAATTAAAACTCTTATATAATTTTAATTAATAAATAGAGAAAACATAAATGATTTTTTTAATATGTGTCCTACTAATCTTAATCACACACAAAAAGAAGAATATGTTTAATTATATAGACTGATCTTTAAAAAATTATGGTTTATTTGATATGAAATTTATGAACGACCTAAATTTGCAATCACACTTTTTTTATCTAAAACAGTATAAATAATTGTTAACAATTAACAATATTTGAAAAAACGAGCATTAAATAAAGTGGTCAGTTCTCGAATGGAGTTTTACCGTTCTTTAATCACATGTCAGTGCTTTTATTTTCCAAATATTAAAACAAATTACTTTGATAACATTATTCAACAGTATACGCAAATTTAATAATTACAAATACCATAAGGACTTTTACGCTACAGACAAGTAGGTTAATTTTTTTATAAATAAAATTTTATAAGTATATGATTATACTTTATTAATAACATATTAAAATTTGAAAGCTGTAATTGCAGTCAAAGATAGCGCGAGGAATTTTTAAAGTTAATTAACTGTTAATAATTCTGAAATCGATGTTTCGAAATACAAATACCAAAAAGACTTCTACGCTACTGAGAAGTATTTTGATTTTTTTATAAATAAAATAATGCTTTATTAATAACATATTAAAATTTGAAAGCTGTAAGTACAGCTGAAGATAGCGCGAGTAATTTTTAAATTTAACTGTTAATAATTCTGAAAACGAAGTTTTCAAATACAAATACCACAAGTACTT